>OY728157.1:1012002974-1013252974 GCA_963277665.1 Viscum album
ATATTTTAATGTGTTAGAATTGCTCGTAGAACACCCCAAACTAGAGATATTGGCAATTTAATGGGCCACAGAGGCCCATTAAAATAAATTAAATAACACTCAAACTATTATTTATCTTATGAGTTCAAAGCATAACCCTAAAGAATGAGGGGTTGAGAAACTACCATGTAAGATACCTCCAAGTATAAATCACCTCGTTGGAGTGAATCCTCAACATCCAAGAACTCCTTGTTTGAGTTTTTTAAATCCAAACAACTGGTTTCATACAACATCTATTCTAAAATTCACACTACACAAACATAGTAATCTGGTCCTTCATTCCACCATGTCATGATAATATCCATTTTGGAAATCACGTACTCTCCTAAACGGGTTTAATAATATCCTCATTATTTCTTCTTGATTAGGAACCAGTTTCTGCCCTCGTCATCCATCAGGATAGAATTGTACATCACATAACAATGAAAAAACACATTTCATGGAGAAAAGGGTCCATGCAATACATCATAATGGAAAAAAATGAGAGAGAAAATCCAAACTATCAATAATTGGAACACATCTACATCCCTTGCTACCATGTAAAATCCTCTTTTACACTATGCATCCAAAACACACAAACCAAGGTAATTGTCTATCCAAGTTACAACTTATCCTGATGATCATGTTTGTCCACTAGTATCTCCATGAATGTTTCATCATCCTCAGTATCCATCTCTCCCCAATCAGTGACATTTGAGTCATCCCGAATGTACTAACGAATCTGGAAGACATGAAAGACACCATGGATCCTCCACAACTACTTTTTCATATCTAATGGATATTCCACCTTACTAAATCGTCCTAAAACCAAAAATGGTCCAATTAAATTGGGAGAAAAATACTCATCTTCCAAACCACTGCTGCACATGCCGTGGGGAAGCCTTCAACAATAGTTGGTCCCCAACCACGAACTCCATGGGCCCTCTCTTTCAGTTAGCATATAACATATGTCAGTCATATGCTTCCATCATCATTTTATGGAAGACATGTAACTTCTCTATTATACTTGGAACTACGTTTATAAAATGAATAGATGCCTCTCCAACTTCCTTCCATCATAATTGTGAACGATGTGGTCTTATGTATAAATTAGTTAATTGAGACATGCCAATGGATGAGTGATAAATATTATTGTATGAAAACTCTACCAATGTAAAATGTGACAACCAATACCTTATATTGTCTAGAAAACATTCCTACATCATGACCTCCAATGTCTAGAAAGTACTCTCTATTTTTCTATATATATAATGAAATAAAGTAGTGTTATGGAATAACTCAGAGCCAAAGGCATAATGCAATAACCTCCAATCTAATTATGGGAAATTTTTATCCCGATATGAGATGATGGATCATAGAACCTCATGTAGCCGCACCACATCATCTACATACCTTCGTGTTAAGGTATTGTCTATGGTCAACTAGAACATCTTAAAGAAGTGAGCAAATTTCATTCATTGATCCACTAATACCCAAATGGCATCACATCCTCCATGTGACCTAGGAAATTCTATGATAATATCTATCAGTATTCCATCCTAGTAAACTAAAGTACATCTAGGTGCTATAACGAACCACTAGGAGCACGATTATCATCCTTCAATTTTTGGCACACTAAGAACATTCCCATTAACTCTGCCACTTCCCGCTTCATCTTAGGCCATAATAACTGTCCCATCACACCCATGTACATCATCAGTACACCTAGATGTACCTATTTTAATGATCTAAAATACAAATGCGATACATCCTAACACATTTTCATAGGAACAATCATGTTCTCATAGAATAACATTTGATGGTAACCATCCTTCATCCATCTCTCAAGAGAATCACCCATTTCAATTCTCTCAGAAATCACCATCATATATGAGTATCCCGATTGAGAGTCATCCACCTTATGCATCATAGATGAATGTTTTTTCATCTGAAATAAAACGGATCCACCACCATCTTTTCCTATATCGATTTTCAAGGCATCAAACTCCTCCATCGACCTCCAAGGGCTTATATATTCCCAAACAATGTCATTCTATGACTTCATGCTCAAATCATCGACCATAAAATTCTCCATTCATGATTTTTATGTGAACAAAAAATCATAATCCTTGATAAAAGCCATAATCTTCCACTTATTCAAGTATATATATCACTAAATAAATATGTACCTCAATATCTTCTGATATGTGCATACGACAACTCACTCCCCAATGAGGTAATGTAAACACTTCTTCAGTTAGAACACTTGCACTGGTAGTTCCAGATCATTGGTGGAATATTTACGTTTAGGGGGATGTAACTACCTAGAACCGTATGATATCACCCCCCATTTATGCATCATCACACACCCTAGGCCTATACATGAAGCATATTAAAACACCTTGAACATCACCCCTTCATCTAGAAGACTGATCACTAGATAACTGATGAATTTCTATTTCAGATTTCCAAACAATTCCTAACATAGCTAGAACCACACCGAGGCTTGGCCATTTATGGTCAAGGCCATCATTTGAGCTAATACCTAAGATAAATCAGGCACAAAACTTATATAGTAGCCTTCTAGACCAAGATAACTTCAGAACTCTTCCCCATTGCTGGGGTTTTCCCATGAAAGGACACCTCAAACTTCGACAAGTCCAATTATAAAACCTACATAGACACCACATATACAATTAAGTGGATCTGTTGTGCCCAAGAACATTATATTGTATAGGTTTCAATAGATATTGTGGTGTCTAAAGGCTACTTGGAAAAGCCTAAGATGTTCAGTATAGTTCTTCTTATACATAGAGAATAGTAGTATTTAATCGATGAATACAATGAAAAATAATTCCAAGAACTCTTGAATGATTGATTTAATAGGACTCATGAACATGGATGGTTCCATTGTCACACTGAATGACATAACCATGGAAGTTATGTGGAAATGCATATAACATAATGTAGTCATTCAGATGTCACCCTCCTTCAACCTTAAATAGTGGTACCCAGGATGCATATCGACCTTAGAGAACCATCCTTCTCCCATATTTAGTATGAAAGGATTGTATATTCTAAAGAGGGGGTAAGGGTTGTTAACCATTACCAAATTTATTATTTGGTAGTCTATGCACAGCATGAGACCACCTTATGCTTTAATAACAATCAATAACATACCATATTATTGATGTACATTGGGTTAGATGAAACTCATCATCAATATATTATCATTCTAAATACACAACAGCCACATCTCAAAATGCATGATCTGATTTATAGCCATCATGATAAGATTGGCACTTGGCTATAAGTATATCTTGAAATCAACATAATATCATGATAGTATAGTCAAAATATACTCAGTGAATAAATCTAGACTCTCCGTCAACACCCAGAACCTCCCCTAAATCAGCGTCCATCTATCCCATTGAATGCTCGACTAACAATGATAAAAGAGACTCTACAAGGTGACATCCCATCTAGAAATTGTAATATCCATTGAAATATACAATATATCCTTCCAAGTCAAAAAATATTTCTCTTATATTGATGAATTAGTTAACTATACGCACTGAAAACAAATAATCAATTCCAAGGATGAAGTCATACAACTGCACCTATAGCATAATGAGTACCCAAATAGAGTAATAGGCCCACAACATCTGTCTACATCCTCAGAAAACATCAAACCTTCTAGTATGTCCTCTTACTGGTGTCATAACCACCAAGGGAAATGGATGTATCTCGATGTCTATTCCTAGGGAATGATCTAGACTGGGTGAAATGAAAGAGTGGGAATATCCCCAATAAAACAATGTTCATGAAAGAATACTAAACAAATTGATCATACCCTGATTGATCTCCATCCATGATGGATCTTCTACCATTGTGGAACACATTTCCAAACACATAGAACCTCGTCCACTATGTATTCGGCCACCACCCCAACCACTACATAGTCATGGTACCATACGAGCACCATAATGTACAGATCCCCCTACATCATCCTCATTTAGTAGAGTAGTGGCCCACTGTCCCTACTAATTGAAAGACATGGAAAGAAACTACAACTGAGGTAGGCGCTGAGCCTGCCTACATTCACCATATTGAGTTACATCACGGTACTGACTCTATTGTTTTAGGTGACCTCCAAAATGAAAAAAGCCTTGGCTCTACGATAATGTGGAATGTAAGAGGAAAATAGGTTCAAATATGGAATGACTGAGGTTGGCTCCCCATTGGTCAAAACCATTAAGGCCCTGATGCAAGAAAAATGAAATTGATTGGCTTCTCTTTTATATAACTCAGCTGACCTCTATCTCACGATAGACCGCCTCACATGTTAATGCTTTCCACTACCTAATCCGTCCCTTGAACCTTTATATTGTTGTTATGGTGAAGGGAGAGACCACATACTAATGATAAGGACATGGTGCCTCCTCGATGGATCTTATTCGAGACTCCTCATCCAGAATGTGATCTAAAGAAAAATGTAAGAGATCCTTGAACATGATCCCTACTACCCTCCCTAACATACTCTAAAGCTGGAAGGAGAGCATATTCTACCTCTTCTCAACATTCTTCATGGAATAATGGAATTCCACCCATAATTCCTTTTCAATATCATCCTGCAAATCATTAGTATCCTTATTCTCCCTGTGGTAAACTATCTACCACTAAAGTGATGTTCCACTCATCTTGGTCACCTCCAATGAAATACATTACTCTACCCAATCCATGATTTTGAAGAAAGTGATCACTATCTCATCGATCCAAAAAAAGTTATACCTGTATAGGACGCTGCCCTCCTATTTTTCTAGAGTATTTCACTGGAATGAATGATGTTTCTTATGCAACTGATCATCCTCCTATACTGGATTGATCCTCTGCTGGTCAAATAGAATGACATACTAACCCTTAAACCTTCACACCACACACAAGAAACATCTTGGAGCCATATATTATTCGAAAACAAAGAAATCCTAAACCTGTTTAGTTTGTAATTTATTTAATATTTTTATTAACTCATTAATTGTTATAATTTTATAATAATTATCACAAGAAAACTATCTGAATTAATCATTATTCATGTTCCTTTTTTAGGTTCGTACCCCACAAATGGTGTTGCCTCACTTGGTTGCTCAGAATGCTCATTGTCCTTTCAATAGATCACGGGGGTACCTAAAATCTCATGCACTAGCTAGTTTTTCCATGCCTAAGTAATCCACCTAGATCACCTGACAATATTACCCTTCAGTCCCATAAAAAACTAACTCTGCCTTACTCTATACTACATCATACCTCTCAACCATTACCCTTTGTGACCATCACGTTAGGACTTAAATTCATCAATTCAAATAGAGGTGTAACAAGATGTTGAGAGCATAATTCCTCAAGATAAAAGAGATATTATAACCCCCATGTACCTCCTCTAATAGGCCCCAGGGTTGCGACTAGCACCAATGGTGTAGAAATCAAACATAAATTGAAATCATTGCACTTTATATAGTAATCATGATCGGGAGATAATATATATCAACCTAAATCATATCTAATAATGATATCTATAATGAAATGAAAATCTAGGCCACATGAATGTTTAATGTAAAATTTCAATAAATACTAGGATGAATCTAATGTAAATACAGTAAAACTAAATAGTTACATAGAAACCGTCCCCATCATCTTAGCTATTAAGGTCAATCACGCTCCACATAATCACCCCCGGAACCTGAAAATTTTTTTATATAAAAAGGGAGAGCATAAAAGTATACTATGATAAGAAAAACCAATGTAACCAAAGCATAAGTTGGAGAAACATACTAATTACTATGTGAGAAAAAAACAGAAACATTATTGAACCAAAAAGGTAAACTATCAACCCCATACACACCAATTTTTTCACACCAAATAACACAAGACATCTTACATAATGTAGTAATCTCATTGATTTTTGGGTACCCTATACCACTTAACACTATTTAACTGATCATCCCTAATGTTGAATGTGAGGAGTCTACCATGATCTCCTATAAGCCACGCTGTCAAAACCTTCACACCCACAAATGTGCCACAAACCACACACATTTCTCCTGCAAAAAAATACTGCTGAAATGACCAAAAATCTCTCCTGAAAACACCTATGCCTCATCCCGATGTCACTTAGAATAAATCCACCTATCACACACCTAATAATATATATCTTGAATTAATCCTCAATCCATTAAATCATGCATGAAGATTCGTCGATGATAAGTTACTATAATTTGGAGAAGGTTAATGTTAGTAACATTCCATCCATCCTCCTACTGGAATTTTTGGAAGGAAACCCTCCCCCATAAAAATGGGGGTGTTCGACACATAGTTCACAACCCATGTTGGGTCAGTATAGAAAACATAATTAAGACATGTTTCATAAATATATGTAATAAACACTCAACCCATCATATGGGATTCAAAACATACATCCAACCCACTAAAAACAACCATTTATGATACCCCTACTAGAATATACCACAAAGAATGTCGGTCACTTGGTCTCTTCTTCATGAAATTCCAACTCAAAACATACACTAAAAAATTCATTTAACTAGTTGTAATTCCTCATTATAAATTCATTCATTTATTTATTTCAATTATATATGTCAATATAATAATTTATAAAAACAATATAGGGTGACACAACTATACCAACCACATCCAAAGAAAAATATGGATATATGTGATAATTGTAAAGGAATCCATTCTAACACTTTCAAAATAATAGTAATAAACTGGATTGTTGTCTCACATCACAACATGCCTGATTACTTCCATTCATTGTAGCCCCACTGCACAACAACAACACAACCAACATTCCCATAAACATGAAATTATTACACAAACCAATCCTACAACCTTGTTTCATAACCAATGACCAGACATAGTCCCACTACCCAACAAGTCCATCCATTCCACAATCATCCAAAAAAACATAGCCTGAGATAACAGCTCACATCCAGCACCACTTAATACAAAAATTCCACATCAACCACCACTAAAACCACATCCCCATTGCTAAAAAATACCAAACCCATCTCATAGAACATAACCCTCTTTCAACCAATGTTCCCACAACCATGCTACTAATAACAACACCATATAAGGCTAATGAATAACAATACACAATAAAAAACCCATAACACATAGCTGCACCAAAATAAGAAAAGTGTATTTATATTTATACAATAATGGTTCTTTAATTCCACATAGAAAACATTTGTGATAAGGAATTATTTTTGATCAAGGGTAATCCTTCCCATTTATTCGGGTATACAAGATAATTCATATTTCATATATACAATCATTTAAAGAGATAACATGTAATAAGTATAATGAATTGAGGGTGCATAGAAAAATAACACCAAAATTGTTGATTTCTATATGTGTACGACTTACAAAATCCACAACATGGATTTTGGATACCGTATCAAAACATGTGATCATCAGCATCTTTTTAGCCCCTCATTTATTACATCTTATTATCATCATTAAATTTGATTTCAGTTGTAACCATAAGAATACATCATTATATCCAACCCACACGATACTCAATTAAATGAGAGATTAAATAAATCATAACATGGAACAACATGTGACCAAAAACAACCATTTTTACAAAACGTAGGATCATGTGAGCATGAGCCTTCAACTAAGAACAAAATAGGGGATACAACACAAGCACACAGCTTTTTTGGGAATGGATGTTTCTCGGTACAGAAACATAAAATGGATGTGTAAAAAGGTTGAGAATATTCGAATTTTCAAGGGTATAATCCTAAATATACAGGGAAACTATCTAAAAATCCATTTAATGCATATCACGACCATACCACGTGGTTTTACAGTTAAAGGAAGTATCCTTGTTTTAGAAGAAAATTACCATTCAAAATACCCCAAAAATACTTAAAACTGGCCTTTAAATAATTTAACATCAATAAAAGCATCAATTTAAAGGAACTATAAAAAACAAGGAAAAATGGGAAATGAGTCACCAATTAGAGAGTCACCGAAAACGAGCAACTGACAATGAACCACGGATTCCAAGTCCCTAATAATGAGCTACCAACACTATGTAACTTACACGACCTAATGATGTGCGACTCACCATTTCCTAAACTCACTGATGCACTGACTCATTGATGTCTTGACTCATCGATCCCCTGAATCACACATGCATTTACTTATAGATTCCTCAACCAACAGATTCCATGACCCTCCAATGTCGCGACCAACCGACACATTTGACCTATTGATACCTTCCACATGATAATACCTTGAACAATTGATACCTTCGACCTACTAATTCATTTACCTATTAAAACCTTTGACCTACAAAAGATGTGACCTACCGATGCCCCGACATACCGATGCGTCGACCAGTAATCCCCTTTGAACTACCACCGGCTTCGACCGACATACGCGTCAACCTAATTATTCCATCTTCATACTAACACCTAATCCTATAGATTCTTTAAACTAACCGAAACAATAAACCTACATATAGAAAAACTATAAATTTGAAAAATTCATAAACCGTGTTACCCATGCCTCCCAATACAGTAGATTTTGACCATGTTACGAACCACAGAGTTTCAGGCCATTACATATTTTTTCCACCACATTTAATATAATTAAAAATGTTCTAAATATTTCCATGAATGAGAAAATCACATTTCCTTAGGTATATGATATATTAGGGAATCATTTATAATTATTACTTATCTATATTAAAATCTAAAATATTAGTACTTTTTTGGTTGGTTTTCAATCTCTATAATATTAATTTGTATAAAAATATAAAATGAGGGTCACTAATATATTATATATTTCGATAATTTGGGAATCACTTCCATTTTACTATCTATATGATACATTTTAAAATATTTACTGTGTATTTCATTTGGTAAATAATAATCACATTTTTGATTCATTAAATCTAAAAAACATATAGGAATGTATAATCTTATTTCCTAATAAATTCAAATTAATTTTATATATGTTGAGAAAATATATTACGCATATAGGTTGATTACTATTAAATTTCTTACCATCACAATATATGTGAGATGTTAAATTTCCATAAAAATTTATATTATTAAAACAATATATTTATATTGGTATATCTAAAATCAATTTTTTAATAATGAAGTGTTTCACCTATAATACCAACATAATGAATACTATATTAACAAATAATTATTAATATGTATTAGGAGAGGATTTAAAAAAAATTAAATATAAATTTGATGTCTATTTAATGAATACAAATAGAAGAAAAAAACCATATGATAACTTCGTATTTTAATCCATTTAATATATTTGTAATTTCAAATGTCATATATATAATAATGTTATTATAAAGGATACATGTATAACTATTGGTGAAGAATATTATTTGTAATAATTCATTTCATTTGAACAATTATGTTGTGAACCTAGCCCGGATTGATTTTTAAGAAAACATTTTAAATCATCAAATTTATTACTAAATACCTACATAATTACATTATTATTGTAATCATTATTTATTTTATCTAGATTACAAAAATCATTTCATGTAATATATATTAACTCATATATCAATTAAATTAAAAGGTTGTCATCAATAATTACTTCAAAAGTTTTTTTTATCATAATAATATAAAATGTTATATTAATGTTCAACCATGGTTCTCGTAAAATCACTTATTTTAATTTTGTTCTAATGATCACCTATATTAATATCTAAAGGAATGATTTTTAAGGGTTTTGTAAATTTTTATTTTTCGTGTATGTGGATATTTGGAATAATCATCATGTGTTAGTAGGTATAAAATATTACATAATTATGATATATCATTAAAATAATTATTTATGTAATTAGTATGATATGGATCATTTATATTAATTTTTAATATATATTCATCAACTTCTTCAATATGTATTTTGATTTCATATTGACCCAACTAATCAATCATTCATTTATAGATTCCAATCAATATTTAGTATTCTTATAAATCCTATAAAATTTATTAGACATTAAAAAACCAAGGAATATACCTTAACCAAACATTGGTGGAAAATTTTCAATGATCTATTTGTTTTCTAGAATCTAAAAAATTAGATTATGAACTATGCATCTACTTGTATCATTCCAATCATGGTTCACATCTGATGTGCTAAAACTAGGTGAAACATCCCTCATTCTTTCCTCAACACAATCTAGAGGATTTTGACATGTAATGTGGGAAGACATTTTGTGTGGTGATTTTATACTCTCACTGGAATAATTATCCATCAATGAAAATATTAATAATATATAAATATTCATCATATTATAAAATTAATAAAAAATTCATGACAATATATCTAAATTTTATATACTATAATGACATCACCCATGATATAAAAAAATTGTTAGTTGTAATGTCATGAGGGAATAAAAATATAATACAGATATTCCATGGGTTGATCAAATAGTTTTAATCCAAAAAATTCAATAGAATAAATTAGATATAATATTCTCCCTTGAGTGCATTCATGGTTTGATTATTTTATTTATTAACATGCTACATAGATCACTCATTAATAAGTGTTTCATTTTTGTTGTAGAATAATTATCTAGAAACTATTATTTTGTAGAAGAGAGATTATGTAGTGTATGATTATAATATAGTAAACCCCCACCAACAATATCCATAAAAATCTACTAAATATCGTTCATGTGTATAGTGATTTTATATTAAAAATAATCAAAAAATTAAATCTATAAATGAAATAATAGTACAACCTAATTTTTTAGTAAATTCTGTTTCATGAATAATTAAGTCTTATATATATACCTTTATTCTAATAAAAACATAGATAAATGAAAAAACATATTTCATTAATAAATATAATTATATTTTTTATAAAATGAAACCATGAAGATTGCATATATTACAATAGAATATAAAATTAAAAAATAAATATTTAATGGTAATTTTTCAATCATTCCAATCATCTAGATGTGTCACCTCAACAATCAAAACTATTGAAATGAAATAGAATATTAGTAAACCAATTGATATAATATAAATTTAAATGATATTTAAGTCCATGTGAAATTTTAGTGAATAATTTATAATGAAATGAAAATTTATTTATAGGTGGTAATATGACCATTGGAATTGTAATATAAATATTTCTCAATATGTCCATTGGTTATTATATCCATTCTTGAAAATTCAATTTGTCAATATAATGGTTTTTAACTATAATAAGTTTTAATAAATTTACCATTAGATATATTTTTTATAACAAGAAAAAACATTATTCAATTTAAAAATGAGATATGATGTCCTAAACAAATAATGACATTCATTTTGAAAAGATTTTGTCATATTTTGGAAGGCATGTATAATATCAAGGGTTCCCCTTGACTTATTCCAATAAGAACATCCATAACAGTGTCTCTAAAAAAATCAACTTTTATAGATATCATTTTAGAGGAGATCACCACTAGGTCAACGTTTGTTGATCCATCCCATGAAACTACCACCATGACACAAAATAAAACTATGGAATATTCTTGTACAATAAGTGGTTATGGGTATATATCATATTTTCCTAAATGTTTAATATCCTTTATATAAATTAAATAGTTATTTTTAGAATTCAATTATCATTATAATTATTTTTAATAAAATATTTATGAATGAAAGATCATTTTATGAATGTTATTTTTAGATTAAAATGAAATTTTTTTTGAAGTAAATATACATTTATAATAGACTCATGGGATGATTATTTTCATTAAATATCTTTTTAAAATACTATGTACTTATGTATAAATTATTATAAAATAGTATAGTGGCCAAATAAATTTTTAAATATCCCTGGAAGGTGTGTGTGTCCAAAAATATATTATACTAAAATAAATATTTATTTTTTATTTTAAAATAAAAAAATCATATTTCATTAATTATTTTGATAAAATAATTAGTCTATATCTAATATGGAAATAATTTTTTTTTCTGCGTGACCTTTTTAAATATATAAAATTTTTTATTAGGAATAAAAATATTATAATTTTGGGTTTTCAACATGTATTATTGACAATATATATATATATATATATTAATGATTTAATAGTTAATTTAATTGATATTGTGACCTAAAAATTGTTGTCTTTTTAATAATATTACTTTTATTTTATTTCAATCATTATCTTGACCTAAACATTTCATTCCAAATTCTATAATAAAAATTATGATTTTAAAAAATTTATTTTGATGAAAAATAACTTTTCCATTTCCAAAGTTTTATTAAAATATTTATGTTAGTTATAATAGGTTAAAATACTATAGAAAATTATTCCAATGTCTAAATGCATGTTAAGTAACCATGAGAATATAATTGGTTTTTATTTATACACATCCTATAATTCTGTGATCTATATTTTTTCAACAATTATTTAATTTCTCATATTTTAATATAAATAAACACCTATAATGAATAAATATATACTCCAAATACAAAATCCATGAATAAAATAACATTTTACCTCCCACAGTTTCCCATCAATATTTCCTTAATTCCCTTTGGTACAATACCCATGTTTTAGTATACCACTCATTTTGAGATTTTAATTCCGCAATTATAATTTTCTATTAATGTATGTATATTTTTGTAGATATTTATAAACTTTGGACAATAATATTTTGATACCTTTATTTATTATCCCATTACTTTCAAAATAGTGTTTTATCGATGAGTGTCCTTTGTCCAGTCCAATTATTCCATTTCTCTAATCCAAATTTTATACCATTATGATGAAAAATTCATTAATAGAATGTCATTAATTCACATAAAAAATCATATATTATGAATTCCCAAAACTATTTTATATTCCATTAGTATTTCCCTTCATTTAAATATATCTTAATTATTTAAATTTAAGGAAAATACTTAAACCCATATTTGTGTTTTGTGCAAACATTTGATTATTTTGATGAATATTGTTTGAGTTGTACATAGTTTAGGCATCAAAGATATGGGAACTAGGAGCCTCAATATTGATATAATAAAAATATTGAATTTAATTTATAAAAAAATAAATTATTTAATTACAATTTAATAATCCCAAATAGTGTCTTATATTTGACTATTGAGACAGCCATTCCAATCATATGTACGGTTATACGACATCCATTATATAATTCATGTTGGAATCACATTTTTCTATTCTGTGATATCATGAACTAATTAATTGAAATAAATTTCATTAATATTGTAATATTAATATTTTTTTCAAATACTAAAATGAATCACTTATAATAACCCCTCAATGGAATTATTCCATGTGTTACCCGAATAACCCTATATGTTGGTGAAGATGATTTTGGGGAACTATGGTAGTGAGAATATTTCCTAACGGTTATAAGAACTTTATTTAGAGTAGCATAATTTTAACTATCATGGTTGGTGTTCCTGGATCATTCTAATGGAAATTAATAATATACATTCTCCATCAGGGATATGCCCTACATATTGTAGGGAATTACAGATTATAGAATAATTTATAATTTCTGATTGAGAAGAATTACTTTTTTCCTTATAAATAGATTTTACTAAAAATAATCATTCCTCTTAACATTATTTTTTTCTCTTCCTTGATTTGGGACTATTAGTTTTTTTCTAAACATAATTAGTAAAGTTTGTAATTCACTCAGCTATATGAATTAAGAAAATAGTAGAAAAATTAACATGACTATCAATCAAAGCATAATTTATGTTATGTTCCTTTCAAAATCCAGTAGTTGATATTCATAAAAAAAACGTTTTTTATATAATATATTGATTATACCCAAGAATAAATATCATTGTGAATTCATTATTTGACATAAAGGATAATTTTCATTTGTTTATTATATAATTTTAAAGAAAAAAGTGTTTCATGGAGATGATGACATCAAGTTTACAAAGGATTGGGTAATGGTGGATCTGAAATTCAGATTTAGATAATTACCCTACATGATATAAAATGGATAGTTATAATAAATGGGTGGTAAAAATAATTCTAGTAGTGATAACGACAATCATATGATGAAATAGATGGTTTAGTTTCTATGAGAAGGAGTATATAACACTACATAATAGTGATGATGCTCTTTTCTTCCATTAAATAATTAATATAATCTGAAATTAAATTAGACATTAATGTAGATCAACACTATATTGGGAGATATTATAGATATGTTTTGGAACAAATATAGAGAAACAATGTCAGTGGTGTTACAAATGATACATGTTTCAATTATACTAAAATTATGTTATAAATGGAATGTACTATTTAAGAAAATAATCATTATGTTCCCATCAATTAAATTTATGGGGTTATGCATTGAGTTAAATATAACATATCATTTTGATTTACTTCATATAGTTTGAAGTATAATTTCTTGACTCATGATGTTCATGGGGTACAAGAAAGGGAGACCATGTCTCCAATGATATTATGGACAAAAGGGAACAAATCATGTTCATTGAATGGTCCACCATCATGAGTAGAAAACACATGATCAATGTAGTCATGTTCTAAAAAATTGAATTTGTGATATAGATTACATACCATGTAGATTAAAAAAACTTTTCATGAAGACACATGTTGAGTTACATCCTGGCCATTATATGTTGGGCGTTGCAATAATAATTCATGCATCTGGATAATAAAATGTTTGCTGATCTGAAAGGAAACATCTAGTTCAATACTATGTGAGTCACATATTTCCCCCCATAGTGAAAAAAAATCTATAAATTAAATGGAATGTTATATCCCTCATTATACATGGGCCATCATTATTTTGACTAAGGGTAATTTCCCTAAAATTATATTAGTGGGGATGCATTCACATTGTATATACATAAGAGAGAAAATTAAGGTATCCAATCCATTGAACAAGAGGATTGATCCCCTATGTTGGTTACCTTTAGATATTTTCATATAACCCTACATGTGGAACAGTGTGGGATCCTTTATCATTCACCCCATTGGTTGGGTTTGTTATCTTAATATTAAAATTCTTGTTGTGTGATCCACTATTTAGTGGGTTAATCAATACATGATTATATATTCCCCAAAGTACCCTAGAATCAACTCATATATACATATAAATACTATAAATTAGACAAGTACAAATTGTCATATACCAATGGGTTTTCCAAAACCGTTGTTGTAGGTATCATAGAGTACCCATTTACAAACAGTTTTGGAAAAACCATTTGTATAGATCCTATAAATGATAATGGATTTTTGAAAACAGTTGTTATTCCTTCTAAAAATGTTCAATATAACAATAGTTCTAAAAAAAATTTTAATATGTAATATATATACCAAAATTTTATCCAAAACAATTGGTATAACCTCTATAATAATAACTGACGATCAATTTTGGAAAACCCATTGGTGTAGGTTATAGATATTCAATCTATTTGTACAAAACAGTTGGTATAACTTCCATGAAAAGACTATATACATATACTTTTGGAAACACCATTTTAATAAGTCATTGATATACCAAATTCTCTCCAAAACCATTGTTACATAGTTCATAATTGATTCATAAACCATTATTTTTTTAGAAATCCATTGTTATAAGTCCCAAAACTCCAATTACCAATTCAAATGGTTTTGAATTCCATTGGAATATGTATATAACATAGGTTTCCAAAACCATTGGAATATTTATATATATTTTTTATTTATTATTTTATATAATAAAAATTGAATTCATTACAATTAAAATTAATTTTTATATAAATATATTTATATCATATTATGTTCCAAAAATTTATTATAGTTTAGTTGTTAGGTTGTTCATATATAAAGAGGAGTTTCAAGGATTAAATCATTCCATTCTTTTTTATTTTAAATTTCATATAAAATATATTTCTCAAAACCATAATTATGGATTTATACCCACAAAATATAGTCTAATGGTCCCCCTAAAAGTTCTTAAAACCTATAAAAATGGTTCGGGGCCCTACTCCAATGGTTCAAAACTATTTTTATATGCTTTTTTATTTTTTGTATCTGTATTCTTGGTCTTATGATAATATTTAGTTCTATCATGTCAATATATTGAATGATTACTCTCAATTTACATGGTTCATTATCATAGAAATAACTGAGGAGAATATCGTCCTAGATGAGTAGCTATCATGTTGTAAGAAAAAATTAGTTGGTTATCCCGATAAGATAAGACTTTTGAAAGACAAGTAGATTCATATAATTGAGCTAGGTATGTGACCCCATTATGATACATAGTGTGTAATTCATATATATATGTGTGTGGGTGTGTGTGTTTTTTTAGTAAGTCTATACAGTTTATGATTTAGAGTTTATTCCATTTTGCATAATTTGTTGTTAAAGATTAAAATATAATTGAATCCAATTGCATTATTCTAAAATCATTTCATATTACTATATAAATAATAAGAAGATACTGGTTAATATTCATTGGATTATTTTAACATTTAAATTTATATTTTTGTAAAATTAAATTTTTTAATCTCAAATCAATTGTTGTGGAACGTATAAAATGAAATAAATTTTTAAAATTTAAATTATTTGTATAGGATAATTTAAATATTATTGAAAGGAAAAAACCATATGAGGAATTTAAATGAAAAAAATTATCTAAACCCATAAGATAAAATTGAATGAAAAAAAAGATGAAAATACTTATTGAACAATTATAATATTATAAATAAATGGGATTTCAAAATTATAATCAATAATAATGGATGAATTAATAGAAAAGTTAATTAAAAATATTATATTTAAAAGATTTCATTTTTTTATAATATATTACATATGTATGAAAAGATAAATACATTAATGTAAATCCACATGAAAATGAGTACACATAATAAAATATTATACTATTATTAAAAAATATATTTTATAACCATTGTGATTGGGGATAAATATAATTCACCAAAAAATTAGTAATAAAATACCATTATATATTAAAGTTAATATAATAAAATGTTCATTAATGAAACATATATTAGAAATTTCAATATAAATAATCTATTTTCTAACTACATTCAAATCGATTACAATAAATAAATTTCATATTAAATATTTTCATTATACATTTATATGTTTATAAAATTTTTTATTTATACTCAGATGATAGCGAATTTGATTGAACTGTGTGATTCCATAAAAAGACTATGTGAAACCATTGTCATCAATACCTGTTTTATAATTAATATATAAATTATTCATTTCAATTATGTTATAAAAAATATATTTATATATCCATACATTCATCCACTTGTATTAGTATATACAATTTTTTTTTGGGATGAAAATTTTGGTGAGCTAGTTTCTTTAAATGTTTATCGAAGAAAAGGTGGAATTAATAATATTATTATTATTAATATAATAATTGAAAATTTTTAATTATATGTTATATTATACATAATATCATCCATCAATTTTAATTATTTTCACATTTTAATCAAACATAGGAATTTATATAAATTTTCTATTATGTGTTAAAAATTACTGAAACTAGATTTCGTTATAAATTATAAATGTGTATGATTTATAATGAAATTATTTTTCATGGAATAAATATTCTAGAAGTATAATAATATTACTAGTAATTTTATTTTTGTGAATAAAATATTAATATCCATGTATTATTATAATAATATAATTTGAATAATTAAATATTTTCAATTATGGAGTTGATAATATGCACGTAGACATGAGTTCCATTAATAATTTTCACAGAATAAATTAATGAAGAAAGTGGATTTTATTTTGAAATTCATAATAAATTAATTTTATGACATTTATAATTTTAATATCCCATTTTTTGAATCCATGTAAGATTTTTGTGAAAAATATATAATATTGTTTGTGAAGGAGATAGTCCTCATATAACACAAGAAATATTTTAGTTTTATAAATCAATTTGTAGATAGATGAAGAAATTGTATCCAATAATCACTATAAAATTTTAAAAAAATTATACAAATAAAATAATGTAAACATATTTTTATTAGATTCATAGGAATTTGATGATGAATGAATAGAATGAAATAAAAAAATTTGAAATTTCTAAATTATATTAATCACTGAATGATATCATTTGAATATTATATTGAGGATTAGGGATGTGTCCTTTTAAGAGGAAGAAAAAATATATAATTAAATTAAGAGTTTTAAGGATTTATTTAAGAAATATTTTTTCCAAATCGTAACTTCATTAGTTGTGAGGAAATATTGGATTTTGAGGAATCCTTTATTTACAATAGGGAGTATTTTTGTAACAATATGAAATGTAATTTCACTATTTGAGGGAAATGTGTAGAAAACAATTTAAATTATTCATATGGGATATGTGTTATGTTAGTGAATTCTACATCCATACATTTTCTCACATTTCATTTTCATTGATTTTCAGTTTTTAGCTAATCATTTCAAATTTAAATTTTTTTTTCCACCATAAGTAAATTTTATCTATGGGATATAAAATTATTAATGACACAATAAAACATTTTATATAAAATAATTAATTACTATTTATTATGAATATGAAAATAACTTATCAAATAACAATACTCAATGTGGTAAAATTATATTTCATTATTAATTATCATTTTATGTAAAACAAAATTACGAAATAATAATTTATTGAGAAAACAATTCTATGGTAAAAAATTGTCTTTATTGTAAAACTATATGTTATTAATTGTTTTATTAGAACATTAATAATAGGATCATTTATATTATAAAATAAAAAAAATCTCAATGAAAATTTTTATTATCGAAACTAGAGAAAAAGTGATTGTAATTTAAATAAAAATTACAGAAGATTCAAAATGTAAATAATGGGTTTCTAGAATCCCACGTGGAGATTTTATTAATCCTTTTAATCCATATTTCCTTTTTGATATGAAAAATGGTTTATGTTATATATATATATATGGTATTTTCATATATGAAATGGTATTGGTAAAGTTATATTTCATATTATTCAATGAAAAATTAACATATATAGATAAATGAATAAAATATTTTATGAATATATTGAAATGGTAAATTAAATTAATATTTTCCATTTCTAATTTAAAAATTATATAATTTTAGAATTTAACGATTATAAAGTTAAATATGATATAATGAAACATAATTTTTATATGAATATTGATTCATAAATATAAAACAAATTTATACTTATTTTCTACTGATTATAATATATTTATTCCCATTAATTGATCTTATAATTTCCCAATACTATAAAAATTACATTTTTATTAGTAATATAATTTTATTCATTATTTATAAAAATAATTTAACTATTATCAAATCATTAGTATAGAAAATTAAATTATATATTTATTTTTATAAATATTTCATAAATAGGTTACCAATATTAATAAGCTAAAATTTAATATACGAATTACCAAATAGATATATGTAGTATTAAAATATTTCATGGATCTATTTTGGATTAGTGTTACTGGTAAAACATGATATAGAATAAAATTTTATTTTAAAGGTAAATATTCATGCAAATAATGCGACTTTACTATTTTTGGAACATTTTGTGGAATATTTTGATTGATGTTTATATTCACTTTCATTTTTATATTAAACTGATAAATATTTAACATTTTTTAAAAATTAATAATTTGGGATCAAGAGACAAGCTAAAGAAGGTAAACATAAATTTGTGACTAATGATATATATATGTATACACTGAAAAAAATAGTTTAAAATGAAAAAAAATTACATGTTTTTTATTATATTATGACTGTTATATGTGTTAATTATATAATTACTCTATCATGAGTCAGTTGATAATGTGTATTAAATTTATAAAAATCAATGTTTTTAAAAATTTATTAGTTACATTATAAATTTTATTAAATATTAATTTTATTTTTAGATGATGAATAAATATAGTAACTAATTGTTTTCATTTATAATTACCCCAATTAACTATTGAAATGTTTTGATATTATTTATATCCAGAGGGATATATGATTTCCAAATTTTGAAACAAATTAGTTGTGACATTCTAATACCTATATTAAATAATTAATATTATTAAATTTATACACATTAAAATCCAATTAATGAATACTAAAAAATAATACAAGGATAAATTATATTATAAAAATTATTATCAAATTTTATTAATTTTGATATAGATAATTATTTTTATGTATTTTTTATAATTGTTTAAGTAAATTTTTAATAAATAATTATGATTTTAATGGTTTTTATTACACTAATACTGTTTTGACCATCATTAATTAATATGAATCATGTTTGGGTATGGAAAATGTTTTCACTAAATTTGGATTCCTATTATTTATAATAATATTCTCAATGAAACAAATGGTATTCTTAGATGAATTTTCTAAAAACATTATGATACCTCTAAAAATAAGTTTTTTTCAGAAATTCATTACTTAATATTGTAGTCATATTGTTCCACACACACAACCATTCTCAAATAACTTCTTCTACTTTATTTTAATCTATATTATAACATGGTCAATATTTATCTTTTCATATTCAATTTGAGTTATTAATATATATACTTTTTTAAAAAATTTGATACATGGGTTAAATTTCAATTACAATTTCTGTATTTTTTTCCCCTATATAATATTTATTTATATTTTTTAAAAATAATTTTTATGATTTATTTACTATAATATATTGATTATTTCCGTTACCCCGTTGGAATAATGACCTTAATTGACAAATTAATCCTAATAAATAAATTAAATATAATTCAATGTACCTTTTTCCCATCTATATTTTATTTATTACTATTATATTATATTTTTTAAAATCATATTTATATGGAATCAGTGTTTTTAATACTCTATCGAGGGTTTTTATTTCAAATTTCTAAAGTCTCTACAATTTTGGATAATTATTGTAGTTATATAAAATGGGAATACATTATAGAAAGTTAAATGATTTTATATTCATGTACTTATATTATTTAAAATTGTTTATAATATATATATGTGTTGCGGTATGGGAATTATTATATTAGTATAAATGTAATTGATATACAATTAGTTTATTTAACAAATATTATCAACCACCGTAAACAAGAATATGTTTTTAATTTAATTTATATTCATGCATTCATGAATAATAAATAAGTTATAATATATTTATTATCATTATACTTAACCAACATAATATTTCTATAATCATACAATATGTTTGTGGGAAAAATGTATTATGTTTATCATGGTGGTTGCGAAATAAAATTGAAAATTGTTTTCCATTTATAAAGGAAATGAATTTTTTTTATAATTGATATATATTTGGGTCACTATGTCACGTTGGATGGAATTTGTTTATGATAATGAATAATAATGATTATGGATCATGATTAGTGTAATGTCAAGGACCTCTTCGGTCCATTCCTTTGTGAAAATGTGATGTTGGAGGTGTTACGGGTGGTCAAGGTGAAATAGAGATGAATTTGGGTGGACCATTAAGGAAAAATTAAGGGTAGTATCCTTCGCACAACAGGCACACGATTTGCCTAAACCGTTCGACCAAACCATGCATGGTTGGTGTTGGAGGCAGTAGCCTTCACACGGGAGGCACACGGTTTGTCTAACCGTGCGGCCTAACTGTGAAAGTATTGTTGTCAATATAGAAGCTAACACACAGTTAGTGCACAGTGTGTCAAACCGTGCGGACTAACCGTGCAGGCACATAAAGTTAGATCCTAAAATTGTGGATATGGACTCTTTTGCCTATAAATGGTTTGTTTATGCACCAAAGTTGACATAACTCTAGAATAGCCTTCCTTGGAGGTAGAAGAACCTCTTCCAGGCGTTTTAGAGGAGATCTAGAGGATTCTCTTCATGAATCTAATATGGTTTCTCGTGGTATGTGATCCTTTTTGGTTGGTTTCTTAGATCTACCGAGATCTACTCCTCCTCTTCTATTGGGTTCTTATATATATGCCTATTATGGGTAGATTAAAGTGTGTGGATGTAAATTAAGATGAGATTTGGTCTTGGTTGTGTTAGGAGATGAGATCTAAAGAAGATTTGTGGAGAATCGACCCAGTTTCTTGAGTGTTCCTTGATTGTTGAGGTAGGGGATTCGTGTCTTCTCTAATTGTTTATGTGAAATCGTAGAGTTTTCAGGATTTATCCATTTAGATCACAATGAAATTTACCAAATTATATACATGAACCGAATTAAAAGAATTGGTTTTATCGCATGTTGTTTCTTTGTGTCATGATAATGGTTTGCCTCTTGATTTTCTCAATACTGTGATATATATGCCTTGATTGTTAGCATGTTTCTCTTTATGAAATTGATAAATAACTTAAATCCGGAATTAGTTGATAATTAATTGGCTAAAGACAATGAGGCATGTAACTGAATCTGTTTGTTGTTGTTGTGGTTGTTGTTTCAAATTGATGTTAATCAAATTGATGCTGATGTATGTGATTAACTCAATTGGTCGGTAAACCAGAAATCGGTTGGTGCTTGTGTATGAAGGCAGGATTCCATGTTAAATGACCAAGAGCTAATATTTTTTTGATGTTTAAATTCATGCTTCTTGTGTTGTGATGTGATCCTGGATGGATGTTGTGATATGTGGGGGTTAGAGGCCATGTGTTTGTGGCAGCAGATGACGCCTAGAGTGGCGAGATGCATCAGTTTATGCATATGGGGGTCAGAGAGGACACCCGAGATAATGGAATGGGATGACATGATTGTGGGTTGCTTGGTGATTTTGTTGTTGTTTATCTTCTTTACTTTTCCCCACTGCTCAAGGCAGCTGGTCTTGCATACCCTTCTTCCGAAGGAGGCAAAGACACACGGGGTATGCCATGTGCTTTCTGTGTTTAGCCAATGAAGGGAGAATGGGTCTACGCTCTAGCTATAGGTGACAAAGACTCAACGTGTAGTACATCTACTCACCGTGTTGATCCCCCTTTTTCTAGTATCATAGGATGATTTTCAAGAATGACTGGGAATATAGGAAAGTAATTATGTAATGAATGTTTGAATAAATGATGTTAACCAATGTGGATGTAGTTTCATGAAACTTAATGATAAGGTTGAGAACCTTTGAATTGATAGTGGATTTTTGGATGTTATTTTAATGGAATTTAATGTTTTTTTGTCCATGGTTAATTAATGTTTGAATAATTAATTAATGTACAATATAATTGATAAAAAGGGAATGAAGTAATCTAATAAATCCATTTCAATAGTTGTGTGCTTATATGATACGTAGTCTTAGAAGTGTCATCCCAGAGACCGAGAGACGTTAGCTGCAGTTGTGTCTAAGACTAGGTTATGGTCGTAGTGTGGTTGTGAGTTATAATATATTTTGTACTTTTTTGTTTCTATACACTACTCCACCGTGTCAGTAAGGGAAACTGACACCCAGTGGATTCTCAGCCCTAGGGGGTGTAATTCCCAACATTCTGATGGGAGGGTGAATGGCTGAATACACCCATTGACCCCGCTCTCTTCTCTTGGTAGATACTTGTGGCATTGGGAATAGA
The DNA here is from genome assembly GCA_963277665.1 of Viscum album. Lineage (NCBI taxonomy): Eukaryota > Viridiplantae > Streptophyta > Magnoliopsida > Santalales > Viscaceae > Viscum > Viscum album. Next base: position 1,012,026,598 of record OY728157.1, read on the forward strand.
GGATAGTTGTCACGAACCAGGCCGGATCGTCATCCGACCCGACACCCGACCCGGTCCGCGACATGGCCCGAAGGGCGTTCCCGATCCCCACGGGCTGGCAACTAGTGTCGGGCATCAAAATAAACCAGTTGGGAACGATTTTAGCCCAAGAAATTGATAAGAAAACATAAACTGAACATGCAGATAAAAAAAGGAAAACAAACTGAACGACATGGCAGCAGAAAAAGGAATAAAAAAATAAACGCTACATACCTCGGGTGACCCTGTGGATCACTACGGTACGACAACCACTCACTCCCAAAAGCGATCCAAGACTGAAACCTGCAACTGAAAAGTAATGTAGGAGTGATCACCGAGATGCTCAGTAGGAAATCCAAAAACAACCACGTCCTATGCCTCCGCCTTTATTAAGAAATCCACCATGCCAGTTTGGAAATAAGATATAATAAAATAGTGTTTCTCCTTTTCAAATTCAAGTAATGAGTTTTCATTTTCAGGTAAAGCCTTTTACTCCCACTACATTTTCAAAATAGGTTTCAAGCATTCATTAACAATTAAAAATGAAAAGAAACCAGTTTGGATTAAAATATGGTTTTCACAATACAAGGCATCAAGTATGAAACAGCTGAAAAGAACGTTACATCGCTAGCATCATGACAAAAAGTGAGCACCATGGGTAATCCCTATAGGAAGCTAGAAACAAGTGGGAACCTAAAGACCTCGAACCTCAGTGAAACATGTCTTAGAAGGCCATGACCCTTAGAAAATGTGTCTTAGAAGGCCACGACCCTCAGAAAACGTGGCTTAGAAGGCCACGACCCTTAGAAATTCATATGTTTAGTTAGTGTTGTTGCGTCAATCCTGCTAGAAAAACCGGGATGAACCGTTGCCGTGTCATCTAGCGTACTAGTCCTGGTCACCCACCTAGATACCCGGGTTTCCCCATTGTGCTCTATTTCAAATGGTGGTGAGTTTTCTTTATCAAACAATCAAACAAGTACATTACACTTTCATTACCTAAAACTCATTCAACCTTTCACCACCGCACTCCCTACTTAAGTGCATTCCCCATCTTTGCATCACACAATCACGCACAAGCCTTTACACTAGGCACATATATCACAAACCGCTCATAAACACTTGCATCACATTTTATTTTAAAATTCAGGGGAATGACTCAAAAGGGATTTTCTATTTTCGCAACTCAAATCTCAAAGTTCCAAACAGGCCTCAATAGAGGTTTTTCTATATCATAAAACATTATTAAGATGCCAAACATGCTTAATTACAAAAAGGGAACACTTTTTACAATTAACCGGCAAAAAGGCCAAACACCTTTGGAAATACCTCTTACCAATTCAAAACCACTTAAGAAATCAATTTCTCAAGAAAAGTCACTTAAGACCAACGACTTTGAAATACATTTTCAATTTTCCAATACAAGGCATAATAGTTTCTAGCAACTGAAATCAGGTTCCGTAGCATGTGTATATAACATAGTGTAAAACACGTTTTTAAAACAATCAAGCAATTATGAATTTCAAATTAAAATCTTAGGCATAGGGGACCTACCTCAAACTTGTCGCTATCAGTCGATGACCACTCGAACTGACACTTGGCGCACACACGCATATGCATTTATACATATATATATATACACCCCTAGCTGTATTGCACATATTCCCCACACCATGAGGGAATATGTACAAAGAGGGCATATATATATGTATGCCTTACCCTATGCATGTACATGTAAGATGTCTCGACACGCGCGGCCCAAAACCAACGAAGCGAGGCGCAACACACTACAAATAAACTTTAATAAAACAAATAAACACATAAACAATCTATAAAACATTTCAAAAAGACGCATCACTTTAACGCATGAGATAAAACAAGATACAATGCACCCCAAGAATCATCATTTACACACATGGGAACCATTTTGAGACAATGCACACACCAAAAGAACTCCAAAACACAATCTGCACCTCCTTTACAACATAACAAATCATTAAAACATTTTATGGAACAATTATAAATAACAATATGAGACTTTTTTTTCTCAAGAACGCACCCAAAGCCAACCTCAACAACCAACCGCACATTGAAACCATACCAAAACACTAACTGCAGTCTTTCCACACTTTGATAAACCAACAATACATTTTATAAAATAGTGATAAGAAGCTTGACACGGGTTTTCAAATAAAACACATCGTATTTTATATTAAGATACCACTTTAAAATCAACGTATAATAAATTGTCTTAAAACTATATTTTTTTCTCCACATAAACAATATATATAAATTAAAGAAACACTTACTAAAACATTTTCAAGGTGTGTTTCAAAGTTTTACCACAAAACTATACCAAAAATAATTTTGTTTTAAATCCAACGCACACGACTCCATAAAAAAATACACTTTGCACCACCAGCACATATTGATATGCTAAATGCAACATTTATTAAATCATGAACAGCAGATTAAAAGTTAATTTTTTTAGCAAGAACACACTTATAACATATAAACATGCTACCAAACAATTAAACACATATCAAACATCAATGAAAACTAAATTCTCACCACATAAACTAAATGAATAATATGATAAATTAATCAAAATTTAAATTTAATACATCAAATAATAATTATATGTGGAACAACCTACCTCGGTGTAGGCTAACTTCTCCAATGTGGTGCGCAAAGTCCACTGCGCCTCAATCACACTCAAAACAACCCAAATAAACCCTAAAATCAAGGAATCAAATCAATTCATCATAAACAAATAAAACGCAACACCAAACCCTAACCCAAAAAAAAACCCAAATCAACAAAACAACCACCGAGGGGCAAACAGACCTGCCGCAGAGGTACGGATGGCAAACCGGGCAAGGGGAAGGGGGGTCAGAGGTGCGTCGCACCGGAAAACCCACCGGAAGGGAGGGGCGGTGCGGGTCCGGCTGTGTGAGGCAGTCGGGTGTGACGCCGGGGAGCTTGCGGTGAGGCGGCTGCGTGGCTTCGGGCGAGGAAAACGGGGCGGTCGGCGCGGAGTCGCGGCGTGGCCGGAGCGGGAGAAGGGGGTGGTCCGACGAGGAGAAGGGGGGTGCGGGCGTGAGAGGGAGAGGAAGGTGGGGGGAGGTAGGGTTTGAGGTAAAAATAAATAAATAAATGAAAATATAATAATAATAATAATAATAATAATAATAATAGTAAAAGAAATAAATAAAATAGAAGGAAATAAAGAAGAAGAAAAAAAGAATGCAAAATAAATAAAAATATTTACAAGTAATAATGGACATAATAATAATTTTAATGGACTCTAATAATAATAATAATATTTTTCATAACATAATAATAATTATAATAAACTTGATAATGTTAATAAAAATAATTACCTTAATTAAAATTATTAAAATGCATCATTAAACTCATTTTATTTATCTATCTTGAACATAGGGCAGGCCGCACGGTGACCCGGGCAAAGCCGCACAGCTTTGAAAAAGCCTTGCCCATGCACCAGATGTTGTCAAGGGAAAAGCACTCATTCCTCAACAAAATGAAAAACTTTAAAACATGCTTGATCCGTAGCTCGATAGAAAATTTCAATGTCTCATAAAATAATAAAATAATATTAATTTAAAAATTCGGGTGTGACAATTCTCCCCACCACAAAAACATTCTGCCCCCAGAAATTCGCCCAGCCGAACGAGGAATGAAACTCGAGATAGAAACGGGTCTAGACCCACAAAAACACAAACTCGGTGTGACTTCTCACTCCACCAGTCACACCCGACCCACTGAGGGAAACTAAAAAGAGAAGAACCATCTGGAAATGAGGAGGGTTCTCCCCACCACAAGAACCCGACTAGCACAACCGACATTGAGACTCTTAGCATGGGCTAACTTTGGAACTGATAACTTTTTCCTAGAGGGAACCTCCGCACAGACCAAACCTCAAAGAAGGGACGACAAGATTCGTGGTGGGTCTCCCCACCATTTAAGAACTGACCAGCTTAATCCAACCAGTATAAACCGACACGAGAACTTCCAACCCAAACCAGAAACCACTAACACAGGAGAAAACCCATTGAAGAATTCTACCAATTTACAAACATAACCATGACTCATCATTTCCACAAGAGATGAGTATCTCTGAAATGAGCATAAACTAAAACAAAACGGGTCACACTTGAGGAGGCACAACTACCGGAATCACAAGAAAACAAGATCACCATGACTTTTTACAACCACAGTGGGGTATTCATAGGACAAAGACCACAACGAGAAAAAGAGACATTTGTGCCTCTTACAGAAAAACATAACCTTCAAAGATGAGGAAGCTTGAACTGAGAAATTTAAATCATCCCTATTTTAGAACTGGAGAAAAAAGTTTGACAAAGGTGCCCTGTACCCAACGATTCCGGACTGCGTGAAAGACTTCACTCCGAGACCTGTGGCTGGAGCTCTGATGTCTTGAAGCATCTACTGCCCCACAGTCAGGAGCTAACATCTGTCATTCGAGACTCTTTCTGACGTTACCGCTAACAGAACCTCTCTATGTTCCCCAAACAGCCACATCGATAGGAAGTCTTCAATGGATGACGATAAGGAGACTTAAAGTACCCAAACCGGCCACACAAGAAGAGAACAAGAGAGTGGCCCAACTAATAGAAGATGGAATTGACAAGAAGACTTGTCTAAGACAGGTTCCTCCGATTCTCTCTCACAGATTGGGGAACCATCCCAAACACCAAAGGGAACCAGTCCTTAAACAATAGACGAAGACCCCACACAAGAGAAACTTTAACTGATTCTACAACATTATCTTTGGCGAAAAGGGAACCAACTTCTTGAGATTCCCAACGTAGGCCTTCACTATTCATTGGAATTGCTGGACACTCACTAGTTCTGCCACATCCCTTGCCTTCACTTCCTTGGGTATAAACCATATGACGAGAGTCATCTTAAACACCATCCAAGACATACCATCATACAACGACGCTAGGATTATTTCTTCCACCAATCCAAAGTTGAACCATCAAATATACTCAAACCAACACGAACTCTCATAGATTTGGGAGTTCCCAATAACCTGAAAACACCCACGACTTCACCATGCCAGTCTACTACCTTCGATAGATCATGATCACTACAAAGGATGGACAACAACCAAAAAGAATTCAATTCCACCACTCTGCTAAGAATCTGGGTAGAACCCGAAACTCGAAGAGGCTCACTAAGAACTTCTGGGACTTTTCTGGGCAGCATACTCAAAAACAAGAGGCACAAATCCGAATCAAATCTCATCATAAATCAATATTCCACACCTCAATCACAAATGAAAGCTAGAACTCAAATCACTATTCCAACCACAATTCAATACGTCAAAACCAAGAACTCACGAAAAGGAATACCCAACACGAAAAGGGAATGCTAAACAATTTCTCGCTAACTTTTCTAAACATTTGAAAAAAAACCCTTTTTGAAAACCATTTTCAGCAAACAAAACAACTTAGATATCCACCATTGGTATCCCATGAAGCCTCGCACATATATATCCAGTGCGATCTCAAGCACCCATGCACTCACATCACCAATTTCCCCACTTGACACATGGTCACCTCAATGTATGTGATCACTCATAGGAATACCAAGGGTCAATTCAAGACACTTCTCATTTCCCAAAACAGACCATTAAGCACAAAGCACAGGTTCCCAACCAATTGAAAAAAAATAACTTATCATCAAAGCAATAAATTTCCAATTTCCAAAACATTTTCCAATTCACATTCCAAAAAGTGTTACTGAGATTCCAAAACAACTTCCAAATCACCTCCCATTTTCCCTTTGAAACCACACATTTTTTAAAAGAAAACAATTTTCATTTCAAAACCACTTTTACACTCTAACACCACACTCCCATTTGAAACCACCTTCACAAAAATCCATTTTCATTTTTAAGATCTACTCACACCAACCAAAATGAAGGTCAAACATAAATCACATCAAAATTTCCAAAAATAAGGGAGTAGTGGCGATGCCAACCCGGTAACATGGCTTAGCAGACCATGCTCTGAGTGGGTATCCACCGCAGGAAGTATCTCGAACCGTGCACATGGGTTGTACATGGGTCGCTACTCCATGGAAGTCTGCCGCGTAACACTGGCTCACTTCCTTGGTCATCCCACATCCACACATACCAATCCAAAGAAGAAAATTCAAATCCTGGACTACCCCTAGAAACGCGAGTCTCGGGACGGGAAAGGGTTCATGACGCCCTTCCCACACCTACCACTCGAGTCCCGACACACCTAATCACCAAACTACTTGACACCCCAAATAAAAAGGGCACCTCTGATACCATTTTGTCACGAACCAGGCCGGATCGTCATCCCACCCGACACCCGACCCGGTCCGCGACATGGCCCAAAGGGCGTTCCCGATCCCCACGGGCTGGCAACTAGTGTCGGGCATCAAAATAAACCAGTTGGGAACGATTTTATCCAAAGACAAGGATAAGAAAACATAAACTGAACAAGCAGATAAAAAAAGGAAAACAAACTGAACGACATGGCAGCAGAAAAAGGAATAAACAAAGAAACACGACATACCTCAGGTGACCCTGTGGATCACTACGGTACGATAACCACTCACTCCCAAAAGCGATCCAAGACTGAAACCTACAACTAACAAGTAAAGTAGGAGTGACCACCGAGATGCTTTGTAGGAAAGCCAAAAACAACCACGTCCTATGCCTCCGCCTTTATTAAGAAATCCACCATGCCAGTTTGGAAATAAGATATAATAAAATAGTGTTTCTCCTTTTCAAATTCAAGTAATTAGTTTGCATTTTCAGGTAAAGCCTTTTACTCCCACTACATTTTCAAAATAGGTTTCAAGCATGCATTAACATTTCAAAATGAAAAGAAACCAGTTTGGATTAAAATATTGTTTTCACAAACAAGGCATCAAGTATGAAACATTAGAAAAGAAAGTTACATCTTTAGCAGCATGATAAAAAGTGAGCACCATGGGTAATCCCTATAGGCAGCTAGAAACAAGTGGGAACCTAAAGACCTCGTGCCTCAGTGAGACGTGGCTTAGAAGGCCATGACCCTTACAAAATGTGGCTTAGATGGCCAGGACCCTCAGAAAACGTGGCTTAGAAGGCCAGGACCCTCAGAAATTCATATGTTTAGTTAGTGTTGTTGCGTTAATCCAGCTAGACAAACCGGGATGAACCCCTGCCGTGTCATCTAGCGTACTAGTCCTGGTCACCCACCTAGATACCCGGGTTTCCCCATTGTGCTCTATTTCAAATGGTGGTGAGTTTTCTCTATCAAACAATCAAACAAGTACATTACACTTTCATTACCTAAAACTCATTCAACCTTTCACCACCGCACTCCCTACTTATGTGAATTCCCCCTCTTTGCATCACACAATCACGCACAAGCCTTTACACTAGGCACATATATCACAAACCGCTCATAAACACTTGCATCACATTTTATTTTAAAATTATCGGGAATGACTCAAAAGGGGATTTCTATTTTCGCAAATCAAATCTCAAAGTGCCAAACGAGCCTCAATAGAGGTTTTTCTATTTCATAAAACATTATTAAGATGTCAAACATGCTTAATTACAAAAAGGGAACACTTTTTACAATTAAACGGAAAAAGGCCAAACACATTTGGAAATACCTCTTACCAATTCAAAACCACTTAAGAAATCAATTTCTCAAGAAAAGTCACTTAAGACCAATGACTTTGAAATAAATTTTCAATTTTCCAATACAAGGCATAATAGTTTCTAGCAACTGAAATCAGGTTCGATAGCATGTGTATATAGCATAGTGTAAAACACGTTTTTAAAACAATCAAGCAATTATGAATTTAAAATTAAAAGCTTAGGCATAGGGGACCTACCTCAAACTTGTCGCTATTAGTCGATGACCACTTGAACCGACACTTAGCGCACACACACATATGCATTTATACATATATATATATACATCCCTAGCTTCATTGCACATATTCCCCGCTCCATGAGGGAATATGTACAAAGAGGGCATATATATATGTATGCCTTACCCTATGCATGTACGTGTAAGATGTCTCGACGCGCGCGGCCCAACACCAACGAAGCAAGGCGCAACGCACTACACATAAAATTTAATAAAACAAATAAACACATAAACAATCTATAAAACATTTCAGAAAGACGCATCCCATTAACTCACCAGATAAAACAAGATACGATGCACCCCAAGAATCATCATTTACACACATCGGTACCATATTGAGACAATGCACACACCAAAAGAACTCCAAAACACAATCTGCACCTCCTTTACAACTTAACAAATCATTAAAACATTTTATGAAACAATTATAAATAACAATATGAGACTTTTTTTTCAAGAACGCACCCAAATCCAACTTCAACAACCAAGCGCACATTGAATCCATACCAAAACACTAACTGCAGTCTTTCCACACATTGATAAACCAACAATACATTTTATAAAATAGTGATAAGAATCTTGACACAGGTTTTCAAATAAAACACATCGTATTTTATATTAAGATACCACATTAAAATCAATGTATAATAAATTGTCTTAAAACAATATATTTTCTCCACATAAACAATTTAAATAAATTAATGAAACACTTACTAAAACATTTTCAAGGTGCGTTTCAATGTTTTACCACAAAACTATACCAAAAATATTTTTGTTTGAAATCCAACGCACACGACTCCATATAAAAATACACTCTGCACCACCTGCACATATTGATAAGCTAACTGCAACATTTATTAAATCACGAACAACAAATTAAAAGTTAATTTTTTTTAGTAGAACACACTTATAACATATAAACTTGCTACCAAACAATTAAACACATATCAAACTTCAATGAAAACTAAATTCTCACCACATAAACTAACTGAATAATATGATAAATTAATCAAACTTTAAATTTAATTCATCAAATAATAATAATATGTCGAACAACCTACCTCGGTGTAGGCCAACATTACCAATGTGGTGCGCAAAGTCCACCGCACCTCAATCACACTCAAAACAACCCAAATAAACCCTAAAATCAAGGAATCAAATCAATTCATCATAAACAAATCAAACGCAACACCAAAACCTAACCCAAAAAAACCCCAAATCAACAAAAGAACCACTGAGGGGCAAACATACCTACGGTAGAGGTGTGGATGGCAAACCGGGCAAGGAGAAGGGGGGTCGGGGGTGTGTCGCACTGGAAAACCCACCGGAAGGGAGGGGCGGCGCGAGTCCGGCCGTGCGAGGCACCCGGGGGTGACGCCAGGGAGCCTAAGGCGAGTCGGTTGCGTGGATTCGGGCGAGGAAAACGGGGCGGTCGGTGCGGAGTCGCGGCGTGGCCGGAGCAGGAGAAGGGGGCAGTCCGACGAGGAGAAGGGGGGTGCGGGCGTGAGCGGGAGAGGAAGGTGGGGGGGGGGGGTCGGCCACAACTGGGTAAGTGAAAGGGGGGGAAGGTAGGGTTTGAGGTAAAAATAAATAAATAAATGAAAATCTAATAATAATAATAACAATAATAGTAATAGAAATAAATAAAATAGAAGGAAAGAAAGAAGAATAAAAAAAGAATGCAAAATAAATAAAAATATTTACAAGTAATAATGGACATAATAATAATTTTAATGGACTCTAATAATAATATTAATATTGTTCATAACATAATAATAATTATAATAAACATGATAATGTTAATAAAAATAATTACCCTAATTAAAATTATTAAAATGCATCATTAAACTGATTTTATTTTTCTATCATGAACATAGGGCAGGCAGCACGGTGACCCGGGAAAAGCCGCACAGCTTTGAAAAAGCCTTGACCATGCACCGGATGTTGTCAAGGGAAAAGCACTCATTCGTCAACAAAATGAAAAACTTTAAAACAGGCTTGATCCGTAGCTCGATAGAAAATTTCAATGTCTCATAAAATAATAAAATAATATTAATTTAAAAATTTGGGTGTTACAATAGTTACCCCATATGTGTGTGTAGAGGGATGTAGTGGCTTGTGGTTATTCACACACATATATTCTGGATATAGTATCATATGGACTACTATTGGTGTAACGTGTATTGGCTATGATGGATTGAGGATCCTTACTCAGAGTATGGGATGTAATGGCATGAGGTATATTACCAGATGTATGATAAATGTTATGAAAGCTATGGTGGCTCCCAAAATCTACTTGGTTACTTTTGGTTGTGATGATGGTGTGGTGCTTTGTACAGGTGTCTATGGGAAATCAATTGTGGTGCACGAGGTGCAGATTGTGAAGCATAGACCATGTGTATTCAGGCAAGCCATTTGAGAGAGATGCACAAGACGTTTGTCATTGGGTAAATGTGTCGAAACAGTGGGGAAGTAGTAGCAAAGTACCCTTGATATTATTTACTATATGCTATATTCTTTTATTTGTTACTCGGTGAGATTATCCATGGTGAGGTTGGAAATTTAGTATACCAGTTTAGGTGACGTGTTAGTTTCACTTATTTTTCACTATGCTTTCACCTTATTTCTTTACCATTGCATGAGAGTCTTCAGGGAGGATCCTACTGAGTATACTGTTATACTCACCCTATGTTTATATAAATTTTTTTTCAGGTCACTTATAGCATGTTGGAGATCAAGCTGGTTTCTACTAGCATGTGGTTGTAGGAGTTGTTCGGGCTTATGGTTGCTGTTGTCTTTAAATCCTTTCGGTACTTGTAGTTTTCCCCTTCCAGTTGTAGTAAATTTTCATGACATTACATATGTTCTCTTTGGTTTTCTTTTACAATTTAGTTCTAAGTTGGAGTCGGTTGGTTTTTATCTTATCTCTCTCTTCTGCATGTGTTTTCATAGAGTGTAATGCCACCCATTTGTGTTTTTATTATACCCTTGGTGCTGGTCACGAACACGGGGCCTACTAGAGGTAGGAATTGTGGTTATTTTCTCCCTTTTAACATTCCCAGCCTAGGAGGGGTACACAATCTAGGGAGGGGGTCATGATAATGAGTGCATTTCACTCTGTTTTTGGATGTCTCCATTTAATCAACCTAAAATAGTCTTTTTAATTGTATTCATATAGTTCTAAAACACCATGTATATAATTTGGTCTCTAGGGAAGAGAATAAGGTGTATATTTTGTGACCTTTGAGTCTTTTATGGTGTGTGGATATGGGGAGGGGGGTTACAATATTTATAAGTGGAATATAGTGGTGTTTCTAAATATTATATTAATTAATTTTTTTACTATGGTTCAATAATAAGGATAGTTTATAATATTATCACTAAATAATATGTTTCTAGATTATGTTTGAGTATAATAAAGGTTATATACAATCACTTATGGCCCATTTTGAAATATATTTTTCTTATAATATTTTTTGGATTCATATTTTATTAATCATTAAGAATTCATCTATATTTTTAATTTTTTTAATAGTCACAGTATCAATTTGTTTATTTATAAAAAAATAGAACCCATTTAATAAATTTATGTTAATAAATACGATAATATTAATTTACAAATTAATTATTATTAATTTGAATAATATATATAATTTAATATATTTTTGAATTGTTTAACCCATTGGAAAATTACTTATGATTTATTGAAAATATAATATGAAAATTATTATTATTTATACTCCAATTTTATGAAAATAAATATTCCATTATATTTTTTTATTTCACATACATTTTTATGTAAAACAATTTTTTTTAAAAAAATATACATAAAAATATTGTATCATCAATAAAACATTTCTTTCTTTATATCACAGAACAAATATTGTCTATTTAAATAAGATAAGAAAAATAAAAAATATTTTACTATAAAATATGTGACATAACTATTCTAATAGTTGGGTACTATTCCATATTTTCATATAATAATTAAAATTGTATTATTTTTAATAAATAAATGGGGACCCTTCTATATAGAAAAACTATTATTTCATTTTTTTCATTATTCTCATTTTGTTGTATCATGATATATAATTTTTTATTTTTAAAATGAGTACTGAATTATTAATATTCTATATCATTACTATATACTATTTCTTGAGTGTGATCATTCTAGGGAAACATGATATTCCAAAATTTCATAGAATAAATTTCCTAATTTTTAATTTTTTCCCATTATAAATCATTATATTTTTCTGTAATTATATACTTTTTAATATATTTATCAATTCAATATTTTAAAATGTAATTGATTTTAACATATAGTTCATGTTCATTATATAATTATTTTATAATAAATATGAATAATTTATAAAATAATATTGGAAACTACATTGATAATATAATTATTTTTTCATTATTCACCCCTATAAAATTTTTAACTATATATTTCTATTTACCCTCTATTATTAAACATGATGAGGGCATATCATTTTTATTTCATCCTCCACATCATATATCATTACCTCAAACATAATTTTTATGATTTTTAGTTTTTGTTGGAAGTGATTTCTTATATATAGTACATTTTCTCTATTCGTCAAGGATATGTTAAGCTTATCCACACAAGAGAGACCATGAGACAACTATACCACCTACGAATATGGTATGTGTGTGGGATGTAGTATTTTCATCATTAAAAGTAATACAAGGAACACACCATGCTCTAGAAAATGGGTTGGGGGTTCCGGATATTTGTTAAGAAATATTTCCACTATAATCATGAATATAAACGGTAAAATTGTATTTTAGAATTATATTTCCCATAATCACAAATATAATAACACTATTCAATGGTTATATGTGTAGGAAGACATTATCTATAATTTTAAACTATATATTATTCCACAATTATCATTATAAATATTCTACTGACATGTCTGTTCTATTTCAACCACTTCATATACTATTTACGATCGTAAGTATTTATGTTCACTAACTTTAGAACACGTCGAAGGTTCTCCACAACTATCCTTATTATGGGATTCATATTATTAAATAGAGAGGGCTAGGTGGATGCTTTTATTGAATGATAATATGAATATTGAAAGAATTTTATTTCATTATTATTTTAAATCCATTGAGCATGCTGCAAAATATTTAATATTATATCAGGATAATCAAATAAGACTACTTATTAGTTATATGGTGATAATATATACAAAATATAAAATTATGTTTTACTTTATATTAAATATATTTCCCAAACAGTAGAGGGAAACAATGTATATTGATGGAATATAAAATAATTTTTTTTCTGATTCATCACTACATTCCAACTGTTTATCCATGAATTTTGATCAAATGAGAAATAATTTTAAATTGTATATATGTTATGGGTCTATATAATAAGATATAATAAAATCCATATGGAATAATATCTTTTTAAAATACATTGAAACTTGAATCATTGTTCTTGGTGATATTTTTTTCTTTATATAGAGGATTGTAAAATTACTGTATGATTTAATTTATCTTTTTTACATCATACCAATATTTCATGAAATAATAATAACATCAATGTATTTTTCATAATATTATCCTAAATATTTTACAAATAATAGATCCTAAAAATACATTTATATTTCCATGTACTCCCTTCATTGATGGAGGAAGTCACTTTATGTTCTAAATTCAATAGTTCCATGCAAATCATGAGAATTGATTTTACATACAGTCAAGACCCAAATCTGAAAACAAATTATTAATTAATATATTAAATTAGTTAAACATTATTCATTATGGATACACCTTGTTAATAATTTAAATATCATCAGTTTGAGCATACATTATCTATATATTGTGTGGTTGAAAAAAAATTTGGTTTGAGTGAATATTTTAAATTCCATTATGAGTACAATGCACATCATTAAAAATATAAAAACTTATCCTTATAAATTAAAATCATAAATAATTTAGTGAGATCCTATCAAAATAAATAATTCACATGTAGATGCACAATCTTTGAATGGAATCATATTAAAAAACCAATTGTCCATAATTATATCTAATTTTCATCATGAGTTCATATAAATTTTATTCATTGCAGAATTATATTTTAAATATAAATCATATATATATTTAGGGGAAAACATCCCATAAAGATAATTCCACCTTAAAATCAATGTAAATATCACTGAATGAAAATCTAGATCATTATTTTGATATTTTTTCTTATGTAATTTCATCTTCCATGAGAAATTATACATAACATAATAATTTGTACATAAAACAATGTATTTGTTGAATCAGTTCATTACAATATGAAAATATCCCCACTTTAGGGTAGTGTGAGTACTAGTTCATGAAAAAATATTTTCTCTGTTGAATTATGGTATATTTATATTTATTTTGCATGATCATCTTTCATAATATATTCTTTAGCTTGGTTAGTGGGATAAAAAGTAATAAAATGATATAAAAAATAATTTATATTAGAATAATACTCTTATGTAATTAGAAATGTCAATTATAGTTGTCATTCTTAACCACTGATGAGTCACATCATTCATAATAGTATCCATTAGTATACTCTTTTTAATGTAATAATAATCCTTATTGATAATTCATCCATCTAAAACTAACATTTAATAATATTATTATATAATTTATCATTTTAAAAATTATATATAATTTTTTATAAATTATTATTTAACAACAAAAATCAATCCAATTATAATAATATTATATATAATATACACATAATATTTCATAATGTAATATCTAAATATTATATTCATCAAATATATAATGATTTCTAGAGAAACAAATAATATAAAATTAATACATATGAAGTCGCAGTGTCCATAAAATATTCAAAAGGTTATCATTGGAATACATTACATATTTAGAATTAATTGTTGATGTCCTAAAATTGGACCAAATTAGATATAATGTGTGCTTCATATACCTAATTAAAGAATTCCTAAATCCATTGAATGATATAATAGACCATTATCATTGTTGGTTTTTAAGATCATGACAATCAATAATTCTTTCCTCTTATTGAGGAAGAGGTCTAACATTCCCCGTAGTCAAATAGTTTTGCATAAAACCCCCTTTTTAAAACACCCTAAAAATAAATATTTTTTTATTCTATCAAAATTGTTTCTATTATATAATTAGTTCTTTATATTGGGATATATATATATTATAGTTCAAAAAGAAAATTTCATTATTTTCAATTGGAAAACAATCAATCTCTTTATGGAATACATCTATATAGTCCCACAAAATGTTATTGTCCATCATAATGATTCTATCCAATGACTCAATTAAAATATCTCGATAAATTTTGGAGTAATGAAATAATATCCAGTAATTGTTTGAAAATTTAAATAGGATATTCATACTACTCTATATAAATATAATGAAACCTTTGTCTATTTGAGTTATACAGTGTTATTTCACACACATAGGATTTAATAATAACATAGAATAATAATAACATGTCAACACACGGTATAACATATAATTTTCCTATAAGATGTATGATAATATTCACTAAGTGGTTCATTCCATAACCATTCAATACATAACAGTTGTATAAAATACATTAAAAAATTCATCTATTTATTATTTTGAGAGATAACTCAGTATCAATGATTTAATGTAGTGATTAAATGGTTATACAAAAAAAATATAAAAGAGTTTATAAAACCATATAAAAATTAACTATTCATGAATGAATAGATAAATTGAATGTCACTAAATCACTATCATGTTCAACCACATGATTTGTGATAGCATATTCCCATATAATCACAAAAATTGGGGAGGTTGTTTTCATTTATTATCATTGAAACACCTGGGCATATTGAATTTTACTTCTAAATTTATAGGTTAATTTATGATTTTTTATTGGACTATATATTCTGTGTTAATGTCAAACATAATTGTTTCTGTAAAATTTGTGGGATTCTATATTCCATATTGACATTGATTTGATAGATTCCCATATTCCCAATAAATAATTAATTTCATTATTCCATTGAGAATGACTACATGATGATTATCTATAGAGATATTACATGTAGTTAATTTAATATCATTCAATGACAAGATTTATCCAATGACCCTCATTAATTAAACTTCTTTTCCCCTACATCTTGATATCTATTTGAGTCAAAAATCTCTATGTATTACTGAAGAAAATAATTATAAATTTATTCATATATATAAATTTATTTAATTTCTAATTTTTTTATATTGATAATTAATCTACTAAGTATTAATTCACCTAATAATTAATTTCTATTAAAATTATAATGTTGTAATAATAAATCATCGTGATGTTCTCTTCATTATTCCTAAAAGAATCATCTTATTTTTTCATTAGTTCAGCAAAAAAATTCAATTATAAGTATGTGAGTCCATTGATTGTATTTAATAAAAACTATTTTACTAAAAATTTACATATCTATTTGATTTACTTCTTCAAATGGATTTATGTTCTATATCAGTTTATACCACTGACCCGCATTTCCGAACAGTCAATAATACAGTAGTTGGAATATCTCATGTTTAGATAAATATTACACATATATATTATTTTAAGTGATGTTAATCCATAGTTTAATGATGTGGGTATCAAAGGATACATTAAATGTATGAGGAACCTGAGATAATATTTGCCTAACCAAAACATGCCCATTATTAGGATAATAAGGGTGTTCATCATAAATGAAGTTATTATTCATAACATGCGTTAGTTGAGATATATCATTAATGATGTTCTAATATCCTACTCACATAATGTATGCAATGACATTATGATATTAATTAGAATTACTATATTTGGTAATCAAGTAATTATTCCACCCATTTACAGAAATTATCTATAATAATGAAAATTTTTGTTTAATAGTAAGCTCCCCATAATCCTACATGAAACATGGGACTTAAAAACCCATTTGGTGAAGGTATTGTAATAGGGATACTGTACAGGTACTGTATCACCAGTGGTAATGTTGAACAACATGTACTATAGAGGCATCAATGCACTGTAGTAGTGGTGGCACTATAGCAGCCAATTTACTATTCACAGAATGGGCCTTGGGCAAAAAATTTGGGCATATGAGCTACGTAATTGGATACATGCCCACTGGGACTTCGGGGTATGTAATGGGTCTTTATCTACCATGTTAAAAGTGGTATTTTCATTGCTTGAATAATAATAATAAGTCTTTTATCCCAATATTAAAAAATAAATAAATATGTTATTTATATATTATCATTTCAATCTCATGTTCTTAATTTAATGTATCCATTATAATTACACTCCTATAATTTATTTCCAAATATAATTTTCATGTCATTTATGATCGTTCATGAAGTGATTAGGACATTACCAAACAACTTCCACCTGGTGTGTCAATCTAGTTGCGAAACAAGTACTCATTTTACCAAAGATGACACTACATGAATTAACAAACAAGACGATCTTTTTAGTTTTTATCACTATGTATATATATTTTATTTCCATTTTGAATTGATGTATTTACTTATAGATTTAATTTCATGGAATCCACAAAAAATATGTATATCCAAATTTTTTTCTTTTTTATAATACATAAAATATCTTCATTGCATGTATTAATTTATTATTAATATAATTCATAAATTGACTAGTATGTAATATGATACCAACTTTAATTTCCCAAAACTCAAACACAAATTTAGAATTTAAGAAGTAAATATATTTGTTTTTTTTCACCAATTTTTCAAAATACAATTCGATATTATAAATCATAATTTTAAAACCTTGGGAATAAAAAAATAATATTCATGTGATATAATACCAAAAGAGGGTTATTCCAGAAAATGATGCATATCATATGATTTCAATGGTGATATATGATATCGTAAATGATAGGGATATTCAACAATAAAATAAATTAATGTTATAAAGATAATGGAATGATATGATCATGGAATCATAGTAATGTTGATGTATCTTAATTCACCACATCTATTCTATATATACAATATCAATATTAAGACGTAAAATCATGGTAGAGAATACGAAATAGTGGAATTGGTTTAATCCCTATTTCTATAAATATATCACGAGATTTAAACATTAAAAAATTAAATGGAGTGTTAGTCGGGTTAACATAAAATAAATATTCCAGATTATATATTCCAATGAATGAGATGACAGATATCATATAAAAATATTAATTACCCATGGAAAAAAATGGAATGTCTTATAACCAAATAGAGTGTGATAAATGTTTCATTGAAAGAAGTTACCACAGAATACATTGATATATATAGTTAAAAATAAGAAAATTTAATAGAATATAATGTGCAACCTAATTAATGTTATGAAAAGGAGTGGGGTGGAATCATTCAAAATTTATTTATTATGTGGTGTTAATGGAAAATTACTAGAAATATTTAAATTTGTGATGTAGCATATTATATTAAATAAATCCATTTTAAATCAACAAACTTTTTTTATAATATGAAGTGATTTATTTTTTTCCATTTCTTTTTTTAAAAAATTAATGTACGTTTCATAATTTTTTGTTACGATCATATAATTACATATTCATTAGAATTTAATAATGAATGAAATTGGTAATGGTACATGAAAAACTAGTATTGAGATATCAATAAAATATTATAATAATAATATAAATGATTTATGAGAACATATATAAAAAAATAGTATCAATGAAAAACTTCGAATAAAATTTTTACAATGTACATTTAGGATGGAATAGGGAGGGCCCAAAACGATGGAAGGCAGTTATGAAGATCCCTTAACTCACGTCATTTACCCATTTGATATGATATCGTAACATACTAAATAATCATGTTGTATTTATGATATACTTGAAAAATAATATTTTCCCAATTATGTTTTATTTATTTATTTTATTTTATGATCATTTAAAATCATTTATTAAGACATTAGGTTTATTCCTACTCTCATATGGGTATTTTTCACAATAAAAAATTGGATTTATTTTGAGAGTAATTATTAATTTTACATTAAAATGAGATAAAATACAAATATCCAATTATTTTCATAATCATTTTCATTAATATTTTAATGTTCTACTAAAATTTCAATATGATCTGTAGAACATGTTTTGTTAATATTTAAAAAAATTATCCTAATATTGGTATATCATTATTAAAAAATTTCAAATGATTATGAACAAAATAATATTTAATTAATTTTTTAAATATTGATGAATTTTAGAATAAAAATATGTAATAAAATAAATAATGAAATCATATTTAAGAATAATATTTTTATATTATGTGCTATGATTTTGGTCGTGAAAAATAAAGTAGCTTGTTTATAGGGGTGGGGAACCCACCATCATAAGAAGAACTATTTTTTGTTTTTGTATAAAAATAAATATATTTTGATAAATTATATTCTATGAGATTAATGAATATTACATATTATTTAACAAAATTTAGTCATTATTTTTTATATTATCCCAAATTTTATTGGAATATGATGATGAAGAATGATAAAATTGATCAGTATTTAGTATTACATTATAATTTTGATATCACCTCTACCTATGCCCCTTAATGATCATATAAAAATACTAATTGAAAGAATATGATATAATATACATTGTAAAGAGTCTAGGGGTGGTTAATAGGTATTAATTTGTTTATATATAATGCTTATATAGTGTGAATAGAAGTGCTTTTGAGGGGTGTTATTTATAATGGGTAGAATGTTATGATTTTTAATATAATAATAATAATTTTAATATTTTGGGAGAAAAATAGAAATTGTATTAATTCATGCGAAATAACACAGTAATTAGTACGTGAATTCTCTAAATAATTGTGATATACCCAACCCATGACTCCTTTCACAATGTATTTTTCTTATAATGCATACTATCAATTTTCTCATAGTTAATTGTTAAAAAAATAATACAATGAAATAGAAAAAATGGAACCATTCGAATTTTTGAAATTTATTTTTAAAAATTGTTATCCATTTTATTAAAATATGGTTATTAATACGAGAAAACAAATTCATTTATAAAATCAATAATTGTTATAAATGTAATATTTTTATAGATTTGGTCAATTTTAAGCCCTCAGAACAATTAATTATGGTGTCATAAAATTAAATTATATGATATAATATTATTTTATTGAAATAATATGAAATAAAAATTCGTTAATATATTTATATTCATTTTAATTATGCAAATAAATTTTTCTTTGTTTTACATATGTAATTACAAATGTTTATGATGATCAAAACAGTTGTTGTATTTTACAATTATATAAACATTATAAACTATTAATTGATACGATAAATTAATATTATTTATAATAAAATTATTAATGATACAATTCTAATGACAAGGTTTATATTCCTACAAGTTTAATTACAAATTCATTGATCATACACCTCTTATAATAACTATATTTCTATATGTAAAAATGGTTTCAACACATATATAAATTAATCATATTAAATTAATTGTAATTAAAATACATTAATTTTCATCATTATATATATATATATATAATTTTTTATAATTTTATTATGCATTACTAATCTTTTTTATCATTTCATTAATTTTTATTATGAGAGAAAATCATTATCGGTGGTTGATCATATGTAATGTTTCATATAATTCTAATCATATTTTCAATATATTTACCTACTATATAACTTTGAAATAATATGGAAATATTTATTATATGAATATAATTTTCATGTATATTTATTGAAATGTATGTAGTTAAATAATTAGGATTATATACATTATAAAAAATGTTTTATTTATGTTAAAATTATATATTGATTATAATGAAATATAATTCATAATAAAATATTCGTTAGAGTTTCATTGATCCATTTTCATATGTTATGGATAAATTTTTATCCATGATGTGTAAATTTCTTATTATTATGTCAATTTTAGTATATTCTTTGAAAATGGATTGAAAATGTCAGTTTTAGGGTTAGCCCAAAAATTTTACTAATCCTTGTATATCCCATGGAAAATTGGACTGTATCCATTACAAATCGTTTTTCATACTCATTTCATGATTCATATACACATGTATCCAAACTGATTAGAGTCAGATTTTATATCTAGGAGTAATTATATTATTATATTACATTCTAAAAAGACATATTATATTTTGTTCATTATTGGTATATTTTTTAAGTTAATATCTATTGTAAAATGATGATATTGAAAGTCGATTTGATGAATATTTATTCTCTCAGTTTTATTATATTATTATATTGATATTCTTAATTTGTTTTAGATGATATTTTTTATAAAAAATTAATATTGTGAGGTTTCTTATTTTAAGACATCCCTATAATAGACATGATGTAATTTTTTGTTTATATTTTAAATAATGGTATTTTATAATGATTTTTGGTTACATATTTTTGTTTATTTATTATTTATTAATTTATTAATAATTTGTTATCATGTTCATTTGAAATGCGGTTAAAATATTAATCAAGGATTAAAATTAAAAATCCAATAAATCCAGAGTTTTTGGAAATATTAACATTTGGAATTATTTGATTCATAATTGATTATATAAATAAATTATTGATGAAATAAATTTAAAAATTTGTTATTTAAATGTAATGGGGAATTAAAAAATTCTTTGATATTAATTTTAGTATATGTTTTATTTTTAATCATTTAATATTATGATATAGTAATATGTTTTCAAAGTAAAATAATAAATAATTTAAATGTAGATTTATATTTTATATTTTTTTTTGAAAAAATAGAAATCACATATATATATATATATTAAAAATATAGCCAATTGAAATATTTAGAATGTGTTTATCATTTAAAAAGTGGTTGTGTTTTAGGAATATGAGTTTTGAAAAAAAAAATATAATTTGAATCTTTTGGTAAATTAGTGATCATAGTTTATGTATTTTGTTTTGGGAAAGTTTTATTTAATTAAAGTTAATACATTGTAACATTGCTGATTTATTAAAACTACTTGTTATTATTAAAAAAAATTAATATTTGATTATATAGATATTATCTATATTTTTTTGGAATAATTACGCTAATATGATTATCCACCTAGATTTATAATAATTTTTTAGTTATTAAATATCAATTATCATTGAATATATTCAGTGTTTTTTATGAAATTTCGTTTTTATTCAGTATATTTGGGGTTTTATATGGCAGTGGCCTCATTTTATAGTTTTGACAGTGAATATAAGGGTATTACATCAGTATGATCACCACGACCCTATATATAGGTTTTTTCTATTATCCAACATGAGAGGTTATTCTTAAGAGTCTCCAATTTTGGGGACTAATTTGATTTAATGTCTTCACTTCAATATTTTGTATTATATCAATCACTTTATAGTAATCACCTATTTCATGGTAGTAAATAATTGATTAGTGACTATTCCATATATATTTTAAGGAGGACAATATATTATTTTATTTTTTATGTTGTCACCCTTGGCGAGTATAGTATTCCAATATGTTCTGTTATTTATTTTATATTTGAAAATATTAGTCTAGAATTGGTGAACGTTAATATGGAATTTCGTAAATAGAATGGCTATTATTAATTTTTAGTGATAATTAATTATTGATATCTATAATACGTTTTTTGTGGGATTTTTCTCGTGATACATGTATTTTTACAATATATTACAGTTATTAAGAGACTTCATCCCTTTACATTTCATATAAAGGAGTGGTGTTGATATATTCATCATTTGTTTTGCAATGGAGATTCATGTTATAAAATAGTGATTGTTTTTTTATGGAGTATTAATTTTCAATGAGTCATTATTTAATTTGGAGTTAATATATTATTTAGTGGTTATCCATCAATGATATCAATAAGGTGGAATAATGAGTGGATCATTGATATATATTTTCAATTTTATTTTTGGGCTTTATAGTTTCTTATATTCTTAAAACAATATTTATTGAATTTCTAAATAGAACTAAAAATAACATAGTCATTATTACTATCAAAATCACTGATGGTGGTAATATATTAATAATGATCTAGGTATGTTTTATTGGGATTTAGCGGGTGTTATTCAAAGAATTTTTTCCAATTATATATGTATTTTCTAGAGTACATCGTTATTTTTTACTAGCCAAGACACTTATTTACATTGGTTTCCTATGTGTTGTTCGTTCAATTTCAGTATAATATTACGAAGGGTATTCTATGGAAATAAAATTTTAATTATAGAGAATTTTCAAATCAAATATCTAATTGTCGTTTTCTTATATTTTTATATATTTTTTTATATTGGTGTGGTGTTTTCTTGTGTTTCATTCTAGAAAAAAATAATTATTGGTGCTTTTCTTATGAAAAATAGTTTTTTAAACCATATTGGTATCCCATCAGTACTCTTATTATGGTTCTCATTGAATTTCACACCTTTCACATAAAATCATTTAACCATAATGCCAACCCATTATAGTCTATTATATATAAATAGTTTTAATAAAATACATGGGTGACAGTTTACAAAATTATGTGACAAATTACTTACATTTTTAGGGTAGTGTATGATATTTAGGTTCCCAAATTAACATAATTTTTTTAAATAAGTCTCCAAAATATACTTTATCTTAACTTTTTTCTTATTATGAGGGTGTAGTAGGGAGATTTCCATTCTATAATAATATCATTCAATTATGATTTACATGGTTAAATATCATATAAAATTTGTTTCTTGTTTAAATATACAGTATTCAATTATTTAATGTATCAGTTCCACCCCAAAGAAGCCTAAAAGGGTTTCAAGAGTGATATTATGGTTTTGAATGATGATATAATGGGAGATAGAACTGTAATATGTTTCATGACATTTCAATATTCTTATTTCGACATTCACCACCATAGATGACATATTTTTCATTTATATTTGTGGAAATGATGTAGAGGATTTATTGATAATTCATAATAAAATCAAGTAATAGTGTTCATTGTTATTCCAAATTCTGTAATCAAATTGTTCCTATGTGGAAAATTTTAATTGGATAGTTTAATTACTTTGTGAATAATTATATCATGTAATAAACTGTTCTTTCAAGGGGATTTGTTTTTAATGTAATTTTTTAATTATAACTATTTGTAAAACGGTTTCATTTGACTTGTATAAATTATTTTAGGAATATAAATAGATTTCTACCCTTTTTATTAATGTTATAATTGAAAAACCATTTTTTTGGAAACATTGATTTTTAATGGTAATGTTGTTCTATTTCATGAGGGATTTTTAAATGGATCATGAGTCTCTATTTTGGAAAATGTGTAAAAATTGTACAATTATAAAGAGTTGAATGCATTTAATATGACTATATATGAAATTTCACCATGAACATATATTTCAAAAAAGGCATTTTTGGTATAATTAATTTTTTTAATAATGTGTGTATGTGTGGGACCCAATTGATTCCCATTTATTCATGTGTTTGATATCTCTGTATGCTTATTGAAAATTAATTAAAATATAAAATGATATGAATGGAATGCGATTAAGTCAATTTAATGCAATGGTGTTAGAGTAGAGATGGTATTCAATGACAATACATTTTCATTTAATTTATTTTCTATAATAAATTCCATTAACATTATTGGGAAACTGAGATTCCTTACCTATTTAATGAGATACGTACTATTCAATCTAGATATGAAAAATTAGATGAAAAACAATATTAGATTCCATGGATGAGTGTAATTGTTGATTCCAGTTTACATAATTTGTTAAGATGTAAACGTAGTATTTAATTTATTTTCCTATAAATGTTCCCACCAATGTCTGAATATTGACTACACATGTATATTTTAACATTCTAATTATTTTTAAGGGACTGAATTCTTGAGGATCGACCCATTGTGTGTTTGCGATGATTGGGGTTCTCAGAGGAGGATCATAGGAATTGTTGAGGAGTTTGGTCCGGAGAAGCTTGAAATGGTGGGTGGTGCCTACAAAATGTGACTAAGGGTTAAACTACATGTGCAATTTTGGTTTTAAATAAATAAAAAAAAATTCTAAGGTGACATGTTTTTAGCAGAACCATACCATCAGTTATTACACAATGTGAAGGGGAAGTACATATCATGTACTTACCTGCCACTGTATGATTTAATGAAATAACAGGAGATTGGTACATTATAACCCTATGACAAAGGCCCACCTCCCTCTTATCCCATGTGACCAAGCATACATTATGAGGCACTTTAGAGATCTCTTCCTCTATGATCAATCTCAGGATTCTTTCATCAATCCATCTTCGATCAGTCATCATATATAGTTATGTTCTTATAATTTATTTTATATACATTCTACCATTACTCATTTCCATTAGATGGGGCTTTATCTCCATGGTTCTATGTGTTCATTATTTGTTTTTGTTTGGTGTGGCTATGTCGCAGTGTCCTAGGGTGGATGTAGTAGTCACCAGGGAGGAAATCATGGTCCTTTGTATGGATCGTTCTTATAAATAGAATATCACAAAACATTTGATGTAGGGGGTTTTTTACTTCTCTTTTTCCAATGTGAAAATGTAGAGATATTATGTTTTATCACTTGGATCACTATAAAAGAGACCTAATAATTTTATGAATTGCATTGAAGTATTGGTGTTGATCTAACGTCATTTAATCATACCATGATAATAGTTTGCATCATGATTGTCATGATATTGTGTTATCTATAATTTTTTTAGCATGTAGTTCATTGTGGAAATTGATAATGAATGTATAGTAGTGTTTAATTGTATATTTTCTGTTAAATGATAATGAGTAATGAGAAAAATCCAGTTGTTAATGAAATTTAATGATTTGTTAATTTGATGAAGATTTTCATGTTTAATTCAGCTATCTGAAATACCAGAAGCATGTTGATGATATCCTAATTAATGGAATGTTGAAATATTTGTTTAATTCCTTGTGATAGTTAAGATAGATTTCAATTTAGGGTTCTCATAATTTTAACTTGCAAATAATGGATCGGTTTATTCTAGTTGGAATAAAGAACAATTTTTTAGTTAAAATATAATTCATTTTACGGTTTTGAGTTACACTCCTAATTATAATGGAAATGTGCCTTAGGCTGGGAGATATGATGGCTCACTATGTGTGAGGGATAAATTTTATTATTGGGGCCAACAACTCAGTGGATTTATTTTTTTCCTTATGCTTATGATGTGATCTTGGTATGGTTGATCTTGGATAACTATTGTGATAAGTGGGTAAAAGAGGTGTAATGGTTGTACTGCAATAAGTTGATGATTAGTGTAGATAACTGCATCAGTTAATGAAAATGGGTGTCATGGAGGACACCAAGAAAGATGGAATGGTTTGATTTGGTCTTACATGTTGTTTATGAATGTGGTTACTTGTTGAATCTATTGTTTTTTATCTAATTTACATTCCCTAATGCTTGATTTAATCGGCCTTTCATTCCCTCCATCCTAAATAGGTGAATATGCATGGAATAATCCACATGATTTTCATGTTTATCATCTTGAGGATGGATGGGTCTACTCTCTATCTAAAGGTTGTAATTACTCTAGTGGTAGTTCATTCATTCATCATATTGATCTCATTATGTTTGGTAGATTAGAATGGTATTCTAGAATTATTGGAATTATGGGATGTAATAATGATTTTATTAAATGATTAAATATATGATGTTAACCTATGGGGTTGGTGCTTGCTAGGATAAAATGTATGGGTTGTTCTGTTGAGGTACCATGTGCTTGGTTTGGTTATGCATAGAGGGAATGCAATTCTGTTGTGACGTGAATGAAATGTAATATTAAAATTGGTAATGGTTACATAATGTCTACATAATTAATTATGGTAATGTAAAATTGGTGAAAATGTTGAAAGTTACTTATTAAATTTATTTAAATTGTTCTTTTTAATTAGGATATCTAGTATTAGTAGTGGATGTTGAGAGTATGAGAGAGGTAAGATGAAGATGAGTCTAAGACTTTGTTTTTTCCATTGTGTGGTTGTGATCTATATTATATCATGTACTTTTTATGATTCAATATGTCATCCCTACACTATCGATTAGAGTGACTGACACCCCATGTATTATAATCCCTTGGGGTGGTTTTTTCCACAACAATTTGGATAGAGGATGGATGTATGTCTACCCGCATTAGCCCCACTCTCTATTATTTATGGTTAATTTTACTAGTATGCATGATAGTTATTTTTCACCCTAAATCTGTGTAGAGAGAGTTAATGGATGGTGTTTATTATAACACATATATTCTGGATATAGTTTCATATATAAAACTCTAGGTGTAATATGTATAGGATATGATGGATTCTGTATCCTCACTCAGTGTATGGGCTATAATGGCATTATTTATAATTATTGATCTATGATAAATGTTATCTGAGTTGTGTAGGCACCCGTAGATTACCTGGTTAAATCATTTATCTGGATGTGGAGGTTCTATATCCTTAATATTCATTATTATATTATATAATCTTGTATATGATTCATGGTGAGAGTATCCATGGTGTTTCAATGGATGTACCATACTAGTGTTGGTGATAAGTTATATTCACTTGGTGTTCACTGTTATTTAGCATTCATTCATTACATTTTCCATGAGGCTTCATGGAATATCATACAAAGTATACTATTATAATCACACTATCTTAAATAAAGTTTCCTTTATGGTCACATGGAGTGGGTATAAGATCTTCTTGGTTACCACTAGTCTACGGTTATTTCAAGAGTTGTTCATGATTAATGGTTACTTCCATTGTTATTATCTTTTTGAACTTGTAATTTTCTCTTTGTGTTATAGTATTTTCAACATTAAATAACATATATGTACATGGGATTCTTTTAGAATGTAGTCCATTAAGGTGTTAGTTAGTTACTTATTTGTCTCTCTCATTCTCATGAGTTCTTATAGTGGGTAATTCTCCCATTTTCGTGTTTAATATAACCTCAGTACTAGTCGCAAAACTGGGGCATACTGGAGGTAGGACACGACGAGTCACTATGTCTATCCATTCATTGTCGGCCCAGGAGGGGTACACATTATTAGGATTGGGTCATGTAATACTATATTCAAAGGTCTAGTTATGGGATGTGATGGAGTTTTGAATTTGGCATTGGGGAAGCAGTTTGGGTTGGTACAACTACGGTGTCAGCAATGTTTATCAAGGGCTCTAAAAACAAGAGACCCACTAAGAAACGTGTATTTTGGGAACCATGGGATTTGATGTAGGGGAAATTATGTTTACATTGGCTACTAAATGATGTGATTCTAATTATTGAGTTCTTACCCAGTAAAGGATCATGCATCATTGTTAATTTTACATGTGTTTGAATGGGTAGTCCTTGGGATAGGTTACCCTAAAATAAATTTAAAAAACTATTAATTAATTAATTTTTATGTATTCTGAATTCTATTTTAGGTGTTGTAAATATATGTCCTTTTATATTCAGGGCTCTAGGTTGATTTCATCATCATGTTTTTAACAAAGATGTACATCCAGGATATGCATCTTGATCAACGTAGAGTAGAGGTTGACGATAACAATAGTTACTTGATGACCCTAAATAGTTATTCAGTGCCTGAGACTGTAGAATAATGTAGTGTACATTTCATATTTAGTCACAAAGAAATGATTTGAGAATATTGAGACATCACTCATCACAATCCATTCTCTGAAGGAGCACTAGGATTCATTGGTAGTATTAAGGCTTCATGGGGATGCAAGGATCAAATACACCACAATTATATAAAAATATTATTAAAATTAAATTAGATTATTTGAATTCTATGACATGAGACAATAGGTGGTTATGAGGCATGAAGTTGTTGGAATTTATTTTCAAACTATTTTAAAATTTTATTATATAATTGCATGAGAAGGTTTTTCAAACACATAAACTGGTGCCGTGATCGAAAATCTGATAGAACCATTGGGTCCAAAATAAAGACATTACCAATGAAGGGATCGTACCTTGACCAGTGAGTATCAAGGGACAATTACAATTTTTTGGTACATTAAAGATAAATATAAAATTCATTAATAGTTATTCTAAAAATGAATCACTGCAATGCAACGATGAGATTACTATTTCATTCAAAAAATGAAACCATGAAATAACACTCTAATGAAAATAAACATAATTGTTGTTTCATAGATGAAATATTATAACAGTGGCAACTCAGTATTGTAGAAATGGTGTGATTCATTTTCACCATTTAATGGGATAATAGGAATTGGATATTAGTTATGGATATTGAAAATATCTCTTTATCAATAAGGAATCACTAATTATGAATGAAGAATTGTGACCTATAACAACATTGAGCACATTAAAAATGATTGGAGTGATCTTTCCCTCAACATAAGATTGAAGACATTCATCGACAGATCACCTTCATCGCTGAATCCATTGTCCAATAAAACATATTCCTCCTCTATGGGATTATTATAAGTGATTTTCCTTCCCTCATTCTTAATTTATAACAAAAAACACAGACCAACCCATGAAAATGTTGATCTGTAGTTTTATTGATAATGCAGGATGATTTATGATGAGGGGATAAATTAAATTTCTATCATAGTTATTATTTTCCCTTATTTAGTTTCTTTGTGATCCTCCTAATAAGAACACTTCGGGGTCAACAGGACCAATGAAATGGATCATCCATTGGTGTTTTTGTGTTTTTACTACTTCCCTAAAATTCGTCATTAATTCTTATAGTTATTCATTGTGTAGTGTCCAACAATGATGACACCAGAAGTCCATGTAGGACTGCAGCGGCGCATCAACCCGTAGTGCTAGGTGCAAAGGGAAATGATCTGGTATCTACCGACATTGCTGAGAGGCTGTATCACCTAGATGTGTTGATGGAACCACGTTGTGGTGGTGGTAGAAGTCCATAACACCAAGGCTGTGTTAGTAGTGGCGGACCCGCGACATTAGCTATGAGTGGGGCATGCATGTGCTTGCTACGTTTCACATGACAGTCGACCATGTCTGTCTGGTGGGTGAAACTTGTAAGAGGCGGCCACTATGTGTGGGTAAATGTAGTATTATGTTATGTGGAAAAGGAATGGGTGATGTGGTCACCAAATTCATCAGGATGTTGGGGAAATGGAACCTGATCATGTGGCCAAGTTGGAGAAAGCAGACCAGCCCTCTCTAGGAGGGCTCAACTAAGATGATGCTGGTCAGGCTGATTGAATCAATCGGCAGGCTAGGTGGACAAGGATGGTGGAGAACTAACACTCCATTGTTGGAAAGAATGCTCTAAAACATGTTTGTTGGGTGTCCGGGTAGGGTAGTACCGGTATGACCATGTTGGACCCTGTCACTAGAAAAACAGGTGGGCTGGGCCCAGAGACGAATCGTGATGTGTCTGACAAGGCCAAATGGAAATGGTAGTAATGCCTGCCTAGACCATGGTAGATAAAACCCAAAGGGGTTGGGTTAGGTCAAACAAAACCAGTTGGTTCATCTAGGACCCATGAGCTAGGATTGTTGGGTCGGTCCAACAATCTCAGACTAGTCCTAGACGCAACCAACTCGTGTTTAATAGAATTCCAATCTCATGATTTTTGTGAAACTGACTAATGAGACATCTATGGAAATGGGACCCTTGTGAAGTGGTGGTCCTTTTGGAATAACCAATCTTTGTTTTCATGGAAATTTTGATAAAACTGATGGCTTGAGGAGTATATTATCCTAGAATAAAGTGCACTAGAGACAGGAATCCTAAGGTTGGTTATCATAGAAAAGATATTACCACTGATCCTCGTTGGTCCAAAATAAGAGATGACCTAGGAGGATGAGTTGTATAGTGGACCTCAACGGTTAAACAGTTGAGTAGACCTCAGTGCTTCAGCAGTCAAGAATACCATCGTGGTCCATTATCCGATCAGACCTCAGTGGTCCAACAACTGATGAGACCTCAGTTGTCATGTAGTATTGTGGACCTTAATGGTTCGGTATCCAAACAGGACTCAAAGACTCATTAGGGATGAGCCCCTAATATGAACATGATTATTCATCTTTATAACTGATAATATAATATTCTATACTTGGAGTTAATCCTTGTGTGAGATATCAATTCTTTTTGGTCTAACTGTGTGTTCTAGCATTGTGGTCATGCTGTGTGGTCCTAGTTTTTTGGTCATTTCTTTATAGTTTGGGGTCTTTATTGAGTATTTTTTACTCACCCATACACTAGATTCATCCACAAGTGTTGTGAGTCAAGTAGGTGATCGACAATTCATCATAGAATGTGGTGATCAAAGAAAAGGTAGTGCGTAGTAAGGTGGGACGGGAGGGCATACATTTATGTCTACAGAAAACTAC
This sequence comes from Viscum album, assembly GCA_963277665.1. Taxonomy (NCBI): domain Eukaryota; kingdom Viridiplantae; phylum Streptophyta; class Magnoliopsida; order Santalales; family Viscaceae; genus Viscum; species Viscum album. Next base: position 1,012,057,990 of record OY728157.1, read on the forward strand.
CATTCACCTACCCTTCAGGTAGAATCTAAAGATGATGGATCGAGGTAGTTGTACATTCCATTTTGGTATTGGGATTATATTTTATCCCCTTTGTACATTCATTTTTAATTTTACTCTATGTATTTGTCTTAGTAAAAATTTTGAGTTACATTTTTCTTAATTTTCACATTGTTAGATTTGTGCATTAGTACATGTATAGTGGACAATGCCTTAAATTTTTGGGGATATGACTACTCAGTGATAGTATCTAGACCCAATCCAATGAAAGGAAGGTATGGGGTAGACATGTCACATGCCTTGGTGGATGAGTCTAGAATGATTTTTATCATAGGGAAGTCAGTTTTACCAGAAAAACTATGAATCTGAAAAAAAAACTTTTGTGGCATCTGACATATACGTACACTAGGACTCGGAATTATGGTCTCCTAAAATTTACATGAAAACACTAGTTTCATAAGTCATTGAATGTTTTCTCATCATATTAATGAGTTAATGATATAATATCAGGTCTAATTTATTAGTTGTGATTCATCTTGACCACATTCATGACAACTAAATGTAGATAGCCTGCCAAGAATCAAGTGTGTGACAATGATTATAGTATATAGAGTGATGAGGCTTCAGTATAGGGACAATTTCCCATGATGTTACCATTAAGAAGTTTCCCAGTGAAACCTCCACCCAATGGTCAACAGTTACAATCACCTCTACCAGTAGAGTACACACATAGGCATTGTGCCTTACATGGGTTCTAGAGGCAAATACATTCTATGTTCAAGGGAGAGATAGATCCTCAGGTTCCTGATGACAGGCTATAGGCACTGATGTGAGTCTTCATCTTGTTGAGGATGTCACATGACGAGATAGATGTTCTTTCCATGATCATCATGTATGTTTTGATGGGGAGACAATGTATATTGACCATATAGACACATACAGAGGCAACACTCAACTGCTCTGAATTCTATAATCATTTTAGGGAGGAGTTATTCCATGTGGATTTGTTATTTGTGAGTATACATGAGCTTCTTTCCCTACAGTAGTGCAATCTAACATTGTCTGAGTACTCCGAGAGGTTCAAAAACCACTCCCTTTACTCTACGGATGTGGTACAAGACCCTTTATTCAATTCTTGAACCATTTTTCAATGACTCCAATGAGATATCAGGGAATCGATGGTTTACCTCATCATCCCAATGTATGATGGGGTGCTGGTGGTGGCTCTACTAGTATATAGATTCCTCGGTGAGCGAGAACCAATGGTGGGAGCTACCACCGAGTGATAGGTAGTTGATTCATCCTTGTCAGGTAGCCAACAAATGTTTTATAGGCCCAATTAGGCCAGACTATCTGGGGTAAGTCCCCAAGGCATTGGATTTGAAGTATGTGGCTCCTGTGTATAGGGGTTATTAGGATAACTGATTATGTAACATGTGCATTGTAAAGGTGCACATTGCTTGAGATTGACTGAATCGCTACACTAAAGACCGATAGATGGTCAAGGGACTATATAGGTTGTAGTAGATATAGAAATAGGGTTATCCTCTAGTTAGTGTCATGGAAGGGGGATAGATAAGAAATAGAAGTTGGGCATAGGTACGAGGTACTACCACCACCACCCCTATAGGGTCCACTATGGGCTCTAGGATGATGTGGATAGTGGAGGGATCAGCTCTAGGTTATGAAGGATTACGATCGCAATACAATTAGGATTATTAGAGGTATGATTTGTTTATTTTACACCATTTCTATTGTTTTGATAGAAATAACTTATAAGGCCCCATCCTTAAACCTTACTTAATCTTGAGTTATTACAAGATTACACATTGAGGATCTTTTCAGGTTTAGAGTTTTAAAGAATTAGATCAAAAAACATACATTACATTCCACATTTAAACAAAGTGGTTCCATAAAAGATATTATTCATTTTTTCATCAATGTAAACATATTTAAAATAAAACATGGATTCTTTCTTGACAGTTCCTTGACACTATCATTATATCATGTACCTTTCCATTGACCTGTGAAAAAACATTTCAAAAAACATGGGATGAGCATAAAAAGCTCAGTAAGGGTTATAAAAATATGCAAAGGAAATATGAGTTCATATATACATAAGAATGAAATCATACTTTACCCATAAAACATAGGCACTTTAACATACCTCATCATATCATGAATAAATCATAGAAATCATAAGACATAAAAGGTAACTTGAGGCATTCATAACATTCTTACGTAGGTAGTAACCATCTGGGTTATGTTTGGAATACCCACCATAGTATATTCCCTAAATCTCTTCGGAGGAACCTTAACGTTTCACTCCTTCGCGTTACCCAACGCATTGAAGAGCTATATCGGGCTCACCCGCCCTTAGTTTATCACGAAACCACCCGTCTTCATAACAATTCCCAAGAACCATAACATAATCGTATCACATATAGCATGTATAAAGGAAACATAACATTTCCACATTTCAATCACAAGATATCAATAAAACACATTCATATAAAAAAACCTTATGAAAACCATTTTCAATACCAAAATAAAATAAATGTAAAACACGGTATTTATTTTTCTTTTAAAAAGAAGGTATGGCTTGTAGAGGAATCCAAAACTCAAATAATGGTCACGGTGGCAGAGAAGTCATTGTCGTCGCATACGTTTGACAAAAACATTCCCTTTTGTCATTTTGTAAAATGCTTCGTACAGCAAAGATTCCTTTTGGATAAATTTTAAAGTCAATGGGGTTTATACACCGTATACAAGAATGTTTTGTATAAAACAAAATATGCCTCAATGAAAGGAGATTGAGACGAAGTCCCTTACTAAGACGATATCCTTGGTTTAAGGACAAATCAATTACATAATTATGTATGAAAAATGAATACACCAAATATAAGTGGATATTAAGTGTAAAACAATCAGAGGTTATTCACACATATTCATAGAACTACATATTCAAGGAGTACATGTTTATCCCCAGGAATCAAATTTGTGTTAAGAAGTTCCCTTGCAAAAATTTGACGGCCTAACGGCGTCACTACAAAATTCAGAAAATGAGTTGATGAGAGATAAAAGGGTATATCATCACATGGAAATAATATTTAAATCAATAAGGATATAGAAGAAAATATCCCAACATAATAGTATGTGAATTAAAAGACATAACAAAATAAGTCTTTTAAAAAGAGGAGGGTGAAAGGTTCCCTTGCCGACATGGGTATCTTCGGAAACATACACCCCGTGAAAGAAAGACAATACAACATTGATGTAAATACTTATAAATGAATGTATATTACACAATGAGTAAAATAATGGGTAGTACATACACCACTGAAAGGAAATTGTGGCAAATGTAGCATAAATTTCATGGGAATGAAAGTGAGACGAAAAATCTCTTACGAAGACTCGGCAGCCTAACGACGCCACTTAAAACTTCTAAAATGGATTGATGAGAGAGAATAGGGTCTCTCATCATATGAACATAAAAATTACAGTAAGATTAATATAAAAGAATATCCCAATAACAAGAAATATGAGCTTTAACAGGAATGATATAAAAGAGTGTACTTTAAAAGAAAGAGAGGAGTCGGATCCCTTACCTAAAGTCCAACTTGTCTTGTTCGTTTCTTTATATTCCTAAATAAGAAACATTGGTAAATTTATAATTTCTTATGGAACTCCTATAAATATTATTATTCAGTTCATGTCACATATTTTAATGCTATAATAATTTGTTAATAATATGAGTTCATATCAGACGTTTTTGACGATGTTTGGTACATGAGTCAAAATTGAACTTGTTGGAAAATAATTTTCCACGTGGTTATAGGTACATCATATCCAGAATAGTATTGATGTTTTAAATATCATATATATCCAGTATATATTCATTTTATACTATTCAATATCATTTGGATTTAAAAAAATTAAAAGCACCGTTCATGGAGACGGTAGGTCGTACGTACGCATTAACACTACTGTCATTTTTTTGTCATATTAATGGAATTGAAACAAATTGAGAGAGATATATATATATATGTTATAATTTCAGAATGATATCCATAATTTAGATGTAATATATTACATATATATCCATTATATATATGTACTTATAACAGTACATAACATTTTGAGATAAGAAATGAAATGTACCGTTCATGGAGACGGTAAACCGTGCGTACGCATGAATGACACATCCATTTCTATTTCATATTTAATGGAATTAAAACATAATGATACATAATATGTCACTACCCCCTCCCCACAAAGTGTACCCCTCCTGGGCCGGAAATGTGAGAAGGGAGATAATGACCCCCGAGTCCCGCCTCTAGAAGGCCCCGGGTTGGCGACTAGCACCGAGGGTATAATACACACACAAATGGGAGGCTTTTCCCTCTAAGAGAACACATGAAGAAGAGAGAGATAGAATTGACTCCAACCAAATCCAACTCATAACTGAAATATAAAAGAAACCCAAGTACATATGTGAAATGTCATGCAAAAGTACTACAACTGAAAGAGAAAACTAAAAGTACCCAAAAGAAAGTAAAACGGGAGCGACCAGAAGCCCGAACAGCTCCTCCTCCAACCGCAAGCTAGTAGTAACCATCTTGATCTCCAACCTGCTCCAAGTGACCTGAAAAACAGTTTATATATACATAGGGTGAGTATAACAGTATACTCAATAGGATCCTCCCCAAGCCTCTGGTGAAAAAGTAAAGAAATCATGATAAAGCCCAGTGAACAACAAGTGAAACTAACTCGTTACCTAAACAGGTATACTAAGTTCCCAACCTCACCATGGATACTCTCACCAAGTAACACATACAAGAATATATCATATAGTAAAGAATATCAAGGGTACCCCGCTACTACTTCCCCACTGGTTTTCCGCTTTGCCCCAACGACATATGTCATGTGCATCTCTCTCCAAAGGCTTGCCCACAGACACCTGGGCTAAGCTCCACAACCTGCACCACGTGCACCACAAAGGCTTGCCCGCAGACACCTGGGCTAAGCACCACACCATCCTCACAACCAAAGTAACCAGGTAGTTTCTGGGAGCCACCACAGCTCGTATAACGTGTATCATACGTCGAGTATAATACCTCAAGCCATTACAGCCCATACTCCGAGTAAGAATCCTCAAGCCATTATAGCCTATACATGTTACACCTATAGTAGTCCATAGGATACTATATCCAGAATATATGTGTGTGAAATAACCACAAGCCATTACAGCCCTCTACACACATATATGGGTAAAACTAACCACTATGCCTACCAGCACAAAGATCTACCAAGAGAAGAGAGCAGGGCCAAAGGGGGTAGTCAGCCATTCAACCTCCCATCAGAATGTTGGGGAAAACACCCCCCCCCCCAGGGCATAGACTCCCCGGGGTGTCAGTTTCCCTTACCGATAGGGTGGAGTAGCGTAAAGAAACACAAAAAGTACAGAATATATATAACTCACAACCACACTATGGGCATTACCTAGTCATAGGCACAACTGCAGATAACGTCTCTCAGGCTCCAGGCTGCTACTTCTAAGACTAGGTATCCTATAAGCACACAACCATTTGAAGAGCTTTATTAGATTACTCCATTCTCATTTTATCAGTTCCACTGTACTTTAATTAATTCTTTAAACATTAATTAACCATGAACAATTTACCACATTAAACTAAATTGGCATCACATTCAAAAACTGCTCCTTTTTAGGATTCACATCACTATTAAATTCCAGTTTCTCCATCCCCGTGGATTATCACCATTTAAACAAACTTTCATTATGGAATTACCTTCCCCATATTCCCAGGCATTCTAGAAAATGCATCTTATGCTACTAAACACAAAGGGATCAACACGGTGAGTAGATATACTACCCATCGAGTCTTTGACGCCTATAGAAAGAGCATCAACCCATCCTCCATCGAGAGGATAAACACGGAAAGCATGTGGTATACCCCGCGTGTCTTCGCCTCCTTCGGAATGAGGGTAAGAAAAACCAGCTGCCTTGAGCAGTGGGGAAAAGTAAAGAAGATAAACAATCAAACCACCAACATCAAGCCATCACATTCATCTCATACCATCATCCTTGGTTTCCTCCCCGACACCCACATGCATAAACTGATGTATCTCACCACACTAGGCATCATCCGCTGCCACAACCACAAGTCCCCATGCCTCCACATATCACAACAGCCATCCAGGATCACATCAAATCACAAGCAGCAGGAAATAAAAGATCACAAAATGGGCTCTCGGCCCTTTAACAAGGCATTCAGCCTTCATACAAGATGAGCACTCAGAGCTCCAAACCACAAGGCATTCAGCCTTACAAGCAAGCAGGTAACTCCGAACCCTTTTGAAATTATCGAACTAATAGTTCTTTAATCCATCTTGAATTAACAGATTCATTAACATGCCTCCTTATCTTTAGCCAATTCTTTAACAAATAATTCCGGCTATACGTTCTTTATCAATTTCCATCATGAACGAGCAACAAATTAAAAAAAACATAGATATCACTCTATCTAGGAAAACATGAGGCAAACCGTTATAACGGTACAAAGTAACAACATGCGATCAACCAATTCATTTAATCCGGTTCAAGTATTTAATTAGGTCAATTTCATTGTGATACAAAGGACTAAATCATGCTAATTCTACGATTTCACATACACAATTAGAGAATCCATGAATCCCCTACCTTGAAGAGTTCTTGACGTCCTTTTTCCACACAACGGGTCACAGTCCTCTTCTCCTCACGACAGCTTCATCCACCAGAGGATGCCACAGTACGACAGTACCAACCAACCCGAAGATAACCCATTAGAACCATGGAGATTACATGATAATATGGAAGGAAGAACAAGAGAAGGTGATCCCCGAAGGAACGATGATAAAACATACCTTATATGGAAGAACGATCGACACAACTTGGTTGCTTCAACAGAGCGGAACTGATCTGAGTAACATTTGATTGTGAAACTCCTGCGATAATGATTGCAAGGTTCTAGCGTCTCGTAGATGAGAACCGGGAGGAAGAACAATGAAGAATGATATCTCATTCCTTTTAAAAATAATTAGAGAGGCGACGGTTTAAGATCCGATTTATTCTCCATTAAAAACAGATCGCATAAACCCACGTGGTTTGACCAAGTAAAAACATCCCGGCCTTAGGAATAATTAATATAGAATTTATGGCCTTTGAATCAGCCTTAAATTCCATAAAATAAGGTTTTAAAAGTATTTTACGTCAAAGAAAACGTCAAATTTATGAAGCTGGAAACACTGTTCACATACTCAAAATTTGGCAAAGTATGGAATCGGTAGCTCTCATGAAGTCTGGAAACACTGTTCATTCGTGAAATTTGGAAAAGTATGGAATCGGTAGCTCTTAGGATTCTGGAAACACTGTACAAGTCTACCGATAGAAGTCCACCGATAGAACCTCACCGATAGAAACACTGTTCAAGTCTACCGATAGAAGTCCACTGATAGAACCTCACCGATACTGTTCATAAAACTGGAAACACTATTCCCAGAACTACAAATTTGGCAGTGTTAGCCGAGATACTGCTAGACAGCGGCTACCAATATACCCAGCTACCGGTAGGATGCGGCTACCGGTAGACCGAGCTATTGGTAAGTGGCGGCTACCAGTAGGCAGCAGCTAACGGTAACCGGTAGGCATCAGCTACCGGTAACCGGTAGGCAGCCGCTACCGGTAGATCGAGCTACCGGTAGGCAGCAGCTACCGATAGACCGATCTACCAGTAGGCAGCAGCTATCGGTAACCGGTAGGCAGCCGCTACCAGTAGATCGAGCTACTGGTAAGCAGCAGTTGGGGGATAAGTCACCTTGACATCCCGGAACACATCCAACACCACATTTTCACAAAGTAATAGACCAGGGAGGTCCGGGCCATTACATTAGATACCTCTCAAAACATTCTCGTCCTCGAGAATTAAAAACCAGCCCAGAATAAAAGAGGGGTCCGATCAACCACCCCATAAGATACCTCTCAGGGGAAAACCACCAGGAGTTGTTCAAAAGCTGGAACAAAACTACGACATCCGAGAGTATGGAAACAAACAATCCATAACCAAACAATTCAAACATAACATCACATCAATGGTACATAAATAAAACATGAAAGGTCTAACCATAATGGAAACGTCATTACATGAAAAGAGTTAAACATTAAACAACTTTGGGTACTGAGCACGTATCTGTGACTCACACTCCTAGGTACTCTCCTCCATGCAACTGTGTCGCCAAAAGACATGAACTAAGGGGATAGAACGCCCACGCAACACCTTCTCCTTGTGGTCTTGGATCTCCACAGGTCGCTCCTCGAAGGTTGCATCATCATCAATATCGATCTCTCCCCAATCGATAATATGAGATTCATCATGAAGATAACGACGGAGTTGTGATACATGGAAAACATCATGTATTCGACTCATATGAGGGGGAAGTGCTACTCGATATGCCACAGCTCCAACACGAGCTAACACCTCGAAAGGCCCAAAAAACCGGGGAGAAAAATTACTTCCACGACCAAAACTTCGCTGCCCACGACGGGGAGTCACCTTTAGAAACACATGATCCACAACATTAAACTCTAATGGTCTCCATCTTTGATCAGCATATGATTTCTAACGATCCTGTGCTATCTTCATCCTCTCGCGAATCACCTGAACCATCTCTGTTGTATTCTGCACTAGTTCTGGTCCAAGAATTGTTGACTCTCCAACCCCAGTCCAGCAAAACGAAGAACGGCATGGCCGGCCATACAAGGCTTCAAACAGCGCTATACCGATGGTAGATTGAAAACTATTATTGTAAGTGAACTCTACCAAGGGTAAGTGCTTCACCCATGAACCTCCAAAATCATGAACACAAGAGTGCAACATGTCTTCAAGAGTCTGGATGGTTCGATCTGTCTGACCATCCGTTTGAGGATGAAAAGCAGTGCTAAGGCATAATTGAGAACCAAAAGCATGATGGAGACCTCTCCACACCCTAGAGGTAAAACGAGGATCTCAATCAGAAATGATCGTCCTAGGTACTCCATGGAGTCTCACCACCTCCTCTAGATACTGCCTCGACAAAAACTTCCACTGAGCTCGACTACTTGATCGCTATGAAGTGGGATGATTTTGTTAAACGATCTACTACCACCCATATAGCATCATGTCCTCCCGGAGCTCGAGGTAAACCTGTAACAAAGTCCATTGAGATGTCCTCCCACTTCCACTGAGGAATCTATAAGTGCTGGAGAAGACCACCAGGAACACGGTGTTCGGCCTTCACCTTCTGGCAGACTAAACATCGAGACACACATTCTGCAACTGTACGCTTCAGCCCAGGCCACCAAAACTGACTCCTCAAGGATCGGTACATCTTCGTCACACCAGGATGTACCACAAAGGGTGAACTATGGAACTCTCGAAGATCCGTCTCGCACATCGCTAAGGGAACAAAAAGCCTTCCATGATACAACACTCGGTGTTTTTCATCCTCCGACCAACCATCAGGGGCCTCACCACATACAACTCTGTCTCTCCAAACATCCACTTCTAGATCACCCAACTGAGACTCTTCCACCTTCTACATTAGGGATTACTGCACCGTCATCTGGAAAAGACATCCTCTACCCCAACTTCTCCCATATCAATATGCAGAGCTGATAGCTCTTCCATCACTCTCCAGGAATCACCAGATTCACGCACAACATCATTACATGACTTTCGGCTCAGTGCATCAGCAACAACATTTCCCTTCCCAGGTGTATACGATATTTCGAAGTCGTATTCCTACAAGAACTCCATCCACTTACGCTGCCGCAAGTTCAAATCCCGCTGAGAGAAAACATACCTCAATCTCTTATGATCGGTGAAAACCACAAAGTGCTCGCCAATGAGGTAATGTCTCCACAACTTCAGCGCAGACACCATGGCTGCCAACTCAAGATCATGGGTGGCATAGATGCATTCATGGGGACGCAACTGCCGAGACCCATAAGAAACAACTAACCTCTGCTGCATGAGAACACAGCCTAGCCCCAGATGTGAAGCATCACAGAAAACATCAAACTGGACTCCCTCCGCTAGAAGACAAAGCACGAGATCACTTACCTACTTCTCCTTTAGATACTCGAAAGTTGTCTGACACTGATCAATCCATATGAACGCTTGATCCTTCCTGGTCAAAGCTGTCAGAGGAGTCGCAACTCGGGAGAAATTAGCCACAAACCTCCTATAATAGCCTGCGAGACCAAGGAAACTTCGTACCTCTGACACGGTCTTGGGGGCTGTCCAAGACACCACTGGTTCTATCTTCGAAGGATCCACATCTACTCCCTGTTGGTAAACAACATGTCCCAAGAACGAACTTCTCGAGCCCAGAACTCACACTTGGAAAACTTCCCATACAACCGATGTTGGCGAAGAACTCCCAAAATGGCTCGTAGATGCTCTGCATGCTCCTCTTCAGATGTGGAGTACACAAGGATGTCATCAATGAAAACCACAACAAACCTGTCCAGGAATTCACGGAACACAGCATTCATCAACCCCATGAAAATAGCTGGAGCATTTGTCACGCCGAATGGCATTACAACAAACTCATAATGCCCATGATGACAACGGAAAGCAGTTTTCGGGATATCCTCATCCTTTACACGCATCTGATGATATCCTAACCGCAAGTCGATCTTTGAGAACCAACTTGCACCCTTCAATTGATCGAATAGGTCATCAATCCGCAGGAGAGGATAGCGGTTCTTTATTTTCACTTTGTTTAACCGACCATAATCGACGCACAACTGCAAACTGCCATCATCCTTTTTCACAAACAAAACTGGTGCACCCCACGGTGACACACTTGGCCGAACAAAACCACACTGCAATAGACCGTCGAGCTGAATACGTAGCTCTCGTAACTCATAAGGGGCCATCCTATATGGAGACATAGAGATAGGAGATGCTCCTGGCTGTAGCTCGATCCCAAACTCGATCTCTCTTCGAGGGGGTAAGGATACAACCTCTTCTGGAAAGACGTTAAGGTACTCCTCTACGACCCTAGGAAATGCCAACTGTTGAACCTATGAAGAACTCAGCGTCATCCCATCCATCATGGATGATAAGGATGGAACTCATCTATGACTCATCTGAGGATCTCTCTCACCAACAAACACAACTTTCTCTTCATCTTCATCAAAGAAAACGACCTTCTTCCTGTAGCAATCCACAACAGCCTGCACCGAATACAACCAATCCATGCCACGTATGTCATCATATGGTTGTATTCGCAAATATAGGAAATCTCCCCAAGAGCGGTGTTGCCCCAACACTAGCTCACAGTCTCTACATACTTTAAACAAGTCAGCTCGACCTCCAACTGGCGTAGTCAACGCCAAGGGCACTGGAAGCCTTGCTACCTCAAGTCCCAAAGCATGGACAAGGGTAGGTGATATGAAGGAGTGTGTTGCTCCTGTATCAAACAAGGCATACACCAAGGTAGAAAACAAGCAAAGGGTACCTCGAACGACATCTGGCTCGCCTGGGGATGGTAATGCTAGAGCATGAAGCTGACCACGACCTCCTCCACGGCCTCTCTGACCCTGATGACGACCACCACCACGGCCGAGCTCTGCTCTATGAGGATAGGGAGCATCATGGGGTTGTCCTCTGCCTGCTCTATCTACCCTTTGGTGATCTAAAACTGGTGCAACCTGCTGCTATGCCTCGGATGGAAATGACTCAGCGGAGGAACCTGGAATGGAGCGCCTGGTGCGCGATGACTGCTCTGAAAAGTCGGGCACTCCCACTGCTGATGACCACAACCACCACAAGAAAAACAAGCCCCTGATCCCTTCGCATAGGTCTGAGAGTTTCTGCCTCTGGAGAAACGAGATGGGAAGGGCTTGGACCTACCCCCAGGAGAACGGAAACTCTTCTGTCCTGAAAACTGGGAACCCCGGACCACAACTCTGCTTCGTGAGGAATCATGACGATTACCCTCTCGTGACGATCCAGTCCTGGCCAAAGTCCTCTCAATAACCTCTGCCCTCGCCAGCACCTAAAGATATGTCTTCAGCATAAATGGGGTGACCTGGCGCTGGATTTTTGGACGCAAAGCCTCCTCAAAATGCCTCACCCTGGCCTCATCATCTGCTAACAGGTCTGAAGCATATCGTAGAAGGTTCCTGAAATGGATTCAAACTCCCGAACACTAGAGCTCCCCTGTCGAAGGGTAAGAAGCTCCTGGCGACTGGACGCCTTCGCAGTCGACGAAAGAAACTCGACTCTAAACCTGTCTCGAAACTCCTCCCATGAGAACGCAGACTCCTCACGATCACCAAGGAACAAGAACCACCACTGCCTTGCTGCTCCACGCAGCATCGTCACAACCAAGGACACCCAGTGTTCCTTCGGAGCACGAATCGAACTGAACCCTATCTCGACCTCCTCCAACCAGTCTTCTGTGACTACATTTGAAACGGAGCCCTCATACTTCTGTAGACTCTGGTACTGGAACTCTCAGAGTGTCTTCCTCCAAGTGTCATCGTCGTCAACCTCTACCCGGCGGCGATCTGCTGGAACAGCCTGCTGGGCATCTTCTACGCAAACCTGACGAGGACGTCGACCTGGATCCATACCTGTAAAATAACAACTGTTAGAGCTCCTAATCCTGGAATATGGAAGACTCAACATTAATTAATTAATTGTTTTGTTTTATTATATTTTTTTATGTTACCTATCCCAAGGTCTACCCATTCAAACACAGGCGCAACGAATAATAATGCATGATCCTTTCCCAGGTCTCTACCCTGCAACAAGTATCACTTTGTTTAGTAGCCATCGTAAACTTAAAGGTCCGTGCAACAGATCATAGGGGGCCCTGAACGCCTATGTATCTGCCGGTCTCCAGTTCTTACCCCACTTGGTAAACATGAATGACACTGTTGCCCTACCATCCCATGCATCCTCACCTGTGCCTAACTCCAAACTCCATCCTATCCCTCAACCAGAACTCTGATACCACTCTGTCATGACCCCCTCCCCATAATGTGTACCCCACCTAGGCAGGCAATGTGAGAAGGGAGATAATGACCCCCGAGTCCCGCCTCCATTAGGCCCCGAGTTGGCGACTAGCACCGAGGGTATAATACACACACAAATGGGAGGAATTTCCATCTAAGAGAACACATGCAGAAGAGAGAGATAGAATAGACTCCAACCAACTCCAACTCATAACTAAAATATAAAAGAAACCCAAGTACATATGTGAAATGTCATGCAAAAGTACTACAAATGAAAGAGAAAACTAAATGTACCCAAAAGAAAGTAAAAGGGCAGCGACCACAAGACCGAACAGATCCTCCTCCAACCGCAAGCTAGTAGTAACCAGCTTGATCTCCAACCTGCTCCAAGTGACCTGAAAAACAGTTTATATATACATAGGGTGAGTATAACAGTATACTCAATAGGATCCTCCCCAAGCCTCTCGTGCAAAAGTAATGAAAGCATGCTAAATCCCAGTGAACAACAAGTGAAACTAACTCGTTACCTAAACAGGTATACTAAGTTCCCAACCTCACCATGGATACTCTCACCAAGTAATGCATACAAGAATATAGCATATAGTAAAGAATATCAAGGGTACCCCGCTACTACTTCCCCACTGGTTTTCTGCTTTGCCCCAACGACATACCTCCTGTGCATCTCTCTCCAAAGGCTTGCCTGCAGACACCTGGGCTAAGCTCCACAACCTGCACCACGTGCACCACAAAGGCTTTCCCGTAGACACCTGGGCTAAGCACCACACCATCCTCAAAACCAATGTAACCAGGTAGTTTCCGGGTGCCACCAAAGCTCGTATAACGTGTATCATACGTCAAGTATAATACCTCAAGCCATTACAGCCCATACTCCGAGTAAGAATCCTCAAGCCATTATAGCCTATACACGTTACACCTATAGTATTCCATAGGATACTATATCCAGAATATATGTGTGTGAAATAACCACAAGCCATTACAGCCCTCTACACACATATATGGGTAAAACTAACCACTGTTCCTACCAGCAAAAAGATCTACCAAGAGAAGAGAGCGGGGCCAAAGGGGGTAGTCAGCCATTCAACCTCCCATCAGAATGTTGGGGAAAACACCCCCCCAGGGATCAGAATCCCCGAGGTGTCAGTTTCCCTTACCGACAGGGTGGAGTAGCGTAATGAAATACAAAAATTACAGAATATATAAAACTCACAACCAAACTATGGGCATTACCTAGTCATAGGCACAACTATAGCTAACGTCTCTCAGACTCCAGGCTGCTACTTCTAAGACTAGGTATCCTATAAGCACACAACCATTTGGAGAGCTTTATTAGATTACTCCATTCCCATTTTATCAGTTCCACTGTACGTTAATTAATTCTTTAAACATTAATTAACCATGACCAATTTACCACATTAAACTAAATTGGAATCACATTCAAAAACTTCTCCTTTTTAGGATTCACATCACTATTAAATTCCAGTTTCTCCATCCTCGTGGATTATCACCATTTAAACAAACTTTCATTATGGAATTACCTTCCCCATATTCCCAGGCATTCTAGAAAAAGCATCCTATGCTACTAAACACAAAGGCTCAACACGGTGAGTAGATATACTACCCATCGAGTCTTTGACGCCTATAGTAAGAGCATAGACCCATCCTCCATCGAGAGGCTAAACATGGAAAGCACGTGGCATACCCCGCGTGTCTTCGCCTCCTTCGGAAAGAGGGTAAGCAAAACCAGCTGCCTTGAGCAGTGGGGAAAAGTAAAGCAGATAAACAATCAAACCACCAATATCAAGCCATCACATTCATCTCATACCATCATCCTTGGTGTCCTCCCCGACACACACATGCATAAACCGATGTATCTCGCCACACTAGGCGTCATCCGTTGTCACAACCACAAGTCCCCATGCCTCCACATATCACAAAATCCACCCAGGCTCACATCAAATCAGAAGAAGCAGGAAATAAAAGATCACAAAATGGGCTCTCGGCCCTTTAACAAGGCATTCAGCCTTCATACAAGATGAGCACTCAGAGCTCCAAACCACAAGGCATTCAGCCTTACAAGCAAGCGGGTAACTCATAACACTTTTGAAATTATCGAACTAATAGTTCTTTAATCCATCTTGAATTAACAGATTCATTAACAC
Source organism: Viscum album (assembly GCA_963277665.1). NCBI lineage: Eukaryota > Viridiplantae > Streptophyta > Magnoliopsida > Santalales > Viscaceae > Viscum > Viscum album. Next base: position 1,012,073,233 of record OY728157.1, read on the forward strand.
GCCTCTTTATCTTTAGCCAATTATTTAACAAATAATTCCGGCTTTACGTTCTTTATCAATTTCCATCATGAACGAGCAACAAATTAAAGAAAAACATAGATATCACTCTATCTAGGAAAACATGAGGCAAACCGTTATCACGGTACAAAGTAACAACATGCGATCAACCAATTCTTTTAATCCAGTTCAAGTATTTAATTAGGTCAATTTCATTGTGATCCAAAGGAATAAATCATGATAATTCTATGATTGCACATACACAATTAGAGAAGCCATTAATCCCCTACCTCGAAGAGTTCTTGACGCCCTTTATCCACACAATGAGTCATAGTCCTCTTCTCCTCACGACAGCTGCATCCACCGGAGGAGGCCACGGTACGACAATACCAACCAACCCCATGAAAACCCATTAGAACCATGGAGATTACATGCTAATATGGAAGGAAGAACAAGAGAAGGTGATCCCCGAAGGAACGATGATAAAACATACCTTATATGGAAGAACGATCGACACAACTTGGTTGCATCAACAGAGCGAAACTGATCTGAGTTACGTTTGATTGTGAAACTCCTACGAGAATGATTGCAAGGTTCTAGCATCTCATAGATGAGAACCAGGAGGAAGAACAACGAAGAATGATATCTCGTTTCTTTTAAAAAAAATTAGAGAGGTGACAGTTTAAGATCCGATTTATTCTCCATTAAAAACGGATCGCATTAACCCACGTGGTTTGACCAAGTAAAAACATCCCTGCCTTAGGAATAATTAATATATAATTTATGGCCTTTAAATCGGCCTTAAATTCTTTAAAATAAGGATTTAAAAGTATTTTACGTCAAAGAAAACGTCAAATTTACGAAGCTGGAAACACTGTTCACATACTCCAAATTTGGAAAAGTATGGAATCGGTAGCTCTCATGAAGTCTGGAAACACTGTTCATTCGTGAAATTTGGCAAAGTATGGAATCAGTAGATCTTAGGATTCTGGAAACACTGTACAAGTTTACCGATAGAAGTCCACTGATAGAACCTCACTGATAGAAACACTGTTCAAGTCTACCGATAGAAGTCCACTGATAGAACCTCACCGATACTGTTCATAAAACTGGAAACACTGTTCCCAGAACTAGAAATTTGGCAAAGTGTTAGCCGAGATACTGATAGACAGCGGCTACCAATATACCCAGCTACCGGTAGGATGCGGCTACCGGTAGACCGAGCTACTAGTAAGCGGCGGCTACCGGTAGGCAGCAGCTACCGGTAACCGGTAGGCATCAGCTACCGGTAACTGGTAGGAATCACCTACCAGTAACAGGTAGGCAGCCGATACGGGTAGATCGAGCTACCGGTAGGCAGCAGCTATCGGTAGATCGAGCTACCGGTAGGCAGTAGCTACCGGTAACCAGTAGGCAGCCGCTACCGGTAGATCGAGCTACTGGTAAGCAGCAGTTGGGGGATAAGTCACCTTGACCTCCCGGAACACCTCCAACCCCACATTTTCACAATGTAATGGACCAGGGAGGTACGTGCCATTACATAATAGAATTTTAATTCCATTATGGTATCATATATAATATCATTAAATATATCCTTTATACGTACCAAATATGGTATTAAGGAATCAAATCACTTTGAGGGGGCGGTAGTCCGCACTTCCTTAAATAAAGATATCATGTTGACCCATAATGGAAACCATAAATGTATGCCATAAATGAAAAATACATAAGATTAAGTAAAACATAGTCATATTTTATATCATATATAAATATAGTGTCACATTAATGGCCACCTTTGAAGGTGTTAGAAGAATGTTGAACAATCGTCGTTTCGTGAGGCAGAAATTCTCCATCCACAGAAACAGTATGTTCTTTAACCATTAGATGTAGGTGTGTGTATGGGTAGCTCGAATCCTTGTTATAACAATATCCTAGTATATTGAAGATACTGTATTTGTTACAAAATAAATGAATAAAAAGATTTTAGGGGGTTGGAGAAGCAAAATAAAACAAAAGGACATAAGTGAAGACATTACCTTAAAATCGGGTAACTCTCTTTAGTTTGAGTTCAAAGGCATAGTTTGGAAGGCTTATGCCCAAAGTGAGGCTTAAAGGAGTTATATAGTGATGTGGATAGACAAAATGGGCATGGGTTGGCCGAGCCAAAGGCTTTGGAAGTGTGGGTAAGGAGGTAGAGGTGGCGGCCTTTTATAAGAGGAGAGGAGGGGCACTATTGGAAAGTAAAGAAATGTTCCTTTATTTTAGAATGAGTTTCGGATTTTAATGGTCGCACATTGATGTGTTTTGAGGATAAGGTGATAAGGGTTCGAAATCCACTCATCCAATAAGTTTTTTGACCTTTTTATGTCTTAGATTTTACATTATCTTTCCATTTTATTTAAATCGTTAAATAATGTGGTCATCGCTGCATCATCATGATGTCATAAATAATTTAATTTATATAATGTATAAAAATTATAAAAAAACTACTATGATGTAATAAATATTTTTATATTTTCAATGAATAATTATAGATAAAATTATGACTTGTATAACCCCATGTAAATTTTTTTTAGTAAAACATCTCATGTTTGTCTCATTTTTACATTAACATTAAATAAAAAGATATTTATGTCATTTTCCAACCAAAGTGGCTCCATGGGGTCCCCAAGTTTACCCATGGATTTTCTTGGTCGTCCATGACACATCAGATGAGGGTAGGACATGTTTCTAGGTCATTTAACTTTATTAAAACATTATTCTTACCTTAAACTACACAAATTACCTCTAATCGCGATTCAAAACTTAATAAGTTACTATTCACCAAAAAATTATTTTAATCCCATTGAACCAAATTATACATCTTAATTACAACTATCTATGTCTGATTTTTGAAATTCTAAAAACAAATATGGAAAATTTTCATTTAAACGGAAAAATCAGTTTTTATGAGTACCACTTAGTGGTTTCACTATTCAACAAAAATTGATGTTTTTCAGAAAATTACAAAAATTTCACCCTAAGCTATATTTGATATTCTGAATTCATAAATGATTTATATTTTAAAAAATTCAAAACATATAAGTTTCATTAATTAATTTAATAATTAATTCCCACTGTCAAAACAAATAGCGTGTTTTTATGAAACACAATGTATCAAAAGATTGACACTAGTTTAAGTCCGATTTCAAAGTGAAATTAATTCCAACGACAAATTTTTGATTAACTGATAAAAATATATTCTAATTTTACATTAAAACCAATTCAAAAGATAATATAATCATATAAATAAATTATATTAAAAGAGGTTTTGATTTAAAATACAACATTTTTCAATATTCATTAAAAATTGATCTTTTTCGGAAAAATACAAAAAATTTACAAAAAGTAAATTTTGATGACCTGATTCTAAAGAAGAATTTTATTTTGTCAAATATAACACATAAAATTGTCAAAAAGTGGATTTAAAATAAGTACGCCATCAAAAGGCGGTTAATCGACCTCTTAAAGACTATTAGAATGTTTACGCTTAAAATTGAATTCATTTTCATTTTCAATCCTCTAACATTTATTGTAAAAAGTAAAAATATTTGAACAACATATATAATCATTTTTTAGGTAGTTTTGTTCATTCCCGCCATAACAACGGCTAGGCGTTAACTACTATTTAAAATATTATTATTTTATTATTATAGTGCAATGAACGATTGCCAAGAAACTCGTTGTTGCGTGTTGGGTACACAATCGAGCATAGCATCCCCTTTAAAGTAATATTAATATTTTATTCAAAAATATGAATAAATATAGAAATGTTATATTTTTATTTACCTGGGGTGTTACATCCTTCCCCCCTTTTGGGAATTGTATCCTCGCAATTTTAAAATTGAGCTTGGAAACATCTTTGAAAGTCCCACATCGGAACAAGAGTCGGTAAAACAATCACTTTAAAATAAAGAAATATAAGTACATAGGTCACACAAGTTAACCAATACTAGGATTCCAAGTAGGAAAACATGGACATGGAGGAGAAAACATAGGTTCATGTTCTGATGGAGAGTGATATAAAACATTTTTAGGAGAAAATTAACCACAAGAAAATCACAAACTTGTGATGGGTTAAACGGTATTCGATGCCCCTGTAGGAAAAGTTAATAGAAAACAATTTTTTTTAAGTTACTTTTTATTGAGGAATTTATTCATAAAGAAACATAATCACTTATCATGTTGACTTTAAACTTTTATTAGATTCCTTACACAAACTCATATTTTCTCCAAAAGACGAGTATTTAGGAAGAATTGTTCACATTAAGAGTATTATAATAAACTTCTAGAGAATCACCTAATCCACAAAAGAGAACTATATACTTCCCATGCCTTTAGAATTTATCCAAAACTGAAACCAAAAAGGTTAGTACAAGATCAGATAATACAGAAAAGGATAACCCTTTATAAAAAGAAAATCTATTCATAATCTAAAAATTTTTCCAACAAAACCCAAAGTTCAACGAGGACCATTCAATAAAAAATTTGTCCATTAAATTCATCAACGTAATCCAAACTAAGATTGAAACCCCAATATTTGAAGGATTTAGTCACATAGTCTTCCAAGGTACAAAATAACTTTTATCTCCAAATAACATCAGTTGCTCTTAAATTCTCAAATTGAAAAATAATTAACCTAATCACATATACTCGATGATAGGTTAATCATTTCCATAGATAACCCAAAATAAACTTACCCCTGATTGCAAAAATCATCTAAATAAAAAGAATTAGTCAAACTAACCAGGGACTTCACGTTGTCCAGTGGTAGGCGATAAATATCAGTCGCACTTTGGTTGTGGGTTCAATTCCCGCAGCTTTGTCTGACGCGACGAGTTGTCAAAGGGTCTGCGTGTTGTCCTTTTTCTATGACTATATAACTCTTAAAATATTCCCCAAAACGAGATAAAATCTTAAAAAATGATCATAACAAATTTTAACCTCATGTTTATCTCATGCCTTTCATTTTCCATCGTAACATATAATAACCCATAAATACCTCAAAAGTAAGGATCATATAATCTCTAATGGTTACCATTATAATTATTACATGAACTTCCACATCGATTGGTCATCTCGTACATGATGCATTACAGATCATACCAAGGTTCAAGTGGTTTATCATGACTCCTTGATAGTTGGTTTAGAACAACCACAAGTTTCCTCATTGAATCCCCCATTTTATCTAGTATCTTAATCAGAGAACCACCACAGTTTCCTTCAAACCTGTTGTCACTTTGGTGCCTGCTAGATCCATCCATTCACTAAAAACAGAAATTTCAGTGTGAGTATATCAACAAAACTATCATTTACTAATGAGGAAGATAAACACTAATATATACTTACTCATTCACTTTATCTAAAACTACGACTCTTTCTGAAATTATAACCATTATGGTAATGTCACTTATGCTTAACGAATACCCTAACCTCAAAGGTTATCTAAACCGACCATTGATACAACTATAAGGCCCGAGCCTTAAACCTTACTTAATCATGAGTTATTACAAGATTACACATTGAGGATCTTTTCAGGTTTAGAGTTTTAGAGAATTAGATCATAAATCTTACATTAAATTCCACATTTAAACAAAGTGGTTTCATAAAAGATAGTATTCATTTTTTTCATCCTTGAAAACATATTTAAAATAATAAATGGATTCTTTCTTGAAACTTCATTTACACTATCATCATATCAAGTACCTTTCCCTTGACCTGTGAAAAAAATTTCAAAAAACATGGGATGAGCATAAAAATCTCATAAGGGTTATAAAAATATGCAAAGGAAACATGAGTTCATATATACATAAGAATTAAATCATACTTTACCCATAAAACATGGCCACTTTAACATACCTCATCAAATCATGACTAAATCATAGAAATCATAAGACATAGAAGGTAACTTGAGGCATTCATAACATTCTTACGTATGGAGTAACCCTCTTGGTTATGTTTGGAATACCCACCACAGTATATTCCCTAAATCTCTTCGGAGAAACCATAACGTTTCACTCCTTCGCGTTACCCAATGCATTGGACAGCTATATCGGGCTCACCTTCCCTTAGTTTATCACGAAACCACATGTCTTCATAACAATGCCCATGAACCATAACATAATCGTATCACATAAAACATGCATAAAGGAAACATAACATTTACACATTTCAATCACAAGATATCAATATAACTCATTGATATAAAAAACCTTATGAAAACCATTTTCAATACCAAAATAAAAGATAAGTAAAACATGGTATTAATTTTTCTTTAAAAAAAGGATTGGCTTGTAGAGGAGCCAAAACTCAAATAATGGTCACGGTAGCGGAGAAGTCATTGTCGCCGTATACGTTTGACAAAAACATTCCCTTTTCTCGTTTTGTAAAATGCTTCATATAACAAAGATTCCTTTTGGATAAATGTAAAAGTCAAAGTGGTTTATACACCGTATAAAATAATGTTGTGTATAAAACAAAATATGCCTCAATGAAAAGAGATTGAGACGAAGTCCCTTACGAAGACGGTATCCTTGGTTTAAGGAAAAATCAATTACATAATTATGTGTGACAAACGAATACACATAATATAAGTGGATATTAAGTGTAAAACATTTAGAGGTTATTCACACATATTCATAGAATGACATATTCATGGGGTACATGTTTATCCCAAGGAATCAAATTTGGGTTAAGAAGTTCCCTTGCAAAAATTTGACGGCCTAACGACGTCACTACAAAATTCAGAAAATGAGTTGATGAGAGATAAAAAGGGTATCTCATCACATGGAAATAAAATTTAAATCAATAATGATATATAATAACATATCCCAACATAATATTATGTGAATTAAATGATATAACAAAAGAAGTCTTTTAAAAAGAGGAGGGTGAAAGGTTCCCTTACCGACATGGGTATCTTTCGAAACATACGCCCCGTGAAAGAAAGACAGTACAACATTGATGTAAATACTTATAAATGAAAGTATATTACACAATGAGAAAAATAATGGGTAGTACATACACCACTGAAAGGAAATTGGTGAAATTGTAGCATAAATCTCACGGGAATAAAAGTGAGATGAAAAATCTCTTATGAAGACTCGACAGCCTAACGGCACCACTTAAAACATCCAAAATGGATTGATGAGAGAGAATAGGGTCTATCATCATATGAACATAAAAATTACAGTAATATTAATATAAAATAATATCCCAATAACACAAAATATGAGCTTTAACAGGAATGACATAAAAGAGTGTACTTTAAAAGAAAGAGAGGAGTCGGATCCCTTACCTCAAGTCCAACATGTCTTGTTCATTTCTTTATATTTCTGAATAATAAACTTTGGTCCATTTATAATTGCTTAAGGAACTCTTATAAAGATTATTATTCAGTTCATTTCACATATTTTAATGTAATAATAATTGGTTAATAATATGATTTTATATCAGACGTTTTTGTCGACGTTTGGTACATGAGTCAAAATTGAACTTGTTGGAAAATAATTTTCCATGTAGTTATAGGTACATCATATCCAGAATAGTATTTATGTTTTAAATATCATATATATCCAGTATAAATTCATTTTATACTATTAAATAGCATTTGGAGTTAAAAAAATTAAAATCACCATTCATGGAGATGGTAGGTCGTACGTAAACATGAACACTACTTTCATTTTTTTGTCATATTAATGGAATTAAAACAAAATGAGATATATATGTATGTGTTATAATTCCATAATTATATCCATAATTTAGATTTAATATATTACATATATATATCCATTATATATATGTACATATAATAGTACATAACATTTTGAGATAAGAAATGTAATGTACCGTTCATGGAGACGGTAAACCGTGCGTACGCATGGACACTACTTCCATTTATATTTAATATATAATGGAATTAAAACATAATGATTCTTAATAGTATTTTAATTCCAGAATGGTATCATATATAATATCATTACATATATCCTTTATACGCACCACATATGGTATTAATGAATCAAATCACTTTGAGGGGGCGGTAGTCCGCACTTCCTTAAATGAAGATATCGCGTTGACCCATAATGGAAACCATAATGGTATGCCATAAATGAAAAATAAATAATATTAAGTAAAACATAGACATATTATATATCATATATAAATATTGTGTCATCTTAATGGCCACATTTGAAGGTGATAGAAGAATGTTGAACAGTCATCATTTCGTGAGGCAGAAATTCGCCATCCAAAGAAACAATGTGTTATTTAACCATTAGATGTAGGTTTGTATAATTTTATATCTAAGACTTATTATAAAAACATCCTAGTATATTGGATATACTGTATTTGTTACAAAATAAATGAATAAAAAGAGTTTAGAGGGTTGGAGAAGAAAAATAAAACAAAAGGACACAAGTGAAGACATTAACTTAAAATCGGGTAACTCCCTTTGGTTTTAGTTCAAAGTCTTCCTTGGGAAGACTTCTGCCCAAATTGAGGCTTAAAGTAGTTAGAGAGTGATGTGGAGAGATAAAATGGGCAGCGGTGGGTCGATCCAAAGGTTTTGGAAGTGTGGGTAAGGAGGTATAGGTGGTGGCCTTTTATAAGAGGAGAGGAGGGGCACTCTTGGAAAGTAAAGAAATGTTCCTTTATTTTAGAATGTGTTTTGGATTTTAATGGTCCCAATTTGATTTGATTCGTGGATAAGGTGATAAGGGTTCGAAATCCACTCATCCAATAGGTTTTGGACATGTGTATGTCTTATATTTTACATTATCTTTCCATGTTATTTAAATCATTAAATAATGAGGTCATCACTGCATCATCATGATGTCATAAATAATTTAATTTATTTAATGTCTAAAAATTATAAAAAATTTACTATGATGTAGGAAATCTGTTTATCTTTCCAATGAATAGTTATAGTCAAAATTATGACTTTTATAACCCCATGTAATATTTTTTTTAGAAAAACATATCCTGTTTGTCTCATTTTTACTTTAACATTAAATAAAAGGGTATTTATATCATTTTCCAACCAAAGTGGCTCCATGGGGTCCCCAAGTTGACCCATTGATTTTCTTGGTCGTCCATGACACATCCAATGAGGGTAGGACATGTTTCTACATCATTTAACTTTACTAAAACATTATTTATACCTTAAACTACACAAATTACCTCTAATCGCGATTAAAAACATATTAAGTTACTATTCACAAAAAAATTATTTTAATCCCATTGAACAACATTTTACTTCTTAATGACAACCATGTATGTCATATTTTTGAAATTAAAAACACAAATATGGAAAAATTTCATTTAAACAGAAAAATTAGTTTTTATAAGTACCACATAGTGGTTTCACTATTTATCAAAAATTGAAGTTTATCAGAAAATTAACAAAAGTTCACCCTAAGCTATATTTGATATTCCGAATTCATAAATGATTTCTATTTTACAAAATTCAAAACATATAAGTTGCATTAATTATTTTAATAATTAATTCCCGCCGTCAAAACAAATAGCGTGTTTATAGGAAACAAAATGTATCAAAAGATTAACAGTAGTTTAAGTCCGATTTCAAAGTGAAATTAATTAAAATGACCACTTTTTTATTAAATGGTAAATATATATTCTAATTTTATTTTAAAACCAGTTTAAAAGATAATCTAATCTTATAAATAAATTTTATTAAAATAGGTTTTGAATTAAAATACAACATTTTTCCCTATTCATTAAAATTGATGTTTTTCGGAAAAATACCAAAAAATTACACAGAGTAAATTTTGATGACCTGATTCTAAAGAAGAATTTAATTTTGTCAAATATAACACATAAAAGTTTCAAAAAGTGGATTTATAATAAGTTCGCCATCAAAAGGTGGTTAATCGAACTTTTAAAGAATATTAGAATGTTTACGCTTAAAATTGGATTCATTTTCATTTATAATCCTCTAACATTTTTTGTAAAAAGAAAAAATATTTGACAAAAATATATAATCATTTTGTAGTTAATTTTGTTCATTCTCGCCATTACAACGGCTAGGCGTTATCTACTATTTAAAATATTATTATTTTATTATTAGAGTGCAACGTAAGATTCCCAATAAATTTGTTGTTATGTGTTGGGTACACAATCGAGCATAGCATCCCCTTTAAAGTAATATTAATATTTTATTCACAAATATGCATAAATATAAAAATGTTATATTTTTTATTTACCTGGGGTGTTACATCCTTCCCCCCTTTTGGGAATTGCGTCCTCGCAATTTTAAAATTGAGCTTGGAAACATCCTTGAAAGTCCCAAATCGGAACAAGAGTCGGTAAAACAATCACTTTATAATAAAGAAAGATAAGTAAAGAGGTCACCCGAGTTAACCCATACTAGGATTCCATGTAGGAAAACATGGACATGGAGGAGAAAACATAGGGTCATGTTCTGATGGAGAGTGATAGAAAACATGTTTAGGATAAAGTTAACCACAAGAAAATCACAAACTCTTGATGGGTTAAATGGTATTTGATGCCCCTATAGGAAAAGTTAATAGACAACATTTTTTAAGTTACTTTTTATTGAGGAATTTATTCATAAAGAAACATAATCACTTATCATGTTGACATTCAACTTTTATTAGTTTCCTTACACAAACTCATATTTTCTCCAGAAGACGAGTATTTAGAAAGACTTGTTCACATTAAGAGTACTATAATAAACTTCTATAGAATCACCTATTCTACAAAGGAGAACTATATACTTCCCATGCCTTTAGACTTTAACCAAAACTGAAACCAAAAAGGTTAGTAAAAGATCAGATAATCCAAAAAAGGATAACCCTTTATAAAAAAAATCTATTCATAATCTCCAAAATATGTCCAACAAAACCCAAAGTTCAACGAGGACCATTCGATAAACAATTTGTCCATTAAATTATTCAAAGTAAACAAAACTAAGATTGAGACCCCAATATTTGAAGGATTTATTCAAATAGTCTTCCAACGTACAAATTATCTTTTATCTCCAAATAACATCAGTTGCTCTTAAATTCTCATATTGAAAAATAATTAACCTAATAACATATCCTCGATGATAATTTAATCATTTCCATAGATAACCCAAAATAAACTTACTCTTGATTCCAAAAATCATCTAAATAAAAATAATTAGTCAAACTAACTAGGGACATCACGTAGTCCAGTGGTAGGAAATAAATACCAGTCGCACTTTGGTTGTGGGTTTGATTCCTGTAGCTTTGTCCGACGCGATGGGTTGTCATAGGGTCTGCGTGTTGTCCTTTTTCCAAAACTATATAATTCTTAAAACATTCCCCAAAACGAGATAAATTCTTCAAAAATTATCATAACAAATTTTAACCTCAAGTTTATCTCATGCCTTTCATTTTCCATCATAACATATAATAACCCATAATTACCTCAAAAGTAAGGATCATATAATCTCTAATGGTTACCTTTATAATTATATCCTGAACATCCACATAGATTGGTCATATCGTACATGATGAATTACAGAGAATTCCAAGGTTCAAGTTGTTGATCATGACTCCTTGATAGTTGTTTTAGAACAACCACAAGTTTCTTCATTGAATCCCCCATTTTATCTAGTATCTTAATCAGAGAACCACCACAGTTTCCTTCAAACCTGTTGTCACTTTAGTGCCTTTTAGATCCATCCATTCAATAAAAACAGAAATGTCAGTGTGAGTATATCAACAAAACCATCATTTACTAATGAGGAAGATAAACACTAAGATATACTTACACATTCACTTTATCTAAAACTAGGACTCTTTCTGAAATTCTAACCATTATGGTAATGTCACTTATGCTTAACGAATACCCTAACCTCAAAAGTTATCTAAACTGATCATTGATACAACTGTAAGGCCCGAGCCTTAAACCTTACTTAATCTTGAGTTATTACAAGATTACACATTGAGGATCTTTTCAGGTTTAGAGTTTTAGAGAATTAGATCATAAAACTTACATTACATTCCACATTTAAACAAAGTGGTTACATAAAAGACAGTATTCATTTTTTTTCATAAATGGAAACATATTTAAAATAAAACATGGATTCTTTCTTGACACTTCCTTGACACTATCATCATATCATGTAACTTTCCCTTAACCTGTGAAAAACATTTCAAATAACTTGGGATGAGCATAAAAAGCTCAGTATGGGTTATAAAAATATGCAAATGAAACATTAGTTCATATATACATAAGAATGAAATCAAACTTTACCCATAAAACATAGGCACTCTAACATACCTCATCAAATCATGAATAAATCATAGAAATCAGAACACATAAAATGTAACTTGAGGCATTCATAACATTCTTACATAGAGAGTAACCCTCTTGGTTACGTTTGGAATACCCACCACAGTATATTCCCTAAATATCTTTAGAGAAACCTTAACATTTCACTCCTTTGTGTTACCCAATGCATTGGAGAGCAATATTGGGATTACCCGCCCTTAGTTTATCACGGATCCACCCATCTTCATAACAATGCCCAAGAACCATAACATAATTGTATCACATAAAACATGCATAAAGGAAACATAACATTTCCACATTTCAATCACAAGATATAAATAAAACACATTGATATAAAAAAACCTTATGAAAACCATTTTCAATACCAAAATAAAAGAGAAGTAAAACATGTTATTTATTTTTATTTTAAAAAGAAGTTATGGCTTGTAGAGGAAGCCGAAACTCAAATAATGGTCACAGAGGCGGAGAAGTCATTGTTGCCGCATACGTATGACAAAAACATTCCCTTTCGTCGTTTTTTAAAATGCTTCGTATAACAAATATTCCTTTTGGATAAATGTAAAAGTCAAAGGGGTTTATACACCGTATAAAAGAAAGTTGTGTATAAAACAAAATATGCCTCAATGAAAGGAGATTGAGATGCAGTCCCTTATAAGGACGATATCCTTGGTTTAAGGACAAATCAATTACATAATTATGTGTGACAAAAGAATACACCAAATATAAGTGGATATTAAGTGTAAAACAATCAGAGGTTATTCACACATATTCATAGAATGACATATTCAAGGAGTACATGTTTATCCCAAAGAATACAATTTGGGTTAAGATGTTCCCTTGCAAAAATTTGACGGCCTAACGGCATCACTACAAAATTCAGAAAATGAGTTGATGAGAGATAAAAAGGGTATCTCATCACATGGAAATAAAATTTAAAACAATAATTATATTGAAGAAAATATCCCAAAATAATAGTATGTGAATTAAAATACATAAAAAAATAAGTCTTTTAAAAAGAGGAGGGTGAAAGGTTCCCTTACCGACATGGGTATCTTTCGAAACATACGCCTCGTGAAAGAAAGACAATACAACATTGATGTAAATACTTATAAATGAAAGTATATTACAAAATGAGTAAAATAATGGGCAGTTCATACACCACTCAAAGGAAATTGTGGAAAATGTAGCATAAATCTCATGGGAATAAATGTGAGATGAAAAATCTCTTACGAAGACTCTGCAGCCTAACGGCGCCACTTAAAACTTCCAAAATGGATTGATGAGAGTGAATAGGGTCTCTCATCATATGAAAATAATAATTACAATAAGAGTAATATAAAATAATATCCCAATAACAAGATATATGAGCTTTAACAGGAATGACATAAAAGAGTGTACTTTAAAAGAAAGGGAGGAGTCGGATCCCTTACCTCAAGTCCAACTTGTCTTGTTCATTTCATTATATTCCTGAATAATAAACTTTGGTCAATTTATAATTTCTTAAGAAAATCCTATAAATATTTCTATTAGGTTCATATCACATATTTTAATTTTATAATAATTGGTAAATAATATGAGTTCATATCAGACGTTTTTGTCGATGTTTGGTACATGAGTCAAAATTGAACTTGTTGGAAAATAATTTTCCATGTAGTTATAGATATATCATATCCAGAGTAGTATTGATGTTTTAAATATCATATATATCCATTATATGTCCATTTTATACTATTCAATAGCATTTGGAGTTAAAAAAATTAAAAGCACCGTTCATGGAGACGGTAGGCCGTACGTACGCATGAACACTACATTCATTTTTTTGTCATATTAATGGAATTAAAAAAAATGAGAGATATATATATATGTTATAATTCCAGAATTATATCCATAATATAGATGTAATATATTACATATATATCCAATATATATATGTACTTATAATAGTACATTACATTTTGAGATAAAAAATGAAATGTACCGTTCATGGAGACGGTAAGCCGTACGTACGCATGAACACTACTTCCATTTCTATTTCATATTTAATGGAATTAAAACATAACGATAAATAATAGTATTTTAATTCCATTATGGTATCATATATAATATCATTAAATATATCCTTTATACGTACGACATACGGTATTAACGAATCAAATCACTTTGAGGGGGTGGTAGTCCGCACTTCCTTAAATAGAGATATCGCGTTGACCCATAATGGAAACCATAAAGGTATGCCATAAATGAAAAATATATAATATTAAGTAAAACATAGAAATATTATATATCATATATATATATAGTGTCATCTTAATGGCCACCATTGAAGTTGTTAGATGAATGATGAACAATCATCGTTTCGTGAGGCAAAAATTCGCCATCCACAGAAACAGTATGTTCTTTAACCATTAGATGTAGGTGTGTGTAAGTGTATCTCTAATAATTATTATAACAACATCATATTATATTGTAGATACTGTATTTTGTACAAAATAAATGAATAAAAAGAGTTTAGGGGGTTGGAGAAGAAAAAGAAAACAAAAGTAAACAAGTGAAGACATTACCTTAAAATCGGGTAACTCCCATTGGTTTGAGTTCAAAGGCTTCCTTGGGAATACTTATGCCCAATGTGAGGCTTAAAGGAGTTATAGAGTGATGTGGAGAAACAAAATGGGCAGGGGTTGTCTGTGCCAAATTCTTTGGAAGTGTGGGTAAGGAGGTAGAGTTGGGGGCATTTTATAAGAGGAAAGGAGGGGCACTCTTGGAATGTAAAGAAATGTTCCTTTATTTTAGAATGAGTTTCGGATTTTAATGGTCTCACATTGATGTGTTTCGAGGCTAAGGTGATAAGGGTTCGAAATCCACTCATCCAATAGGTTTTGTACATGTGTTGGTCTTATATTTTAGATTATCATTCCATTTTATTTAAATCGTTAAATAATGAGGTCATCGCTGCATCATGATGATGTCATAAATAATTTAATTTATATAATGCCTAAAAATTATAAAAAAAATACTATGATATAGGAAATATTTTTATCCTTCCAATTAATATTTATAGTCTAAATTCAGACTTTTATAACCCGATGTAATTTTTTTTTTAATAAAACATTTTATGTTTGCCGCATTTTTACTTTAACATTAAATAAAAAGGTATTTATGTCATTTTCCAACCAAAGTGGCTCCATGGGGTCCCCAAGTGGACCCATGGATTTTCCTGGTCTTCCATGACACATACAATGAGGGTAGGACATGTTTTTAGGTCATTTCACTTTATTAAAACATTATTCCTACCTTAAACTACACAAATTACCTCTAATCGCGATTAAAAACTTAATAAGTTACTATTCACCAAAAATTTATTTTAATCCCATTGAACCTCATTTTACTTATAAATGACAACCATGTATGTCGGATTTTTTAAATTCACAACAAAAATATGGAAAAATTTCATTTAAACGTAAAAATCAATTTTTATAAGTACCACTTAGTGGTTTCACTATTCATCGAAAATTGAAGTTTTTCAGAAAATTACCAAAAGTTCACCCTAAGCTATATTTGATATTCCAAATTCAAAAATGATGAATATTTTAAAAAATTGAAAACATATACGTTTCATTAATTATTTTAATAATTAATTCCTGCTGTCAAAACAAATAGACTGTTTTTATGAAACAAAATGTATCAAAAGATTGACACTAGTTTAAGTCCGATTTCAAAGTGAAATTAATTCCAACGACCACTTTTGGATTAAATGGTAAAAATATATTCTAATTTTACTTTAAAACTAATTCAAAATACAATATAATCATATAAATAAAATAGATTAAAAGAGGTTTTGAATTAAAATACAACATTTTTCACTATTCATTATAAATTGATTTTTTTCGGAAAAAACTACCAAAAATTAACACAAAGTACATTTTGATGTCCTGATTCTAAAGAATAATTCTATTTTTTCGAATATAACACATAAAATTGTCAAAAAGTGGATTTAAAAGAAGTTCTCCATCAAAAGGCGGTTAATCGACCTTTTAAAGAATATTAGAATGTTTACGCTTAAAATTGGATTCATTTTCATTTTTAATCCTCTAACATTTATTGTAAAAAGTAAAAATATTTGACAAACATATATAATCATTTTGTAGTTAGTTCTGTTCATTCCTGCCATTACAATGGCTAGGTGTTAACTACTATTTAAAATATTATTATTTTATTATTAGAGTGCAACGTAAGATTCCCAAGAAACTCGTTATTGCGTGTTGGGTATGCCATCAACCATAGAATCCCCTTTAAAGTAATATTAATATTTTATTCAAAAATATGCATAAATATAAAAATTTCATATTCTTTATTTACCTGGGGTGTTAGATAAGTTCTTATTTGTCCGTTCTCACCACGACACAAGTTCGAGACATGGAGATTCCATAAGAACTATTGACTCGATCCCTTCACATAGATACTTCTGCAAGAGGGTATTACATGATCAAACATTGGTACCAATAGTGTTCCCGTATTCTTGAATGAGATATGGTTCATTAAGATTGAACATTGAATTGGCTATCACCAGCTTTGAGTATGAGATTAGGACATCTCAAAGATGGAATTTAGATGTCTCTAAAGCTGATGTGAGTACTTAGTGAGGCCATTTGGAATAACAAATGGCCCAACAGTTTTCATGGTACACATTGAAAATATCATTAGACCATACATAGGATGAATTGTAGTGGTCTTCATTGATGAATAATTAGTGTATTCTCTATATAAGGAGGATCATGTGTTATAGACAAGGATTGTTGTAGACACACATTGAGGGAACTATCATTACAAAATCCCCTCAAAGGGCGATTTGATGATATGAAATATCCTCTTTCTAGGATATGTCTTCTCATAGGATGGAGTTATAGAGGATCCAGTGATGATCAAGGTCATTACTTTTTGGGACTCACCCAATAGCGTTATTGAGGTGAGGAGTTTCCTTGGGTTGGTTGGGTATTGTCGAAGTTTTGTAATCGGATTCTCCAGAGTAGTAACACCAATGATGTCATTGATGAATAAGCAAAAAAAAGTTGTAGACAAACAGATGATAGTAATAATTTCAGCAGCTAAGGTAGATCTTGGTGAGTGCTCTTATGATGTGATTTTTAAAGGAGGGAATATACTACATGGTGTAATGTGATGCATCAAGAACTAGGATTGGTTGTGTCCTGGTGTAGGAGAAACTAGTGATTTCTTATGGCTCATGATAGTTGAGACCGTATGAGAATAACTATGTGACTCACGACCTTGATATGGAAGATCTAGTCTTCACAATGAATATCTGGCCACACTTACTTATATGTGAGTAATTTATCGCCTACTCTGACCATAGTAGTCTCAAAAATATATTTTCATAAAATGATTTAATCTAGAGGCAGTTGTAGGGGTTAATGATTATCGAAAACCATGACTCTCTAAGAGTCTATACTCATTAGAAGGGGAATGTGGTGGTATAAACACTCAGTAGGAGATCAAGTTCACAACTACTGAACAAGGACTATGAGATGTTGGCCCTACTTTATATAATATTTTTTGATTGATATGAGGTATCTTATCATCAATTGTTTTTAGTTTCATCTCCGATGTTATATTGATTCAGTGAGGCACACCACAAATTTTCTAGTGGTGAGACTACACATGCTTATATGCAAATAGGGAAGGAATCTAATATATATTTAATATGTGAGAGAGAAAATATATATTTTTTCAGGATACACAATATTAAAAATGGAGTTGCTGGAGGAGGTGATTATGGAGTTACATACATCCCCATTAGTGGTTCAGCCAAGGGTGTTGAAGATATAACAGGACCTTCAACATCAGTAATGGTTTCCAGGGATGAAGAATGCACTACAATAGTCTATCTCAAGATGACACACACGTCTATAAGGGAAGGATGGAAACCGGGTTCAAACATGTTTGATACAACACCTTGAGGTCTCAGAGAAATAATGGGATGGGATATCGATGGAATTCATGATGGGAATACCACGTTTGTCATGGGGGGCACAATAACATTAGGTTGATCATAGTCTGAATCTCCAAGTCAGATCAATTCCTACACATTTTAAGGAATGGTTTAGTAGATATTTTGGGATGCCTCTACAATAGAGAGATAGATGGACTCCATTGAGTCCCATCATGGATAGTCTCAGATCATGATTCACGATTTACATCCTGGTTGTGGGATGTATTACAGGAGGCGGTTGTGACTCAGTTGTGTTCGAGTATTGCCTTTCACCCACATATGGATGGTTTGATGGAGCATACCATATAGTCCATAGAGGACATGCTTCATGGATCCATTCATGTTTTTGGTTGCAGTTGGGAGGCCCATTATCCACTAGTGGTATTTTCATACAAAAAATTACCATACCACCATCTGTATGGAAATATTCGAGGCATTGTATGAATAACCATGCTGGCCACTATTATGATGGACATACCTAGTGGAGTATGCACTCGTGGGTCCAGAGCTCGTGCATGCTACCACTAAGAACATGTTGGTCATCCAATTGAAAATGATGAATACATAGAGGAAAAATAATTCTTATGCCAATAGTCAATAGGGAACCATGGTGTTCACAGAGGGGGACCACACATTCCTATGGGTCTCTCTATGATGAGGGATAAATTGATTTGGCCAGGACAACAATTTATCTCTATGGTTTATTGGACCATTTTTTATATTGCGTAGAGTTGGTGAGGTGTCATACCACGTAGATCTAATGTCGTTGTTAGTGATGGTGCAGGATGTGTTCCATGTATCCCAACTGAGGAGATATGTGCATGACCCTTCTCACGTCATCGACCATAGTGATCTGGTGATTGATGATAGTACGAAATTTGCAAAGAAATCTATGGAGATATAAAATCTGTAGGAGAGGATATTTTTTGGATGGTTGATTCCTCTCGGGTGTGTTCATTGGTAGTATGAGAATCCCCAATAAGGATCATTTGAGCAGAAGGCTCCTATTCAAGAACAATACCCATTATTTGTGTGATAATCCTTTTTTGGATTTCAATAATGTAAATACCTAGGTCAGGGAGAATTTAATACCCCATAATTCAATGTATATTTTATAAAAGCTAAATTGAATTATTTAAAGACTAGGCTCTAAGATGGGACATGAATCGAAGGCCTGGAGTGGAAATACTGTATTTTTGACATATTTAAAATGTTTATAAAAAAATTGTGTGAGAATTTTTTCAAAACAATAAAAATGGTTCCATGAAAATAAATCTTAGGGCACCATTGATTCCAGAATTAAGTAATTACGAATGAATTAAAAAAACGTTAACAGATGCAGTTCAAGGGAAAACATTAATTTTCAGATGTTTTAAGGAATATTGAAATAGACATTAAAAGTCTATTATATTATGATTTTTTCACATCAATGTAATGAAGCGATGACAGTACAATTCTAAAAATAAAACAATGAAAGAACGTTTCAACACAATGTAATAGAAACATTATTTCATGAATGAATCTTTATATAGAAATGTTGCAACACATTTCCCACTTTTAATAGGATAACATGAACTGTAGATCAGAGCATGAAATTTATAATAACTATGAATCTCTAGAGGATCACCATTGAAGAAATATGAATGATTTTCTATAATAACTGTGAGAACTATCCCTCATCATGGATATATCTCACCCTTAATGAATAGTTGAGTAATTTAATGGAAAAATATCCTTTAACAAAAAATAATTACTCGGATCAACCATATTCGTTGTGTCGGGTGTTTTTATGAGTGATTTTCATTTTCCTATTCTTATATTATAACGTAGAATGTGTACCAACCCACATATAAGGTTATACATTGTTAGATCATTCATGTCAAATGTTTTTTGTTGTGGAATGATAAATATATCAATCATAGTGATTATTCCACCTTATTTTTTTTATCGTTACCCTGATAACATGATTGCATATGAGTAAACATGAATGAAGAGATGAATAGTCCTTTGGGTTTTATTGTGTTGAAACTCCTTCCCTAATTTTATCCTTACATTATCTATCTTTTTCATAGTGAAACAGATGGTACTGATGACACCAGATGTCTAGGAGGGACCGCAGCAGCGCATCAGCCTTTCGCGCCATGCCGAAAGGGCCATCACCAGGAATGTTACATCATCAGTGAGAGAACACATCATAACGCCCTTTTGGTAGCAACAATCCACGTTTTCACAAACAACCATAGATCCCATCCTGGAGATGTTGTGGAGGACCTGCTACATGGGCCACTGATGGGACATGTTTCAGACGGTTTCATTACATGTTGTGGTAGGTCATGAGGTTTCATTGAAGGAGGAATTAGGATGCATTGAATATGAGTATGGGATGTAGTAACAGAATATATCAACTAGGTTGGGGAAATTATTGCTACTCAAATGGCCAGGTCAGAGAGAGCGGACCAACCCACTCTACACATCCTAGACTTAGTCGATGTGGTCCAAGATGGTGGAATACACTGTGAAATTGTGTAGCCCATGTAGGAGGAGAAATTTCCGTTCATTTTGTTATAGGAAAGATGGAAAACTGGGTAAATAGGAAACCCTATGTGGCAGTACCAGTCCAACCAAGTTGGATCTGGATAGAGATTACGGACCGGGTCGCTGGGCAACCTGGGGGGCGGGGGATTGACCCACAACCGAGCCAGGCCGGCTCAAAGAAGGCACAATAGGCCTAATACCTAGGCCATAATTGAATGGGTTAGCCCAGACCCCACTTTATCATGTATGGTCTTCTAAAGTCGGCCGGCTCATGTGGGACTTACAAGCTGGGCTGGCCGGGTCGGTCATACCAGGTCAGACCGAGTGCAGATTCAACCGAACCTTCTTTATAAAAATAGTAATATCATTCAGAACGAAAGTTCGTTTGATGCACCACCTATGTAATTGGGACCCTTGAAAAAAAATATGTTCTTTTATTATAATCAAGGTGTGATTTTGTGGTAATCATGATACAACTAAAGTCTTGAGGTTTAGATTATCCTAGAATCAAGAACTCTATAAAGAGGATATCCATTTTTTGCAATGACGTAAAAGAAATGACAAGGGGTCATTAGTGGTCCAATTGTAGAGTTGTCCTCAGTGGCCTAGTAGCTGAGTGGACCTCAGTGGTTGATATTGCCAGTAATCCTCCATGGTCTGGTAGCCAAGATAACATTATTTTTCTACTAGCTATGCAGATCTAAGTGGCCGAGTAGCCTAGTGGACATCAATGGTCCAATATCCAAACTGACCTATATGACTCATCCCAGATGATTCCCTTAGTAGTACATGAATTTTCAACGTTACGATTGATAATATTACCATATTTACATTGATTTATTCCTATTTTGAGTTGTATATGCTTTTAGTGTTGATGTGTAGTTTTAATGTGTGGTCTCCTAGTGTGCTCTTGGTATGCGGTCATGCCTTTTTTGGGTTCAGGTCCCTACAAAGTACTTTTTTTCTAATTAATTCATAGGCATTACCTGCAAGTGTTGTGTCTCATGCATGTGATCGAAACATCGACAGAGAACATGTTGGTCCGGGACCTTGTGGTTCTCATGGATTAGGGATGGACATGCATAATTCAATAACTACAGACAGTTACCCTTCACCTTCCCTTTCAGGTAGGATCTCATTCAGTCAAACAAATTTTTTTGTTCATTCCTTTTTTGTTTTCACCTAGTATTCTAAATCCTTTGTAATTTATTTTTTTATTGTACTATCAATAGTTCTATTAGGGATAGTTGTGGTATTAATTGTGTATAATTTATGTGGTTTGAGGTGTGTGCATATGTAAACGTTTAAAAGAATTTTCCATCTCTTTTTTGGGATATGCATACATAGTGATAGTCACCATCCACTGACATAAGGAAGGAGGGTGTGGGGTAGTCCTGAAACAAGCCCTAGGGGATGATTCATGATAGTGAAAATGGTGTTTCTTATTCAATGGGGATTACAATGAGTCGATAGTCCCTTGGTAGTAATTACGAGATCAATTCAGAGTTGAGATTATTTATTTGGCCACGAAGGAGGACAATAACTATGAGTAATTTACCATTTCGTAAGGTATATTTAGTGTTTGATTTTTCATGATATTTTTTAGGAACATTTAAAAAAATTCTTCAGACCTGTTTCTAGATGATGTATCCTGAATGAGTCATTTCAAAGAGTAATTTCATCTAGAGATCCAGTTACATATCACTTTGTTTATGCTGAAGACAAATCACGTATATCATGTTAGGGATGAGGTCATCAATAGAACATTATCTAGAATTTAATTTTCTTGATATGGGAGTCATCAAGTTTCATAAGGAAGTCGAGCTATGGTCTAGGGTTCTAGTTTTTCTGGGACGAAGAGTTTGAATTTTTATGGGTGTAGTCTTCAACTTTAAATGGATCATTTATCGAGGGGAGGAAACTCTAAGAACTATTCCCAGGGATCATCCACATTTTATTCTTGTGAGGGAATAGGTCATCATCAATTAGAGTGCATGACCACTCATATTAGTCAGTGTGCATCAGGTGCTCCACATCAGGTTCCCCCTATTGTAGAAATTCAATCTCAAGTAGTAGAAGCCAGTTTATCCATATTTCTATTAGTAGAGAGAATATGTTTTAGGTAGATGATATCCCCAGGACACTCCATTTCCTTATAGAAAAGTGCACAGATATTTTGGTGGTCGTCATCAGGATTAGAAAGGTTATAGAGATGGTAATTGTTAGCATCATGATTTAGAATTAACAACACCAAGTGAGATAAATGTCATTTGAGATATCTTTTTTTGGTTCTCTACATGGGTGTAATAATTGTTTTATTCATAGGTGAAATACTACTATATATCACCTACCCTTTTCTATGCTTTAGGGATAGAGGTAGAGTGTCTCTCGTGACATTGTCATTGACAACACCTTATGGTGGTCGAGCTAACTTTATAAATTATGTCGATAATGTGAGATATTGAATGCGAAACACCACTCTTGGGGTGATTTCATTTGTTTTTTAATATAGAAATATATTTCCATCATTGGCAAGGTTTAGTTGTATTTGGGGCAGCATATTGTGGGATTATTTCAGATACATGTGGTGTTAATCGATGTTGATGGAGTTCTAATGGTATTTATTGGTGAGAATGACCCTCATATGGTTCAAATGGGAGTTCATTCATTGTAATACAAGATGGATGAAATGATTTTGAGGTCATCGGTGGTAGAGTAGAAGGAATTTTCTTGGGTCGTGGAAAAGTACCATGATGTCTTTCCTGAAAAGGTTTTAGAGTAACCCCTCGATGGGAGATCATGTTCGCGATCGAGCTACAGTTAGGGGTGTATTTTATCTTGATGTATTAGTATAGGATTATGCATTTTCAGTTGATAGGGATATGTATACAGATTGATAGTGTTTTCCACTGTAGTTTCATTCAGTCAAGTGTTTTACCATGGGGTACACCCATTTTTTTTATGAAGGCTCATGACAATTGATAGTTGTGTGTCTACAATCGCAGCTTGATAAATTTTAATGTGAAGAACATTTATCCTATTCTGATAATGTATGATTTATTTGTTCAAACAAATGGTGATGGTTAGATCTTGAAGATAAAAATTTTGTCACAATATCATCATATGCATGAGATGTCTTATGATATCTCGAAGAATGCTTTCTGTTGACACCAGGGGTATTACATGTTCATTGTGATGTCATTCGATTTGAAGAAAACTTCAGATGTAATCATGGGATTGATGAATGATGCGTTCCATGAGATCTGGGTTAAGGCCTTGGTGGTCATCATTAATGACATCCATCTGTACATCATACCTGAGGAGGAGAATGAAGTCCATTTGCAGACTATATTGGGAGTCCTTCATTGACAACATCTATTTGGGAAGTTGTCAAAGTCTTGGATTTGGGCTAACGAAGAATGTCTCATGGGGCATGTCGTGTAACATAAGGTAGTAACTATGTATCCCCCAATGATAGATGATGTTGTGTCTTGGACATCCCCCAAGATAGTGGATGAGGATCGAAATTTTTGTGGTCGTACAGGCAGTTACATGTGGTTCGTAGTTGATTCCTCTTAGGTTATGACTCCTCTAATAGTGTTTATCTATAATTATTTTTCATTCATATGGTCTGATCAGAGTTATGTGGATTTCAAGAATATAACGGAAAAATTGAAGAGTACTGTAATTATTTTTCTTCCAGCAGACATAGTTCATTTTGAGGTTTTAGGTGATGCTTTACATCAAGTGTGACGATTTGTTCTAATGCAACAAATAAAAGTTGTTTATTATGGGGTTTGGTAGTTGCATCCCCAATAATGTAATTATGCCACCATTGAACATGATTTGGGTGCAATTTTGTTTTCTATAATTTTTTTGATACATTAACTCATCAACAACAACTTTAGAGTTTTCACCTAACCTAAGAGCCTG
This sequence comes from Viscum album, assembly GCA_963277665.1. Lineage (NCBI taxonomy): Eukaryota > Viridiplantae > Streptophyta > Magnoliopsida > Santalales > Viscaceae > Viscum > Viscum album. Next base: position 1,012,098,044 of record OY728157.1, read on the forward strand.
ATGTATGTTTTCCCCTAGGGTGACATCAACATGAAACAAAAAAGAAGGATGGAGTTCATATATTATTAAGACATACAAGTATCATATACACCTGGTAAATAGTGTTTGGTAGTTGAGGTGATATGTTGGAAGTCACATAGAGATGTAGTGAGTGAATCAGGGGATTCATAGACGGTGATGTAAGAACATTCAACATTACATCAAAATGATGGAAAAATTTTGGTTAGAGGATATATTTTTAAGACGATAGTGCCATAATATCTAGTGGAACATGTAGAAGAGTCCCATTCCTAGGACCTTGAGCTGGAGTTCTGGATATACCAATTTTGGTTGTGGTGATGCCCCTAAAGGTTGGTTTGAGGATGAACGAACCTTGTGTTGTTTCACGGGAGGAATTTCATTCCATTTTTGATGCATGATATTTATCTAAGAGAGTCCTATATTTAACCCCTTATGGTGTATCATTCTATGAATAAGATGAACTAATCCATGAGGTGTACATTTTGGTGGCTTGGGTTGAATTTGGTAGTTGCAGAGTTTGTGTCCCAATGATTCATCAACTAGAAGGTGAGGGTCAAGAATAGTTTTTCCTATGGTTTTCCCCAACCGTTAGATGTTCGTCAATTAAATGGGGATGACATCTTGATAAAATTTGTTACCAGTTTTCCTCATGATCACGGTGGATATGAATCTATATGTGTGGTAGTGGAGCGGTTGGAGAAATCATCCTACTTCATAGTAATAAAAGAAATATTCTTAGTGGAGGCTTTTTCGAGGGCGTGTCTAAGGGTTGTGGTGAGACTTATAAGATTTCATAGGATTATCATTTCTGATCATGATCCAAATTTTATCTCTAGGGTTTTATGTGGACCTGAACATTATTTTGGTTCTCAGATATTCCATAATAATAATTTTCAACAACAGATAGACAATTAGATAATGTGAATTTTATGGACTTCTAAAGTCAGGTTGTGCTATTATGTCATGAATTTTAGAGGTTCAGGGTTGAGGTAACTTACATTTGTAGTCTTTTTTTATAAATATAGTTTCTTCTATGTCATTGGAATGGAATCGTCTGATTCCTTTTATGGTAGACCATGAAATTTTTCAATTTACTATACTACAGTCAGGGATTCATCAATTTTTAGCATGGAACTAGTATAAAATATGATAGAGATGGCTTCGTTGATTCATGATAGGATGAAAGCAATACATAATCATTATAAGTCTGTTGCTGACCATATAAAAATACTTCATGGGTTCTCCATTGGGAGTATGATTTATCACCAGTTTATTAGTTATTTTATGATATTGGCTCATATTAGAGACATATCTTATCGAGTATCACTTCCACCATAGATGAGCCAGATACACATTTTTTTTTGCATTTTTAGCTCCCTCATTAAATTCATGAATACTCAGACATCATATTTTGGGGAGAGATTGATGTGGATTATGATGTGGCCTTCGAGGAAGAAATTTTCGAGATCCAAGACAACATGGAGATGGTGATTCATGGTAATTGTATACACATTGTTTTTCAATTGTGGTGGCATACTGTTCTAGTAGAGATCACTTGGGAAAATCAATCATAGATACTAAGATTGTACCCTTGTCTCTTTGTTGTTTATCTCATTTCATTCAAAAAATATAATTTTTGGTTTGAGACCATTCTTGATTACGTTATGGATCGATTTTGACTCCTGATTTTCATTCTCTAATTTTATAGGTATATCCCATGTGAGAGAGTTTTTGAGATGGTTGTGGTTGTCATGTTGTTTCAATTGTTTCATTTTTAAGAACTTGAGTTCCATTGATGACTAAAGCTTTGAGACATGCCACGTGGGGTGGGTGTTTGGACAACCCCATGCATCTTAATTATTTCTTCTATCTAGGGTGGTTATAGTCTCCAACGAATAAAAATGGTTTCAATGGTATTTCATGTATGTTCATGGATCTCCGATTATCGGCACATTGAATGTTTCAAAAAACTATTTTACTCAGAGGAGGCTCAGAGTAAGTCTAGATGAGTTTTGTACCGAGAAGCTGGAAACATGTGGGTTTGGGAATGGGGTACTCAATTTGACCAATGGGAACATGAAGTATAATGATTTTGGTTTAAAAAAATAATACAAATACATAGGTTAGTGGGTTTTTGTGGAACCCCAACTTAAGGTAGTACATGATGTAAATGGAATGATAACATAATGTAATGTCCTGCTGCTGAATGTTTTAAACTTATAATAGCTTCTTTTTTCTTTATAACCCTATGGCCAAGGCTCCCCTTCATATCCTCTTAGGAGACCTAGAAGACCCTTATTTTGTTTTTTGGAGATCTTTTCAACTAGTATAGATCTCATGCTTCCGTCTCCAATCCGACTTTGATACGATGTATGGTATAACATCATTATTGTGGTTTTAATGATATATTTACTTCTTTTTCCCCTTTATATATGATAGGACTTGATATATATTGTTCAATTGGAGATTTAATAGTTATTTTTTGGTGTGGTTGGGCTGCATAGTCTTCAGGTGGATGTTGTTGTCACAAGAATAAAATATTTATTGTCTTGTATTATTTGGAAAATATGATCCACAATTATTTTAATTGCAAATATTTACTATATGAGTTGTCCTAATAATTTTATTCTCACCATAGATGATTTATGAACAATATAAAACCCCCATACCAAGTGACTAGGATAATAAAAAATATATATTTTTATTGTTATTAATCAATTTCTCAGTGATTATGTAACAAGAGGATCAATTAATAAATTGAATAATTTTAAAACAAATAACTACTCCATTATTCTATCTCTCTTAATACATGTAGGGTTCTCTATGAGGTTTATGTTATTATCCAGGAAAAGAGTATATTAATAATGTATTGATAAATTTATTTAGACCTGCACTCATGTTACATTATTAAATTCACCAAGTAAATCATTATATTGACTATCAAATCAGTTGTAAAAACGTTTCTACTAATTATCATAAATGATCAAATCTAGTTTCATTTTATTTATGGGAATACAAAAAACAATAATCATATTTTCTGTAATAAAAATCCTAAAATTAAATTAAATAATATGTACTTACATAACATAACATTTTTCAATATAATTATCTTTCATTGATATTTATTGTGTAAATCTAATTTTTTTGAAAAATTGTTCTTAATATTATTTTGATATTTTATGAATTTCAAATAAATATACATGATCCTAATATATAATATATTAAATAATTTTTTTGAAATATTATTTATGGTAATCATATATAAGTAATGTTAATGTGATATTTTTTAACTATATATCATATTTTATAATATACCTGATAAAATCTATCTAACATCCCATTTACCATTTTATGTAATTTTCCATCTAATATATAACATTCCTCTTTATATAGGTTACTGTTCTGACTCCTAAGGATGGAGATTGATTATGGGGAAAACTTCTTTATATATGTTGGTTGTGAATATGATTTAATAATGTTGTCTATATAATGAGGATTTAAATTTGTGGTTGAATTCTATACAATTTTAAAGAAAACTATATATAGATTGGGAGGGTTTAGATGAATTGTTTGTTTAGTAGTATATATTTCCATTAAACACATTATTATGAATGAATGTTTTTAAATACTATTACCCACAATATAAAATGTTTAAATTTTTAATGGTTTATCAGAAGATGACATGAATGTGGTTCAAAAAACAAATTGTTTATAGTTTGTGATAATTTTTCATGTTAAAAAATATTTGATGTCAACTAATAGTAAAATTAGAATTTTTAACTTGAGGTGATGTTTTTCATCATATTTTGGTTTAATGGGTTGCATGAAATGAAAAGGAGGATCACTTGTTTTAATTAATGTAACATGATATATTATGGAGTTATATGATTGATATTGTTTTCATTCTGCTACATTCTTCTTCCATATTAGCCTAGTATTTCTACCATAAATATTTGGAGACGTATGATCCTCCCATTTCTCTATCTAGTGACTTATTTCTATTGTGATGGTAGTGTGTTTTTCAAGGTGACGATTCCAACTTATTCAATGTTTCTATTTATTTTAAAAGTAGAAAAATGATGTGTTATTAGAACATTTTATCTATAATGATAATTATATTAATTTTTTCTAGATATATTGTGTGATATTCATATAGATGATAACTATTATTTTTATTATGGTGAGGAAGGAATGTATCTTCATGCCATGATTTGATATACCCTCTCTGTGAAACATATATTGATTTCAAGTCAATTATATTTTTTTTAGGATTATTTCTATGATATATATCATTATCATAGTCTTCCCTCATGTTCATGGATCCCATTTCAATCATGTATTACTATAGTTTTTTGTTGAGGTTTTATTTTTATCCTTTAATTAATCAATCGAATTCATCTGTGTTAGTTATTTTCTTCATAAATGAAAGGGAATAATATATTTATTTCTATAGATGTGGAAATTGGTGGTTGATAGAAGATATTTTTCACTTTTTTGGATAATAAATTGTATATTAAATGAATTGGTGATGAATTTTGGATGTGGGTTTCAATGAATGGATTTCATAAAATTGTTTGGAAAATGTAGAACATGGAAATCCATCGGTGTATTAGTCAACATTGTTGTATGAATCCTTCATCTAATTATTTTTGTGGGGTTCAATCATGTGGTTTATATCTTTTCCCTAGGCCTGTTTTTCTAGGGAATTGATTTAAAAATTTATTGATTATTCACACATGTGGTATTATTAAGATTTATAAGATTATATTATAAGGGCATGCGTGTAGAACAATAATTGATTATGTTTGTACTAGTTAGATATGTAGACCTATAGTTGTCCATAGAGTGATATAACATGTTATTTGGATTTTTATGAATTATATTTTAGATCGATTGATTTTATATGACATGTGATACACGATGTTCCTAAATTTGATATATGTGATATAATTTAAACAATTTTACATAACATAATTTTAGATTTTGTATTGGGAAAATGAAATGTTTTTAGAATATTTTAATATAATTATTGTTAGATATATTATTAATTATTTTATTTAGAATTTATAAATGTTTATATTTGTTTAAATTGAAATCATATTGAACACTTAGGTGGGATCCTATGGAGAATAATTAGTTAAAACCCAACACTACCCTTCGGAATTGTGTAAACCATTTTATGTCATTAAAAATAAGGAATGAAAGGGGACCGAAATGATTCTTTTAGGATTCATTATGCTAAATCTAGGTAAAGGGTGGTGATATGGAGGGTGTTTTCCCATGATGTCAATTTAAATAGTTTTTTTATATTATTTTTGTCCATTAATGTTTCAATTTTACAATTCAACGTTATGAATTCTTTTCATTTGTTTCATTTACAATATCTTCCTTTATATATGGAATATGTTAACTCATATTATGGTTCACATTGTAATATATATATATAATATTTTTTCCTCATGATTGAAAAAATTATTCCCTTAGGTTGTTGTTGGATTCCAAGGAATTAGTATCCTTCTTGTGGGATTGGGAACAGACATCAAGTTTGTGGGATCCCTGGAAAGGATTATGTTTGAGATGATATTTGGATTTGGATCACAAACGTTTTGTATCATAGGATTATTTTTTCATGGGTATTTTAATTGAGGAATTTTTAATCTATATAATAAATTTTTAAGGAATGATAGGTAGGTTTTGGGGTGTGACTATACAAATCATTGCAGGGAAATCCTCATGTTTCGAATGGTTATTGATATGAATGAATCCTTTTTCAGATCCTCATATTAATATCAACATTTGAAATTTTTTTTTTCATTTGAATGAGTTTTATTATTTTGTCTAGGAATGTCTTCTATAATGTGTGTATCATTATTCCATAGAGGCAAATTCCATGAAATCCATAGGATGGTGAAGTAGTTGGTCCTAAAGTTGAAAAAAATATAGATTAGCATTTTATCAATATTATGATGAAGTTAGTTTATTGTTACATATATTTTTTACTATAATTAAATGACTTATTTATTCAGGTACATATTAGAACAAATGAAGAAATGGATTGATCACAATAGTTCTTATGAAAATAGGAACTATCATTTTATGGTACGATGGAACCATAAGATCTAGATGACATGATCTGTATAATTGATCAAATATTGGATTTCATGGATAATCATATTATTATTACAGTGATTTTATGGTCTTCAGACTTGAGTGACCCAGCTAGCGATGATGATATCCAAAAGAACACGAAGATAAGAATGTGTGTTGTGATTGGAATATTTTCAATACAATATTATTCATGTAGTTGTTTATATATTCCATGATGGTATATCAGTCTTGATAATTTAACTCTATGGACTAGGGATAACAGATCGTATAAATGTAATCCAATAATATTTTTGTGAAGTTTCATTTTTCTCTATATGTGTTGAATAATTAATAGATAAAGAATTAGGTGTACTTGATTTTATTACCGTATATACGGGAAAAAAATTTAAAGATAATTTATTGACCAATATTGATATACTAGAAAATTTAACGATGGAATATATTTATACTAAATGTATGGTTGGTTATTCTATATAATTTTTCTTTTCTCTCATACGTAGATTCAATAGAATGCCTTGGAATAATAGGATTTGGAAAGATCATCGAATGAGTGATTGATATGGTTCATAGTGGTGGGCCTACATTTCACCTATAGAGACAACTAGTCTTGTGAACATGAAATTTTGTTATGATTGAATATTTTGATACAGACAGATTTAATTTCATGTAACAATGAATACATATATCATTTGTTAATGTTATCTTCATCTATAAAATTTTTATTTGTCCAGTTCGACTCTTATATAATTTTAGGGATATTCTACTCCAAAATCTACTATAACAGAGTAAAATTAGTCAAAAAATATCTGTATATATCTAGATTCATAGAGTGTGGATAACATACATGTAATATTTGTGTTTCTAGCATAGGTGAACTCTATTGAAGTGAATGTGAGAGGTACCATTTTTAATTCATATACAAAAGTGACTGATTTATTCGATATTGATGACCCCCAAAATTTTATATATAGTAATTTAGTTGATATTAATAAAAATAAAATGGTTCTCTTTTACTTTTTTATGTAGTTACTGACACCTCAGGAGAGGAGGAAAGAGAAGGTTTTTAGTGTCTTTGTTCCCTAATGGTAGCAGATGGGGAGTTAGTCTGGGATTTCTTCATTACTGATGTGGATCAGTTTGATGGCATCATAATTAAAGACTTATTGTTCCACATAATGATGATGTTGATTAATATCATATATGTGTCTAATTTATTTTTTCTAATTAGTGATCACTGATATCTTATGTAGAGTGAGATTTATGTTCTCGTTGTGCATGACCTTCCAACATAGGAAATAAGAGTGTTTTCTGTATTATAGATAGTGATTTTGTTGTAGTTTCATCTTCAAATAAAATTTATAATATTTTTTTGTTATTTTTATATGATATTCATTTATTATTTATCTGTGATTCCTCTATATAATGATTTATCAATTAGTATTGATCTGTTTACATGTACAGAACCAATTTTGATACATTTTTATCATATCAAACATGGATTACTAAAAGATCAGATATTTAGTCGGAATACCATATTGTGAATTATTTTGTTCTCTATAGTTCCATTCTTTGGGAATATCATATTATCATTTCTGAATAGGATAATGGATCACACCAATTGTGCATATGAAATTTCATAGGTTAAATAATGTAACAGTTAATAATAAATATCAGTTTAACCACGTTGATGATTTTTTTTGACCAGTAGAAGGATATAAGTTGGTCTATGATGATTGATCTTCATTTGATTTATCATCATATAATTGTTTGGTTTCCTAAAACATAAAAAATATATTTTAGGAGTAAAAACGTACATTATTAAAATCATTTGATGATATTTGGGCTAACTAATTCCTATATAGTTTTTATATTTTGTAATGAACATGATATTACATAATCATATCAAAACATCTTATGCAGTGTTCATAGATTTTGTATTTTTTTATTTGAGATATTTTCATGAACATTGGAATCTTTAATGTTTTGTTGTTTATATACATAAGAATCAACATTTTTATGGAAATGTTTTGAAATGAACTTCCATGATCCAGGATATGATGCTCAGGGGGACCATGATTTATGAGAATTGATTATCCATTGATACTAAGAATGTGAAGATTTTATTTTCTGGAGAAGTGTCATAAAAAATATTTGAGATTCAGTGATTCATTGGTCTTGCTAGATATTATGATCCATTATTCAATGATTTATTGAGGTCATTGTTACATTTGATTGTTATTATGAAGAATCGATGAAATTTTATATATTAAAAAATGTATTATTCATCATCTAATGATATGAATCGAAATATAACATCAAATCATATTGTTATCGTACATTAAAAGGAAAAGTGTTATTTTGTTTTAGGTGATTCTTCAACTTCTCGTTTGGGTTTTATGCGTAAATATGTTTATCATGTGGTGGATTATGAATCTCACCACCTTCCACTACATGATAATAATTTCTCCACTCATTATTGCATGCTTTCCTTAGTTCTCCATGCACTATAATGTTGGAATCTCTTTGTTTTTAGGGATATGTATATAGTCATTTCTAAAATATACTGTATATTTTATAAGTTCTCTCATTGTGAATTTAATATCAGATAGTGGTAATTGGTAGAATAACCTCATACATATGTAATTGATAATTCCTACACCGTATGTAATTGTAATGTAATTTTATTTTCACCTAGTAGGAATGTACAATCTTGTGCTTTTTTGGAATTGAATAATTATTTGAACATTAAAAAAATATACACACAAATGCACTTCAATTATTTGGAGGATTATTTATGAATGGTTCATTGGATTTTTCAGTTATCATAACCTATCCAAGAGTTTATTATGCATATTTTTTAGTTTAATAATTATTACATTGGAACATTATGAATAATATATTATTTGGATACCATTTCAACTTTTTATCCTCAAGGTGTGAAGGAATGGTTGGTAATAATTTAATGTTTTTTTACGTTATTGTAGACACATGATGAAATAAATTTTTAGTGTCCCAACTTCGTATTTGAGGGGAGGAGATGGATACTGTGGTAAATAATTGTGATGGAGAAGTAGCCTGAGGGATTGGAATGTATGGAATTGAAGGATCATTTGACTAACTAGTTATATATATAGTTGATGTTGTTATTGTAGAAATTAGAGTTATTTAAACTTGAGATGATTAAAAAAACATGACAAAGAATGAAAAATATTTTCCTTCGATGGTATAGTTTTCACCTGAAGTAGTGTAAAATTAAAAGACAGATACTCACCAGTTTGAGTTTAGATATTGAGGTCATATACATTCACTTGATTTCTTATGGTAGAATCCTCTTTATGGTGATTATTCTCATGGTGGTTATTCTCATATTGGTAATTTAAACATGAGATTATTAAAAATACCATGATAGAGAATGAAAACTATTTTCCTATGATGATGTAGTTTTCACCTCACGTATTATAATTTTTGTGGTGGATACTCAGCGGTTTGAGTTGGGAAATTTAGCTTATTTGTCGGGATTCCCCTTTTTCTCCCAGTTGTAGTCTGAATTCCACTAAAACAAAAAATTTCATGGAATAATTATCATGGTGGTTATTGATATTTGTTTTTTTCTAAAAATCATCTAGTTATTTGATATTCTCATAAATTTGATATGAATGTGGTATGAATGGTCACTCTATGATTTTTTAATTAAGGGATGCAACATTTTTCATTTTTTTGGATGCTGAGATCACTGGAAAAAGATCATCCACATAAATTCCACTATACTTATTTATAAGGGACCATCACAACTACTAAAACAATAACAATATCAAATGCATCACAAGAAAAGGGGTTACAACCACACTAATCAATAATTAATCTTATTAACTCAGTAGATGACTCCCTAGAAGAATAAAATACAAGTATATATGTTGTGATAAATATCACCAGCATAGCATAGTCATTAATGATTTTATAATTTGATATTAGTGCATCTCAATCCTTCATTTCAATTCGTATTATTAATCTTCTAAATAATCCTTTAGTGGTTTTTCATATTTAATTAATATTACATCTATTATTGTATGAAAGATTGAGATGAGCCTTTATAGTACCTCTTGTTCTTTGTCCTAAATAGATGTCGATCTACCATAGGGTTTTATAGTTCACTACAAGATGCATGTTTATAAAATATTCCTGAGAGAATAGATCAATTATAAAAAATCATTGATTGATTGCTAACATAAATGGGTCTACATTACTAAACCTAATTGTGTATTTCATATCATTCATGGAAAATAGGTCCCAATATTAGGTAGACCTATAGAATATTTTCTAAAGTACGGGAAATTGATATCTATGTTATCCCTTGATCTCAAGTGATTATATTTTAGTGGTGATATTCCTCTAGTTGTCTCCATGTTTTCCATTGTATTTCCATCTGCCTTATATGGTATCCCACTATTAGGGTATGATCTGTTTTCTATCGATGTAGTACATGATACTCTACCCATTTCGATTCCAGCATATTTAATTTCACATCATTAAATGACATAGTTGAATATTTAGATTGACTATATTCTAGATAATGTAATTATAGTCCTAGTGGTTGTTATTACATTATATTACCCACAAAACATTTTGATGATTTAGAACTTATTTGGACTAGCATGAAATTATCATTAGTTCATTATGATCTTCTCAATGTTAGGTTCTCTGATTATTTCTTTGACTCCAAATTGAGTAATGTTTTAATGGGATGAAAAATTTCACTATGTTCTTCGTGAAAAGAACCATATTTTTAATACTGCACTACTATTGTGTCTCTTAGAATCTTGTAAGGGATAGATTATCTTATAGGATTCATTGATTTTAGGTTTATTATGTGTTCTTATATAGGGAAACCATTAAATTAATTATGACTCTCATCATCAAAGAATAGTTCAGAATAACTATAAGACCCATTACCCTTAATATGTATCTATATTGATTCTAATTATGATTTTGTGGAATTAACATTTTGAATAATAGTATACCATGAAAACTGACCACAAAATTTAAAAATAAACCATATCTCAAAAATATTTAAATCTCCATCAGAGCCATTGGGTGAAAAACCTGTAGGCCTTCAATATTAACATCACATATACCATAAGGAAAGGGATTGATATAATAGGTTATTTGAGATGGAATCTTGTGACCTCATATTTGTACAACTCATTATAATTATATAATATAATGGATCTGTTTATACAATTTCATATTAGAGTCTTTGAATTCTTTGTTGAGGTTGTTTTTTAAATTGTTCGGCTAACATATGTTCTTATCAAGATGATTAATCATGAAAAACAACATGATAATACGTTTTGTATTATTATAAACTCTCTAAATGTTTGGGAGACTATGGATTATTGGTCATTCTATGCCGAGTGAATTCAATGTTATCAAAGATAACGTTTTCTACAATTAGGGGAAGGAAAATCATAGATGGAAACTTTTTAATGTTCATAGTGGAATTTGCACCTATAAAACAATAAGTGGTTCTATGGATTGTAAATATTCATTCTGGTGTCCATGTATGAGATGGGACATTCCTAATTTTGAATACAATTATTATTCATGACAAAAATGTCATTAACAAGAACTAGAAACCTTTTATTTTGATACATCCAATTCCATTTTGTACTTTAATGTCAGATGATATCTCAATGGATTATTTTTTGGGATTTTCATATACAAATAGAATGAAATTTTTGGTATGTGTTCTGATCAATCTGCGAATGAAATTGGCTCATATTTTACAGTTTGTGATAAAAAAATGTTAAGGAGTTCAGAAATCATTATTTTATTGAAATTTTTCATTTTCACGTAGATAAAAAAGTATTATTCTATTATATCTATCCTTAGTGTACATATCATTTTTTGGAGAGTCCTTTATGATGCAATGGGGTATCAGGTGTATTTGATAATGCCATATAATCATAAGTCAGGTTTCATGGAAGAAATCATGATATACATTATTGGGGGTATTATTCAATCATTTATTATCCAATTTGGATTATCTATGGATGAAAAAATCTATGTTTGAGTTTTAATATAAAAATATTTATCATTATTTGATCAAAATAGATATGTATTATTCATATTATAGTGGGAAATGATGATATATATTCTGATTGTTAAATTTTTTTAAAAGTTCATTAATTGGAATGAGATGTGTCCAAGACATGCCAATAAATAATTAGTTAATTAATCAAAAAAATTTATCACTAAAATGATGGTATTAATATTATTCAAATCATCGATGTTGAGAATTATAATTTTTTGTTGGCGATTGTGTGTTCTTAAAAGGATTACCTTGGTTGGGTCATTAATTTCTATGGTGGTATGGGAATATTTCATATCAATTTGTGGGACCATTTCAGATTATTGAGAATGTGGGGAAAGTCGTTTTTTACATACACCACAACTACATCAATAAATAATTCCTTCCAAATATCATTGCAACTGAATTATCTATCTGATCTATTTAATCTCTTCAGATTGAGTGATCATGAGGTCAAACATGATTTATCATTGAATGAATTACAATTCAATAAATTTTATTCTAAAATTAATGTAATTCATGGTATAATAGTACCATTGGATCTTGGTTTATGGTATCATGGTTTAGATTCTCATGAGACATTGGAGAATGAGGCAATGATGAGAGAGAAGGGACTCACTTTATTGATATGGAATCTTCTTGAGAATATTTCTCAGGAAAAAACATTTTTACTGTGGGGAGGTTATAACCTCAAATTACCTTTATATTAGTTATATTTTTAACCTTTTAATGGTTTACATTTTTTAGGTAAGAGATGGAATTATGAGTATATAATTGTGATGTTTGAGATTTGAGGGGTATTTATTATAAAACTGACTATTTCTGTAGTATTTTTGGGATTTTTACCCTGAATAGTATTTTTTCATGAATTTTGTTTTATAAAATAATAATAAATTTTTTTATGAACAATCGAAATAGATTTTTCAATGTTTTTAGGAATTTTCAATTTCAAGACATATAATTGGGTAACATGTCATGTTATTTCTGAAGTGATGTTTTCAAATTGTAATATTTTTTGAAAACTGTATTACCCTTATCTAGAGTTCTTTACTCTCAATGAAATATCCCTTCCAATGAAATTTTTGTGCCCTCAATATATTATAGTTAATTCCTTTCATTAAATTTTCAGCATTGTTGTTTTAGTGTATCATAATAATTAAGAAATCTCTCTACGTCCCCACCACTTTATCTTTACCTCATATTTTGATAGATCATTTTTTGATTGATGTATCTAGACTCTATGTTTTAAATATAATTTATAGGTTGACTTCATCGATCGTCTACACCATTATTCATATTTCTATTTCTCATAGTTGGCTTTCTGTTTTCATGAAGTATGTTGAGGGTCTATTTTGGTATGCCAAATATCATTAATCCTATTTTATTATTTATATTCTACTTATTTATTTGAATTAATAATAATTTAATTTTTTTCAATTGATTTATTAAAAAAAAATTTCATATTATAAGGGTATTTCGACATGATATGGCATGATATTTAAAAAAACCGCAATTCCATTAAAGTGGATTATGTAAGTTAAATTAAAGGAATGTTCTTAAATTGATATTGTTGAATTTATGTTTTTGAAATTTGTTTTAACTGATTTGTATATTGTATTGATATGACATGATTAAAAAGTTGTTGATTGAAACCCACTACTTTTTTCATATAGATATGACAATTTACATTAAAAAACCATGTGTTGGTTTTTAAATGAAAAACTGGAATATGTGAAACGTGAAATGGGATGAATTATATTTTGAACATTTCTAAAATAAATTAACCTTACTTGTTTGTTATTAGAGAACATGAAATCCACGTTAGTTATTTAGTTTTTTGGATAAATCTATATTTGATTATTTATAACGAAAACAATAAATAGTGTAATAGGTCACGTCCTCTTTGAGATAGTGATGATACACCATTGGCTGGTGTTAGTGAAAAATTTGTATACAAAAATTTCCTCCATCAAATTCGAGTGTGTGTGGATATCGAAGCCTAGAATAATCATACCTCTTCGATGATAAGTATGTCTCCCAGTTTTTTTATTTCAAATATATTATATTATTTGTAGAATCTATTTCAAACATTCCATTTGAATTTATATAAATTATTTTATATTATAACATTAGTAATCTATGTTTTGAAATATTCACATCAATAAAAATGAATGTAATGTATTATTTTTAATAATTCTCTAAACATCCATACACATCTATTGGATGTTTGAATATTTATATTTATAATTATATGTTTTCATCTTATTTATGAATCTATGGTGAGACCATACTAGAATTTTATCTCACACCCAACCTATTCCATTGAGTTATTATTTCTTATATTATTCCATTATTTAGTATGTGTTAGGTGAATCTATGAGGTGGTATTACCTATTGATCGTTGGACATGGAGGGATTTTTCCATCCAAACTTGGGTTTTTAACACGTTTTCTATTATAATGTTGTAGCACATTAGTCTATTTATTTCTATTTCATTCTAGTATACCACTCCCATGGGATTTTTTCATTAATAATAATTTCTCTCTCTTATTATGAAATGATTTTGTTAAAAAATAATTCCAAATTTCATTTTAATTGATTCCATGTGTTAGTCTCCAACCCATGGGTATCAGGAACACCATTCGTGGTATATATGTGGCCGCCCATTTATTCAGTAATAAGATACCTGAGTTGTTTTTTGACATATAAGCATATGGTATCATGGTTATAATTACGTTTTTATGATTTATTCTCAGTGATATTTTAATCTATTAAAAAAATTCATTTGTTTCAATCCACAAAGGGTAAGGTGTGTGGAATAAGTTATAGTCTATTGTTTTTTCTAATGATTGTTCTTGGGTGTATTAGTGAACGGTACTTCATTGTGTGAGATAAAACACTAGTTAAATATTCCTTGTAAAGTGAATTATTTTATTTTTTTATATATACATTATTAATTAACATTCATTTTATTTTAACATTTGATGTAAGAATTGATATTAAATATAATTTTTTTGTGTAAATTTTATTTTATATACTAGGTGTGATTCTATATGAATATGGTAAATATGTATAATTTTTTTCAATGTATTTGGATATATATTAGTCATCATACTATATATATTTTTGGATAGGATTTAATTACTAAAGAAGATTACCTATATAATATCATTCAACATATTCTTTTCTTGGAGTTAAATAATTTTTTCTTATCTTTTCATAATGAATATGATTTTCTTGGAATTTGGAAGAATCATTTGACTAGAGCCATATATAATATAGGTTTGGTATTCATATTAAAATATTAGGTAGTATTAACAGTTATTTGAATATATATTGCAATTAAAATTATTATTTTTGACCAATGGTATATTGATTTCATGAATGTAATCTATAATATTATAAAGTATTTCATCAATAATGGACCATTGTGTTTTCAATATACATGGTACTAGGTAACTAACCTTTCTATAGAAAAATTTATCACTAGGATTAGTTTTATCTATTATAAGATATAATTTATTAATAATTAAATTAGACTAAATTATATCTATTGAATATTTTTCCTATATGATTTTTTAATGATGGATTCCATGATGGAATTATTGTTCATAAGATTTTAATTGAATATCACAGGTATAATAAAATTATCTTTTTTATTAAAAATAATTTTCAACAGATTGAAAACATATTCAATCAGTTGAGGATTTTTTTAAAATATTGATCATTTATTTTTTCATTATAGATTTAATTTTTTTATTATAGTATAAGAGATATAACACTTTTTAAAAGATTCATAAATATTTTGGTTAATTGGTTGTGTAACTATTATTGATTGACATACATTTTAATATAATTTATTATATTATCTATACATTTTATCATTATATTAATTCATTAATTATTGTTTTCATATGTGATATAATAATATTAATTTGTTCCTAAAATGAAAATGTGGAATATTCATCCATTGTTATAATTCCATTGAATGATCCCAACATGAATGAAATTAATTCAATGGTCAATTTCTATATAATTGTAATGGATTACTATTTTGGTTATTTAAGAGTTATAAAAAACAATGTTTTTTACAAATGTGAATTTTTTAATTTAAATGGTTGAAACCATTACTTTTATGAGTATTAAATATTTTCTATGATATTTTTGTTATTATCCTATATTCATCTATTTAATTCCTCACATAAAAATAAATTTAATGAATAATAATGGAATTATATTTTAGTTGGATGATAATAGTGAGGTTACTATTTATGGTTTTAGGATTATATTATAATAAATTTTTGGATTCATTTTCATGAATCATTTTTTCACAGTTTTGAATAATAAATTTCGACATAGACTAAAAAAATTTCCAAAAAAAGCATAAAAGATAAAAAAACAACATGCTAGTTGGTATTCATAAATCATACCAAATTTTTATTTTAGATAAAATTATGTTACAGTGGATTAATTAATGTTTTTATTGATATTTTCAAGTTGAATTAATACTCTTGATGGTTATATTTATCAATCATTTAAATTTAATATTTTTCTACTAATCAGATTTACATAAATAAATTTAGATATTCAGAATCTATATATGTTATTACATGTGATGAATCACGGGATAAAAAAATAATCATATGTTTTAATGATATGTGAGTCAAAAATACATGTTTAATGATTTATAATATGTATTATCCACTCTTGTTTATAAAAACAAGATTTAACTTTTGATGACTACTGAACAATGGAGAACAAAATTCAAATTCCAAAGGACATGATTCAAGTTAATGATAAGGATTATGAAACATTTCAATAATCTCTTAAATATATGTATAATATTATTACATGATTTTACATTAATAATTTTTCGTAAAAAAATTTGTATCTTTTTCTCTATGATCATTTTGATCCCCATATTGATTGATTGATGCTGCTGTTTCATTAACATATAACACCACTATAGTGGAAAAAAGTTTAATTGTCATCTAATTATTAAGATGATAATTTATATTTAAAATAATACTAGAAATCATTTTTAGAGTCATGATAATTTCTTATTATATTTCATGATGTATAATAATGTTTTCTAAGTAGGTCACTTCATTTATTTAAATAAAGGATAGTAAAATTACGGATTCCATATACATTATTTGTAGGGAAATTGATATTATAGAAAGTTTTAATGATGTTTAATATTATATTGTTTTATATATGAATAATAATTACAATATATTAGTCATTCAACGTCCCAATCTAAGTAAAAATGATAAATATATACATCATTCTCCCTTGTTTGGTTATTAGGAGATGGTGTTTGACGAAAATATCATAGAGTGAACTATGAGAAATTATAATCATGATATAAAGAAATTTTAATTAAAATCATTATCATATTATATTTATATAATATAATATTTCTTCTATGTGGATACTTGGATTAATGATTTAATGATATGCGGAAAAAATATCTTCATTTTTTCATCAGTAATACTGAATGATAATTCTTAAATATGGGAATTAATGTAATGGTGAATTTTTTGAAATATAGAAATAAAATATAAACATTACATCAATTTTTTATAATTCTATATTTTATTTGGATTTTTTTAATTATATATTAATTGTTTTGAATAATAGAAGTTTATATCGGGGGTATAGAGGGGTTGAAATCTTAAATTATACATGATATAGGTCATCAAATAATATGTGGTATTAAACCAAGTGAATTTTAGAATACATAGTATTATAGGGTTATATGGATTGCCACTAGGTTTCTAGTTGTTATGCTTTAGGTGAAAAGTGGTTTATCACATAGTAGTAAGTAGGGTGTATAGATTTTTTGAAATACTATTTTCTCTATGAACTTCTCCTTTGAGTTTATGGATTCAAAAATATTAATCCATTATCATAGAGATAAATTGATAAAAAAAATTCATTAAAATTCCCCTTTCCTTCTCTATATTCATGTTGTTATTTATCCCCAAATTATGGGTGGATTGATTATCAATAATTTTAATTGAAATTTTGGGATGTAATTCATTGTAAAATATATATAGTTTTGCTTGGTAATACAATATTATTTATTGAAAATATATAATTATCGAATATGTCCCATTCTTTAATATTTGGAGGAATCACTGTTTTATATATTGAATTTTAATTTCATTTTTTGAGATTTCATGCATCACTATGAGGTGGGATACCTTTAATATTATATTATATTTAATTTAATGAGAATATATTTTAGAAGAATTGATATATATTTTTGATGATTTGAATAAACTCATTTTGGTTCGATTTATTTATATTTTATTTATTTTCATAGTACAATAATTATAAATCAATAACCATATATATATTTGTACTTTTTTATAATAATATTTTCAAATTAAAATTTGAAAATATAGAATAAGTGTGCGAAATAGTTAATAAAATAAGTAATTTACTATAATCACCATTAATGGATTGATAGTTATTTCTTGTGAGATGATATTAGTGATTTTTATGTATTTTGATGAGTCAGATGATTTTTCATAAATTAAAATATTATATATTTTTCCATAAATAATTGAAATTGTTAATCTGAATAGGTTTTTTATTATTTTTTATCATAAGTTATAGTGTTTTAAAATATTTATTCTTAATTAAAACTACACCAAGATGATGACAAAAAACACAATACTTTATTTCCAAAATTGAAATTTTAATTTTCCTATTTGATAATGATGATATTTAAATATAAAAAGATTCATGTTTGTTGGGGAATACATTTCAATTATTTTAACATTAAATAAAAATGTAATTTTTTTTCTTATCAATATATTGAATTGTACGATGATGTAAATAATAAAATGTTCTATTTATATAATTAAATTATGTTTTTTAATTTTTAGTTTATATGATTAAAGATTGACTTTCATTTTTGCATTTAAATTTATGTTTTCATATTATGTTGAATTAATGTGTAAATCAATTATGTTTTACCTTATGTGACCAAGTTAAAATTAATTAATTATTGTATCAGGTTTTATATGATAGTATTATATTATCTTATAATGTTACTCCATTTATATATGATCATAAAAATCCCAAGGTATATGCATGGTTGTACTATTTCTTTGAAGAATTTATTTCTAAAAATATGTGCATATAAAACTCACATATATATAGATTTGATGAACATTATTTTTTGAAAACACGTGATTCCTCAGTATCTATGGAGATACTATTAGAATACATGTCTGATATGTCATTCAATCATTTTGGATTAATTTAATATTGTTGTCAATACAATAATTTTTTCATCATATCAAAAGAATTTATTATTTTATCTAGATATTGATATATTTTTTTTTTCATATTTTGATATTTATTATATAATGGAATTATTGGTATATCATACCTTCATAAATAATGAAGTCATCCATTTTTTGACATATAATATTATAATAATTTTCTATTAGTGATATAAATAATATTTTAGAATAATTTTTGGTAAATCCATTGAAAAATTATTTTTACAAATGAGAGACACTAGTCATGAATATTTTTTCACATATTATTATATATTAGGTCATTTGACATTTTTGATTTTTCGAATGGTTTAAATGTTATAGGAAAATTAAAATTTCTACCCATTTTTGTTCAAATCATTTTCAAAGGAGGTCATGAGTTATTAATGATTTTTGAGGAACCTCGAAAATTGTAGATTTTAAAAATACTCACATATAACAGATCATGATTTGATACATATGATTTTTATTATACATAATAAAGACACTAATATTTTGTTCATCATTCCTATATTTAATTGTGATTTTATAGAGATATCTCATTCTCATTAATCATATTATCATTTTTAACATATACCCTTCATCATTTAAATAATTAGATAACCATTGAAGTGATATAAATAATTATTATAACCCAAAACTGATGAAATTATAGTTATTAATCACTATTGAGGTATATTAAGCAATTAAATTATGAAAAATTTATGGTGGTTAAATTAATGTTTTTTTAAAAATTTATGTTAAATTTTTGACATTAACAATGAGTTTCATTATGTAATTTCATTATAATTTTCACCCTAACATTTTCCACACATATTTATGGAACCCTCAAATACAATATATTATATGAAATCAATTAAAATAATTTAAAAAAATCATCATTAATATTATTGGAAAATAATTAATTATATTTTGAAATCATATTATACATACATTTAAAATATAAAATTTCTATTCCATATTTTAATATCATTAATCTTTTTAATTTAGCTCATTTCATGATACACCTTCCACCTAGGATAAGATGAGTCTAACATTATGTAAATATTTCCCAATCACTCATTAATTAATTTTGTAATGTTATTTAATTTATAAAGATCATAAAACTACTCTTATATTATTTATATACATTCTATTTATCCACAAATAATTCAATAATATATTTAAATCTCCCATTCATTATATTGGATGTTTTATGGCTAATTTTGGGGGATAATAATTAAAAATATAAATATAATGTAGAGGATAACAATTTAATAAATTAATATGATACATATGTGGTCCATTAAATGAATGAACAACACCCAATATAGTTAAATAATATTTATTCCATTGAGTTATTCCATATTTCCTTACTGTTTTACATGAAATAGATAACAAGGAATTATACACTATCTGACAATTAAACAATTTTCTGAAACTACATCAACATCATAAGTTCATCTCTACCCAGTACACCCTTGGTATTCCACAACCCCTTTCATATGATTTTTTTGTCGATAACATACCAATGCACTATATTAGAAATTTCTCAATACTCCCATGAATTATAATTCTTCATTGAATAATATCATTAATTTTTCTTTTTTCAACCATTTTCTTCTCAATTAGATATTCTTCATTTATTGAATCGATATATTATCAATTTCATAAATACACATCACTATTTACATAGAGCTATAATTATTGTAGTTAATCATTTCTATTATTTTACATATAACGACATGTCTAAAATTTATGAGTATTTAATGCATCATGTGACATTTATTTCATGGGTTTGTGATTCCTCCAGTGAAAAAAGAGAATAAGTAACCTATTTTGAGATGAATGCAGATGTAACATGAATCACATTGAAGGTACACACATTTAAAATTGTTCTCATAGTTAGATATGTGAACTGCCTCATAAAAATATAATTTCAACATATTATCAAAATTTCATACATCATATGAATGGGGTATGTGATTTTCCACAAATCATAAAATAGGTATATGTCAACTATTATATTTTTATATCCCATGAATTTTTTGAAGTGAATATCATATCCTATTATATTTTTTCACTATTTTGTGTATTTTTCAATTATGTAACTCTGTTCATATTAAATTGACAATATTTTGGGTTATAGGTATGAATAATTTTGATACAAAACTCTATTTTAAGAAAAAAACCCCAACATAGCCGATTATTCATAAGAGGACCATATTTAAATTTATTTATAAACAAAACCCAAAATGGTTTAAAATTTCATTAATTTAATGAAATTATTATTTTTTTATTATGCTAATAATTTTATTTCACTACAAAAATAAAATATATTTCCATTTTTAGTTCATGTATTAGTTGAGTGTGTTTTAATAAATCATAAACCTGATCTGAAATGTGTTATATTGAGGAAAACATAAAATTATGGGGAGTATATTATAGGACGAAATCGTGTTTGGAATTCAGTGTTTTAGTTTATAGATTTCATGACCATACATTAGTCTTATTAGGAAAAAATTATTACTTCGTACCTACATTAGAACATGGTGATTCACATTGGATATAAAAAAGTGTATAATATTTTTAGGAATAGTTATGGGTGTTAAACATGAAAATATTTGTTGAAGAGTATATATTGACAAGTCTACCCCATTAGTATGTCAATGAAAATTAATAATGATCAGTTCATGTGTTTAAAATATTACATATTTCTATGTGGATATAAGTGTATATATCAATGTATTTTGTAACATGTCTCCCATATATCTTTAAAAAACATGATTATGCATGGTTTATAGTGGATAGGATTATATATTTTGCTTACATAAATTCAATTTGTCAAAATATTTCACTAAATTACATGTCTAAAGTCAATATTTGAGAAACTCAATTGATTCACGATGTTCCTGTCTTCATTGTATTAGATTGGGACCCCATGATCAGATCTATTTTAAAAATCCTTATTAAAACCCATTATAATGACTATGTATTATTATCCTCAAAGTGATATAAATTCTAATTGGAAAATGAAAACAATGGATGACAAGAATACATGTTATTTATTAATTTTATTATTTGATCATAATGGGATTTACAATTTGTGGAGTTATCATATAATAATTTTTAATAGGTCTTGATACATGTGGATAAATTGTAATCATTTTATAAGAACCATTATTGTTATACACTTTGAAAGGTACAAATGGGTGATATTCCATTAATCGGACCCATCCCTATATAGGAGAAAAAACATAATAATTAGATGATTATAAATAGAATTTTGATGGTTCATTGTAATCCAAAATTAATGATTATCATCATTAATATCCATTATTAGTTGAGGATAGTGATCATGTGTTATTGGGAATCCTTCCAACCATTAGGCGTCATCGTATTGGTAAGAAATTTATGTTATCTCCTCAACATGTGTTCCATTTTGAGATATTTAATTGAGTTGGTGGGAGAGAATATTAATTGTGTTTTCCACCAAGGTTCAGTAATTACTCAATTAGATTCATGTGTCTCATTTAAGGAAGCAACAAACTTCTCCTAATAGATTGATTCGATGTGACCACGTTCAGATGGAGTATGATAAATTGTTGGTTCATGTGTCGATATATATTGTGGATACTATAGAGAATGTATTTTTTTAAACCATAATCAATGTGTGGGTTTTATGGAATCATTCAAAAATATAATATGAAAAACGTGATCTTGAAAAAGAAAATGGTTGAGGAATTTCCCATAATCTTATAGGACAATTATGGATTTATACCTATCTAGAATAATAATACCATTTGTGGGTAGAATTTATCATACCTTATTTCTAGTACATGACCTATAAATTATTTATTTATTTATATATAATGATCATGTAATTTTTTGAGTGGTTCTATGGGATTATTGATTTAATTGTAGGCCTTTATGTATTTATATGATTTGATAATTATTAGTATAAATTGTTCACCCCAACAAATAAAATGTGTGTGTCGGGGATGGAGTAATCGTAACTCCAATCTATTGGTCCATGGTTTTGAAAAAAAATGTCGGTATATAGGAATAAGATTAATGGATGAAAAAGGATAAATTAAAGGTTGTTTCACAGTATATATAACATTGTTATCAAACATTGTGAGGGTTTTCATTATACTTGAAACAGGTAACTATTGATTCATGGATTACCACAATGTTCAACCTAACCATGCTATGTACATGCGAATGTCCTTAAAATATGAAACTAAACTAAATTATCTCCCAAATAACACTTTACTGCTAAATCACATGATTAATAAAACAATTTATCACCCATGTTGTGTGGGATGATCATCTTTGTTCAGGGATAAATCATTAGAAAAGTCCAATTGTGATGGAGGCCCATATTCAATAATATGTTCCCCTAATTCCCCATTATTCTCTGTTCCATTTTAAATATCTCTCTCATGATCATATATCTAGTTTATTAAGGATGGATCTTAAGTTCATGAATGGTCTCACTATGATATACTCTTAGACCATGTGAGGGTAATGTGATTTGTAATCAAATAATAATGTTTTGTTGTTTCTTATTTTATTTTTTCCAAAAAAATTATGTTTGTTTCTTCTCTCTAATCACTATATGATTTAATAATGATGGATTAGATTCATTTAAATCAATTACATAAAATGATTTTGAATCCCTCAAGTGAAGGTTGTTGGAAACCTCATTAGTGATTGGTTTTTAGTTTTAATAAATGAATTGTTCATAGAAAATTATAATGAATGATAATTTTTTATATCCAAATTTTAAAATACTATATTTTGTTTTGTTTAATGGAAAATTGTATTTCAAATGTTTTAAATTTTCAATGACATTATGTTTAAGGGTATATATTTAAATTTTAATTAAATGTTTGGTGTGGTTTCATTTTAACTATTCATGGTATTATGGAATGGATATTTTCTATTGGGTCCTCAAGGATTATATACCTTGTAAAGACTTGGTAGTTCAATGACAGGCTACTTATTACTATGAAACTATACCTTTTTTAGGAATATTTTGTGTGAAGATTCTATTTTAATTATTCTAAAGAATAAGCAATGGATTCATAACATGGTAATTTTCACCCTTAGAAATTGTTTGTGTCATTATTCTATTTTTTACCATTTCTTTTAAACTATTTTTATAAATAATAAAAATGTATTCTCCTTATGGTTTATGTTATAAATTAATTGAAATAAATTGTAAAATGTAAAAAATAACCACCTTGATTGGATCTTTTGTGCATTTTCAAATGTCATCTATCATGAAATAGGCAAAGGACAGGTATCACTGTTCTTTTGTGATGATTCATGATTTTGCAAGCCCCACTTGTCGTGTTTGATCTTGGAGTGGTCTGGGAGTTGTTGGGATGATGTATCTTTGGTGCCATTATGTTTTTTAGTCACAATGGTATTCTTTTAGTTTCCAATTTGTTTCTACATGTAATCTAATATGTTAATCTTTGTGGTTTTGAAGAGTAGTATTCTATACACATGAATCCTATAATGGTTTGTATGTACTTTTTATTGTTGTTTGGATGTTTTATCATTAAATGTAAAATCATTCCCATTATATTTATCATACCCATTCAATTTATTATATGACTTTGGTATCGTGGGGATGTAACCTAAGTCCAAGGAAAACAACTTCCTCTCCGTATTCCAATGGGTGAGGGGTGGGATGTTATTGTAGTGATTATTATACTAAAAATAATTTTCTTACATTTATATAAAATAAAAAAAATTATAAAAAATAAATATATTTTAAATTTTAATATAATATTACGATAAATAATTTCATGTAGTGTGGAGATCATATTTTATGTGGCTAATTATAATTGATTATGTATATATTTTCGTATTATTATATATTAATTTCACTATGATGTTTAAACCCATTTGAAAAATTAAAAATAATTTCTTATCACTATTCTATTAATTAAATATTTTTATATGATGTGAAATTTTTTTATAAACATGTAAATTTTTTATTATATAAGTTGATATCTTCAATTTACCACTATATCCCTATAATATATTAGATAATAAATTGACAAAAAATGACTACATAAAAAATTTATATAATATTATTTATTTTTTATTATCTTTATAAAATTTAAAATGAGAGAAAAGAAATAGTAATTAAATAATTATTCAAAAAAAATTTGTCATGCAACAAGAATTCCCCCTTAATTCAATAAAAACATACATTTACAATTAATAAAAAAATTTATTTTACTACATCTATAAATAGACTTTTATACATGGATTATCTTCTTATATATGAATACATATATTGAAATACATAAAACATGTATAATTTATATCACACATTATACTTGTTTTTTAATATATATAAAATGAATATTATTTTAATTGATCATTATGAATACTTGTTTATTATAAATTATTATTTTTATTGTTCCAACCTATTTTTGGATATCTATTTTCCCTTAGGTAAATGATGTTGTAATGGAATAAAATTTAAAGACATGTGAATAATTATGCTATTTACATGATGAATCATAATAATTTAATCTGAACAATTATTACAGTTTCATTAAAATAAATAAAAATATGATTTTCATTTGAAAAATGATTACTAAAAAATAATATTTTTTTGAATAGAAATTCTTTCTTCAGACAAATATAAAATTGGATCTTTTCAATTAGTAATTTTTTTCATATTGATAAACTTATTATTAAGGTAATAGGAGAATACTGATAGTGTAGAAACAAGTGATATTTCTTTTAAAATTTTGAATGTATATAATTTAATGAGAAAAAATCTCAAAATTCTAGATCCGAAACAAATAATTTCTGTTTAAGAAATAAACCAATTAATGAAGCGAATGAAAATATTGAAAAAATGAATCATTTATGTAAAATCTATAATAATTTATATTATATGTATAAAAATTATTTTGATCATATCATATAAATTGAATTTAAAAAGTGAGTATTTTTTATAAACAAATATTCTTTAGTAGTTTATAAAGAATGAATTTAGAAATGACACATCCAAAATTAATTTATATATTTTAAATATATAAAGAAAAAAACAGAAAAAATATCATTTTTAATATATGATGGCCACCGATTATAATATATAAATCCGTAGTTATGGTGGGTTTGATTAATCTAGCTGTGATAACCCAATTAATACAGACAACTAATTCAATATAACATTTACTAATATGTATATAATATATCAGATGATATAGAAAATTATAATTTTACCAGTATGTTTATTTATGTGTTTGATGAACAATATTTCATTTAATAGATTGATAATAAATATTTAAAAGAAGGTACATTAGACTGTACTAAAATTATATGATTTTTTTATAGAGGACGATGTTGTTATATATTTTATTTCAAATAAAATGAATTATTGAAATAAAATAAAATAATAAAATAAGTGGATGACTTATTTTGAATTTATATAATTTAATATATTATTTTGATTGGTATACTAAATAATATTCAAGGTTATCATTCATTATGAAAATAAATTATTTTTTACTATAATTGGAGTGATTTATAGTTTTTATAAAAATTTATATTGTTCATAGTCATAAGACAATTTAAATATACATATCATAACATGAAAACTTTTTACGCTACAAGGAATACTTAAATACAATACATAAATAAAAAATATAAAATATAATGACTTCATAGATAAATAATTTTATTGGAATTTTCATAAAAATATATTTATTATAAAAAAAATTCATAAGATAAATTATATTTCTATACGTTATTAAAAGTCAAAAAATCATGTAAAATTATGAAGGAGGCCTATGATACATCCTGTAGTTCATATAAGATAATATTCATGAGGAAAAAAGTATTTCAATTTCATATGATTTGAGTTTTTTTCATAATAGTCACCGAACATAATTTCTTAATTGTAGAAAAGTATGTTTCTACAATAGGTTATATGTGATTTTGAGTAAAAATGAATTTTTATTTCAAGACTAGTCCACATTTATATGGCCTCGGCCTTAAACCTTACTTAATATTGAATTAAATGAATAATTCACATTGAGGATCTTTTCAGGTTTAGAGTTTTCGAGAATTATGACATAACTATTACATCTCAAAAGATTACAAAGTAGACACTTCTACTAGGTTTCCATAAAATAAAAACTCTTAAAAAGAAAAATGTATATTTCCATCTTTTAGATAGCATGAATTTTCCATGATCCAATCCTTGACCCTATTCTATATTAAGTCCTGTGAATAACATTTCAAAAAAACTTGGCGTGAGCATAAAAAGCACAGTCAGGGTTACACAAAGAAGGAAAACTGTTAGTTTTTCAAAACAACAAGTAAAACATGAATACTTTATCAGAGTAATACTTTTCCCCTTTTTGGAGTAGTAAATACTCCTCAGTGAATAAAATATCACTACTTACCCTTTTGTAACCAAAAGATTACCATAAAACCCATATAATGAACACATAATATATAAAGGTAACTTGTGACTTAAACATGCATAAATGGAATAACCATACAGTCAACTTACACACATATCACTTAATGAAATAGCCAAATGACCGACTTCCATAACCAATGCATTGGAGGTTATAACGTAACCACAACTCAAATGTCCAGTACCATTATAAAATCATAAGACTTAAAACAAATATAATGGAAAGAAAATATTTCAACACTTTGATCACAATATATCACATAAATATATTGACATAAAAAATCCATTATAAAAACCATTTCCAATACCAAAAAACATAAAATATAATATGGTATTTATTCCCTTTAAAAAACATTACAGCTTGTTGGGTAAGACAAATACCAAATAATACTCGCGGTGGCGGAAAAGATCGTTGTCACCGCGTACGTAAAAATAAACATTCATTTTAGTCCTTTTGTAAAATGCTTCGTAGAAAAATATTCCTTTTGTATAAAATTAAAATTCAAAATGTTTTATGCACCGTATAAAAGAAATCCTTGTATTAGAACAAAATATGCCTCAATGAAAGGAGATTGAGATGTAGTCCCTTACCTCGTGTCCAACGTGACTCGATTGCTCTTTACTCTCCTGAATAATAAAATAAAGTTAATTTATACTTTCTTAATAACCGTTTTGAAGTTTATTATTCCTTTTATATAATTTATTTCCATGTTATAAATGTTATGTAATCATTTAATTTAATAAAGTTCGTTTTGTCGATTTTTGGTACTTAAGTCAAGAATGGACTTCTTACAATTACATGTTGTCTATGTGGTCAAAGTTTCATTATATCCAGAATTATATTCATGATTTGGATATCATATATATCATATATAACCATCATATTCATGTATTTACAATAGTACATAACATTTAGAGGTAAGAAATGAAATGTACCGTTAATGGAGACGGTAAGTTGTACGTACGCATGAATGCTACTTTCATTTCTATCTCGTATTTAATGGAGTGAAATCATAATGATATAAAGGTATATTATAATTCCACTCTAATATCATATATAATATCATTAACTCCATCCTTTATACTTCCCACATATGGCATTAAAGAATCAAATAATTTTGAGGGGGCGGTAGTTCTCATTTCCTACAATGAAATTATCGTGTTTACCAACAATGGAGACCATAAACGTTAGACAAAAATGACAAATAAAGAATAATATGTAAAAAATAAACATAATATATATCATATATAAACAGAGTGACATCTTAATGTCCACCATGAAAAGTGCTAAAAGAAGATTGAAGAATCATCGTTTTGTGAGGCAGAAAATCGCCAACCACAGAAACAGTATGTTATTCAAACATTAGACGAAGGTGTGTGTAGGTGTAGCTATAATCCTTCTCCTAAAAACATCCTATTATATTGAAGATACACTTTTTTTTAAAAAACGAAGGAAAAAAAGAGTTTATGGGGTTGGAGAAGCAAATTAAAACATAAGAACATAAGTTAAGACAGTACTATTAAATCATGTAACTCTTTTTTATTTGAGATCAAAGGCTTCCTTGGAAAGACTTATGCCAAAATTGAGGATTCTAGGGGTAATAGAGGGATTTTAAGAGACAAAATGGTCTGGTTTTGGCCGAGCCAAAAGCTTGAGATGTGTGGGTAAGGTGGTAGAGGTGGGGGCCTTTTATAAGAGGAGAGGAGGGGCACTCTTGAATGTTATAAAAGGTTACTTTATTATAAAATTATTTTCGGAATTTAACGGTCCAAAAATTATATATTTAGATGATAAGGTGATTTGAGTTCTAAATCCACCCCTAAAATAGGTTTTTTACATGTGCAGTACTTAGATTTTACATTATCTTTTTATTTTATTTAAATCGTTAAATAACGAGGTAATCGCTGCATCATCATGGTGTCATAAATAATTTAATTTATTTAATGTATAAATATTATAAAAAATATATAATGATGTAGGAAATCGTTTTATATTTATAATTAATATTTATAGTAATAAATATGACTTATATAACCCCATTTAAAAATTGTTTTAGTAAAACAACACATGTTTGTGACATTTTTATTTTAACATTAAATAAAAAGTTATTAATGTCATTTTCCTACCAAAGTAGCTCCATGGGGCCCCCATGTTGACCCATGGATATTCTTGGTCGGCCATGACACATCTAATAAGGTTAGGACATGTGTCTTGGTCATTTCATATTATTAAAACATTATTTTTACATTAAATTACACTAATTACCTCTAATCGTGATTAATAAACATAAAAGTTACTATTCAGCAAAAAATTATTTTAATCCCATTGAACCACATTTTAATTATTAATTACAACCATGTATTTTGGATTTTTGAAATTCAAAACACAGAGGTGGTAAAATTTCATTTGAACGACAAATCAGTTTTTTATGTACCACTAAGTGGTTTCACTATTCATCGAAAATTGAAGTTTTTCAGAAAAATATCAAAACATTACTCTAATCTATATTTGATATTCTGAATTAAAAAATGATGTCTGTTTTACAAAATTAAAATCATATATGTTACATTATATAATTTAATAATTAATTCCTGCTTTCATGAAAAATAGCGTGTTTTTCAGAAATAATATATATCAAAAGATTGACACTAGTTTATGTCCAATTCCAAAATGAAATTAATTACAACGACCACTATTGGATTAAATGGTAAAAATATATTCTAATTTAACATTAAAATAAATTAAAAATATAATCTAATTATCTAAATAAATTATATTAAAAAGTTTTTTTG
The DNA here is from genome assembly GCA_963277665.1 of Viscum album. Lineage (NCBI taxonomy): Eukaryota > Viridiplantae > Streptophyta > Magnoliopsida > Santalales > Viscaceae > Viscum > Viscum album. The sequence goes on from OY728157.1 coordinate 1,012,128,795, forward strand.
AATTAAAATACAACATTTTTCACTATACATTAAAAAATGAACTTTATCAGAAAAATACCAAATATTTACACAGAGTAAATTTTGATGTGCCGATTCTAAAGAAAAATTTTATTTGGTCTAATAGAATGTATAAGAGTTACCAAAACTATATTTAAACAGGGTTCGCCATCAAAAGGTGATAATTCGACCTTTTAGTGAATATTAGAGTATCTATGCCTAAAATTGAATTGTTTTCGTATTTTAAGCCTTAATATTTTACTGGATAAATGTAAAACCATTTAACAAACATATATAATCATATTTTAGTTATTTATATTCATTCTTGAAAATACAATAGCTACGTGTTAACTACCATTTAAAATAATATTATTATATTATTAGTGTGCAACGTAGGATTTCAAAGAAACTCATTTTTGTGTATCAGGTACGCTATCGAACATAGAAACCCCATTAAAGTAAAATTAGTATTTAATTCTTAATATTAATAAATATGAAAATGATTTATTCTTTATTTACCTGGAATGTTACATCCTTCCCCCCATTTTGGAATTGCGTCCTCACAATTTAATTCACTTATAAAAATAAGTGGGGGTATTTATCCCTCATAGCATTTTCAGATTCCAATGTTGCCTCTTCAACCATATAGTTTTTCCACAAAACCTTTACATAATGAATTACCTTATTCCGCACCGGTTTCTCCCTATGGTCATGAATCTGGACTGGTTGTTCTTCATAATTGATATTCTCTTCCAACTGAACTACCTCTGGGCTCAAAACATGAGATGGATCTGGCATATATTCTCTCAACATCGAAACATGAAAAAAATTGTGTACCTGAGATAAACTCAGAGGTAAAGCCACTCGATATGCAACTGATCCAATTGTCTCCATAATTTTCAATGGTCCAATGAACCTTGGAATCAGCATTCCTTTCTTACCAAATTGCATGACACTTTTTCACGTTGAAACTTTAAGAAAAACATGATCACCTACCTCGAAAGATAGATCCTTCCTCCAGTTATCTGCATAACTTTTCTTCCTTCTCTGAGCTATTCCCAATGTGATTCTGAATCAACTGAACTTTTTCTGCCATCTCTTCTACCAATTCTGGTCCCATAAGCTTCCTTTCACCCACTTCATCACAAAAATACGGAGTTCGACACTATTTACTATATAATGCTTCAAACAGAGCTATCAGTATACTGGAATGAAAAATGTTATTATATGAAAATTAAACCAAAGATAGATGTTGATCCCATCTTCCCTGATAATCCATCGAACCATCACCTAGCATATCCTCCAGAGTCTGAATTGTTCTTTCTGACTGCCCATCTGATTGTGGAAGAAAAGATGTACTAAAATCTAATTCAGTACCCAATGACTTCTGAAGTCCCTTCAAAAAGTTAGAGGTAATCCTAGGATCATGATCGGATACAATGGATAAGGGAACTCCATGCAACCTGACTATATCTTTATGATACAATCTAGAATGTTGATCTGGAGAGAAAGTATCTCGAATAGGAAGGAAATGAGAAGATTTAGTCAAGCAATCAACAATAACCAAGATTGCATTATTACCTCGAGATGTCTTTGGTAATCCCACGACAAAGTCCATGGATATATTTTCTAATTTCCACTCCGGCACTGGTAAAGGATGAATCATCCCTTTCGCTAACTGTCGCTCTACTTTAACCTGCTGAAAAGTCAAAAACTTCATAGTTAAATCAACAACATCTCTTTTCATTCCATCCCACCAGTAATACTCCCGCAGATCTCTGTACATCTTAGTACTACCAGGATGATCTGAAAACGAGGAACTATGAGCCTCACATAAAAACTCATTATTCAACTGTGAATCACAAGGCACACATAATCTCTTCCCAAACATCAAACCACATTAATTATAAATATTAAATTCAGGAAACTTACCCTTTTGAACCAGCACTAACTTTTTCTGCAACCCACTATGTTTCTTCTACGCTTGCTTAATTTTGTCTGATAGGGATGATCTCACTGATACCTGAAACAAAACAGAAGAACTTCATGCACCAACAACTTCTATGGCAAAGTTCATAAAATTAGAAACCAAAGTATCTCGTTCCAAAAGTATCATGGTTAATGAAGCATTAATTTTTCGACTCAAAGCATCAACCGCTTTGTTTTCTTTTCCCTTATGGTAATGAATTGTACAATAATAATCCTTGATTAATTCTAGCCATCTAATATGTCTCATGTTCAATTATTTATTAGTGATTATATACTTCTAACTTTTGTGATCAATATATATTTCACACTTTACTCCATACAAATTATGCCTACAAATTTTTAGAGAAAAAACTACAGCAGCTAATTCCAAGTCATGTGTAGGGTAATTTATCTCATGAGTTTTTCAACTGACGTGAAGCATACGCAATTAACATATCATTCTACATAAGGATATAGACAATTCCTTTCAACGAAGCATCACTGTATATTACAAACTCACCATTCCTGGAAGGAAGTGTCAAAACTAGATCATTCACCAATATTTTTTCAACTCCTGAAAAAAATCATCACATTCTCTGGTCCAGATAAAATTAACACCCTTCCGAGTTATCTTAGTCATTAGACTAGATAACAGTAAAAAAAATTCACAAAACCATTAGTAGTAACCTTCCAAACCAAGAAAAATACGGATCTCGGTTATATTTGTGGGTGTTGTCCATTCTTCAACAACTTTTGTTTTACCAGGATCAACCGTTATGCCATTTTTTGATACAATGTGACCAAGGAACAAAATTTGTTATAACCAAAACTCACACTTGATTAATTTTCTATACAGATTATTTTCTTTTGAGGTTTGAAAGATAACCCTTAAATGAATTTCATGCTCCTCTTTACATTTGGAAAACCCCAAAATATCATCAATAAACACAACCACCATTTATCACCTGATTCAACTGAGCCATCAGTGCAATGTACTGCTCAATTCTGATTCTGACCATCTCAGGTTGCTGATTTGAAAGGTTGTTATACTTTTTATTCCTTCCTAGAAATGTTGCCCAGTTTCCTCTATGGAAAACCATTCTTATCACAGAAATATCTTAGGCAAAGTAACATGGTAATCATTAAATGCTATATCATTTTAATCATACCATAAAATAATTTATAATTTAACAATTTTATAACTCCTAAAGTTGCCTAAACCGTCCTCTGATACCAACTATAAGGTCCCACCCTCAAACCTTACTTAATAATGAATTAAATGAATAATTCACATTGAGGATCTTTTCAGGTTTAGAGTATTAGAGAATTAGGACATAACTATTACATCTCAAAAGATTACCAAGTATACACCACTACAATGTTTCCATAAAATAATAACTCTTAAAAATAAACATGTCTAGTTCCATGTTTTAGATAGCATGATTTTTCCTTGATCCCATCCTTGACCCTATTCCTCATTAATTCCTGTGATAAACATTTCAAAAAAACTTGGGGTGAGCATAAAAAAGCTCCGTAAGGGATACACAAAGAAGGAAAACTGTTAGTTTATTAAAAAAACAAGTAAACCATGAATACTTTATCAAAGTAATACTTTTCACCTTTATGGAGTAGTAAATATTCCTCCCTGAATAAAATACCATTACTTATCCTTTTGTAAACAAAATATAACCATAAAACCTATATAAAGAACACATAACATATAAAGGTAACTTGAGACATAAACATACTTAAATGGAATAACCATACGATCTACTTCCACGCATATCACCTAATGGAATAGAGATACGGCTGACATCCATACCCAATGCAATGGAGGTTATAACGTAACCACCCATCCTGGTATTCACGGTACCACCTGTCATATGGTTTATCACATAACCACACATAAAATGTCCATGTACCATTATAAAATCATTAGACATAAAACAAATATAATGGAAAGAAAACATTTCCACACATTGATCACAATATATCAATTAAATATATTGACATAACGGTTCCATTATAAAAACCATTTTCAATACAAAAATACAAAAAATAGTATATGGTATTTATTTTCTTTAAACATTTCGGCTTGTTGGGGAAGCTAAAGACCAAATAATACTTGCGGCGGCATAAAAGGTTGTTGTCACCACGTATGTTAAAAGAAACATTCCTTTTTGTCGTTTTGAAAAATGCTTCGTAGAAAAAGATTCCTTTTGTATAAAATTACATGTTAAAGAGGTTTATGTAACAACCCAGATTTATAAAGGGTTAAATGACTAAATGATATGACTCATGTCAATAAGGTGAACCTTCCTTTTCGGGAGCCTGTCTGATTAGAACTCCACAGTAAAGCATGTTTGGCCTGGAGTAGTGATCAGGATGGGTGACCTCCTGGGATGTTTCTCAGGTTGCGTGTGAGTGAGGACAAATCACACTAGAAAGGACTTGTGTTGGCCTGTGTGGACTGTCATTAGTCAGATGACTCGTACAGGAATGTGGGTGGACACTTGGGTGGGGACCCTGTGCCTGTAGGGAAACTAGTGGGCGGGGCCCAGTTGTCACATTTGGTATCAGAGGTAGTACCCAGCCTTAAGTGCACTTCTCTTCCTGGGTTGAGATATAGGGCCCACAACGAGGATGTTGTGCTCTAAAGAGTGGGTGATTGTAATACCCCGGAATTATAAAGGGTTAAATGAATAAATGATATGACTAATGTCAACAAGGTGCACCTTCCTTTTTAGGAGCCTGTCTGATTAGAACTCCACAGTTAAGCATGCTTGGCCTGGAGTAGTGATCAGGATGGGTGACCTCCTGGGATGTTTCTCAGGATGTGTGTGAGTGAGGACAAAGCACACTAGAAAGGACATGTGTTGGCCTGTGGGGACTGTCATTAGTCAGATGACCCATATAGGCATGTGGGTGGACCCTTGGGTGGGGACCATGTGCCTGCAGGGAAACTAGTGGGTGGGGCCCAGTTGTCACAATTTATACACTGAATAAAATAAAGCCTTGTATTAGAACAAAATATGCCTCAGTGAAAGGAGATTGAGACGAAGTCCCTTACCTCGTGTACGACGTGACTTGATTTCTCTTTAATCTCCTGAATAATAAACTAAATATAATTTATAATTGCTAAAGAACCTTTTTCAAGTTTATTACTCCATTTATATAACTTATTTCCATGTTATAAACATTATGTAATCATTTAATTTAATAAAGTTCATTTTTTCGATATTTGTTATTTAAGTCAAAAATGGACTTCTTACAATTACGTGTTATTTATGTGGTCAAAGGTTCATTATATCCAGAATTATATTCATCATTTGGTTATCATATATATCCTATATATCCAGCATATACATGTATTTATAATGGTACATAACATTTAGAGATAAGAAAAGAAATGCACCATTCATGGAGACGGTAAGCCGTACGTACGCATGAACGCTATATTCATTTCTATTTCGTATTTAATGGAGTGAAATCATAATGATATAAAAGTATATTATAATTCTAGTATAATATCATATATAATATCATTAACTCTATCCTTTATACGTCCCACATATGTCACTAACGAATCAAATCACTTTGAGGGGGCAGTAGTCCGCACTTCCAAAAATGAAATTATCATGTTTACCCACAATGGAAACCATAAAGGTATGACACAAATGAAAAATACATAAGCATAAGGAAAACATAAACATAATATATATTATATATAAATATAGTTACATCTTAATGGAAACCTTGAAAGGTGTTGAAAGAAGATTGAACAATCATCATTTCGTGAGGCAGAAAATCGCCAACCACAGAAACAGTATGTTCATTAACCAGTAAGTGAAGGTGTGTGTCGGTGTAGCTCTAATACTTCTCATAACAACATCCTAGTATATTTAATATACTGGTTTTGTTACAAAATAAACGAATAAAAAGAGTTTAAGGGGTTGGATAAGAAAAATAAAACCTAAGAACACAAGAGAACACACTACCTTTAAATCGGGTAACTCTTTTTAATTTGAGCTCAAAGGAATCCATGGAAAGACATCTGCCCAAAGTGAGGTTTCTATGGGTAAAAGAGGGATTTTTAAAGACAAAATGGGCAGGGTTTGGCTGAGAAAAAGGCTTGAGAGGTGTGGATATGGTGGTAGGGGTGGGGGCCTTTTATAAGAGGAGAGGAGGGGCACTCTTAGAAAGTTATAAAACGATACTTTATTATAAAATTCATTTTGGATTTTAATGGTCCAAAAATTATATATTTCTAGTATATGGTGATAATAGTTCGATATCCACCCATACAATAGGTTATTGAAATGTTTAGAACTTAGATTTTACATTATCTTTACATTTTATTTAAGTCGTTAAATAATGAGGTAATCACTGCATCATCATTGTGCCATTAATAATTGAATTTATTTAATGTCTAAAAATTATATAAAAATTATCATGATGTATTAAATATTTTTATCTTTCTAATGAATATTTATAGTAAAAAATATGACTCGTATAACCCCATTTAAAATTTGATTTAGTAAAATAACACATGTTTGTGACATTTTTATTTTAACATTAAATAAAAAGTTACTAATGTCATTTTCCTACAAAAGTAGATCAATGGGTTCCACAGGTTGACCCATCGATTTTCTTGGTCGGCCATGAAACATCCAATAAGGGTAGTACATGTGTCAAGGTCATTTCATATTATTAAAACATTATTTTTACCTTAAATTACTCTAATTACCTATAATCTCGTTAATAAACTTAAACGTTACTATTCACCAAAAATTATTTTAATCCCATTGAACCACATTTTACTTCTTAATGAAAACCATGTATGTCGGATTTTTGAAATTCAAAACACAGAGGTGGTAAAATTTCATTTGAACGATGAATCATTTTTTTGAGGTACCACTTAGTGGTTTCACTATTTATCAAAAATTTAAGTTTTTCAGAAAAATTCCAAAAAATCAACCTAATCTATATTTGATATTCCGAATTCAAAAATGATGTCTATTTTACGAAATTCAAATCATATAAGAAACATTAATTTGTTTAACAATTAATTCCCGCAGTCATGACAAATAGCGTGTTTTTATGAAACAATTTATATCAAAAGATTTACACTAGTTTATGTACAATTTCAAAGTGAAATTAATTTCAACAACCAATATTGGATTAAATGGTAAAAATATAATCTAATTTCACTTTAAAACAAATTATAAATATAATCTAATCATATAAATAAATTATATTAAAAAGGGGTTTTGAATTAAAATACAACATTTTTCACTATTCATTAAAAAAATGAACTTTATCGGAAAAATACCAAAAATGTACACAAAGTAAATTTTGATGTCCCGATTCTAAAGAAGAATTTTATTTGGTCTAATAGAATGTATAAGAATCACAAAAACTATATTTAAATAGGGTTCTCCATCAAAAGGAGATAGTTCGACCTTTTAGTGAATATTAGAGTATCTATGCCTAAAATTGAATTTTTTTCGTATTTTAAGCCTTAATATTTTATTGGATAAATGTAAAACCATTTAACAAACATATATAATCATATTTTAGTTATTCATATTCATTATCTCCAATACAATAGCTACGTGTTAACTACCATTTAAAATAATATTTGTATATTATTAGTGTGCAACATAAGATTTCAAAGAAAGTCATTTTTGCGTATCAGGTACACTATCGAATATAGAAACCCCTTTAAAGTAAAATTAATATTTAATTCATAAATATTAATAAATATGAAAATATTTTATTCTTTATTTACCTGGGTTGTTACAACGTGTGCCCTGTTTCATGATTCTCAAATCCTAGCTCCAATAGTCCAAGGGCTACTAAATATAACTAAATTGAAATATAACATAAATGGGAGTCATTAACTATCTACCTGTACACAAAAAGCCATCTAAAATTCTAAAAATGTATAAATTTAATTGAAAATAAGAAAACTAAAATTAATACATCAATATCTAACAACTAGAGTACAGTAAGAAAGAGGATATATTAAACATGGACAAATAAATGCCTGCCATAATGAGTCGGTAACAACAAGTCAAACATATAAGTAATGTTACTCGAAATATTTTCTGAAAAAATTGGTAATAAAAAAGATTTAATTGGTCTTAAAAAGCATTGTATGGTCCTGGTCCACCACTAACTCCATCAAACGGTTGATCGTATATAGAATACATGACATGTGCGGGAAATACTTATGTTGGGGTGAGTATAACAATACACAGTAAGAGACCATGAAACAAAAAACGCCATATAATAAAAAAACCACAACCATCTCTTCACATGTATATGACTACACTACATATAAAAAATATCCTGATATTCTAAATTAAAAACACATAGTCTTTAGGTAAGCCACATCCATAGTATATGAGCCTTAATACTCCAATTCGATGATTTCACAAAGAAATCCTCAGGGAGAACAAACAATTGAGTCTGACATCAATGATTTCATCCAGCTAAGAGGATATTATCTTAAGGTTTCACCATGAGAATGAAATGTCCATAGTTTTAATAGAACACCATACACATATAAATACCACATCCAAGTCCATAGTGTGATACCAACAACATAATCTAGTATAACCTTATATGTATTGGATCATCACCAACATTATGTCGGTCACATCGATACAATGAACTCTACCTTGGGCATGGAGATGAATAGAGGATCCAACTCCAATTCTCTTAAGTAAATTACAAAAAATATTCCCAGAAAGTCCGGTTAAAGGGGTCTTAGTCCAAGGAGGATAAAATGATTCATAAAAATTCATTCAGGGAAATGATAAATGGAATGAGACCTAATAGAAATTTTGAAAAATAAATAAGAAAATGTAACTATGACATGTATAAATGCCTACACAGTGTGTAGTAATGGTCACCCTAGGTAGCATGTCCCCATATATTTCCCATGTAAAATGTCTCATGTCATTAAAATTGTGTACTGTAGAAGAGTACACAACATGTGATTGGGTTACACACCATGGACCTATATCTGGGGTCTGCCTATATACACTTGATGTGTTCAAGTACATGAAATTTTTTCGTGTATCTATTACCATGAAATAGTACACTAGGTATCCAATGTACCAATACATGTGATATCTCATCTACATGTTCCCAAACATGTCATGTGGGGGAGTAAATTCCATTTACTCAACCCGTGTAATCCACCCCGTGTCTGTGTACTCATTCAGGTATACACTCAGTGGTTCAAGGGGTCATCTTTTCATGTATTCAATGATGAAAGAACTTGTATTTTCAGTTTTCCGATAACCCATCATCTTCATCTGGTTCAATCCAGATGATATTTCAACATCCATTCCAGTTTTCTGTATATAATGACACTCCATATCAGAGATTGTTTTGTCACATCATCACGAAATTTGTGAGATTTTTCTGTTCAATTGGATCTAATATTGAGATCATCACCTTGATTACTTACCACTTATGAATTCATAATTATCACCCACCATCATTCAATCAGCATCCAAAAATCTTGTTGCAACCCCGTCAAGTCATACTGATGTTGGATATATAAATTCAGATCGTTTCACCAATAATTTGATGTTAAATGATCCATTTTCAGGAATGTTTGATCCTTGGGGAAGAACATTAAATACAATGATGAATAGAGAAATATAGAAGAAAATTATAAACAAAATTGTAGAGATTAATCTTTACCATTGTTAATGTTTATCTTGATTGTTTACAATTAGAATGTTAAATGAATCTAATATATATTATGATCAATGTCCGTATAAATCCTTAAAGTTTACCCATCCCACATAAGGATCTATCATGATGACAATCTATAGGTTTATTGGACCAAATTACTCATATAAATCAATAATGTATAATCATTATTCAATGTAACACTCCCTAACTTGATACAGATCTATCACTCATGAAGTGAAATCATTGAATCATTATCGTTACCAATGTCCCAAAAAATTGGTCACTGTCGATCATCGTTATATGATTTCAACATAGTTCATTAAGAAAGACTCTCTATATCTCCCTCCAATGAATCTATAGAGTATTTAAGTGTAATGAATAACAACCTATATATCAAAAACAATAGTATATAAAAACACTAAATAGACATTGTTATGAGAAATAAAATAAAATAATTTTACTTAGAATATTATAATTATTTATGTGCTCATGATGACTTTTCCATAAATGTCCAGTACTGACCCACTCTGGGTCATACGTAGTGTAATGTATCCATTTTGAACATATTGTTTACTCATATTTTTGATCTAGATATCCATTTATAATATATTCAACTCTTTTAGGAAAACCACATGTGCTTTTATTTAATATTTCAAAATTTTCCAAACATTTATTCTGATCACATCATGCCTCATAGTCGCATGTCGTCTAAGCTATTAGTATCTAAATTAATATATATAATTTTGTAAAACAATACATTGAAAATTTTTCTCATTAAATTATACAATCATTTGGTCTTTATATGAATGAAATTATAAAATATATACTACTCTATAATATGTGGGTACTGAGCACAAATCTAATCCTACAAATCCCATTATCTCGACACGAGAGTCTAAGGATTCCACTAAACATACACTAATGGAATATATCTCCCATAATAGATAATAACCTTATGTTACTCATTATCTAATGGTTACTCATCACAGGATGCTCTATCCACTATGTATAGCTCACCTAGTTGATAACGTGTAATGGTTCATGAACATACATATTCAACAAAAACATGTGGGAGATGTCATGTACCCGGTCTAACTATATATGTCAATCTAATAGGTCTTCCACCTCACCAACTCCATGAAGTATCTGGGAGGGTCGTATGAACCTAATAGTTAATTCTCCATACCATTCTATTATTTATAATCTACAACATGTTGAAACCTATAGGAACAGATGTTCCTCATCCTTGACATTTAATGTACTTTTCACCTGTCTAAATAATACATATGATTGATATGTGCAGGCATCATATTTTTTAGACGATTTTCACCTTATTAGTTGTAGTTCACACAATCATTGGTTCAATGTGTGGAAAATCTCATGGTTCAATCCATCAATGTGGTTGCCTACAGGGACTCCCATACAAATCTCTGATTGGTGACATACTAATGGTGTAATGTTTGTGTATTTTTAATCCAAATCCATTAGTTGTAGGTCATCCTTCCGACTATAACCAAATTCTATCCTACATGATCTAATCCCGTCCTTCAAATCATAAGTAGTCTGATATGTCTGACCATTATATTGTGGGTGATATTTTTTTTTCATGTGAAATAGGTTCCCAAAATCATCATGAAATCCCTAACACAACTATAATTTAATGCATAAATCATGATATGAAGTAGTCATTAATGTAATAACATGGAATCAGATTATCTTTTCTATATAGAGGTACACCAATCTCTCTATGCCACTCAGAAATTACATATATAATAATAGGGCCAAAATTATGAGTCAGTCAATGATCATCCAGTTGGAATTGTTCCCCTAGAATGTATGTGGTAAGCCACTCATTATTTCCATAAATATCACACCCCAATTCCATTACAGCACCTCATGGTGTTGAAAAAACCCCTATGTAATGTGGTATTTATCCTTTACTTTATGACATGTAAGGCATCCATAGAAATACTATGAAACTCATTTCTAAATCTCTACCCAAAAAAGTTAATCTCGGTGGTCCAGGTACAACATTTTAATAGCCAGATGGGCTACCAAAGGAGTCATATGAATCTCTTTCAGAACCCCTTCCCAAAACACCACATGTACCATCATGAATCCTAGAAAATGAAATTCATGATCGTGACATTTATAATATCCATCATGAGTATTCCCTATGGATATCTTAACATGAAGAGTCTTGTTCGCGGTATCCCCATGATGTGCCTAACATAGTAGATATAAGAGTGTATGGGTGACAATCTATATTGACGGTACACTTCCCCACTTACACCCACAAAGCATAATTGCAATGATTACAACTTCTCTAATGCCTCATTCATCAACTTCAATATTGATATCACATTGAGAGCATCTACAACCATCTTATATTTCCCATCCGAATAGAAAATTTAAAATTAATGGTACATGTGTTACTCAATTTATCACCTCTACCCCATATTGATATCCTTTTGAGAAAAGATATTATTGAGACTCTTGTGATTGATGGAGAAGATAAATTTTCATCCCAGTAGGTTGTATCACCACATATTGTAAGCAAATCCTACCACTAATAATGTAAGATCATGTTTCATGTATTTATGATCATATGATCCCAACTAGAATCAATAATAAGAAATCACTATATAAATATCCATCATGTAACAAAAAATATATATTCTTGTTGAATCAAATAATACTATGTACTTGACACCCTCCTCTATCAATTTTAAATGGGATCACTTGTCAAAAAACTGTCTCAGAACTATTAAAGAGTAATAGAACTATTATTTCAAAAAAAGGATACCCATTTCATATAAAATATTTCATGGGTTATGATATACAACAGAAATTAGATATGAATCTATGATAACATATGCCTAACCAAGGACGATATTCAACTAAGTAACACTCTATGGTATTTCTCATGCTCACATGACCTCGATCTTTTGAGATAATGATTACAAAAAATATGACTACATGAATTAGGAATATTCAAATTGAGTACATTATATATTGCTGGTTCTCTCAGAGTATTTACAGAACCATACTAAAGTGTCTATCTTGATCATCATTAAATAATGAGTATAAAAGGATATATTCAATGAAGTCCACCATGAACCGATATATGTAAGGATGAATGATATAGTTCATGAGTCCCATGAACACTACAATAGTGTTTATCTTTCCAAATAGCATGGCCAATTAATCATAGTTACCGTATCAACATTGGAACATTGTTTTCTGCATGTCCTCATACAATACATATTGTTGGTGATATCCTAATCAGTGATCAGCTATGAAGAACCATAATTCCCATCTCAATTGACCAATGGAGGAATTCATCCCTAGTAGTGGATGTCAACTATTCCCAGTCACATGTTTCATGTTATTGTAGTCCACAAACAACCACAATCTATCATATACTGTTTTGAAAAAAAAACTAATGTCATCCAGGAAAAAATAATTGGTTTTATGATCCCCTTCAACTGCATTCCCACCAAAAACACCGTCAAGTAGTGACGATATATGGGATCCATTCAATATTTTACTGTTGATATAGGTGTCCTATCATTTTGTGATCAATTCATATATCTATCTCTATATGGGGAGGTAATCACTGAACATAATTTGGAAATATGTTCTCAGTCTCCTCTATTACTACTAGAAATTGGGATCTCAAAACATATATTGTGCCAATGGTTATGAAATCTCACTTACAAGTAATATGATGTTTCCTCTTGTGCTTGAGTCTATCATGTGCTTCCTGGGATTCTTTTTCTCCAAAAAGAAAAATCTAGTTCCATCACAATGGAGACACCATATCCTTTACATAAAATAATAATTTTGGGCATTAACATTAGATAACAAATAAATTCCAATTATGATGTTTTAAGGACTCAAAAGTAATTCAAAAATATTACAATAGAAACTATTTCTTACATGAGTAAGTTCCCACTATGAACACAAGTGTGTGATCCTTGAGTGTTTTTTAGTTAGAGTATCCAAGCGCAAGGTTCGAGTAAATGGTTCATCCTGCATCTCTATGTACAATACGTGAGATGTGGAATGAAATGAATGGATAGCACCAATGTCTATCAGTACATCATGTAATGTTATAAAATAACCATATCATACCTCAAATCATTCTTGTATCCCTTGGGTATTAATCCAAGATAGTATTTATATTTTCTATTTCATATTCTCTATCTATAATTGCATAACATAGAGTACATGGGGGTGATGGTGGTATCATGTCAAAACATTGATCGCAACCTAATTTTCTCCCATATTACCTACCATGTCCATTGACCTATGTATATACAATTTAATGTATCTTCCTCTATCTCATTGATCCATACAATGTCTCATCATCATTAGTGATGTGGTTCAGACAATCTCGAGAGAGATATCCCCTTCCTTCATAGATGTATCACAATATCACTAAATGATGACCGGACCCACCAGATGATCCATGAAAAATAGATCCTTGTTATTGGGACCTCCTCCTAAAACCTCCCTCATGTATAACGATCTAAGAAGAACGTCATCATACTTCTTCTAAGGTCTCTACTACTCCATTCCTAATACTCACTATCAAAAGTTATATCACCTAAACCAATATACTTTAAACCACATTATAAGTCTACATCAACCCAACATATGTTGTATTACATACATGGTTAACAATGGCTTGAATATCTCTACAAAATCCTCGCTCAAGGGTCCATGAATAGAAGAACTGACAACTGATTATATCCTTTGAGTATAAAGTGAGGATGGTAAAACTCAATGAATACTCATCTAAAGATTTGAAACCTGGACATTGTTGTAAAAGATACTAGCTCGGTTTATCCTTCTGTGTAGCTGGTTTGAAATCCTCTCTCAAGAGGTTCTCAAACATTTCCCATTAAAGAGTCATCTCTTCATAATTATGTGTATCAAAACCCCACCATAATCTTATTGATCGATGAAAAATTATCTCCACCAAGACCATCATATAATATTCTTGTATCCTGAGTGGACCAAAATCTTGTGTCACTGCCTCTAGAAAGTCACCCCACACTGGTGGGACAAGATTTACACAGAACCTAATGAGACATTTCTACTCAAACTCATGAATTGTGCTCAGCTAGTGAACCTCATCCTCCAGTACAGTAAATTCGAGTTGACTATCTTCAAGTGGTTGTATGGATGGTTCAGCTCATGGAGGTAATATCTCGGTAACTAGTACCATTATAGAAGCCTCAACATGGAGGTGTTTATCCTCATGATCAAGCTCATGAATCCTTGTTTATATGTGTTATGGAGGTGTCTAATAATTAAAAAATTTATCTAAATATCAATGTGAATATTTGGTGAGATGAATCAATATGTACCTAAAATGTATCAATGTAATGAAATGTAGTCTATACAATGATATATTTATATTGATAGGCCTCACATGGATCATTAATTCCCTATATGTCCATTTAAAAACATAATTTATAAAGTTATTAGTATGATACTCAAACAATTGAAAGGTATTTTTAGAAAATACCGTGGTTGATCAATAGAGACAGACTATTAGTTTGATTTTTGTATTATAATGATCGTATTTTATTAATTTTAAAAAAGTTGTGAAAATTGAGGGGTTTCTATTTGATTTTGGGAAAATGAATAAAGATATAAAATCTATTTGATTATTTTTTATGTAGATATGAAATCACATCTGGGTTTTGTTATATCAGGATTATGTGAAATTGGATTTTTTATAAATAGTTTGATTCTTAATTGGTGTCAAAGTCAATAAAAGAAATATCCAAGGGTCGTGGAATATATTGTTAAACATGGAAATACAATATTTACATTGTTCGTATAATTTAGGTTTTCAAAAAATCATTTTAATCATTATACCAAGTTTAAAATTGATTTGCCCTAAATTCAGAAATGGCCATGCTTTATTTATGGTTTTCATCTACATAATTTGAATGCTGGTTTTTTATTCAAATATCAATTATAATGATAAATGACAAATAAAGGGAATGTAATTTTAATATTAAATTGAAATAACCAAATACATTGTGAAAATAAATCATATATATCCAACCACATTTTATTACAATACCCAATCATAAGGTTGGTTTACCCGCCCCCCCATCCATGTAATGAGTGAATAAGAGTGAAGCATTAAATAAAAATATATCATAAAAGAATATTATGATAGAACATAGATAGGGTCCCACCACTTCATGCTCCAAGAATTAGTATCTGGGTCTCCATTGCCTCTTCATTCATATACAAATCATTCATTTATCGGATCTATCTCACTATAAAAAGGATTAAAATTCATTTACCTCGTTAGGGTCCATAAATGTAGTCAGTTATGACTTATCCTTATAGGTCATCCCCTATCCTTAGTATATGAATATCATAATTCTTCCAGATGGTTGTACACAAATGATATCCATTAGAACAACCCGACATTTTTAAACAATCATGATGAACAAAATGAATTTTCATATACCATCCATAGCTATTTTCAATTTTCAAATTATGTGGAGGTGGTCAATCATAAACTTTTAGTGATCTTGGATATCAACATCTCTTTCATCTTTAGTGGATAATAACCTTTCACAACAACATCTAACTCTTGTACCTCTTCAATTTCTGTAACCATTCAACATTGGTTGTATTTAATTTTCCATACTCATTACCCTCCAAACATTATAGTTACTAGTTTCTTGAGGAATGATGAAACATACCTTATCAATACCAACTCCTCAATAGAATTATTAATAATGAACATTGATCAGTACAAACCTAGTCTATGAAAATGGTATGACAATAATGAGTGTATTTATATATAAATCCATGTTGAATAATAAGAAGTAAATCGGGAAGTATAATATTTCTACTATAATAATGATATTTTCAATGATTCCTTGGGATTTCTTCATTATTCAGTCTAATAATTGGATTGAATTTATTATCTGATTTAGGCATTCCAGTTCCAAAATCATAAATGTTGTGAATGAAATGATATTGACACAATCATGAATGTCACATAATGATTTTATATATTATTATATCCATAATAAATATGGATATATAAAATCTATATGGACCTATTTTCTTCTAAGGTATTGCATTTAATACACCTTCCAGACACTCATATGTGAGTGGAATGGGGACTATCTCTTATTGCTTATTCTTATTCCATACCATCTCTTTTATGAAGTTAGAATATATCTTCATGTTTAAAATATAATATCTAAATGGTAAATTGATATTAATTTTTTAAAGGTTTTTAATAAATTTAATATTCTACACATTATTCTTCAAATATTTAATTCGCTCGGGAAAAAATTTCTAGGATTGTACTAAGGTCATTATTATTCATCTTGTTTAGTTACTTACTCATTTATTTTTTCATTTTTCTTTTCTCTTTAATATAATATTAATTTTATTAAAAAAGTCATTAAAACTTACTTCTATTTTCATCCAACTTTTGAGACCTATAGGTTTCAAATCCTGATTTGGGTGTACATTAGGGCATCATGGATGTTTTCCTCTTATTATCTCTCTAAACTGGTGAGAAATTTGGCCAAACTGATGCTCTATATTTTTCAATAAATAATTATTTTTAAATTACTCTACTTTTATTTCCTTGATTCTTTCTTTGAAAGTAGGCATGAATGATTCCATTTTATCTTCCAATGTATATACCAAGCTTGTCATTAAGGTCCCCTAATGTGCTATATGTGTGTACCCATTTTTATGTTCTTTTACTTTTTGATATTGTGTTCTAAAAACCTATAATTGATTACAATCATTGAATGTAGTATAATATATATCATATATTTTCATACATTGGGGATTTTCCTACTTTTTTATCATAATGTCCATCAGCATTGTTAATGTGTCTAGTTGGGTCACCATCCAATCATTATTGTTGACTACATGAATTCTTTTCTTTTTTGTTATGTCTCATTTCCATTGGAAACTATTTCATAGAATCTCATTGAATACTTTGTTCCTTGATTTAGGATACTTCTTCATTATTGATCATCCATCTATTTATTTAATAATTGATTTGTTTCATGTGAAACCCCCTTGTAGAATGTTTATATTTCTATTTATATAAAAAATCAATGATGAGTTTATTTTAGAGACCTAACTATTTAATGTTACCATGGTTAATTCAATGATTAATTTTCATGTTGAAAATAGTTCAGAATGATTACTTGTATATTTATTTAATTATAATGTGGAAAGAAGAGGGTGATGATGTTTTCGGTAGCACCATCCCATGTTTTGATGGAATATATAGGGTGGATTGGAATTCAATCATGATAAAAATCACATAATTAAAATATAAAGTGATAGAGTATTAACAAATAACATGGGAAAGTCCTAAATTTAAATGTGTCACAGAGCTCATGAATGCTTCACAAAAGTTCATTTTGGACCCAAATGTGGTTGTTTAGTGAATATCAATCTATTTTTGGTAATAAAAATGACTGTAGTCTTGTTCTCTAAGTGATTATCTATAATGGGGTTTCTAGGATGATCAGTTTCAATCCTATAATTGACGGTCTCCCAAAGTATCCAGGAATTTGAAACCTATTATCACTTTGAAGACCTCTACCATGTTTATTTTCCTTAAATCCCCCTAGGATTATAGTGATTTTATATTTCGGACTTCTTTTAAAATGGTGTTTTGAATCGATGATTCCTTTTTGTCATAGAAAATGGTTTTTAGTAGTTAATTAATTATTTAAAAATATAGAACTCATACCACAAACAGACACAAAAAACTAGGTAAATTTAAATAAGGAAATAAAATTAAAAAAATTATTTAGTAAAAACCAAAAAACAGTAGTTGCTGGAAATAAAACTTGTTTGATAGGCCTAGTGGGTGTCATTAATACCATATTATTCTATGTAAAAACATAATTTATAAGAATCGAAATTTTCTACCTAATTAATTAAAATATAATATTGCTAAAGTTCAATGTTGATCCATAGATACACAATGTTAGATTGATTATGATTCAAAATATTTATTTTTATTAATATTAATAAATAGATGAGAAAAGATGGGTTTTATTTTAATTTTAGAAAACTCAAGACGAAATGAATGTGGTGTGAATGGTTTGTATAAATATTTGAAAATACCCCATGGAATTTTATTAATGTAGTTCTAATAATATTGGATTTTTCTTAAAATGGTCGATTCATGACTGGTGTTAGACATGAGATGATGAGTATCCAATGGTTTTGGTATCTCATCCTCAACTTTATAATCACTTAATTACCTTATTCTGGTAATTAAGGGTGTTTCAGAATCAAGTTTGTATTAGTACCATGTTTAAACCTGATTTCACATAAATTCGTCTACTAAATTTTTTCATTCATGGGGGCCAGTTGTTATGAAATAATGTTCATTTTGGATTCAATTTTCAATTTTTATTATAAAAAGAAATGAAAGGGATTAGAAGTTGAATATATAATTACGAAAATATAAATACATGATTCAAATAATACAACAGAAACATCCACCATTTATTACATTAAACTATCATTAGTCGTGTTTACCCAATCATCATGGAGATGAGAGAATAAGAGAGATGGACAAAATAAAAATAAATCATAATGTAAAGAATAAATTAATATCTCAGAAAGGGACTCACTGTTTCTCACTCTAATTGATGGTCTCTGGATCACCAACTCCAATTCTATAGTAGGTACCTCCTCCATTTTATAGGCTCTATTTGTGATCATAGGGACACATTTTACGACGTTTAATAAAGCTACACATAAAATAATCATTACCTATATGATTTTTGAATCTACGATAATCTCTACTGAATCTCAAGAGAGAATATTTTGGAGATTTTGAACATTGAATCCTATCAGGATGTGTCATTGGGACCCCTGAAGTGTAAATAACATTAATAATATGAAATATTATCATGATTTGTTCTGGCGGTGAATGATTGAATTAACAACATTTATAAGTGAATAATTTCATGTAACATTTCACAAAATGAAATTCCTCATTACACAGCTTCACGTCATGTATCATATGTTGAAACGATGATACAAATCATATAATGATTTTTCACAGTGTGTAATTAAACTTTTCTAGTATTGAATAATGATTTCAATTTGGTTCTTCTATTTTGTGCCATATAGGTGCCCCACGATCGTACGGAATATTTGGTGTTGCACCACAAGTGAATCTTGTTATACGAATGAAATTTTAACTCCAATATTTTCCTATTTCTAAACCTTTTCCAAATATTCATTATACCCTTCCAAAAAACACAAGAGATGTGATATGTTAAAACATTTGGAATGAACATTCATTTAAATACTAAATTAAATATTTTAAAATTTCATAAAAATATGCATGAAATATAATTATTATCTAGAAAACAGAAACCAAAATATACAAATATACTCAATCCAGCACACATAGACATTAGGTATGTGACAACCACAATATACCCACCTTAGGATTCCCAATCAATGATTCCACGAAGTACTAATATGTTAGAATACACTCCAATGAATAATACCACTAATGAAATATATCTATGAGGTATTTATCATTGTGTATCAACATAAAAATTTTATGTTGATAGTCTAATGATAATACAATACATGTATAAGGATCACTAGTTGGTCCATGTGGTGATACCGACTACTCGACCTTGATTAACACTCTATGTAGTGAATCAGCACCCACATAGTGTAGTTCACATCGATAATAAGTACTCCACCTAGGTTGTATATTGAATAGTAGAGCCCACTATGTCAATATCAATGGAATTTCAGTAACTATATCCATGAACTACTACATAAGGGATTGAAGTCCATGGAGTAGTAAACGATTTCCCATACAATTAGGGAATGATAACGGTAATGAACTGTAATGAATCATGTCCTATATACGAAGGAAAAAGTATATAAGCCATGTATAAGGGGGTAAAATGCATGTATTAAGGGTACATTCCATATCATTTGACCCTACGTACTACCAATTTAAAATGGATTCTGTCATTCAACTTGTTTCTTTTCGAGGATTACACGGCGTGTGAATGGGTTGCACTACGTTTCACTACAAATGTGGTCTCTCTATGTACATTGATCATTTTCTTGTACATTAAATCAGTCTATGTAACCTTTCCCATTTCACAATACATGGGTTATCCCATGTACATGGTCTAGGCCATGCGAGGTGGTGGAGAAAATGTTTTATAGGAATTTTTTATACTCAACAACATGTATTTTTACTCCTTTAAGAAGATGCCAATTCCTTAAAGGGAAACATGAAATGTTTTCAAAGAATATTGGCCATTTTATTGAGTTTTTCTAGAACCCATCATCTTTCGACAAATAATTTCATTCAATCATTATATTTTGTTACAATCATAATTTTTCCGTGAATCTCTTTTTTGAGTTCATTCAATCATGCCATCACCAAATCATTATGATTTGGCCTTTAATCAGAATAAAAAATTGGATCATCACCATAATTCATTACCATAGAAGAATGAACAATCAAAACTGACCATCATTTTACCATCTTCATCATTGACTATAAAACCTCCATAGAGTGGTAATGCTGTCTAATCTATAAATTCAAATCATCAATAATATTATCAGATGTACCATGATCCAATGGTCAAGAAACATCAAAGCATGTGGAAGAATAATAAGTAACTTGAAAATCAATGAATTATGGGATATAAGCAAACACCTAATCAAGAGGCCTATGTCATATTAAAAGCTTATGTCCATCATAAGTCATCATCGTAACAGTGTAAATAAGTCAAATAAATCTCATGATCCAACACTGGATAAATCCATCAAAATTAACCCATCCAACATAGCAATAAATCTATAGGCCACTCTATTCATTAATTGGTCTGTGTTAATCATAAAAATCAATAACAGGGAAAATATAATCAAAATAACTTCCCTACATCGATTAAGGTTAGTCACACACAATTTTTTATCATATTTTCATCATCATTTGTATGCTTCCTAAAAATATGTTTGAACCCACCATTGATTTATGAATTCAAAGTATTTCATCAGGAATAAATCTACAGATCTCTCTCCAAAGACTCTAAAATTATTAATTTTTTAATATATTTCCTTTAATTTCTCATATATTATATTATTTAATGAATAATCTATCACTACATTAAAAAGTAAAATAAAATAATTTTATTCAAATAATTATATTAATTTCTTAGTTTGCGAAGAATTTTTTACAAACTTCTTATGTTGATTAATGCCAGGTTTCACCTCAGGTAAATATTCTATTCTAAACCCAACGGTACCTGCGGAATTTTGAACGGTGAAATTTTTAAAAATAATTCCATTAATTCTAGAAAACCGTTTTCACGTTCTATTTACTATTTTAATATAGTTCAAATAATTATTCCGAGCACACCATTCCTCAGGATCAAATGTTATCTATTTTTTTAGTCTCAAATTTAATAGATATAGTATTTATAAAAAATGAAAGATAAATATGTGTCATTACTGTTTAAATTTTTGGATGAACAGGATAACAAAATTCCTTACTATATGAATTACCTTTTATAGGAGGGTACGAATGTGAATAAATATGTTGTATTTCAAGAGGTAACTACCTAAAATATTTTAAAACCCCAACATGCTATTATAGAGATCCGTATAATTTATAATAGTGAGTAATAAATTTTTATCTATAGTGGCTATATTATCCTTAAATTTTGATATTAGAGATAAAATGTTTTTTATGTATCGTTTTAGAAAGTAATCATCTATAAAATAAAATATATTATAAAATATTTTCAAGTGATGAATATGTTTTGATAAAAGGAATATGATATTGTGATAAATAAAATAATCATAACAGAAGCCTAAACTAATGATAATAAGATACAATGACGAATTTTCATATTTTTGTTTTTGTGACATGGAGAATTCATGATTATAGTTTTCTAAGAATCACTATCATAAATGTATAAGTACATGAATAAATATGATTCTAATGGACTTTCATATTATATGTTCAATTATGAAAAACAGGATGGCTTATGCGATGGTGATGGTCATATTAGTATAGAATATTTTTATGGGTAATCAAGAGTCATTAAATATTATAAATGGGAACATTCATTTTACAATATTAGTTCGGTAAATATAGTGAGTTTTAAATTTACATATATGAATCATAAATAATAGATAATACATTTAGTGAGTTTTACTGAATCAAAAATAGTTTGGAGATGAAGTCCCAAAATGATATAGAGATATCCATAATCTATTATTGATGTCCTTATTATGATGAAAAAAATATGTGAGTTGATTAAAGACATGCATATGGATCTCAATTCCATAGGATATCTAATGGTCTTATGGTCCATATATAGGTGTGGAATGATATAAATTACCATTTATTTGTTGAGAAGATAATTAATTTATAGATAAAATACCTGATAGTGTTTTATTAAAAAATCCCAAAGGGTTTCAATTGATTAATTTATAATTATTTATTAACTAATAATAATGGATGAAATTATTATGGGATTTAATGAAATTTTAGTAAATATATTTCATAATTTTTATCCATTATAATTGGAGGAATGTAGTTCTAAATTTTTTTCGTAGTTTATAACCAAATTAAATATAATTCATGAAAATAGAGACATAAATTTGAAATGAAATCCATGGATGAAGTGTCCAATGTGCATGATAATTCAAATTTCATAGGAAAATTTTTTTATTCTGTAGGATGAATTTTTATCATTTCATATAAAATTATACTAAATAAAAATAGGATATCAATATTTGATCTGTACACAATAATTTCTAATTTATGTAGCATATTTGAGGTGGGGCTCATTATGAAGAAGTATGTATATATCCATATATATAGTGTTGAATTTAATAGTGTGGACACTTGATATAGATTGATATAATTTCATTATATATGAATCTGTATAACAAAACATATTTTGAAAAAATATTTATTGCAAATAGGCAATATATGGTCACAGCCAATAATAATTATATATGATAATCGATATTTTTGGTGACTAATTATTCATGACATGATGAGTTGATTTATAGTATGAATTTGAAATCAATTTGTGGTGTCCCTTGATTATATTATAATATATAAAAAATATAAGCAAAAATATTTTATGGTTCACAACAAAATAATTATCATGTTATTAATTTATAAATGAGGAATTCATAATAGAAGACCACTGATTTACTATCACTCCCTCTCAGTTTTATATAGAATATAGGACATCACAACTAGTAACATAGAATTTAATATTTTGGGATGGGCCACCATTTATTACTCTATAGCCCCATTTACCTCTTATATAATTCTATCCTATTATATAGGATTCTATATCCATATAATTATATATAACCTATTTTATTTAAATTTTTTAAATTACTTTATTCTTCAAATCGTGGATTAAGCTATTTTTTTGCAAGGAAAGAGGTAATAATTCTTTGTACATGGCATGTGGTCTATCTATTTAACATAAAGGTTTATATTTCTATATCCGAGGAATTCACTCAACATGTTTGATCATCTATGGGATGTATCATTGATGTATTATTAATTATATTTATGGGTATCACTCTAATTTAATTTGTCTTTTTAATATAATTTCATCATTGGTTGGGATCTACAATGAAAAGAGTAATAAATTTTGGTGTGTAACATAAAATTATAATGAATGCATTTCGATTAAATGAAACTACATCGCCTTTTATATATAGTTAAATATCCCATATAATATATATATTTCAATTAGAATTTTGGAAGAGTGTATAATGGATTGGAACTTTTTTGTTCCCACACGATTATTATATGTTATTATATAATTTTCAATGGTGGGTTGACCAAATTAAACAATTTAGACGCATAATTATTTTAAATTAATGCTGAATGGATTGAATATTTCACTGATACCTTACAATTTATAATGCACTCTCAAGGATATTAACTTAATTATTGAAACATGATTATTTTTTATATAATGATTTATTAGGAACTAAGGCCTTGAATTATCAAATTGTGTGCCATGCCCTAAGTCATACATTGAATATGACACGTTATTTCCTTGTATTGACCATGTAAAATAACTACTTCATTGATGTTAATTCATGGTGAAAAACAATAAGTGGATTTGTTCATCGACATAGATTATCAATTTCACAACTTGGATCTATGGGTTTATTATATTTCTAGATATAATATATTTTTCCATTGATGAATATAATTTCATTTTGTTTATGTTGTAGACTAGGATTGAATATTTCATGGTCCATATTCATGTATCACATCGAGGTGGCCTAGGACATCATCTATGGTCATGGTTTGAACAATTCCCATTCAATGACTACCAATGTGTACCCCTGCAGACTCACCCATCTTATAAAACATAATTTGATTGATAATTATGAAACCTAAGAGAAATACATCAATATAATTATTCCTTAGTTGACTTATTTGGTTTTTAAAAATAGAAATATAATTTTGAAATGACATATGCTTGGAATGATTCATTTTAGTTATAACGAATCTAGTACTAGATCAATTATCAATGAGAACAGTAGACATATTGGATTTATTTATTTATTTACCTCATTCATTATTCTTGGAAATTACTGATTTTATATTAATATACTAGATAAGGATATAAACTATTAGTTTAATACCCTAAATATTTGATAACACTGTTTTTATCCACTGATTTGCACTCATATTGACATTGTATCAATAAGTTATTACATTCTTCAAACCATATTTATCAATTTCATTACATAATAAAATTTTAGGATAGGTGTGATTATGTATGTACTATATATTTTTTACAGAGTTAAAGTCTTTTATTTTTTTCTGTGTTTGTCTAACTATGATTCTTATATTATATATTTTATGTTGAATCCCTTGTATTTAAGGATTATCATGTTCCAACATTGTTTTTTATTATATTGGATTCAACCTAGGATAATTTATTGTTACTTACCAATTATTGTTATATAAATTTTCCCTTCATTGTATTACATGTCAAATTTTTTATAAAAACTCTATAGGGTATAGTCTCTACAATATTCAAAATTTAGAATGTCGCATCTAGCCAAGATCCATCCATATACGGGGAGGTGTTCATGGGGTATTATTTTCAATTTAGTATAATTTCTATTCATATAATGAAAATGGTTGGGGTGTTATAGAATATCAACCATGTTAATGTTTATATAACATATATAAAGGAAAAATTTCATTAAAATACATTCCAATTTAATGGTGTCACACTAAACGAGAACAAGAATCATCAAATTTCATGCTGTAGATTTAATAAATTACCAAATTATGTATATTTACTGAATAATAAATCATTAATCCTTATGTTAGTATGTGTAAATTTTTTTATTATGATATAGAATGTAGAGGTTAAAATAAAAAATATATCTTAAAATGAAATTTTAATATTATTATAAAATAAAAACATTCACTTCGAATTAAAATGTAACATATGAAAAGAAGATGATATTGATTTGGAATAATTTTAAAATTAATATTTCTCCAATAATGGAGACATTATAATTAAATAATATTCCTTAGAGTATATACGTATCCAATGAAAAATCATTATATAATGAATAAAAAGTACGCATAAAATTAATTGAGAATATTTTGAAGAAAAAAAATAGTGTAAATAAGTAGTAACTATAAATATTATTAAAAATAGTTTTCAAAATTATGAATATATGATATGATAAAGAATAAGTATTTTTTTGGAAGACCCATTCATCTGGTAACAATGCTCAATATGAATCATTATATTTTAAAAAATGCATGTTTGACTTACCAATATCCATTTCAGGAAATCTATACAATGAAACGTGAAATATATGAAATTGATTTCAGGTTGTAATAATTTCAAAAATAACATATATTTAAATTATAAATTTAATATGAATAATATTTCTAAAATGATATTTAAAATAATACCTCATAATAATTATAACATAGAAAAAAAATTTGAATTCTCAAAAACACTATTTGTTGGTGTAACACTTGAGTAAAAAACGATTTCATTAAATTTTCATATTTATAATTTGTATATACAAATATGTATAAAGAAGTTATTTATTATAAATTAATGATATTTAAAATATATTTAACACAATTAAATGG
Source organism: Viscum album (assembly GCA_963277665.1). Lineage (NCBI taxonomy): Eukaryota > Viridiplantae > Streptophyta > Magnoliopsida > Santalales > Viscaceae > Viscum > Viscum album. The sequence goes on from OY728157.1 coordinate 1,012,155,694, forward strand.
ATTCTTGGTGCATAATATATAACATGTTGCAGAGAATAATACTTGAGACAAAGCAATCACTTTTGATAATTAAATATTTTTTATAAAAACCAAATGAAATGATAGAAATGAAAATCATTCATTAAATAACATTAATAATATTAGATTCATGATAAAAAACATGTAATTTATACACCATTTGAATGAATACATGGTTTATAATACGTATTGTGTCTTATAAAGTTATAATATGACACACTTATCCCTTACCTTGTTTCCCGGCATAGTCAAATTCACTTTAAAATCCTGTATAAAAGTCATAAATATCATAATCATTTATTTAATAATATTTTCAACATAAATTAGACTTTATTATCCTCATTATTAATTTTCTATTTACATTAATAAGTTGGTTTATGTTGATTCGTATGTTTTACTTATTACATTTCCATTCATTTTGTTATGGAAATCACAAACACTTTTTCAAAAAAATTAATACAATTTTATATAAGATGTGTTTTAGAATTTTTTTTTGACAAATAAATAACTACAACATTGTATTTAATATGATCTTAAGTATTCATTAATATAAATTTTCATTCTTAATTACGATTATAGCAATGAGTATGTTTCCAAATAATTGGAGACATACTTATCATACTAGATGTCCAAATTTACTGATGTCTCTCATACTGAAAAACAACATGAAAAATAAACTAATACTAGTAACCAAAAAAATTGGGTTGATACATATTTTAATTATCATAATTAAAATCTTATAGAAATTACTCAAACCATCGTCTTTTTACAAACATAATGTGGGAGACTTCCTCTAATGCAAGAAAAGCATTTTACACTTTAATTTTTTATATCAACATTATGTCAGACATTTAGTTGTGCTAGATACTCAATAGATATGTAGTAAATGGTGTTTAATTGGTTATAACAAACTCAATGAAATATAACCATCAGGAGTTGTAATATAAAAATTGGGATCCCTCCTATAAATACCAATTATTTTGAAGTGTTTCTGGGTGGTTAATATTATTTAATCTCAAATTATTATCAAGATTACTAATTGTGAATATATCTTACATTGACTTATGTAATTATTTAAGGAGATTTATAAAATTAATTTATTCAAAAGTTATCCCCTTATGATTTTTATGTGTACATTTGAATGATCATCATAATGACCATGGGATATTTTTTATTGGAAGATATATATTTTCTTCTATCGAGTTGAGGGATACAAGGTTAGATACACAATGATTATGATCTATTTGAACCAGGGCTACATAGATGCCAATATAAATAATTTTATCATTATATCAATGGATTCTGAGGATATGAAGACTAGGCTTTTCCAATAATTTTATATATTATTTACTTGATAATATAAGATAGAGTTTCTAGTATGTATAAATAGAGGACACCATTAGTATGAATTATACAATACCTTTATAATTATGTTAGAAATATTTTATTTTAATATCATAAGAGCCATAAATTTTTTTATATTACTATATTAATTATTATTTCATTTTTTAAAATTTTCTAGAGATTTTAATAGAAATTTAAACATCATATTCGTATTTATATTACACTTATTTCTCTTTTAATCTAATTATGGTAAAAGAAATAAATTATATAAATTATATTCTATTTAATTACCAATATTGTACTATGATAAATTGGATCTATAGTTGTACATAAAATGGACTATGTTTTATTATACCATACATAGGATCGAATATTGTAACTTTTTTATATAGAATGGGAGAAAAGTATGATAATATACCAACATATGATTTCAGTATGTTTAGTTTAATTTTATTGAAATATTTTTTTTAAAATAAATTTTAGACACCTCATTTATGTGTATCCATGTGATAGTATTCTTTTGATTGTTATCATTTTGATAGATATAATAATCCAAAATTAATACATATGATGAATGATATCAAGCACAGACAAAATAATGTCAAATCCTTTGGGGCTGATATTTTATTTTTCAATGAAGAAAATAAAAAGTTTTCTAGGGAATTAAAAATACTAAAACCATTGGATTAGAATGTAGAAATGTTGTAGAAGCAAATACATGGTATCCTGAAAATCAATGATTTTTTATAATATATATGATGAATGAATAATTTTTTGTCAAATTTTTTTAATTATTTTAGAAACAATTTTAAATGATGTAATATATAAATTTCATTTTTATTCATATTATAATTTCATATAATTTGTTAAAATATGCTTTGATTATATTTATTTCATATTTTTTTGTATGACTATTTAGTTCCTTATATATGTTCATTTGATTCATTATCTAATGTTTCATGAAACTCAATATTTTTACATATTCTTTTTATTATTCAAATCATTGTATAATGTTATATAAATGATTTGAAATAATTATGGGGTATTGTTTATAAAAATGAATGATATATCTTAATAGGGGATAATATAATCCCCACGAGGAGATATTATATAATGCTGGAGTTTATATTATTCAACATATTAATATCTATTCTATTATTAATATTTATTAACACATGGGGAGTTAAGGATTAATTTGTATCATTGAATATGAAGAACGTAAATGAACATGGACTGTATGTTATTAATATATGATTTATATTAATATGATTTCGATTATCATTTTATTTTTTTTGATATTTATAAGTCGATTGTTTTTATTATTACATATAATATCCATTTAGTTTTGAAATATCAAACTCTTTGATACAGAATGTGTATATACTGTTTATGTCTTCTGTGTTTTAAAATTTATTTGAAGAAAACGTTACATTTTACCATATATATAATATTTTATAGTTTATTAATGAACGTAATAATAAATTATTCATTATGGTTATCATTGTGAGTTTGTGTAAAATTAATTGTACTCACCCATATCAGACCAAAATCATGAATTTAGTAAAGTATCATGTACTCACAGAAGTTTATAAAATTGGAAAAATTATGGTAGTATTTATAATAGGAATGATACTTGTAATGTATATGATAATGAAAATCATAACAAAGTCCATCAAACTATCATATGTCTATAATGAAAATAAAGAAAATATTTTTTTAGAATGTATGAAATTATTTCCAAACTCTAATTGTGTAAATTAATATGACATCAGAAATTTAATTTTTCCAGGTTATTATAAGATGTCCTCATCCATGTTTCAATGTTTTTTCAACAAAATCCATGAAATAAAACCATTAGGAGGTATCAAGGTGATCATTGGGTTCTATCCTATATATACTAGGTCTTTTCTTGAGTAATCTATTTGTCAATTACATTTGATCTTGAATTTTATTAAATAATATGTTGCAAAAAAAATCTCATTCATAATATTTTTATTTAGTTTTGTAGATAGATTTGTTCTATGAGAACCTCTTGAGGTTTCCTTCTTACGATCATTCGTAATTTTTACATGCATCAAATTATCATTATGATGGATGGATTAAAGGGTAGGAAGGAAAAGATCATGATCCCTCAGATCAAGGGCTACCAAGGCTTGGTATATACAGACATTGACCCATTAGATTGAGAGATTCCTAGTTTAGGTAGATAAAGAATATAAAAATTATATCATGGTATTTTGGGGATAGAAATACAGATCAATGTTGATTGTCATATCAAGGGCTTCCCTATTCTGGGATGTATGAACTTTATATAGTTATAAAACACCGTACTCATTAGTATGGTTTATATATAACGTTTATATGATCATAAAAAATATTCTTTTATATTCTTAAAATTAATTCATTATTTTTTACGTATTGTATTATTATTTTTACCAACAGTTATATCCCTCTGAACAATTTAATTTACGGTTATTTATCTTATTTGTAATTTTTTTCTTATTGGGTTTTTGCATTAATAGTATGATGGTGAAAAAATAAATTTTATTTAATCTCATTCATAGTAATGTGGACTATATTACTAGGATAAATTTTTTCCTTAATGATTCCAAAAAAATTACATTGATTTTATCAGACCATGTCCATGATCAAATTCTTTGATGTTTTTTATCAGACTGAGATCCAATTTTGATAATATACATGAGGTGGTTTTGGGACAATTTTGTAAAATTATTTTAAACTATGTATTCTAAAATACACTAAACACCTCTATTATTTGTATATAAATATTCACATAATCTATGGATCATAATTAGTATTATCAGTACACTTATCAATCAACATGTTTTCTATTTTCATAGTTGGTTGGGAGTAATCCATTTAGTTTTGATAAACACAGTTAATATTTGTTTAGTTCTAGGTTATTTAATGTAATTTTATCCTTATTATACCATTAATTATTGGGTAGTTTATTTATTTGATATTTTATAATGTTATAGTTTCATTTCAGTTTTTTAAAGTTATGTAATTTATGAAATATTAAATTTATGGTCATAATTGTTTTACTTTTAAGGAACAATGTATTTTTCATCAATATTATGTCAAATAATAATATTTTAACTACATAGAAAAACTCATAATTGTATAATTTATATATTATATTACCGTAATTATATTTCTACTGGTTATCCATGAAATTAGATTATGTTATTGATGATGTATGTGGTTATAAAATCCCAACGAAAATTAATCTATAATTTACCAATAAATAAGAATTGATTTAGTTATAATAGAAAAATGACAAAATAATTGAAAACATAGATATTGTACATTAGAGTGATGTATCATAAATATAATAATTATTACTGAGTATAAATTTGATACCAATATTCTCATAATAGGTAGATATAAATTTTACATGTAAAATTCTATTTTGGATGGAATAAATTATAATAGTTGTTAATTTATAATTTTTAAATTGTATAAACAATTTATCATTATAGGATCTTAGTAATTTCATAAATAATTTATATATTGAATATAATAATTCTCATGAAAATCCATGGAAAGAGACTATAAAAATAAAAATGTATATCCATTATCAAAAGGATGTTGTTTTTAACATGTAATGATGAAAGATGTTTTAATTTAACAGAGAATAGGGACAATAAATATAATAGTTTATCATTTTAGAAAAAAAATTAATAACTATCATAATAATATTTGAAATTCATAATTTTGTTTATCCAAGAATTTATGTTGTGGAAAACTAATATGTTACATCATGGAAGATATTGTTTTCACTATACAAGTTGAACCATTGCATTATTTATATTAGAAGAGGGAGAAATGTGTTTAATAATTTTATGATAATTAAAATAACTAAATTTGTTAAAATGTTATTTTTTATCAACAAATGATATTATAAATAAATTTTATAAAATCACATAACACCCCTAGTTTCTTGCATATTACAATTTTATTATAAATTAAATCGTATATAATATATTGGATTAGTTTGGAGAGTATATGGACAGTTTTTCATAGTGTTATAAAAACTATTGCGCGTAAGGTTTTATAATGATTATTAAAAACCCGTAAAAATTATTTGAAACCATTCAAGGTGTTTTAGGGATTTATTGGGAAGGTGTATAGTCAGTTTAAATTTTTTACAGACACTACACGTGCTCTGGGAAACCATGTATATAGAAGAACTGTTGAGAATAGAGATTGTGTTCTATTTATCAAAATGTGTGAGTAATGTAACTAATATTTTCATATATATAATCCTTTAATTAAAATTTTTTAATCACACCATGGTTTTATTTATTGGGAAATTGCTACATTTTTATATTTCTATGGAGTATTGACATTAATTGAAATAACTATATTATTTTCAATATTTACTATTTTATTCATATTCATTATTTTGGAAAAAAATTATAAAATAAAATATATAGTAAAATACATTTATTTAATATTTCATATGTATTTGGATTTATTAAATCATTATTATAATAATTTATAACCGAAATTTTATAGGAATAATACTTATTCAATAGTTTGACCTTGAAAACTTTGGGTAAATATGTATTATTTTAAATATGATCTTTTATAATAATTTGTATATCCATAAAAATCTCATGTAATTAAGAGATATGTAAATAAAAAAATGAAAAATTTTCAGTTAGAAGTCCATGACATAATATTCCATTTTAAAGATCATTAATTCATGGTAACGTGGAGTATTACAATATAAAGATTCACCTATAAAAAATAAATTTCTCTATGTAAAATATTCATAACTCCTCCCTGAAAGGTCCAATAAAAATTATATCTTGTGTGGGGACTAATAAAGTTAAATAAAATCATTAATGAAGAAACATTCTATCAGTCATCCATTTATTGAGTCATCCCCCACATAAATTGACAGATCAAATTTTGAGTGACAATTCATCATCCATTTCCCAATAATTTTTTCTCTTACATCACATACCAAAAGATCATCATTTCAATGTGTCAAGGTTGAGTAAATATGATTTAATAATTCTTGTTATTTTAAAATATATTAGATTAACTATTCTCATTATTTTTCCTCTAATATGTTACCTTCATTTCAATATTATCATTCTTTAATTATTTGAATTTTTATTTCTTTATTTTTTCTATTTTTTCATTATAATGTTTTTGTAGTGGTTAAATTTATTTTCGTGATACATCACCCCACATTCCATAATATATATTTCTTCAGCCTCATTTAATCACTTCCCCTATCATTGATTTCTATGTAATTCAAATAGTCTTGTATTGTTTAGAAGTTGAAATTGAATATATTAATCAAAAATTAAGAGGCCTTGAATTATCATAACAAAATTAAAATTAGTGGGTTAAGAGTAAATTCTTTGGATATATGAATTCTATATAATAATGATTAATTTATTTTAAATAAAAATAACAACATCATAATTATAACCTACACACAATGTTTTTTTTCTAGTGACATCTTTATGTTAGTTTTCTTCCTCTCCCTTGTGATTTTTATTTTCATATTTTCATATATATATATATATATATATTATATTATATTCAATTTGTATTCATATGAAAACCAACCAATTTATTTTACTATATTTTGTTTATATTAGTTAGTTTATAATAATGTATATATTAATATAGTGTTTTGTGAGTGTCATATTTGTGAGATCAACAAAAGTGGATTCCCCTATGGTGAATTCTTAGTTATATAATAAATAATTGAATATTGTATCTTGAAAAATCCCTATCTTTAATTTGGCTCCATTTTCATGGTGGATATGAGATGTCACATTATAGTCTTTATAAAAATAAAAAAATATATACAAACAAATAATTGAAATCGATATTACTTAAAAATAAATCAATTATTAAACAAATATAGATTTTTATGATGATTACTGTTATTATTTTTATATTGTAAGAATTTATTGAGAGCCTATAATGGATGATTCATTGAAGATCTATATGGAACAAAACGATATGACAAATAAATAGAAATTTCAAAATCTTCTAAAATATTGTCATCTATTAGATTCTTTGGCCAATGATTTTGATTAAAGGTTAAAGAAAATCCTATTAAACTTATATTTCAAGAAGACAATGAGGGGGAGGAAGATAAATATGAATATCTTATTCCATCTATAATAAATTAATTTCTTATTTCCTTGCTAATGGAAAATGTGACTGAAGATAAATGTTTTAAGGGAGATATAATTTCGGATCCTTATTTTTATTAAATTGTAAAGGACTCTTAATTGGATACTAATCTCCCTTATTAAATTTATCTAGATTCACCTCTACTACTATAGTCCATATTTTAATAATATTAATATGTAACATTGGTTGATAGAAAAATATATGAGACATTCATGTTGTAATGTAGATAATTTTAGGAATATGGGACAATAAAATAAATCATAGTGGATTAATTTGACATACCCAAACCATATGATAATATCTATATTAGTTTACATCCTTCATCAATATTAGATGTGTTTCTTTTATATGATCTACATAGGGAGCACGCCTATATCCACCCATGTGTACCTCTAAAAAAATCATTTAATATCTTTTAGGAGTTGGGGTTATCTTAAATTTAATTTTGTTTTATCACTCTCGGAATCTATTTATGGATGTTTTATGAAATAAAATTATGTGATTTCTAAAAATAAAACCTATTCCACATTCAGAATGGGTTAAACCACCAATATTTCTTATTGAGGGGTTATAAAATCCTAGAATCCAAATGGTGTTGAAAACCATTTTATATCTTCATTTTCATTACACTGTATTGTTATTAATTTCTATTTTGATTTTATAGATAGTAGGATTTATTGGTTTTGTGGTACTAGCTTTTATATTTTCTCATGGATTCCACTAAAAAATAATGTCAGGTTTTACTATTCTTTACCTTTTCCATTTTGACCTTATATGTATTTTTCTAGTTGAAATGTAGTCTAATGAATTTATGTGTGATGATATAGTCAAACTACATGTTGTATATTTTTTTGATTTTATTTTTTATTTTTTGTATTATTATAAATATTGAACATAAATTAATATTTATTTTTTTTTTCAAAAATAAATTGATTTTGTGAAATCCGAAAAGACTTATGAGAAAATGGAATTGCAAATGGTAGATGATGTGAATTTTCATTCCTTCAATTATACATTGGATCTTTTTTTTGAGTTTGACTAAAATTTGAAATCCATGCCCAAGAAAAACTAAATGAAATTTGTTTTCATTCCTATGAGGTATTATTAACCTCTTTTACATATCCATTATATTACCCCCACTTTATTGAGAACCTTGGATTTTGTGTGAGATCTAGAATAGGTTATTTCCCTCTTTCATTGATTCTGAAATGATGGATTTTTATAAATGATTGTGGAATCTCATAGGGTAGACATATTTTATAATGATACCTACCTATACATATATAAATAATTATCTATTTTATGGAAGAAATCCCTTTATAGGTATGTGAAACATTAAAATCTAATATTCATTTCCTACCTGTACTCACTGAATATTTCCATGGATATTTAATGTCATAGTGTATGGGATGGGCCGTTCATGTGCGTTATTTGGGATGTATTTTAATTCTGGATTCTTTGAGTTGTGTTGAAAATTTTAGACCGTTGATAATGACAAAATTGGTATTGAGAAATAATTTCATTTTGTATTATTTCACTATTATTATTATCATTTGAAATAAATTCAAAAAAACAAACTATTAATTAGAAAAAAACAAAAAATAGAAGTGTGGTTTAATTTATAATTGAAATTTTTTTTATAAATTTTATTCTAATTTAAAATTGGGTTAATTATTTTCATTTATTATTTATATGAATTTTTAATCTAATCCTCCATGAAAAGAAATTGTTTTTTTCATCAGATTCCAAATAGAAAATGAAAAAACATATGGGATGAAATTGGATGAAATCAATCTCTATAATCCTTTCTCAACTCATGTTTCGTGTCATATTAAAATGGATTTGGTTTGGTATTTCTAATTGTTATGTATATTTGAGTGAGATTTATCCTTTGTTTTAAATTTATTATTCATTTGTTTTTTAAATGATTTCATCCTCCCCTTTGCACAAAAAACTTTTTCAGTCAATTTACCACCAATATGAGGGGACAAAATTCAAATGTAAATATCAACCGAATTAAAAATATTTTAATTTATGATTATTTAGATATCTAATTAATTTAATATAAAAATGTTAAAACATGATAATTACATGTATTAACTTATATAGAAATTCAATTTATTTTGATTGATGTGTCACAAAAAAACACAATTCGAGAGAGGTTTTGATTGAGAAATGAATGTATTTATGAGGTTGAAATAATTTAAATGTGAGAAATGAAAATTTTATATAATTTTGTTTTATAAAATAGTAATCATAGTGTTCTATTTTAAACACTATCTATGACATATTTTTCGTTTTTTAATTATTGTGTGGACTTTGATTTGAATATTTGTTGATTTCCTAGGAGTGCAATTATTAATTATACAGGATAGAAGAAACCAATATTTTCATTTATTTTGTTATTTAATTAAATATTTCCAATCCCACCATTATTTAAGGTAATTTATCACATTTTCATGATTTAGTGTAATTTTGTTCTTAAATGTAAAACATTGTCTTATTTTAGATTTTAACTATTTTAAAGTTATTTTTTATTTCATACATAAAAAATTTCAAACATAATGAAGATGTAAAATTCTTTTTTTTAATCCATAAATATTTGGATTCATTACGTTGTTATTTATCTAGAAGCTCAAACCATACTTTGGATGCCTAAAACCATCTCCGAACTATAGCCTCAAAAATAATGTCAAACTCAATATTCAGTTAAAGATGAGGTTATCGTTCAAATTGGGATAGGAAAAAAAGATATATTAATGTACATTGAGAATTAAATAGAATAAATCAAAAAATTAATTTAGAATTAAATGACATAATATGACATTTTAAAGGTCATCAATTCATAGAAAATTATTATATTTGATTGAGAGGAATCACACGCCCATAATAAATGTCTCCGAGTAAAATAGGTATAGATCCTAAATCCAAGGACCAATAAATATGATATTTTGGGGATGTAAACCAAAATATTTATTGATTAACATTTATGAATGTCAATTTCTACATTTTATCCATTTAATGGATTTCACATGAACATTTCATTAGATGTCAAGTTTTGAGCGATAATTCTTCAACTATTTTCACTACTAAATAATTTTTGACCCCCTAAAAAGGATATTAATTTTACGGGGAAAAGGTGAATTAAAGTGGTAATATATATATTTTTTAATATATATTATTTTATCACTTCTTCGTCTATTCTTTTCGATTCATTTAAATTTAGTTTTTTTCCAACCATGACTCATTTATCTACATGTTTGGGCAGAGATAACCCTTAATGGGAGAGATCAAGATTTATGCCTAGATTCAAAAAATGTATTTTAGATGGGAATAAAGCCAATAGAGGATAGTCTCATGGATAGATGTATTTCTAGCTATATGTTGGGGATTGCAACATTGACTGGATTTGGTAGAAGTCCACATGATGGAGTGGATGTTGAAATATTTCCTTGGATACACTCCATGAATCAAAGAACATGTTGTAATAGTTTTTGGATTTTCTATAATGGAAAAATATATACAATAATATATATGTTTTTATATTTAGTATGTGATGGAATCATGATCCATTGAGGTCGAAATTTCATCAAATAAGAAGTGAAGATGACACTCATTTGTTGGGGAGTGGTATGTTAGTCGTGGATGTATATAAGTTAACATGAAGTGGATGTGGTGGCATCAAGATTCCAATGATCAAATACTAAGGTGGAATACAATTCTTTGAGGAAGGCCAGATAGACCATTGGTGTGTATTTGGGTTGAAATGAACAATGAATTTGGGGATGGGATTGATTTATATGTAATATGAGTTATTACCATGGAAATGTGTTGATGGGTTTTGTAGATCCCAAAAATGGTTTATAGAGGAGTAGATACAAAGATGGTGAGTTTTCCAAAGTGGTTTGGAATTCACGGAGGATATTTGAATGTGGTGTGTTGGGAAATGCATCAGGGAAGTATCAAAAGTCGTGTTGAGGGTCTTTTAGCCCCATTTTAATGGATTAATGTTCACAGCAAAAAAATGGTGGTACATAACAATGTCATATGTTGTGGAGAACCGTAGTTGGTTTGTCATTAATTGATGACATGACCTTTGTTTTGAGTTTGATATAATAGGACAGGAAACATCTTAGTGTACCAGTATTGGTGTCAGGTGTTGGGTTAATTTTTGACTAGTGGAATACCATGTGATGAAGGTTATTCAAGGTTTTCCCATTTGCTTGTTTGAATATAGACTAAGGTATTTGGGCCTCGAGATTTAGGTTAATCTAGGTTAGGGAATGTGGTTTCAATGTAGATGTTCATTTGGGTGATTTCTTTCTTGTTTCACTGTTATATCATTGAAGGAACTAGATGAGATGGTTCTATGATATTTTACCCATGAATTTGGGAGAGGATCAAAATGATGTTCTTCAAGTAAGTTCTAACAAGGAAATGGAGTTATTTTCAAGTATCCTCACAAGCAATTGTTTTATTACATTAGCCATAATTTAAAGATGTAATTATGTTAGGTATGATGAAATAAAATTGATGCATCCACGGGTAGTATAAGGTTGGGATTGAGATCCTGGTTGAGGAAATGATTTGGGGGTATGGATGTTTCATTGTAATTTGCATTGTTATGAAATGACTGACATTAAAAAGAAATATGGAAGATAAATTTTTTTAGGTGGGCCTATCTCTCATCCTCTAGACATCAAGGATATTTTATTCTTGGAATGTGTTGTAGGGTGTATGATCTATTCCTTTTGTGGAGACACATCCTTATGTAGATATTATTTAATTATCATTTATTGTTGTTAATGAATTGTTTCATGGTTGTCTGTGATGTTTTTGGGGGTGTTATTGTAACATCCCAAGTAAGTAATGAGTAATATATATTTTTATCTATGTTTACTAATGATTAAGATAGTGTTATAGAGGCTTAAAATGAAAATAAATACAATCTTATGCATGGAATACACTAATATTCTTAAAAGATTGTTTACTGCCTTTTGATGGAAAACCATTTTTGAATGAATATTTTGAAAATTTTATAAACTATGTTTGTCAAAATAAACTTATCATTTATGATTGGGACATCAAAATTTACCTTGTGTGAATTTTTGGTATTTTTCTGATAATGTTCATTTTTTAATGAATAGTGAAAAATACTGCATTTTACATAAAAACTACTTTTTAATCGAATTTATTTATATGATTAGATTATGTTTTGAATTGGTTTTGAAGTGAAATTAGAATATATTTTTACCATTTTATCCAATGGTGGTCATTGTAATCAATTTCACTTTGAAATTAGACTTAAACTGGTGTTAATCTTTTGATACTTATTGTTTTGTAAAAACACGCTATTTGCTCTGGCAGTGGGAATTAATTATTAAATTAATTAATGTGACTTATATGATTTTAATTTTGTAAAATAGACTTCATTTTTGAATTCGGAATATCAAATATATCTTAGGGTGAATTTTTTGTAATTTTCTGAAAAACATCAATTTTTGATGAATAGTGAAACCACTAAGTGGTAATCAAGCAAACTGATTTTTCAGTTAAATGAAAGTTTACCACTAATGTGTATTGAATTTTGAAAATCCGACATACATGGTTGTCATTAAGAAGTAAAATATGGTTCAATGAGATTAAAATAATTTTTTGGTGAATAGTAACTTATTAAGTTTTTAATCGCGATTAGTGGTGATTAGTGTAGTTTAAGGTATAAATAATGCTTTAATAATATGAAATGACCTAGACACATGTCCCAACCATATTGGTTGTGTCATGGGCGACCAAGACAAGCCATGGGTCAACTTGGGGACCCCATGGAGACATTTTGGTTGGGAAATGACATAAATAACTTTTTTATTTAATGTAAAAGTAAAAATGACACAAACATAATATGTTTTACGAAAACAATTTTTACATGGGGTTATAAAGATCAGATATTTGATTATAAATAGTCATTGGAAAGATAAAAATATTTTCTACATCATAGTATTTTTTTTATGATTTTTAGACATTAAATAAATTAAATTATTAATGACATAATCATGATGCAGTGATGACATCATTATTTGACGATTTAAATAAAATGGAAAGACAATGTAAAATCTATGAACTACACATCGCCAGAACCAATTGGATGAGTGGATTTAGAACCCTTATCACCTTATCCACGAATTATATCAATGTGGGACCTTTTAAAACCGAAACACATTTTCAAATAAAGTAATAGTTCTTTACTTTCCAAAAGTGCCCCTCCTCTCCTCTTATAAAAGGCCCCCACCTCTACCTCATTTCACACACTCCTCAAGCCTTTGGCTCGGCCAACCCCTGCCAATTTACTCTCTACACATCCCTCTCCTCATCCTAGAGGATTCCCTTTGGGCATAATCCTTTCAAAGGAATCCTTTAGGCTCAAATCAAAAGGAGTTACACTTTTTAAGGTAATTCATTCTTTCATGTTCATTTGTTTTATTTTCCTTCTCCGACCCCTAAACTCTTTTTATTTACTTATTTTGTAACAACACCAGTATCTTAAATATACTAGGATGTTGTTATAATATTTATTTGAGCTACACTCTAACACAACTACATCAAATGGTTAAAGAACATACGGTTTCGGTGGATGGCGAAATTCTGCCTCCCGAAACGATGATTGTTCAATACTCATTTAACACCTTCAAAGGTGGCCATTATGATGTAACTATTTTTATATATGATATATAATATGTTTATTTTTTCCTTAAGCTTCTGTTTTTTTCATTTTGGGCATACCTTTATGGTTTCCATTATTGGTGAACACGATATCTTCATTTTAAGATGTGCGGACTACCGCCCCCTCAAAGTGTTTTGATTCGTTAAATACCATATGTGGGACATATAAAGGATGGAACTATGATATTATATATGATATTATACTGGAATTATAATATACCTTTATATCATTATGATTCCATTCTATAAAATACGAAATAGAAATGAAAGTAGCGTTCATGCGTACGTACGGCTTACCGTCTCCATGAACGGTGCATTTCATTTCTTACCTCTAAATGATTATGTAATATTATAAATGCAAGTATGTACTGGATATATATGACATATATGATATCTACATCATGAATAACATTCTAGATATAATGAACCTTTGACCAAATTAACAACATGTAAGTGTAAGAAGTCTATTTTTGACTTAAGAACCAAATACCGACAAAATGAACATTATTAACTTAACTGATTACATGATGTTCATAACATGGTATAAAAGGAATAATGAACTTGAAAAAGATTCATAAGAAAGTAGGGATTAACTCATTTTTATTATTCAGGATATTAAAGAACAGTCGGGTCAAGTCGGATACGAGGTATGAGACTTCGTCTCAATCTCCTTTCATTGAGGCATATTTTATTTTATACACAACTTTCTTTTATACGGTGTAAAAACCCCTTTGACTTTTACCTTTATTCAAAAGGAATCTTTTTTATACGAAGCGTTTACTAAACGACCAAAGGGACTGTTTTTGTCCTACGTATGCGGCAACAACGACTTCTCCGCCGTCGTAACCGTTATTTGAGTTCCGGCTTCCTCTTCAAGCCATACCTTCTTTTTTTAAAAGAAAAATAAATACCATGTTTTACTTTGGTATTGAAAATGGTTTTCATAATGTTTTTATTATATCAATGTGTTGTATTGATATCTCGTGATTGAAATGTGGAAATGTTATGTTTCCTTTATGCATGTTTTATGTGATATGATTATGTTATCGTTTTTGGGCATTATTATGATGACGGGTGGTTCCGTGATAAACTAAGGGCGGGTGAGCCCGTTATAGCTCTCCAATGCATTGGGTAACGCGAAGGAGTGAAACGTTAAGGTTTCTCCGAAGATATTTTAGGGAATATACTGTGATGGGTATTCCAAACGTAACCAAGAGGGTTACTCCCTACGTAAGAATGTTATGAATGCCTCAAGTTACCTTTATGTCTTATGATTCCTATGATTTATTCATGATTTTATGAGGTATGTTAAAGTGCCTATGTTTTATGGGTAAAGTATGATTTCATTCTTATGTATGTATGAAATCATGTTTCCTTTCCATGTTTTTTTTAACCCATACTGAGTTTTTATGCTCATCCCAAGTTTTTGAAATGTTTTTCACAGGTCAAGGGAAAGGTACATGATAAGATGATAGAGTCAAGGATGTGTCAAGAAATAATCCATGTTTTATTTTAAACGTGTTTCCATTGATGGGAATGGAAAATACTATCTTTATGTAACCACTTTGTTTATATGTGGAATGTAATGCAAGTTTTATGATGTAATTCTCTAAAACTCTAAACCCGAAAAGATCCAAAATGTTTAATCTTGTAATAACTCATGATTAAGTAAGGTTTAAGGCTGGGGCCTTATAGTTATAGAGGTGCATGATAAAAAAGAATGAGAAATGGGTCCAAACCATGTGCATTGGACAGTAGGTGCACAATTTGGGGAATCAATTTTCCTAACCCAAGAAATCATGCAGCTTCTGGACCCTTTTAATTAAAATCAACAAAATTTTTACAACAAGGTTTGGAAAACTATGTGGACTAAGCCTTATTAAAAAGAGGGATTTGTATGTTTGGAGAACAGTTTGACGAACTGCATGGGAAAACCATCAAAGCACTAAAATGTGGTAAATTCCTATTTTTTCCCTCAATATTATATCATTGTTCCCTTATATTCACCCTTTTTGACTCCCTACAACTTCTATGATGAAATGAAATTCCCCTTCTACACTATGGGTGACTCTCCATCTATTAGTAGTCATTTTTTGTGAAATTTATTTTGAATTTAATCTCTCATTATATCTTCAACTCTTTTCATTATTTTTTTAAAGAGTATTTTTCCTTAGTTTACCATCCTTTCAAAACCCATAAAAATGACATTTCTTATATATTGGTTATTTGGAAATTAATTAGTGATTGAGATAGTATCAATAGAGGGGATCATGAAAGCATTCTTCAACTGACATGATCTAGGTGGTATTAAATCATTTTCCCATACATTGTATGCTTTAATATTTCATGTTGTTGTGACAATGTGTAGTCTTGGTGCATTTTAATAAACATGACTATAGAATGTGGTTTGGGAATTTTTTTAATGTGATATAACCTTTATAGATCTCATTCGGTTTATTGAAGATTTAAAACCTGACCTAGGTCCACCCATGGAGTTTTCCAATCCTTCTGAATATGGTCAAAGGAGTCGATGAATAGTGATATTTGGATGTTTTAATAATGAATGGGTTTTCAATAGTGACTTGGTAGATGAACTCCATTTTAATAGATAATTAAATTAATTATAATTTATATTTATGAATATCCTAAGAAGCATTAATGTGATTAATGTGGTGTTTTGGGTTTTTACATGGTTATGGTTTTTAAATGTTGAAAACTATGTTTAAATGTGGAAAATGTTTTCGAAATATATGTTTAACTTCATCTTTTTTAAAATGGGATTTTCATATGTGATTGAAAATTTTTTTTTGAAATGATATGGGTGTATGCATTCCATGTGAAAATCATTAATTGTTGATTGAATGGATAAAATGTAAATGAAATCATTGTTATATATCTTATTTTCCAACATGTATAACTCTATTTGTAATCGGTGTATTCATGAATGATTCAAGTTAATTTTTTTAATTTTTTCATGCAATGATTTAGTGTTAATGTTCTATTTGGACCTTTTTCGTTAGTTTTATTTATGGGTTAAGGGGGAGTAACCATGTCGATTATGATGTCCTGATGTCATGGATATGGATTAAGCTAAATAATGAATGTGCACAATTGATAACGTGGAATAATTAGGTGTTTGGAATAATAATATTTGTTAAAGGGTTACCTATTATGAGTTGGGTATGTATATTGAGTTATGATTGTAAATGATAAGTGGGTTCAATAGTTATGGTTGGCACTGGTAAATGTTATATGGTTAAAGATTCATGTGAACATGGATTAATGGTAGTGAGGTTTATTGGATTGATTCTACTCCTGATGATCATCCAAATAGATTCTCTAGACCAAACAATTAAATTCTGGGGTAAGGGAGATAGATTTAAGCTCTATACACCCATGTAATGCAATTGGTAATGCACCAGGATAAAGGTTTCAAGGTGAGGTAATGCACTTGCACAAAGGCTTCAAGATAACTTGATGCATCGTGACTTAGGATCCATGGTGAGGTACTGGAGCTGGACTAATTCTATAATATAACAAAATGAATACTATTTGTGGAATGATTTCTCTTATGAATTAATTATCACTACCATATAACATAATCTATATTATTGGCGTCATCCATGGTAAATTTGATGTACATAGAGATATCATGAGACTAATTATTAAAGCCACTAAGTTGTATTCTATTATTAAATATCTCCTTGATTATTTTATATTATCTTGTTATTCATTATATACATATATAATTTTATAATTTTATTATTCATTTGAATCTATTTTTGGATTTTCAGTTTTCTTATTTTCTGTTTATGTTAATGTAGCCTCTTGATATACAGTGTACTCCTCATATTGATATAGCATTTGATTTTTAGTTACACATTGTCATTTATTTCTTGTTGTCTATTTATTGTTCACTACATATCAAAGAATATGTTGATATTATTTTTGTGTTACTTTTTTATGATAAGTAGTATTTGTCTCCAAAATGTTTTTCCAAAAACCCGAATCGTTATTCGATAGCCTCCAATGTGCAGTGTGGCATGCATGTGGTCATGTGATGACCCAACTCAGGGCACCGACCATAGTGGAAAAATATTTGTGGCCATTACATGGTAGAATAATTATAGATGATGTCTTTCCTTACTATTTGGTATATATATCCATGAGACTACGATATTTTCAGTTCATCGTATTGAGCTCTTCCATGGGTTCCAACCCAGCCATTTATTAGAAAAATCCATGGTTTCCAACAGTGGGAAATTGTTTTCTAATTTGGCCTTTTATATTTGGCTGATATTTCAACCTCGAGATGCTTAAATAATCATGATGTTATTTAATAATGAGGTTTTATCTCTTATCCAAGTTTGGAAGGAGATGATTTTTTAGATCATTCATCATATTTGGTGCATAGGATCAGTATGTCATCCATATGTTTTGAGTGATAAACTTGTAAACGAAATCATTGTAACCTAAATGGGGATGAAACATGAAATTGAATTAAACTATTTATGTTGAAATGAGTGTTAAATAGGTTTGGAAAATATAGATCATTTGGATATGATAATGGGAAATGATTTGAACTATGTTTTTGAATCAATCATGGATCAAAAAAATACTTGGTCAAAAAATAGTTTTTAAAATTATGAAATATGGTGTTTCAAAATGGATTGTTCTGTAATACGAATCTTGAGGATTTAAATATTAAATTTTAATTATGATTGTAACCATAAATGATGGAACAGGTAAGGTCCATAGAAATGGATATCTCTAGTATTATGATTAGAATCATAGTATGGGTCGTTTGGGAAGATAGAGTTCCCCCATTTGAGGCCATATTCTGGGGTCATAGGGTTATGAATAAATTTTTATATGATAGATGAGATGTTTTTGTGTGGACCTAGACAGAGATGTGAGTTTGTGTAATGGTATATTGTCTGGTAAAGTGGGAATGGTAACACTTCTGGGTTGTGATTTTGAATGTTATGTTTTGGTAACTAGAGTCGGTGTTTTTCTCATAGTACTAACATAAGTGTTCCAGTATCCATAGTGTGAAACCTTGAGTAAGTGGTTTCCTGGTTTTTTTAGGGGTGATGTGTTTTATAATGGGGGATTGATTTCCTCCCTTGTGTAGTTAGTAGTTTGAGGATCAATTTGTCTGTCATAGAGGGAGATCCATTGGGAATCTCTAAATATGAAGAATATTTAGGGAGATAGTACCATTTTATCATTAATGAGGAACATTAAGTGAGAAAAATTTGGTTTATAAGTGATTTTGGATTTTTATAACACAGGTGGATGTTTTGGACATTATAATGGGAAGATAAATAGTATTTTGTTTTTGGTGAAAATTGGTCCAAGAGGTCTAACACTAATGTTTTTTGGTTTTTGGTGAGAGATATTGAGTTAGTATTTTGATTTTATAGTTTAGGAAAATCAAGGGTTTATTTTGGGTGGATATCCTAGTGTTGGAGGAGACTTTGGAATGTTAAACATGGGTGGTATCCTCTAATGTATAAATGATCCATAGTGGATAATGTCATTTTTTAGTAAAATTGTATAGTTATTTCTTTTTCATCCATTAATAATTCAATTGAGTGATTATGTATAATTATAAATGTATTTTGGATGAGAATTAATTTTTTAAGACTTAATCATTTGGTTTTATTGGCGTTTGATGCTTAAATTGATATTGTATTAGGGTGTACAATGGAAGGGTTTCATATGTCTGAATTTTTATTTTTATGGAAGTTAAACCCTGTGTGGTACATGTCATGTTCTTAAAACATATTTCTAAAAACAATTTGTCTGTTGTATGAGAATTTTTATAATTTATTGATTATAATGTGTCAGATAAGAAACTAGGTTTCATCAGATGAATGAGTGGGTGTTGGGTGTAGCTCCAATGATGTATGAATCGTGTGATTTAGAGTCATGTTTATTTTGTGGTTGTAGGACAGTGTGATGCGTTGAAGAAATTGAAGAGGTCCATATGTGGCAATGTTATGGAAATATGTGGTTTTTTTGTGATGGATTAATTGGTTCCTCTATAAAAGCACATGTTTTGTTTTACGAAACCAACATTGAATAATGGTTATATAAGAGACTGTATAGATGTTTAATGTTTTGATGATTCATTATTTATATATTGAAAATCAATATGGTGGTTATAGAAGAACCATAGATACATTTTTGTGGAGGATGCATTGAAATCGTTGGTCACAACTTCTTGGTAGAGTGTCATGATGTGGTGGGTGGTTCAGTTTTCAAATACCACGATTTGTGGGGAACAAGTGTTATTGAGACATTGGATGCAAATGAAACTTGACACTATTAGAATGTAATGGTGTCCTCATGGTGGGAGGATTAATCAGTTATGTATACATTCTGGTGGAATTCATAAACGAATTCTTTGCATACTCTTAGTTGGTAAAGATCATTCCCAATATCATGAAATCATCCCATGTACCTGGTAAATCTATGGAATTCCATATAGCTTCACTAAATGTATTTTATATTGGAATGAGGCATCATGGAGTATACTAGAATGTATTGTTTTATGTGGAGTCATATTGTGTGGGGTGTTTTATAGACTGACTATGTGATTGGTCCTAAGGATAGACTGAATTCGATGAATTCTGTGGGTTCTACTCTCAGATGTCGAGAATGGGTTGTAGTTGATATAAGTGTAGTTTTTTAATGTTAATATTGAAAACCAATTAATATTTTTATGTTTTATCTGGGTTTATATGTGTAATACTCATTGGATAAAATTTTAAAAGAAAAGTGATAATAACAACAATCCAAATGTCGAGAGTTGTTGGTTGGTCATGTATGTATAGACTAGAAGATGATGGGGTTGAGGTTGCATAGAGATTCCAATGGGATGTCTGTGAAGGGTACAATTGGGTTCCTCTATGAAAGATTGGTGATTCTTCGATGTGGTGGTAAATTTATCACAGTGATGTCTTCGAGGTTAGGATTCTTTTAAATGAAATTTGAGTTGTCATAACTAAGATGTGATGTTTGGTGCTAGTAAGATAGAAATAATTTTTAATGGAAAAGGATGAAATTTAAATGGATTATATCCAGTAGTTTTGAATAACAACTTTTAAATGAAAACAAATGATGGAGGTATGCATTAACTTTGAAGTAATCATTTCGTGACAGAGGGAAGACATTCAAATAGTGGAATTTTAGTGGTAATTAAGTGGGTCGGTCAGAATGGCTGTATTCAGTTTCATAGATAGGGAATGGATGTGGTTGATTGTAATCCACATTCAGTTTATTTTGGGATGATAAGTTAGTTTTTAATGGGAATGTGGTTTTAGGGATAACTATTTAGTGTTTTGTTGAGAATGGGTTGATGGGAGTGTGACAAATTTGGGTAGTTTTGAAAAAAAAGACTAAATACCACAGTTTTTTGATGTTATTGTGGATGATTGGACATAGTGAGTTTGTAAATGCATTGAGTATGTTATAAATGATGAGTTTATGATTTATTTAGTATTAAATTCTAGCAAGTTATTTATATATAAAAAAATATGGTGCGGAACAAAGGAACATCGTGGGGATCACCATAGGGGGAAATTGGTTAGTTGATGGAATGATTGGTTTATTGAGCTTGATGGAATTAGGTAGAATGCATCCCATTGTAGTGGGGGTTTTTAGGCATTGTATTAGGTTTTTATAGATTTAGTTCTTTTTTATTAATGTAATTATTTGTTTTCTTTCTCATTACAATTGTTCTTAAATATAATTTAGTATATTGGGAATTGAGTTACAGGTTAGTTTAGTTTTGGAATCTAGTTTAAATCATGTTTTTCCTATAGGTGATTTTTGTCATGGTTTAATATTATAGATTTGAGGTAATAGGGTAGATCAATGTAATATGGTCCACGAATCGTGGAGTAGAGAAGACTAATGGTGTTCGAGTTGGCTCTCCTAGAGTATTGTAGTAAATTTTTTCTATCCACTTCAATGGTTATATAATGACATTGCGAAGATGATTCTCTATAGTTGATGGTGTTGATTATGATTTGATGTTGATTCATCCACAAGGAATCAAGGCATATGATTCAAGATCATTTAGGGGGATATTATTTCATGGTACGGTCTTGTCCATGCTCTTTGTGTTATTACATCATGATTCAATTTAGATATATGCATGGAATATGAAATTTTATAAGTGTGATTATGGCCCAACCTTCATCACTAAGGACTATGTTATTCTTGGTATTTTAGGATTTAGGATGAGCCATTATAAAGATGGGTGGTTTAAATCTTGACCTTATGTAGAGTTATTTCTTTTTTTATATTTTCTTAAACATTATTTATTCTATATTTTGATGTTATTCATAGGTTTATGATATTTTTTTGGGCTATTCTGGGGGTTTGTTAAATTAAAGTATGATAAAAGAATCCAAATAGTGTGTTACACATGGTAATCACACATTTAGTGCGAACGATGATATTAGACTTGGAAAACATGTGGATTTGGGAATGTTTCATGAATAGGTTCGCACACAGTTACCACAAAATATTCTAAACGATGTAGGTGTATCTATAAACTATGCATCTTGTCCCTTATTAGATAGAGAAAGATGCTGTGGATGATCACTATTTGGCTATCCATGTTAGAAAAATTTGTGACAATTAATATTAGAGAAATTAAAATTTATCATCGTAATTTTATTTCTATCTTTGCTTACTTTCACAAATTTCAAACCCCTGCGTTTTGGGTGTTGAACTAATAGCCTCATACTCCACCATGTTTGATTCTTCATAGATTTTATGTAATTTATAGTGATTTTTATTTCACATCTAAAATCAAGGTATGTTGTTAATGACTTTTTATTTATTATCTTGAAGTATTTATGGTCGTTGGTTTCGTATACTTTTGAAACCATAATCCCTAACATTATTACTAGATTATTTGTGTGGGATAGCATGGTTTTTTGAAAATATATAAATGGCTCTAAGAATAGTATAATAAAATAATGAAATTTGATGTGGTAATCACGTAGATACTCATGAAAACCAAAATGTATAATCAAATATGAATACTTGTTAAATTAAATAGTCATTTGAATCAAGAATCATGATCCATGAGACATCAAAATTTATCAATAAAAACATTACAAACCCATATCATTCAAAATAAAGTCATGTACATAATTAAGAAAAAAAATTTGTTTCACTCTTACTAATAGAATGACCATACAACTTACTTTCATACCACATTTCCTAGTGTTCTATGATGGACCACCCATAATTTGTTTATCATGTAACCACCCATAATTAGATTATCACAAAACATCCCATCATTGTATTTTCATGGAACTAATCATCATTATTTTATCATGGAACTATCCATAATTGTTTATCACATAACCACCCTTCAAAACTCCCAGAAAAATTACAAAATAGTAACACATAAAATATTCCATTACATCATAAAATCGTATGAAAAAACATTTTTTCTTTTATAAAATAATAACCCCATAGAAAATAAATAGGTTTTGTGTCATTATTTTCATAGCATTATTAATCCATGTAAAATAATGTGGTTTTATAAAATCCCATGGAATCATTTTTAACCCATGTAAAACAAATGAGATCTATTAAAATATCACATATACATGATAAACTCATGGAAATGATATAGTTTCAATAAAACTATACACAAAATATGAATCACTAATGAAAAAATGTGTTTGATAATAATATCCTCAAATAATAAATTACACATGGAATAAAAATTGGTTCCATAAAAATATATTTGAAACAAGATTATAACATGGAAAAACTATAATCCAAAAATATCATTATTGAACATGATTAACCCATGTAAATGAAATTTGTTCAAAACAAATCTCCATAAAAAATGATTAACAAATGTAAATGAAATGATTTCTTTACCAATATCCCTAAATCATGATTAACCCATGGAAAATAAATTCTCTAATAACAAAATATTTGAATCATGGAGAGTCGATGGAAATGAATTAGGTTCCACAACAATATCATTGTAAAAATCATTAACCATCAATAAAACAATGTGGATGATATCAATATTGAACTTTTATAGTGTTCTATAAGTAACAAAATTCTTTTTTTGAGTTTTCTGAATGGGAATACCATTAAAAGATCATTAAAAATTTATTAAGGAATATAATAATCAAACATTCCAAAGTGTCCCATAAATCATCATAACAATTGAATCAAAATACCTATGAATGAAATAAAATTAAATGAAACATATAATTTCATTATATTGAGTATATTGATGATATAAATCGTCAATGGAGTAGTATAAACACCTCAAAAAATAAAATATATGTGTAAAATTATAAGCATCATGAGGAATAATATTTCCAACATAAATAACTTCCACTTTGGAATCATTGAAATGATGATTCCCATGGAAAAAAGATCCTAATATGGAAATTTAAAAATACATAATTTAATTTATAAGAAAACTAGAATACATTAATAGTGTGTGTCAACAATACAAAAAATATAACGGTTCAATATGGAATACATCTCCCCTAAATTATTGATAGATGAGAAAACCAGATACAATGATTATATAACTTGAGTGAGAATAAATCAATGAAATAATTGTTTTTTAAAATTTCACATTTAAATATTAAATTTGGATATTTATTATAAATAATTATTATGTTATTTCATATGTATTCTTTTGAATGACAAACTAATGACAAAGATTCTACACCCAATGAATGGAAATTGAGGTGAGAAATCCCATACAACATTAGTTAATTTGGAATAAAGAGACTAAGGAAAGAATGAAATTTGTTAAAACATTTAATATCAAGAAATAAACAAAACTCATGATATAATTTTTTTATGTAATTAGAAACACCATAAAATGTAACTAGTTTCATAATAACAAATATGTCTCAATGGAATTTAAATTTAGATAAAAAACTTACATTTAGTTTGATTTTACATTCTTCCCACTATAACCACGAATAATAGACAAGTTCTATATTTTCCATTTGTCATGTAATTTTTCAATATTATTTTTATTTTTATATCACTTATTTAAAATTTATCTACTATTATATGATAAATAATTTTAATGTCAGATGTTTTTATGATGTTCATCTTATGTGTCGAAACAAACTCTAATAGGTTGGTTGATGTCAACGAGGTCATTATAAAAAATATGAAAAATAATAATCATGTTATAATTTTCCAATTTTTATAACATTAAAACATATAAAATAATATATTATTTATTTACATTATAAATTAATCAACTGTACAATATGGGTGATGGTGGTCCATACATATTAATGAGTAACTTTTCTATTTTTCAGTGACCATAGTTGAC
This sequence comes from Viscum album, assembly GCA_963277665.1. Taxonomy (NCBI): domain Eukaryota; kingdom Viridiplantae; phylum Streptophyta; class Magnoliopsida; order Santalales; family Viscaceae; genus Viscum; species Viscum album. The sequence continues at coordinate 1,012,181,327 of OY728157.1, forward strand.
CGAATGTGAGTTACATTAATCTCTCCTTAATTAAATTTATATTATAAGTACAATTTTATGTAATATTATATATTTATATATTAAATTCATGTGATGTGTTTGGGAAAACTGAAGAATCATATTTTTTCAAAGAGGTTGTAATCCCCACATCCTCGATCGACATTGTCATGTTTTTTGTGAGTGAAATAGAAAGAAGAAAATTAAATGTTGTAATAACCTGGATCGTTAGTAAAAACATAAACATAAATTTTTAAATTAAATATTCACTTGATTAAAAATATAAAATTTAGAGTTATAGTGTCTTCGGGGCATAGAATCATTACATAATTACTTAAAACATGAAATAAACATCTTCATTTCAAACAAATTATACATGACCATACACATTAATTCATACTTTGCATCCCATGGAATAACATAAAGACATGTATAAGAAAATTATGAGCTATTAGGAACCATAAAAGAGTTAATAAATATTATATAAAAAATATAGTAAATGTTAGGCAGTTGGAATATTAATGGAGCACATGTAAAACATGGACATAAATGCATGATATAGCTATATTATCATAACATGGAAATGTGGAATAAATATTTTACATGATTTCAGCATGAGCCAAGGATCATTTCCCATTAATGGTGAGTAAACCAAAATTTCACATGAATTATCAAGAGTAATCCCTCATTGCACTTGATGTATCATGATAATATTCTTTACCCGATGCATTAGAGCGATATCAGGGTGCACCAATCTTAATCATTTCATTTCATGCACATGTCTACCCCATGGATCATACAACAAAAAATCATTCAAAATAAACATTTATTCCATGATAAATGATTTCATAAAACATATATGATACTAAATAATTAATAACTAAATTTTCATAATGGTTAAAATACATTACATAGAAATGAGAATAGTATTAACTACACAATTACATTTGCTTAGAAAATCATATTGAAATTTTGGTAGTATAACGACATGTCATAAGGCATCAGAAAAATGGTTGATGAGTGCGAAAGGTGTATCTCATTAAATGTACATGAAATGGACCATAAGGGGTCATATATTCACATTTAACAAAAAATTTAATATAATTTAGATGTTTAATATAAAATAAGTGCATCAATGAAAATGAGGGGAGATAAATCCCTTATATAAATTCATCATAGTAACAGGATTACATGGGATGAATTAATGGGAGAAAAGGGGAATCCCATCATTCAATCAAATTTAGGGAAGTATAGGGGAGGTGATAAATCATAACCCATAATTTTAATTTAAAATAATATTATTACAACAACATAAATAATCATGGACAAAAATTTGAAATGATGGATTCCCTTAGTTGGAAGTGTGCTCCCAAAGGATTGGTAGAGGCATGAGAGATGAATCTTGGGAACATTGGTCTCCTTAGGAGGATTATAAAGTGTGGAGGGAAGTTTTTGTTCAAGAAACAAAGTCATTGAGTGATGATGAAGTGGGATCTTGGGTCAGTTTATATATGAAAAGGGAGGAAATTATTTATCATTTAGGTTTTGGACATTAAACATTAAACTAATCAAAACCACAAATCCTCCCATGGTTTTTCCCATTGTTTTTTCATAAGGGTAGTGGAAGAAATTATGTTATAAGTCCAATGTCAGTACTTATTAAAATATTAGTCATTCTTATGTTGAGGTTAGTCACACTCTCAAGAAAATCATTTTAAAAAAATAAAATGTATTATAAGTCATGGATGGTTAACTATGGCTTTGAAAAATAAATAAAATTAATATAATATAACACAATTTTAATGTTAATTTTTTTTCTTTCGAAAAACCATTTTATATTATTTTATTACATCTCTATTAGTTCATAATTATGTCATGAAAAACATTATATATTTAAACGGTATTTAGTATTGACCCAAAAATTAAACTATCTTAAAAAATTATGAAAAATTCACCATTGTATAATTTTGACAACCCGATTCAAATAAAATATTAATTTATCTGCATAATTTTCTAAATATATGAATTTTTACTTAAAAAACTAAAATTTATTGAAAATTGATGTGTTTTGACCAATATTGTTTTCAAACATCAATATAATGTAAAATTGTATTCATAAAAATTAAACGATGAATTATATTTAATATTTATTTTATAAAAAATAATCTATTTATATATTATTTAATTAAAAAATCCACTAATTCATCAAAATAAATTTCTTAATTGAATATTAACTAAAAATTCTATTTGTTCTTGAAAACTACTTATAATGTATCAATAATAAAATGAATGTATATTTTTCATATATAAAAATATAATGCACTCAATCACAGTGATATGTTCATGTTACATAACTCATTATCAAACCTACATATGACCTAAGGGTATGGTGTGTGATGATGACATACTCATCGGGTGGCTTTGATAACATCCCTCGTGAGGTAATCCTTATCAACTTCCACTTCACACGTAGGAAGTTTTGTTCGAGCTTAATGGGATGAAGATTGAATTGGGATTTTTCAAGTGTGAATCCCAATAACTCCACCTCCTTTTAGAGCTATGAAAAATGGTCTTTCTTAGGAGAAATTCTATTGGTTGTGTCCAACACATCCTTTGTCTGAGTAAATTGAATTTTTTAAAGACCTATATTAATTCTAATCATGTGATCACTATTCAATGACTATATTAGAAGTGGTAACAACTCATAATGGTATTTTGAAATCAATTATCATAAAACCCATTATTTTCATTTGTTATATAACCATTTTATATAATAAGACATTTAATTTGACCAAGAGAAATTTTCATTAATAAATTTTTGGGTTGTTACAATCTACCCCTTTATGAAATTTCTCCCCCAATTTTTTTTAAACTCAATAACAGAAAAGGGTAACTTTTCTTCATTACATCCTCTGATTTTGACATTGCTTTATCAAAATTGTGGTCTCGCAAGAACACCTTGATGAGGGGTATTGTCTTATTTCAATGAACTTTTTTCCTAATGATCTTTGATCTTCACCAACTTCTATTCATAGGAGAGGTCATTCATCAAAGGAACGACCTCTGGATAGAGTGCATGTAAAGGTTAGGGTATATACATCCTTAACAGTGATATATGGAATAAATCATGTTCTTGATATAAGATTGGTTGGACTGATACTCGATAGGCCATCACTCCAATGTGATAAAGGATATCAAAATGGATGATGCACCATGGAATAAGGTTTTATTCAACCAAAATCTCATATATATATTTCATGTTGATATTAAGAGGAATAACATGTCTCTAAATTCAATATCTAGGTCTTGTTGACGATTATCATCATAAATCATTTGTCGAATCTGAGCAGATTTTATGTGCTCCTATATGGTCTTAACCTTCTCCGCCGTTTATTAAAAAATTATAGACATAAGAGTTTTTTCTCTCCAAAATCATCAAAATATTCGAGTGTTATTCACTAATTCCCATAAAGGGCTCAATAAAAATCCATTTGGATGATTGAATATAATCTGTTGTGGTAAGAGAACACAACTAGAGGAAAATTTAGATCCTATCCTACATTGAAGTACGTTGAAAATGATCTCCAAATATCATCACGTGTTTGGATAGTCAACTCAGATTTTCCATCATTTGGAAGATGATAAGTTGTACTAATATTCAGCTCTGTATTCAGAACATGTTGAAGACACATGCAAAACAATGAGATGAATCATGGATCCCAAGAAGATACAATCGATAGTGGTAATCCATGCTTCCATATAACTTCTAAAATGTATATTCATCCCAGTTGATCAAATGAGAAATCCCCTTGAATTGAAATGAAATGTGCAGTATTAGTATGATGATCGACAACAACCTAGATAGCATTGGTTCATTTGGATGTATTCAGCAGACTGCTAACAAGTTCAATGGTGATGTTCTCCCATTTCCATGCTGGTATGGGTAATGGTTGCAACCCCCCCCCATTGACTTATATCCCTCAGCATTCACTTGCTAACATACCAAGTTCTTTGATGTATACTAAAAAATATTGTTCTTCATGATAACCCACCAATAATTAACATGTAGATCTCGATACATATTTGTGATTCTTCGATAAATGGATAAAAATGAACTTTTTACATCATTAAAAAGTTCATTTTATTACTCGAGATTTGAGGTAAATATAGTCTTGTCCTAAATCATGGAATTTATTATTCCTTAAGGTCAAACTGTAAGGGTTTTCCTTTTTTAATAGTTTCCACATTAATCTAAAATCCCCCATAAACCTTTTGGTCGTCCATTAACCATTCTAAAATAAATGGTTTACCATTCATTTTTAAAAGATTGATGATTTTCATTTATTTATGATTTCCATGTCCATCATCATCAAAACTAAGAAGATTGGATCCTTTTTTACTCTCTTTTATGATAGAATTCCTATGTCCATTCTTCATAGAGAATCTTTTACATTGTTCTCTTTCCTAGTGTGGAAATGTATTGTCCATTCATAGTCTTTGACAAGTTATATCCATCTTCAATGGTTCATGTTCAACCCTTTCTATTTTAATATTTACTTGTGGCTATTTTGATACTTATATATTTTACACATCTCCCCAAAGAGGCAATGCCACAAAATGTTTAAAGAAAATATTATTACAGCCAACCCCAGATCATTTGTTGAATAGTTTATTTCATTAACATTAAATTTCATTGATGCATATGCAATTAATATGTCATTTTTCATCAACACACTACCCAATATTATCTTCAAAACTTAACCAAAAATCAAAAAAAAAAATTATCCACATGTGGGTAGTGTGCGAACGAGCGCAATGAGATGCCTTCTTTTTCAACTCCATGAAGATATCATCGCATTTATCACTCTTTGAAAACATTACACCCTTCTGAGATTGATTAGTAATAGGGTTGGACAATGGTGATAAATTTATAAAAAATAGACCATAATATCTAGATAGCCCTACAATGCTATGTATATCTGTCACTGATATTGGCCTCAGTCATACTACAATTGTAGCTTTCTTGGAGGGATCCACTGATATCACAATGCTTATGATGATACTACCGATGAATGAGACATTCTTCAATCTGAAATCTCAATTGATGTAATTTTCATAGAGCTTCAACTTTCACAAGGTCCTTAGTACACTTCTTAGATACCACTCATACCCCCATTAGTTTTGAATTTTATTAGAATATCTTCAATAAAAACTAAAACAAATTTATCAAGAAAATATATATGGAATCAATTCATCAAGTCCATGATGATTTCTAGATAATTAGTAATTATGAAATGCATTACTATGAATTCATATTGCTGGTACCTCATTTGAAATGTAGTCTTGGAGAAATCCACAATTTTCAACCATATTTTGTAATATCATGATAGAAAATCCACCTTACAGGATAATTTTACTCCATGTAGGTGATAAACAAGTCAAAAATTTGGGGAAGATGTTACTTTTTCATTATCAGGATTTTTTTGAGCTCATAATAATGAATTCAATGATGCATTGACCTATCCTTATTCATGAAAAACATAACTAAATCACCCCATGGTGTGTCACGTGGGCATATAAACCCTTTATCCACACTCTCTTTAAGTTGAGTCTTCTACACCTCAATATCTACAATAACCATTCTATATGGAGTCATTGATATTAGAAATGACCCTAGCATAAGATCAATTGATAATTAAAAATATCTTCTATGAGGAAGACCAAACATTTTTCTAGAAACAATTCCAAAAATTCTCTCACAATAGAAATTTATTCAATGATGATGTCTTCCATGGACACAATAATCTGATTCAGATATGTGTTTTCCAATAGAAATAATTTCAATGCATGAGATGATGGACCTAAAGAATATTCATCCTCATCCTTTCACTTCTAATGAATCGGGGGTCGATTCTCCATATGGGGTGTGATTTCCCTCACAAGGAAATTTCTGTTGGATCTATATAACGAAATCCAAACCAAGTGAATAATTGAATCAAATTCATATAGAGGGAGTATGGTGATGTTATCCAAGATTTTTAATCCACTAATTATGAGAAAGGAGGTGTTATATTCAGGGATTTCAATGATTTTCTCAATTTGTATTCTCAACGACATCATTACATCCAGGAGTTGTGTTGATGTTGGTATTGTTCTACCAATATTTCATGATATAAAGGAATGCATAAAACCAAAATAATTTTTTTAACTATTATTGAATGAATAAATATTGAACCTATCACCACTTCATTTTAGGGGTTCATTTCAATGGTAATGATTGTAAAATCTCACCCTTTTTACCTTGGTGGTTTTTGGTTTCCTTTATAAACTGTTGGCTTAGGGCTCTGGTTTGCAATGTAACCCGGTTCTCTGCAGATGTACTAATGAACAATGAATTGAGTGTTGAACAAAGGGTTAATATTATCTTTTGTTGTAGTACATATTTATTTTCGGCAGTTAATATCCTAGTTACAATCACTTCTACACCTAAAGCATTTCTTTTTACCCTCTAGAAATTTTCAAGGTGGTTATTTACACTCTTTTGGTAGGTGGGTTACTGGATTTTCTTATAATTATTTGATTTATCCATCATACTTCATCAATTAAATTACAAGAAACACTTCTTATCCCTATGATACCCTTGAGATTCACAGATCTTGACTTCATCATTGAATGAACATATGATAATTTCCTCATAGAGATCGAGGTCATGGATCACCATGACATTTCATTCACTTTGTTTTATCCTATTAGAGAAGCGGAAAACCATTTATTCGGTGGTAACGACAATGGTGGGGGAATATTGTGCAAGACTGGTGATGTTTTCCTCATACTCTCTGACAGATTCGTCCTCTTTTCTCATTAGTGAATGGAATACCATTTTTAGTTTAAGTTGGATAGTGTGCAGAAAATATTTATCGAAAAACATCTTCCAAAAATACATTCATTAAAACACTTCAATATCGTCCTTGTTCATAATATTTATTATCAATTTCAACCATCGATCAGATTCACCATACATATAATAAGCATCTAGAAGAACCTTCTCTTGTTGAAAAAATCGAAGGATGGATAAGATTTTCTCAATGCAGTTTATCCAATGTTCGATGATTGATAGATCAAATGAAACAATAAAAGTAAGATTCCATTTTATCCTGATTCTCTCAATTGAAACATTTCATTCTTCAGGAGGGAGAGGGGGTTGAATGTTCTTCTGGATCCATGATTCTATTCGAAATGTTAGTTAACTAAGATTATATGGGGACAAAGTCTATGATTACTGCTCCCATCAGGTTGGGAATTTCAATAGAAAAGTCATCATAATGTTCTTTACATGAGTTGTTAGCCTAATTCCTCCTAATATAAGTCATTGGATAGAATAAAAGTAATGTAAGGGGTATCACATAAATGGTAATTCAATGACAAAAACTGATGACTTATAAATTACATCTATTTTTTTACTTATGAACTGATGGGCTTGAATCTATGTTATCAATGATTTAATTCCCAACATATTTTCATTGGTGAATTTTTACAGTTAATAATGGTTCATAATATGCTCAGAATTTACCAATCCATATTCTCCAGTACTGTTTTAATCCATAGTGTAGCAAGGCCCAATTTTGTGCACTAGTTCCCGCGGTGTTTTCGGGTTTTACATATATATAAATCAGCACCAAAGCCTCCTTTACATTATAATATCTAGACATGGATGTATTTTTTGGATAAAACACTTAATAAATACTCCCAAAAACTTTAGGATGTCTTTATTATACATAGTATTATCCCTATGAATTTCACTAGGTGTTTTTAATCCTAATCCCAAAAATAACTAACCCTATCCTCTCATACCATACTATAGCATCCTTACTATTTATTAATCATGTAAAATTAATTTATTACATTATATATTCACTAGATACAATATAGAATATGTAATGGACTAGAGTATTAGGTTATTAGGAACATTAAATAATAACATGACACATGAAATTCACATCTTTATTGAAAACATATTTTACAAGACCACACACATTCATTTGTACATAACATTTCTTGGGATAACCTAAGAAAATGAATAAAAAATGGTGAGATATAAAGACTAATAATGGTGTAAACATTGAATAATATGAATAATATATTACTTTTCAGGAAATAGGAATATCAATGGAGCACAAGAAAAAACATGAACTTAAAGTCACGGTATTGCATGATTATCCTGACATGGAAATGTGGGAAAATACTTTTTTTCGTGTTATTAGCATGATACAAGGATAATTTCACATTGGTAATGAGTAAAACATAATGAAAATTTAATTAGACCGAATAAACCGTCATTTTACTTGACGTATCATGATACTATTCTTTATAAAATGTATTGAAGCACTACCAGAGCACACCCTTCATAATCATTTCATTTAATGCACAAGTGTGCCACATGGATCATAAAACATGGAATCATTCAACATCAGAATTTAATAAATGATAATGTAATGAAGAATACATACAAGAAGATATATAATTAATAAATAAATGTTCATAATGGTGAATACCCTTGAGAAAAAAATGGACATGGTATTCACTATACACTATCTTTGACATGGAAATTTGTGGTGCAATTTAGACAGCATAACGACGTGACATAAGAGTTCATTAATTTTTTTGATTATATAGAATGGATTTTCTCATTATATGTACACTAAATGTACAGTAATTGGGTCATATAGATATATGTCCAAACATATGTAATGTATTTCAGATGGGTAATATAAAAGAAGTTCTTGAATGTAAATGAGTGGAGAGAAATTTCTTACAGAATTTAGACATTGTAATACTTATACATGGAAGGAATTAATGAGAGTGAAAAGGGGAATACCATAATTAAGACCTAAGTAATGATGTGTAAGGTGGGTGATAAATCATATCCTAACATTTATAATTGAAATTATAATTAAATAACAACATAATAAATGTTGGACAAAATTGAGAAATGAAGAAATCACTTACATTGAAATGTGGTATCAAACGTTTGGGAGAGGCTTGACTAGGGATTCTTGGGAGACTGGGGCACCTTGGGAGGATATTAGAGAGAGGAGGGAAAATGATGGTCGAGATACAATGTATTTGAGTGATGAGGAAGTTAGAGTTTGTGTGAGTTTATACAAGAAAAGGGAAGGAATGAAATATTAATTAGGTTATGGATACTAAAAATTAATCAAACAGAAACCACATAACATACCATTGTTTTTACCCATGGTATATCCCAAATGGGAGTTGAATAAATTATTTTATATGGCCAGTGGCCAAACATATTACAATATTAGTTTCTCTTATGTGGAGGTGAGTCACACTATCAAGGAAATCAATTTAAAAAGATAATATTTATTATAAGTCTTGGATGGTATACTAAGGCATTGTAAAATAAATCAAATAACCCTAAAATCAAACTATTTTAATGGTAAAACATATATTGGCAAAACAACCCATTTATAATATTGTACCCAAAAATTCTAATATCACTGAATATTATGAAAAATTCACTGTTAGATAATTTGAATGAACTAATTACAAAAATAATTTTAATTTATTTCATATAATTTTCCAAAAATTACAATTTTAACTGTTAAAATAAAATTGAAATTAAATGACAATTTATGATTTTTGATAAAAACAATTTTCAATATGTAATAAAGAATAAAATTGTATTCATCGAGATTATACAATCATATAAATTTAAATGATGAATTTATTAATAATGTTTTATTAAAAGATTATTCAATTCATAGATCTTATAATCTATCTAAATATATTACTTAACATAATATTAATTAATAATAGTATTTCTTCTATAAAAACTATTTATAAAGAATCAATAACAAAATGAATGTATAATATTTATTCTATAAAAATAATAATGAACCTAATTATAGTAATAAAGCCTTATTACATAACCCATTTTAACAGTCACATATGACCTATGTGTAAGGTGTGTTATGGTGACTAACTCTTGTGGAGGCTCTGATAACATCGATCAGGTGGTAATATCTATCATCCTCCACCTCTCAGGTCGATAGTTCTAATTGAGCTTAATGTGTTGAATCTCAGATTGGAAATGGATAGAAGTAATTCCCAATGAAACCTCCTCCTTTATGAGCTCTGAAAAAATGGGCTTCATCTGGATCAATTCTGCTGGATGAGACCATCACAACGTTAGTCTGAGTAAATTGGATTTGTTAAAGCCCTATATTTATAATAATCATTTGACCACTGTTCAGAAGATATATTTGAAAAGGTAAAAATTATTAAAGGAATTTTGAAGTCCAAAAATCATAAATCCAATGAATTTAATAGGTTATATAATGATTTATCTTAATAATACATTTAATTAGATCAAGAGGAATTTTCATTAATAAATTTTTGGATCGTTAAAAAATTAATATTAATTGATTGATAATGAATGAATTTATACAATAAATATCTGATTTATATATTATATATATGTTTAAACAATCTATTATAAAATAAATATAATGGTTTATTGAATCACATCACTTCAAGGTGGTGGCATCCCACATATCCACACATAAAAATATTGTATTTTGAAAAATGAATATCATTATGGAATCCATTATATAATAATTAAATAATAATAATAAATATATACATGACAAATATATATATTTTTTAAAATAAGTAGTCCAACTATTTTATCCACTTGTTATAGGTGTTAATAGAAGAAAAATGACATCAGTTCATGAGGTGGCAGTCCAGCGTTCACACGAACGATGATTGTGTATCTTATATAATATGATTTTATGAATTAGTAGGTTAAATAAATAGTACAAAAAATTTCATTATATTAAATATAATAAGTTTATTTAAATCATCATGGAATAATAATTATTATTTTTTGATAATAAAAGAAAAGAAAAGTGTTTGCACAAGGATGATACGACTATTTTGGATAATTCATTTTGTTTTTTGAAATAATGAATTATTGTTTTTCTTTATAACATGAGTGATTATTCTAGTATGAGTGTAAGAATCATTGAAGATTACTTTGAAGGGTTTTGATGATCCAATGGACATGACCAGTGTTATGGGATTAGGGGTATATGATACCTTTTATAAGTTTGGAAAATTACACATTGGTATTCTTGAAATAATGTGAGTGATCCCAACATTTTACTTATCCCTTAATGATAAAAAATGGTCTATTCTAGATCTTTAAAAAAATTACAGCAATTTTATTCAATGAAATAATTTTTATACATGTTTACTATCATGTATAAACCTTATCAATTATGAGTAATAACTATTTCTGATCATTTTACTTTAGTCACTGTAATTATTTTTTATTACCTTAACCAACTATTTGTTAAAAAAGTAAGTTTTTTATACTAGATATTATAAATTATTTGGATTCCAAACATGGAATACATTTTTAAAATTTACAAGGACATAAATTCCATAAATTAATTTAAAATTAATCTTAATGAATTTATGAGAAAGTTGTTTTTAAGATAAAATTTCAAATGATTGAAACGACTTTATTTCCAATTTCAATATAAAATTTATTAAAAAGACCTACATTCTATTAAAATTATATAAAATTTATTTAATTATAATTAAATTAATATTGAAAATACAATTTAAAAGAATAAATTAGTTTGACGCAAAATTAATTTTTAATTTAAAATTTTCTTTTCAACTATTTATCAAGAAATTAATGTTCAGAGAGAAATGCCAAAATATAACCCAAAGAAAATTTTGATATTATTAATTAAAAAATAAATTTCATTTAATTAAATACAAATTATAAATGCATCAATATTTAGTGATGAAAAATATCATCCATTAAAATGGAGTAATATATCCATTTAAAAATACATAGCATTTTATGCTTAATATTGAATTTATTTATAACATAATCCTATTAATAATATTGAATAAATTTTTAAAGAAACTGACTACATATATAATAATTAAATTTTGTTAATATAATTACTTAAACTATTTTATTTAATTTATTATTATAAAATTCAATTATACTAATTAAAATAGTTTTCCATAAAAACTTCTTTATATTAAAATTTTCATTATTTTTATTTCTAATTAAATTTTCTCCAATTACATTATTATATAAATTTATGTAAACTATTATTTCATTATTTTTTAATAATATTTTTTCACACAATTCTAATGGCTACATGATGAAAATTATATTAAATTAAAAATATAAATTGTACATTTTTTCCATTAAGGCATGAACTTACATATTGCACTAGTTATCAAATATATCCAATGTGATGTGAAATTCATGATAAAAATAGTTTAACGTAAAATGATATGTAAATTTTTATTTCACGTAACAAAATATATTTGATTATATAAATTAATTTTGATATATAAATTTCTTTAAAATATTGGAATGATACATCCTACCCCTTGAGAATAAATTTCACACTCAAAATTCACCTCAGATATCAAAGGATTATCATGTTATAAAAACTTTTATTAAAACCCAAATCATAAATGTGTTAATAAAAAAACTCTCCAATAAGGTCAAGGGGAAATCAAATTCATCATTTCATACCCATAACTTGTATTCAAATAGATGAAAAAATTTGGTGAGAAAGAAGACGATTTATGTGTAATAAAAAATATAATTCACATGGTCTAATAAAGAGTGATAGAGAACATGGTCATGTGGAATTAAATGATGACCAAAACAGAACTCATATATTTTTAGAAACATTTATTGATATATTCAAAAAAATATGGTAAGGAGGGATAATTTTATTCATGATACATTCCACTAATTGTGAGGGAATCATTAAACCATCTAGAATGAAAACATAAAAAAATATACATACATGACTATTGAATTTAATACTTTACCAAAATATAATATTTTTTTCTAAATGATTATTATTGAAGATGAATTTTTCTCACCTGAATAACTCAAATAAAATTTCAATGACCCACTTTCCATAATATGTGTAATGCCCCAGCCCTAGATTCCCAGATTCAGATTTTTATTTTAATACATTTACAAGATTACAAGGAATATTGTCCCAAATGACTAATCAGTTTAGCAGTATTAGAAAAATAGATTACATACATGGCCGTTACATTACACTTTCTAACTTACAATAAAAAAATCCTATGAGATTGTTGTCGTTCCCATAGCTTAATCCTGCATCTCAAACAAAAAACACTTATTAGGATCCTTGTAAAATAAAACATACTAAATAGGTGAGCTCATATGCTCTGTAAGGGTAAATAATTTAGTGGAATATAACATAAACAATAGGCATGGTGAATAATTGAAAATGCATGCCTTTACAAATCAAAAAATGAACACTTTATGGTAGAAATATAAGCTGCATAAGTAATTCCAAAATAAAACCTAGTGATGGGTATTATACTAGTCGAATAACCACCAATACCATCATTATTATTTTCATAATGAGGGAATTTATAAGTCCATACATTCTATAACAATTTGTCAAGGCCTTGGCCAAGACGACTAAAAATGATTAAGGCCTTAGCCAAAATAATATATCAAATTGGGAAAGGCTTAGACCAATTCCTTGTCCAATTGTCTCATGAGACCTACCGATGCATCATGGAGCTATAATGGGCTCCACCCATCAATTACTAAGACGAATACATTCCTCACATGAAATTTTTTTAACATAACATAAACATTCACATTAAAACTAGCATAAAAAGGTCAATACTTTATCCATAAACCATAAATGGTATAAAAATAACACATCCACTATCAATCATATCAAATAAACTTCAATACAATATGGAATATTTTTATCATAATAAATCAATTTCATACATGTTTAAAATCCATCAATGGATGTTTACATAGATGAAAATGAACACCAAAATTCATTAACAGAAATACCCCTCTTTCAAGAAATCATTTGTAAGTCTCACAATTTATAAAGGAAGAAATTTATAAGAGATTTTTTAATCAATGTGTCATATATAACTTTGAAACATTTTAATATAATTATCATTTCAATAAATTCATGTCCAGATAAATAAATGCATAAAATCATTTTGAAATTATGGACATTAATTAAAAGGGTGTTGAAAGATGAAGTGTTAAAAAATTTAAAATAATGATATCGTTAAATATATCATCCCATAAAACCATAAAATATTCATTTTGAATTTTTTTTTATGAAAATTGGTATCTATGATAATTATGTCATAGAAAATACTTACACATGAACAATCTCGGATAATGATGAGATTTAGGTAATAACCATTACCTTGCACATTCCTTGGGTCGAGGGAACGTTTACCCTCCTGTATAATAACCATAGTATGTTATTAAATTATAACAGAACAATATTAAAATTTATTTAATCATTCATAATACATTTTTGACTTTATAATACACATTTAATACTGACTTCCATGTGAAATTAACATTTTGGGAAATAACTGATGTCTTTATCGTATGTGTTTTAACTTGTTATTCTTGATCAGATCATTTAGATTATGATGTATATGATTCAAGAATATAAAACATGATTCATATAACATATATATTTAGAATATAAATAATTATAATAGATTTATAAATGAAATGGAAGGCCGAGTTTATGGAGATGGTATGTCGTACGTATGCATAAACGTTGTTTCTGTTTTCACATCGTATTGAACGGAAGTAAGTGAATATGATTTATATAAGTAAATAAATACAAACATACATAAATATATATATACAAATATATATATCCACTATCATTATTATGTAATATATTACATACTTATTAATAATATTTATTTTTATAATCATCGTTGAAGGGTGAACTTGGAAATGACTCTTATCGCATCGTGGAGACGGTAATCCGTACGTACGTACGAGCAAAAATAGCAATATTTGGATTTAAAATAGTAAGTTAATAGATGTTATATAATTATTACAGAATCATTGATATGCTATATTTATTTTTTACATCAGTTATACATCATTATTTTACCCATCCAAATAATAATGTATTGAATAACAACTACACCACAACATGGAGATGGTAAGATGTACGTACGCACGTCTGGTGACATGTCATTCAAAGTATGGATAAAATAATTAATATGGTTGTAAAATATTTATAATAACATAATAGTATATATAAGATACTAGATTTATTGTTTTATAATGGAACCAACAAATAAAGAGGAAGTGGAAGAAGAAAATAACTTGAAAGAAGTGATGAAATATTTACATATTATTCGGGTACTCCCTTTTGATTTGATAAAAAGGGCTCTATAGGTCATCTTTATGATCAAAATAATGCCCCTATGATCTATTTAGGAATTTTGGGAGTATATTTGGGCAGGGGTTGGCCGATCCAAGTAGCTTTGGAGGTGTGATTTTGAGAGATGGGAATGTGCCTTTTCATAAGAGGGGTGAGGTTCACTTTAGGATAACATTTAAGTATTAATTTATCAAGAAATCATATTCGTTTTATAATGGTTTCAAATGAATTTATTTAGATCCATAAGTGGTTATGGGTCGATTTCCTTTCAACCAATAGGTTTTAGTCAAGTTTAGGATACAATTTTAACCTTACCTTTTAGATTTATGTCTTAGTAAAATACTTTAACTTTTACTGTGTCTTCTTGTATTATTACTCTATATTGTTAATAAAATTACTCAAAACTTCCATGAAAACCTCAATAATCTCATTATTGACATATATAATATTTTTTAATCCCTTTTTCAAAACCATTTATTTTTAGGAATATTATGTCAACCAATAATATAGTATTTGTTTTAAATGACAATTTATGTCACTTTGAACACTATTTGGTAGTATGTTTTTCTGAAAGTCATTAAAAATTTATTACTTAGAAAAAAATACATTGAATCAGCCCTAACATGTCATATTCACCTAGATAATTCTTGGATGTCATAAAAACGATGAAATTATATTTATTTTAATATTTATAATATTATTTATTTTATTCTTTCATTAATAATGTAATTACTAACTCATCGTTGTCTCATAAATAAATTTAATTATATAACTTCTAAAAATTATAAATAAAATACAATGATGTATGAAAACTTTTTATAATTATAATTAATATTTATATTTTAATTTATCTTAGGTAAAACTATATATTATAAAAAATTTATTTAATAAACTTTGAATTTAACACTTTTAACTCATATTTAAGTTAAATATTAATAAATTTCCTAATGTAATCCAAGAGGATATAAAGGATCATATTTTATTACTAAGGTTTTATTTGGTTGAATTACACTTATCTATTAGAATTAGGACATGTGTTTGGGTAATTATAATATCATTTTTAAACTTAATTACCCTATTTACTTTTAACCATGGTAAATAAAAATGCACAGATACTATTCACCAAAAATTATTTTCATCTGATTTAACCACATTTTACATACTGAGGTTAACCATGTCTCTTGTATCTTTTATAATCAACATATATAAGAGGTAAAATTATGTTTTATTGAAATTTTCAAATTCTCCTAGAAGGTGGGTAATAGATAGTAAAAAGTTCAATAACATTTTATATATCTAATATTATTATAAAATGAATATAATTAATTACATTTAACATATATAGATATTATGTATCTATTTTTAGCAAAAATAAATTTAATTAAATTAATTAATTATTTAAATAAATGGTCATTTTTAAACAATAACACAATGTCTTCACTATTCATCAAAAATTGAAATTTTTCAGAAAAGTTCCAAAAATATACCATAAAATAATTTTGATATCCCGAAACCAAAAATTCAGTGCATTTTACCAATTAAAAACCCATGATGTTGAATTAATTATTTTAAAATTAATCCCCTTTGTCAAAACCAAAAAGCGTATTTTTAAGAAATAATAACTATCCAAAGATTGAAACTTGTTTATGCCTAATTTCAAAGTGAAAATACATAAAATGACCAACAATAAATAAAATGGAAAAAATATAATATAAATGTACTTTTAAACCATTAAAATGTATAGTTTAACACTATAAAAGTTTTTGATTAAAACGTGTTTTTAGTTAAAATTATGTATTTTCACTATTCATCCAAATATAAAAGTTATCACAAAAATAAGAAAAGTTTATTTAAACTAAATTTGCATGTCTTGATTCTAATAAAGAAGTTTATTTTGTCAAATTGAAAATATAATAGTTTCAAACATTGGATTTAACGTGGGTTTTCCATTAACAGGCGGTATAATTTCATTTTTTTAAAATATATATTTTATATGAAAAAATGAATTTGTTATCTAAATATGGGTAAGAAACTCACAATATGGATTCTAAAATTCTAATGATTATATAATTTTCAAAATTCATTAAATAAAATTCATAAAATCTTTTGAATGACTAGTTTGGTAAGTCGTGGTGCTCTTGAACTCAGTTTTGCGTCTAGTGAAAGTTATTGAATTATTTTGAAGAAATAACGTACTATGAAATCATGGGGTGTTAAAATTTTCCCTCCTTCAATAAATTCTGTCTTCAAAATTTGAAATAATTTTTCAAAAATAAAATTTTGGAAACTGAAAATACCTTTTTTGGAAAACCCACATTGGAAATTGGGTTAATAAAATTTAGTTTTAATAAGAGGAAAATGGGAATGAAAAAGTCACCACCATATTAAGATCTCGATAAGGAAAACATTAGTGGAAATTAGATAAACATAATTGGAGGGAAAACGTACATATGTATAGGTAGTGACTGAGGTAATCAGTCACAAAAGATTGTATAATTGATGACCTCATAACCATCAATCTATGATGATTTAAAATATCTACTGTTCAAGAAAACATAAGGTATTAGGATAACACAATTCTAGTTTTATGATCCCTTACCTAAAGATTAGGAATTAATTTTTTCATCAAATAAGAGAAGAAATAAAATATATACTTGTCATTAAGTGTTATATCCTTTAATTAATTTATATCACAATCTCATCTTTCTTTCTAAAATATAATATAACATAAATAATATTCTATTTATACTATTCGTATAGAGTTCCAAACAAATTTATTTTTAATTCATCTACTAGAACTTTTAAGAAAAATAATTTATTCATTCCAGGACATCACATGGGTGAGTGAAAGTTGGTACACCCCTTTCTCCCTTCGGTTGCGGGTTCAAGTCTCATAGCCTTGCCAGACGCGACTAGTTTTCATCCAACCTCTGGGTTGTCCATTTTTTGGGAGTCCAAAAATAACCATAACATTTTTATCCAATTTCTAATATAATCCATTCCATCATTTAAACTTATCCAAAATACATCTATCCAAACTCACAGAACAAAATTTATAATAATGATAAACACAATGATGATTCATTTTTCTCTATAATTACATGTGAACACATTCATCATGTATTTTTTTTAACACATGGTAACACATTTAGTTACCATAAAACCTTATTGACTACATAAATGATCGCTTATTAATTATAAAATACTTAATATATTCCTTATATCCCAAAATTTTTTATATTATAACAATGATGAAATATACAATCAATTAATACATTCCAAGGAAGTCAATAACATTGAATATAATTTAACCAAATAAAACATTTCATATTTCAAAATCACAACCTCATTATCAGGACCATATTAAGGATTACTATTC
The DNA here is from genome assembly GCA_963277665.1 of Viscum album. NCBI lineage: Eukaryota > Viridiplantae > Streptophyta > Magnoliopsida > Santalales > Viscaceae > Viscum > Viscum album. The sequence goes on from OY728157.1 coordinate 1,012,199,993, forward strand.
CTTCAACTATTTATTTTCCAAAAAGTGTATTTTACTATTAAGTTACTTTTCGTAGAACGACATAATATTAAATTCTAATTAAAATATTATCGTAGTATATTCCTTGTTTATCTCCATAATTTATATAACCAGTATATTGTTGATAAAACACTCAAATGAAATAATTCTATATTAACAACATAATAACACTATTAAGTCTCTTCATATGTGGTAGTATAAGAAAATGATTGTTATCAATAACATCATTTTTTATATAAACTAATGGTTGGGACATAGATTCATGTAGTGTCCCAATGCCTTGTAGATGAAGAATTTTACATTTGGAAAATTTTTCATACCATTCAATAAATGATGTTTGTGTCCTTTTTCTATACACTTATAGAAATCCTTAATTCTCTTCAAGGATTTACCAATGTGATTCTTTCCACATTTATCACATATGGGAAAATTCTTATTTCCCTTATTCTCATTATCCATCCTTCTCTATTACAACCTTTAATTTTCTTACTTCACTTCAAATCTACTGGACTCATTGAATTCTTTACTTATATTATTAACACATGATATTAATTCTTCATATGTTGAGAATACATGGGAGACTATTTCCCTTCTAAATGTTTTATTAATACCATGAATGATAAGATCCTTCATACTCTAGGAATCATATGTATTTCTATATTGATCATTCCTTCTATAGGGATCCGTTTATAAATAATGGCATACACTAGGTCAGTATATGAATGACAATGAATAATTCCATACTTTTAAAATACCTAACCTAAGTTGAACAGTTTATGGATATAATTCGTAATAATAAAAATATTTTTGTTAAGGAGGTATATACTCATAAATCCATCATAATGATTTGTAATGAAAATGAGAATTATCCTAATCATATACCTCAGGAGTGTTGTGACCCAGAGTGCAGCAAGGCCCATTTTCGTGCACCATTTCCCATTCAATTCTAGCTCAATGTGATGTTTTCGGGTTTTCCCCCTATGTACATCTGTCCCAGATCCGCCTCTACATGCTTGTATCACGACAGGGATATATTTTCTTCAAAAACATACAAAATCACTACATTAACAAAATTCTAGGAAATACTTCTATACTATCCTCAAAGTCTATCTTAGGGTATTGTGATCTAATCATATTTTATCTAAATCTAGTTTCCAAAGTTATATCTAAACATTCTCACATACCAACTTTAACACCTTGAACCTAGATTACCATAGTCAGTGCACTGTTATAATAAATTGGCATGATTAAAAGGAATAATTTTCTGAAAGACCAGTCAGTTTAGTAGTCTTGGAAAATATATTGCAAACATGTACGTTATATTAGACTATCTAACATAAAAAAATAATACTTTGATAACACCATTGTTTCCTTACCTTAACCATTCATCTAAAATATAAAACACTTCTTGGGATCTTGGGAAAATAAAACAAAAGAAATGGAAGTGGTCAGATCCTCAGAAAATGGAAAATAATTTATCAGAAGATAACATAAACAATAGGCATGGTGAATAATTTAAAACACATTCCTTTACAAATAATAAACATGAAAAATTTATGGATGAAATATGAGATGAATAAATAATCCTGTAATAAAACATATTCATGGGTATTCTACCAGTTTAATAACCACATGAACCATCAATATTATTTTCATAATGAGGGAATGTATAATACCAGTCATTCTAAAACATTTTATCAATTCCTCGGCCAAAATGTGTAAAACTGATTTTGGCCTCGTCCAAATCCATATATCGAATTGTGAAAGGCCTCGACCAATTCCATGTCTAATTGTCTCATGAGACCTACCAATGAATCGAGGAGTTGTATCCGGCTCCACCAGTCACATACTATGTCCAATACAGTTCACATATGAAATGCTTAAAACATAACAGAAACATTCTTATTAAAACTTGCATATGAATTGTCAATACTTTTTCCATAAACCATGAATGGTATAAAAATAACACATCCAATTTCAAACATATAAAAAACTTTCAATACAATATGGAAGGTTTTCATAATTAGAAATCAATTTCAAACATGTATAAAATCCATCAATGGATGTTGATATAGATGAAAATGATCAGTAAAATTCTTTGAGATAATTACACCTATTTCATGAAATCATTTGTAAGACTCACAATTTATAAATGAAGTAAATTAAAATAGATTTCTAAAAAAAGTTTCCCATACCAATTATAAAATATTGAAAAGTATAATCATTTCAAAAAATACATGTCCATATAAATATATCCTTAAAATATATTTGAAAATATGGACATTAATTAAAAGGGTTCAGAAAGATGAATCTTTAAAACATTTAAAATGCTGATCTAGTTAAATAGACAATACAATAAAACCATAAAATATGCCTTTTAAAAAAAATTATGAAATATTGGTATCTATGATAAGTATGTCCCGGAAAATACTTCCACATTAATGATCATTTAATAATGAGATTGAGGAAATAACCCTTACCTTGCACTTTCCTTTGGTTGAGTGTACATTTATCCTCCTATATAATTACCAGAGTATGTTATTAATTTATAAAAGAACCTTATTCATATTTATTACATCATTCATGATTCATTTATGACTTTATACTAACCATTTAATAATGATTTATATGTTAAATTAACATTTTGGGTAATAATTGATTTCTTTATCGTATGTGTTTCAACTTGTTATTCTGGATCTTATAATTTAGATTATGATTTTAATGATTCTAGAATATAAAACATGATTCATATATCATAGATATTCAAAATATAAATATTTATATTATATTTATATATTAAATGTAAGGAACCATTTATGGAGACGGTAGGTCGTACGTACACATAAACACTCTTTCAATTTTTACATAGTATTGAACTGAAGTAAGTGAATAAGATTTATGTAAGTACATACACACATACATACATACATAGATATATATATATATATATATATATCAACCTCCAGTAGCATTATTATCTCATATATTACATTCTTATTAATAATATATGGTTTTATAATTATCTTTGAATGTTGAACATCTAAATGACTATCATCTCGTCATGGAGACGGTAATACTTACGTACGCTTGAGCGACAATATCATTCTTTTCATATAAAATAGTATTTAAATAGATGGTATATGATAAATAAATAATAATTAACATGATATATTTATTATTTACATCAATTATACATCATTATTATACCCATCCATATAATAATGTATTGAATAACAACTACACCACCATGTGGAGACGGTTAGCCGAATATATGCATGTATGGTGACATGTAATTCATAGGATGGATAAAATAATTCATATGGATGTACCATATTTTTAATAACATCAAAATATATAAAATATACTGGAGTTAATGTTTAATAATGGAAACAAAAAAGAAAAGGATGTTGAAGAAGAAAATAACTGGAATGAAGTGATGATACATTTACATCTTCATCAGGTTCTTCCTTTTGATTTGATCAAAATGGATCCATAAGTCGGCTTTCGGATCAAAATAATTCCTCTAGGATCAAGTGAGGGAATTTTATTGGATATATCTCAAGGTTTGGCTAGGCCAAATGGCTTTGGTGCTGTGATTTTGAGATAAGGGTAAGTGCCCTTTTATAAGAGGGGTGACAGTCATTTTAGGATAATATTAAAGTATTAAATTATTATAAAATAATATTCAGTTAATAATTGTTCCAAATGAATTTTTTTAGCCTTATGTGGTTATGGGTCGCAATAAACTCAACCAAAATGTTGTAGACATGTTTAGGTTACCATTTTAACCTCATATTTTAGATTTAACTCTTAGATAAATAGTTTAACTTTTAGCGTGTCTTCTTGTATTGTTAATCTACATGGTTAATAAAATTACTCTAAACATCAAGAGAACCTAAAGTGGCTCATTAATGACAAATATAATATTATTTAAGTATTTTGACCAAACCATACATTTTTAAGAATATTATATCAACCAATAATACAGTATTTGTTTTAAATATAAATTTATATCAATTTTCACACTATTTGGTATATTGTTTTTGTGAAAGTCATCACAACTTCATTACTTCTAACAAGATACATTCAATCATCCCTAACTTGTCGTATTCCCCTATAAAATTTGTGTATGTCATAATAACATAGAAATTATAATTATTTTAATATTTATAATACAATATATTTGATTCATTCATTAATAAGATAATTATTGAATCGTCATTGTTTCATAAAACAATGTAAGTATTTAATGTATAAAAATTATATATAAAATACAATGATGTAGGAAATCGTTTTATATTTCTAATTAATATTTATAGTCACAGTTTTCTTATGTATAACCCTATATTAAAAATGGTTTAGTTAATAAACATGGAATCTATCACTTTCAACTCTTCTTTAAATTAAATAATAATAAATGAACTAATAAAATTCAAGTGGAAATAAAGGGTCATATTTTATTTGCAAGGATGTTTTTGGTCGAATTAATCTTATCCAATAGAATTCGGACATGTATCAGGGTAATTATAATATCATTTTCCCTTAATTATCGTATTTACTTTAAACCGTGGTAAATAAAAGTCAAAAGATATTATTCAACAAAATTTATTTTCTTTTTATTGAACCAAATTTTAGTTATTTAGGTTAACTGGGTCTCTCGGATTTTTGAAATTCAACTTACTGATGCGGTGAAATTATTTTTTATTCATATTTTCATATTCTCCTAGAAGTTGGGTAATAAATGGTAAAAAGTTGAATAATATTTCATATATCTAATATTATTATAAAATGACTGTAATTAATTACATTTAACATATATATATATTATGTATCTATTTTTACCCAAAATTAATTTAAATAAAATAAATAATTATTTAAATTAAAAACTAGTTTTAAACAATAATGCAGTGTTTTTCACTTTTAATCAAAACTTTAATGTTTTCAAAAAAGTACCAAAAATTCACCCTAATCTAATTTTGATATTCTAAAACGAAAAATGAAGTAATTTTTACTAATGTCAAAACCTAGTATTTTCATTAATTAATTTAATATTAATTCCCATTGTCAAAACCAAAAAACGGGGTTTTATGAATTAATAACTATCAAAAGACTGACACTTGTTTGTGTCGAATTTCAAATTGAAATTACATCAAATGACCAAAATTGGATTAAATAGTACAAATATAATGTAATTATAGTTTTGAACAATTCAATTTTATAGTTTCATACTATAAATTATTTTGATTAAAATTTGGGTTTCAGTTAAAATTTAGTATTTTTCACTATTCACCCAAATATGAAAGTTATCAGAAAAACACCAAAAATTTATAGAAACTAAATTCATATATTCGGATTCGAAAGAGGGAGTTTATTTTATTAAACTAAAAATATAAAATTTTCAAATATTTGATTTAACGAGTGTGTGCCATTAAATGGTGTTAAAATTTCCATTTTTTTAAAAATATTTCTTTAATATAAAAAAGGATATCTTATATTATATCATAGAAACTCACAATATAGATTCTAATTTTTTTAGGATTATATAAAGATAAAAATTCGGCCAATACGATTCATAACCTTTATTGAACGACTAGTTTGGTAATTCGTGGTGCGCTTTAAATCATTGTTGCATTTAGTGTATGTTATTGTATTACATTGAAGAAATAATGTAATATAAAATCATGGGGTGTTACATTCATCACTCCTTCGATAAATTTTGTCATCGCAATTTGAAATTTTTTTCGAAAATAAAAGGTTTAAAACTGAAAATACCTTTGTGGGAAAACCCACATCCGAAATTGTGTTAATAAAATATATTCGTATTAAGAGGAAAATGGAAATGAAAAAGTCACCACCAAATTATGAAATCGATTATGAGAACATTGGTGGAAATAATAAAAACATAATTGGAGTAAAAAAATTATTTATAGGCAGTGATGAAGGTCATAATTAAAAAACAATGGTATAATTGATGGCCTCAAAGCCATTAATCAATGATGATTTAAAATATCATCGGTTCAAAAAAACATATGTTATTAGGATAACACATTTTTAGTGTTTAATTCCATTACCTAATGTTTAAAAATTACATTCCACATCTAATAAGAGATGAATGGAAATATAAACATGACAAGTAGAGTTCCATCCTTTAACTAATATATACCAAAAACTCATCTTTCACTCTAAAAGATAATAGAACATAAAAAAATATTCTATTTATCCTATTCATATAAGGTTGAAAAAAATTGAATTTAGAATTCATCTACCAGAACATTTAGAAAAACACTACATTATTCAATCTTGGATATCATGTTGGCCCGTTGAAAGGGATACACCCTTGTCCCCATTTTGTAATAGGTTCAAATCTCACGGCCTTGCCGGACGCGACTAGCTGTTGCTCGACCTCTAGGATGCCCTTTTTATGAATATCCAAACATAACCTCAACAATTGTATCCAATTTCTAACATTATCTATTCAAACCTTTATACTTATCTAAAATACTTAAATCCAAACTCAGATTTCATAATTTATAAGGATGTTAAACACAATTAATATCCTTTTCTCCACATAAGAACATGTGAAAACCGTAATAATGTATTATTTTAAAACATTTTAACACCCTCATAAAACCTTATTTATTACATTCATGCTCACTTATTATTTATAGAATACTGGATATATTCATTATATAAAAAATTTTTTAATATTCCAACAATGGTGAAATAAAAAAACTATTAATCTATTCAAAATATGTCAATAAAATCCAATATACTTTATCCAAATAAACCATCTCTTATTCCAAAATCACTTCCCCATTATCATGACCATATTAAAGATTACCATTCCTTTAACCATGTATTTTCAAAAAAAGTGTAGCTTATTATTACGTCACATTTCTTAGAACAATAAAATCTAAAATCCTCAAAAAATATTATTGTAGTATAATCCTTATTGATCTCCATACTTCATATAACCAGTATATTATTGACACAACACTCAAATGAAATAATTATATAATAACAACATTAGAACACTAGTCATTCCTCTTCATTTGAGGTAGTATCATAACATGATTTCAATCAATATCATCATTTTCGGTATATTCTGATGAATGGGACATTGATTCACATAGTGTCCCAATGCCTTTTAGATGAATCATTTAACATTTAGAACCTTTTTCATACCCTTTAAAACACGTACTTGGTGCCTTTTTCACCACACATATAAAAAACTCTCATTCTGTCCAAGCATTTACAAACATAATTCTTTCCACATTTATCACAAATGGGAAAATCCTTCTTTCCCTTCTTATCTTTATCCTTCTTTCTCTATACCATCCTTTTCTTTTCTTACATCCATTCAAAGCCATAGGACACATAGAACTATTTACTTATATTATTAAGAGATGATATTATTTCTTCATATGTTGAGAATACATGGGAGACTATTTCTCTTATAAATGTTGGATCAATACCATGACCAATATGATCCTTCTTACTCTTTGGATCATACGTATTTCTCGATTTCTTAATCATTGTACTGGGATTTATTTCTAAACAATTGCATACACTAGGTCAGTTTATCAATCATAATGAATAATACCAAACATGTGAAATAACCAATGTAAATTGAACAGTTTATGGATATAATCCATAATCATAAAAATATTTTCATTGACGAGGTATATATTCATAAATCTTTAATAGTAATTTTTAATTAAAAATTAGATTATTTTAAGAATATCCCCTGGGATTGTTGTAACCAATAGTGCAGTAAGGCCCGTAGTCATTCACCAGTTCCTATTCGAGTCTAGAACAGAGCATTGTTTTCGGGCATTACCCCTAGGAACTTCAGTTCCAGAGTTGTCTCTAACTTCTTGTATCATGACTGGGATGTATTTTCTTGGAAAACTCACAAAATCTCTAAATTAGCAAAATTCATAGATGTTCTTCTATACTAATCCTCAAAGTCTATCTTAGGTTAATGTCAAATAATCAGAGTTTATCTTAATCTAGTATCCAAGGTTATTGGTAAATCATCCATTGATACTAATTGTAATGCCCCTACCCAAGATTCCCAGAGTTGGATCATAATTTTAATACATTGGCATGATTAAAAGGAATCATGTTCGGAATGATTGATCAGTTTGGAAGTATTGTAAAATAGATTACATACATGAATGTCAAATTACACTTTCTATCATACAAAAAAATAATCCTTTGAGAATTCCATTGTTCCCTTAGCATAACCATACATATCAAACATAAAACATTTATTGGGATCTAGAGAAAATTAAACATAAGAAAGGGGAGAGTTCAGATGCTCAATAAGGGTAAATAATTTAGCAGATGATAACATAAACAATAGGCATGGTGAATAATTTAAAACACATGCCATTAAAAATAATAAACATGAAAAGTTTATGGAAAAAATATGAGATGAATAAATACTTCCATAATAAAAAATAGTCATGGGTATTCTACTAGTAGAATAAACACATGATCCATCAATATTGTATTCATAATTAGGGAATTTATAATACTGGACATTATGAAACATTTTCTCAGGGCCTCAACGTTTACGTGTTAAAATGATTATGGCCTCGGCCAAAACCATATATCAAATTGGGAACGGCCTCGGCCAATTCCATGTATAATTTTCTCATGAGACCTACCGATACATCGAGGAGCTATAGTGGGCTCCACCCATCACTTACTATGCCAAATACATTTATCCTCTGAAAAGGTTGAAACATAACATAATCATTCATATTAAAACTAGCATTTGAAATTTCAATACTTTATCCATGGAACACGAATGGTATAAAAATAAAACATCCATTATCAATCATATCACAAAACCATTAATACAATATGGAAGACTTTTATAATAATAAATCAATTTCAAACATGTTTAAAATACATCAATGGATGTTGAAATAGATGAAAATGATCAGTAAAATGCTTTGAGATAATTACACCTATTTCATTAAATCATTTGCAAGTCTCAAAATTTATAAATTATGTAATTTAAAAGATATTTTTGAATCAAAGTGTCCCATACAACTTATAAAATATTGAAAATAATTATCATTTGAAAAAATTCATGTCCATATAAATAAATCCTCAAAATAGTTTTGAAAATATGGACATTAATTAAAAGGGTTTAGAAAGATGAATCATTAAAAAATTTAAAATGATGATCTAGTTTAATAGAATCTCACTTAAAACCTTAAAATATTTCTTTTGAAATATTTTTTATGAGTTATTGGTATCTATGATAAGTATGTTCAGAAAATTCTTACACATGAACGATCTCAGATAATAATGAGATTGTGGAAATAAACCTTACCTTGCGCTTTTCATTGGTCGAGGGAATGTTTATCCTCTTGTATAATGATCATAGTATGTTATTAAATTATAAAAGAACCATATTCATATTTATTACATCGTTCATGATTAATCTATGACTTTATACAACCCAATTAATCATGATTTCTAATTCAAATTAAAATTTTGGGTAGTGATCGCTTTATTTATGGTATGTATTTTAACTTGTTATTATTAATCATATCATTTAGATTATGATATAAATGATTCTATAATACAATCCTTCATTTATATATTATATATATTTAGAATATAAATAATTATAATTTATGTATATATGAAATGGAAGGCACTGTTTATTGAGACGGTATGATGTACGTACGCATAAATGTTGTTTTTGTTTTCACATTCTATTGACCAGAAGTAGGTGAATAAGATTCAAGTATATAAAAAAACACACACACACAGATATATATATATATATATATATATCTTCATTATAATTATTATTTAATATATAACAATCTTATTAATAATATATTTTTATAATCATCGTTGAATGGTGAACATGGAAATGACTCTCATCGCGTCGTGGAGACGACAATCCGTACGTACGCATGAGCAAAAATATCATTACTTTGATTTAAAATTTTATGTAAATAGATGGTATATCATTAATACAGAATAATTAACATGTTATATATATTATTTAAATCAATTATACATCATTATTATACCAATATAAAGAATAATGTATTGAATAACTACTACCCCATGACGTGGAGACGGTAAGTCGTACGTAGGCACGTATGGTGACATGTCATTCATAGGAAGGATAAAATAATGAATATGGTTGTAAAATATTTAAAATAACATCACTGTATATATATGATACTCGATTAACTGTTTTATAATGGAAACAACAAAGAATGAGGAAGTTGAAGAAGAATATAATTTGAAAGAAGTGATGAAATATTTAGATCTTTTTCGGTTTCTTCCTTTTGATTTGATCTAAAGGGAACCTTTTGTGGACTTTCTAATCAAACTAAGGTCTCAATAAATAAATTGAGGGACGTTGGAAGGATATTTGGTCAGGGGTTGGCCGATCCAAGTGGCTTGGATGTGTGATTTTGGGAGAATGGGAAGTGCCTTTTTATAAGAGGGGTGAGGGTCACTTTATGAAAAGATTAAAGTAATTAATTATTATAAAATCGTATTCGGTTTATAATGGTTCCAAATAAATTTATTTTTAACCTCAGGTGTTTATGGGTCGAAATATTCTCATCCAATGGGTTTTAGACAAGTTAAGTTTACCATTTTGACCTTATCTTTTAGATTTAACTCTTAGTTAATTACGTTAACTTTTATCATGTCTTCTTGTATTCTTACTATATATGTTTAATAAAAGTACTATAAACATCCAATAGAACCTAAATAGGATCATTATGAAATATATAATATTATTTTCGTCTTTTGTCCAAACTGTACATTTTTAGGAATATTATATCATCCAATAATATAGTATTTCATTTAAATAGAAATTTATGCCAATTTTAACACCATTTGGTATTTTGTTTCTATGAAAGTCATCACAACATGATTAATTCTAACAAGATACATTAAATAATCCATTTCATATAATATTCACAAGGAAAATTCGTTGATGTCATAATAACTTTGAAATTTTATTTATTTTAATATTTATTATACAATTTATTTGATTCTTTCATTAATAAGGTAATTATTTCATCATCATTGTTTCATATTCAAAAATAATTATTTAATGTCTAAATATTAAAAATAAAATACCATGATATAAGAAATATTTTTGTCTTTCTAATGAATATTTATAGTCTAATTTTACTTTTGTATAACCCTATATTAAATATTTTTTTTAATAAACATTGAATTTAACACTTTTAACACTTCATTAAAGTAAATAATAATAAATTTCCTAATCTAATCCAAGTGGACCTAAAGGATAATATTTTTTTAATAATGATTGTTTTGGTCGAAATAAACTTATCCAATAGAATTAAGAAATGTTTTAGGGTAATATTTAATTAAATATTTACCCCACATTACCTTATTTACTTTTAATCGTGGTAAATAAAATCAAAAGTTACAATTCACTAAAAATTATTTTCATCTTATTAAACCACACTTTACATACTGAGGTTAATATTATATTTCAGATTTTTGAAATTAAACCTAGAGAGGTTGTAAAAATATGTTTTATGAAAATTTTCAAATGCTCCTAGAAGGTGGGTAAAAGACGGTAAAAAGTTCAACAAAATTTTACATATCTAATATTATTATAAAATGACTGTAATCAATTACATTGAACATATATAGATATTATGTATATATTTTTACATAAAATAAATTTAAATAAAATAATTAATTATTTAAATTAAAATCCAGATTTAACAATAACACAGTGTTTTTCAGTATTCATCAAAAAATGGGTTGTTTTTAGAAAATAACAAAAAATTCACCCTAATATAATTTTGATATTCCAAATCCAAAAATTAATTCAATTTTACCAATTTAAAAACTGAGAATTTTCATTAATTTATTTAAATTTATTTCCTATTTTCATAACCAAAAAGCATATTTTTAAGAAATAATAACTATCAAATGATTGACACTTGTTTATGTCCAATTTAAAAGTGAAATTACATCCAATGACCATCATTGGATTAAATAGTAAAAATATAATCTAATTATACCTTCTAACCATTCAAAGGTATTGTTGAAAACTATAAATTATTTTGATCAAAAACCTTTTTCCAGTTAAACTTTATTATTTTTCAATATTCACCCAAATATGAAAGTTATCTAAAAACACCAAATATTTATTTAAACACAATTCATATGTCCAGATTATAATGAATAATTATATATTTTCAAATTTAATGTAAAATAGAACAAATATTGTATTTAAAGAGGGTTCCCCAATAAAAGGCGGTAAAATTACATTTATTTGAAAAATACAACTTTTATCAGAAAAATATGAATTTGTTCTTACATTATGTCTATGAAACTCCCAATATGGATTATAAAATTATAAGGATTATATAATGTTTAAAATTCAATTAATAATATACAAAACCTCTTTCAAACAACAATTTTGGTAAGCCATTGTGCGCTTGAACTCGGTGTTGCATGTAGTACAATTTATTGAATAAATTTGATGAAATAGTGTACTATGAAATCATGGGGTAATACAAATGGGATAATCATGATATTCTAATTGTATTTAGACAATAAAAAAACCAAACTGTTAGAACAATACATTAAATTTCATAAAATTAATTAACGTACTTATCGTAATATAATATTAAAAAATAAATATTAACATCCAATGTTAAATCTAAATCATTCCATAAGAATATATATATATAAAATTATTCAATTTATTCATGACTAAGTAACACAAAGATTATAAGGATGTGTTATATATTCTGACAAGATAAATCAAACTTTATCCCGCGAATAATATACCATGTGTTTCAATAATAATATTAATCCATAAAAAAATTTCATGCTAACTATGAAATTGTGTGGTCCAGTGGAGGTTCACTAAACACTTATCATCATTCAGTAATGGGTTTATGCCCCCACCAAATTTTTGTATGTTATTAGTTTTCCTTTAGAATTCACGTTTGGTGAATTTTTTATTTAGTCTAAAACATTACTTCCTATTAAAACAAATCGTGTTGATTCATGGGTTTTCAAATTCCACTACATAAATAATCATCATAAAAAATATCAATGATAACATCAAAATTTTAACAACATAAAATCCTCATGTATGGTGTCATGTTACATTTAACATATGATCACCCTTAAACATATAGACAAATGACTATATCTATAACCCATAATATAAACTCATATGAAATATCATGATATAAAATTTTATCTAATCAGGCATTTTTTAACAACTATAATATCCTATGACTCACACTCCAATATATGATGCTGAAATATATATCATCACATTACGATCATTGATACTTATATTTTTCACCCATTTGTTTCATCGAAAACAAACAATATTAAAATGTTTAATTACATAACATTCCTTGTAGATGATCTTTTCTTTTTATTTTTACAACGAATTAAAAATAACTCAAACATAAAAAACTCACACAAACATGGACTCATAAAATCAATGTTTGTAATGTTGAACCTCATCTCCCATTATACACAACATTTATTATTTCACATTAGCTCCTGAAACTCTTCATTGAGAAATCATTAATAGAACTATCCATTTCAACATAATTCTTTGAAACATGGGAAAAATAAAAAATAAAAAGAATGATATTAGAGACTCGGAAAGTGTAAACCTAGGAATTAAAAATTATATTTCATCAATGAGAATATGAGTGCAATAGATTTTGATGAAATAATCAATGTTCATGGTCGAATCATGAAGTAACATATACCAATCAAAACCCGGATTATCAAATTGATGACCATGGAAGATGAAACACTCCTATGAGTAACAAATCATGTTCTATGTGATATAAATATCAATGACTAGAATCATTATAAATCAATATGAATAAAAATTAATACATATATGTAATTATGATATAATTTTCTATTTTCTATTTTTTTAATATTTCAAATATAATAAACATATGACTGTATTCCATACACCATGAATTTGAGGGATACTATGAACCCAATAATTATTGGATTATCATGTAAACACACATAAATAATATATCATGAAACCATCCATCATTTTTTTATCACAGGACAACCCATCTTGGATTATCATGTACCCAAAACTGAAATGTACAATTACCTTTACAAAATAATGAATCATAAAATATTTCATTTCACCTTAAACTCATTGGACAATACATTGTCCCTTTTATAACCAAATGTACCCTTGTAAAATAAATCATATTGTTATCAATAACATAGAATCGTTATTACCCCATGGAAATGAAATGGGTTCTATAATAATATAATTGTAACAAGGTTTACCCATGTAAAATAATTTGGTTAAATAACAATCTCTTTAAAACAATTTTTTACCATGGAAATGTAATGGGTTTAATAAAATTTTAATTAAAACATGATTCACCCATGGAAAAACAATGGGTAAAATAAGAATCTATTGAAAACATGATTATCCCATGGAAAAGAAATAGGTTATATAAAATTATATTTGAAACATGATTATAACTAGAAAAAAATTGGTTTAATAAAAATATCTGTTGAACATGGTTAAACCATATAAAAGAAATTTTTTCCTTAACAATATGTTTGAATCAACATAAATCCATAGAAATATTATGGGTTCTATACCAATATATGTATAACCTGACATTGTCATATAAAAGAAACATATTCCCCAATAAACTCACTGAAACATGATAACCAGATGTAAGAGAAATGGGTTCCCTAACAATATCATTGAAACAATATAAGAATGTGGAGAGCAAATTGCTTCTAGAAAAATACCTAAGAAAAAATATTAATCCATTTATAATATAATTGTGAAGGTATAAATAAATGATTTCTCATATGGAGGATAAGTAACAAATTTTTTTTTCCATTGATGAATTGAAATTAAATTATAATATTATTACAATCATTAAGAAGGATAATAGTCTTTAAATATTTCAATATTTACCATGCCACATTGAATCATTTTAATCAAAATCGACATAAACTGAATAACATAACATTACTGTTAAATCTTCCTGAAGATAATCATACTCCCCATTTAAAATTTAATTATATAATTATATACACCTCGTTAAAGAAAATAGGTGTATAACATAAAAAATGTCATGAGGAATTAAATATAAAAAAATTGTAATACGTCTTCTGTAAATATGAAATACTAAACCCCTTTAAAGATATAATCCTAAAATAGATATTTGATACCCCAAATATATATGATTAATAATAATAAATATATTAGTGGGTAGTATATACATCAGAAAAAAATATGTGAATATTAATTTTTTATCATATAAATAAAATTGATATGTCAAAACCGACTACAAATATCGTATCACTTTAGTGAGAATTAATCAGTGAAATAATTGTGTTTGATTCATTTAAATCCAAAAGGGTAAATTTTTAAATAATGTACAGAATAATAATATTGAATTTTGCCAAATTATTTGTAATAACATATCAAACAGAATATAATAGTCTTCCAATGAATGGAAATTTTGATATTAAATCCCATAATAATTGAGTAACTTTTGAGTCAATAAATATTTGAAAGAATAATATCAGTTGAAACATTTAATATTATAGAATAAATGAAAATAAATATATTACAAATAATTATTAATTAGATAGACCATATAAAATTAACTAGGTGTACAATAAAAAAATCTCCATGTAATTTAAACTGAGATGAAACCACTTAAATTGAGTACAATTTGTCAAAATTTTCTTCTATATTCTAGAATAATTATTTAATTTCAATATTTACATGATAAAATTTTGTATTTTTATTTTTAACTATAATTCAGGTATTAAAAATTAATATAAAATTATATATTTAATAATTTTTAATTTATATGTTTTCACCACATTCATGTTAGGTTTTAAAAATTACATTGATATGTCAATTATGGTAAATAAGGCCTTTATTTATTCATATTTAGAATTATTTCCATGAAAATAGTATAAATTTTTTATATGAATGATATTTTTTAAATAATTCAATATTGATTTTTATGCAAAATGAAACAATTATGTGATCATGGAGATGAACGTTTGTAAATACGCATAAGTCATGTTTCCATTTTTCAATAAACATTATTGAAAAATGTTACGTATTAATTATCGTTAATAAACAACAATAAATTCATGAATACCATTTTACATAATTATATATAGTTATATATCTGTCATACATTTTATTTTGTGATGAAAAAGGAAGAATCACTTCCTCAAAAAAAGAACAGTCACTTCTCTTTGAGGAGGTTGTATTCCACATGTCCAGGAATGATGTTATCACTTTTTTAGACAATGAAATTGGAAGAATAAAATTATATGTTATATGAAAATATTGATATTTATTTCACTAAAATAATATATATATCATTAATATCATATATTTATAATTTAAATGTTCTTTAAAAAAATTCATGTAAATAGTTAAAGAATCACATTGAATTAAAGAGTCAGTATCCCACACATCCATAAATGATGATATCGTATTACAAAAATATGAAAAACATTATGGTATGTGTTTTGTAAAAAATAATTAAGAGTAATAAAAATATAAATTTCTTATATATCAAAATATAATAGTATATAAATAATTATCCATAGCCATGTGAGGTGGTAATGGAATAATGATGGAAATCAGTTCGTGAGGTAGTTGTCTATTGTACAAACAATCAATGATTTTCTATCTCTGTTTATTGAACTTTGTGAATGTGTAATTGGAACACTTATTCTGAAAAAATATTTACATATTTAAAATAAAATGTTTATTGTATAATCATGTAATAAAAATAATTAAATTGATTTGGGAAATAAATAAGACAAATATGATCATTGAAGAATTTTACCACATTTCAGATAATACCTTTAGATTTACAATGACGCAATTACATGGTTTTAATATCAATAAAATTGTGTAATATAGAATGTAATTATTATTATTGGGATAGTATTTATTCAGTGGTTGGATGACCCAAATTTCATGGAAGTTTCTATGGTAGTATTAAGAGATGAGGTCATATATAATTGTGGAAAAGGACACACTGGTTGTTATTTAAATGAATTGATTTATCCACCAATTATACATGTCACTAAGAGTAAAAAATATATCATTATAGATACATATGGGTTTAATTTTAGAAGTATAAGTATATAATATATTTGAGATAGATTCATTTTCTTTGTTCACCTTATATTCAATGTTTAATAATTAATTAAGCTCATTTTTACCATCATTTTGGTAAATATAATTATTCAGAAAAATTATAATATTATTAAAAAAATTATGTTTTATTTAATAAATATTCTTAATTACTTTCATTTTTAATATTTAATTCATTTTTAAAAATTAATATTATGTATGAGGTCAAAATTTATTTAAATTTAATCATTCATATGAGATGAGATAATGGTTGTTTTAAGAGAAAAGTTCAATAGATTAAAATGATATTAAATAATATTTGAAATATTCATTCATTAAAATAACATATATTCGATTAAATGACATAAAATTGATCTTATTATTTTTTAAAAAATAATTTTAATAAAAATTTAACACAATAAATTGGTTATATGAAAAATATTTTTTCAATTAATATTTGACGTCAATCAATATTCATCAAAATATGAGAGTTCTCCTAAAAAATCCCTAATATATTCCAAAAATAAATATTTATATTGAGAATTAAAAAAAATTATTTAAAATAAAAATCATTAATGTTTCACGAATTTAGTTTTAAATTAATTTTATAATTTAATGGGCGTACAATTACCCTTAAACCATATACGATGATTTTTAATAAAATTGAGATTATTAATATCAAAAGGTTATGATATATTTTAAATTAAATTAAAAACATTTTAATTAATATATAATATATTAATTTTATTAATATATTTAACTAATTATGATTAATTAAAAAATTTATGATAATACTCCATTTATTTGATAAAAAAAATTATAAAAAAAGTAACTTGATATACAATTGGTTTCTTCATTTAAAATTAATTGGTAACTAATTAATTTATTTCATAGACATGTGTAAAATTAGATTTCATTATTTATTTATTCATATTATTTCCCTCCATTCTTATCGATAAGTGATAACTGTATCATTAAATAAATAATGTCAACATTATACTGATTTTTGGTAAGGATCAGCCTTACGTGTAACATAAATTATAAAAAAACATATTGTTAAATGATATGAACAAAAAACTTGGTTTTTGTATAATTCAAGACAAAATTTTCATTCCATCTAACTTAATCTATCAATGAATATAATTTAATTTGAAGGAATATATTTTAAAAGAAATAAGATATTACATGTATAATGTGTTATAAATAATATAAATTTATGTTATTCCTATAGTGATACATATTGATCTGATGCACATGGTAGTTGGTGTGGGGTCATGGATCTAATTGAGTAGATAATTGATGTGATTCTATTTGAGTATAATCAATTTTATGTTTTATTTTGTTCTTTTAAGTTATTTTTATTTGATTCTATTGTCTCTAGGATATTGTCTTCACTTTTCATTTTACATTGACTTGTTTTTTATCCCTATGTATTAATGAGTTTATCAGGGGATCAATATCATTTTTGAAATGATTTTTGGATCATAATGAAATTAATATCTTATTTTATTCTTAATCCATTTTAATTTATATACTGTCATGGGTGCCGTTGGGTTATCACCTATTGTTAGTGGGGCATCATCTCATCTCAATGAAATGGGGTTGAGAATGATATGAGAAATATTATAAGTCTCATATCAATACCTCTATCAATACATATGGTAACAATGAGTTTGGAATATGGGAATATGAAATTTTTTTCAAAAAAATTCATAGATAACCTTTTTATGATGAATTAAATAATAAAAAACTCTTTAACGAATATATGTTTTTATATAATCTTGCATATGTGTTTTCATCTCATACTCATGGTTTAGTTGATCAATTTTACATATAATAAATCCTTAGTGAGAATAAATAATATGGTTGTATCTCTCATTCTACACCTGATGATTTATGGGAAATTTATAAACTTTTTACAATCTTTGGATGGTTAATTATATGGATATTTCATAGAAACAGATGTGTATTTTCAATATAGTAATAATCATATTTTTCATGATTTTTGAATAAATTTAGTTTTGTTCTATATATAATTAATGTAATTATTAAGGATATATATATATTAACTTTATTGGTTTCACCTGATCCATATGTAAACCAAAAATATTTCCAAAACACGATTCATTATTTTTTTTTCATGTATATGATAGTTGAAATCATAATGATGAGTCCTAAAAAGTGGTCCAATTTCATAATTTTACGTTCAAAATATTTTTCCATTAGTCACGTGGCTTCCATTCATAAAATTCCAGAGGGGTGGATAAAAATGACGGGACATGTAATTTATTTTCATGATAAACTGGTCATGTAGAATGACTTTTTTTAGATATATAATCTCAATTATTATTCAATCCAATTGTGATATTTAGATGTCCTAGCCAAATTTGAGAAATGTATATTGTTTTTAGTGAGTAATATAAGGCATAATTCGTTGAATCTTGTCTATTACTAATTATTCCATTTAATATCATTATTTATTAATCTAAAAGTTATATGAAAATGGTCGACATGTTATAAAAGAAATTTTGTTTATTTTACATATTTTTGATCTGAGTATGATTATATCTATGATTAAAGTTAGGAGCTAAAATTATTGAAAGAACAAGAATAGTTACAAAAAAATTAATATTGGTTGAAAATGTCTTTATTAAACCCAACTATTAGAGAAATTTCCTCTATGAATCATTATTAATCTAAGGTGTTTTAAGGGTGATTCTTTGGATCAATTCATTTGAGATTTTACGATACCACCTTTATCATGTGATCCCTATTAATATATATGAAATGTAAAATGTTAATATTTTATCTTATAAAGTATAGTGATAGATATATTTATCATGTAAATTACTCATCATATTATTTGGTGGAGAAATATCATCACAATAATCGTCATCCCCCGAGTAGTTCATGCCATTATTCTTAAAGTAACACCATGAATACATCGTTCATGAAATATATTTTTGCGAGAAATGACCATGTATTATCTAATATGAACTAATATGTTGTCGATTTAATTTTTATAGAGGATCTATTTGTTTTTTTAATTGTATGCTATGTCTATATTAAATTGTACAATTATTCAAGCCTTTATTTACATAATTGAAACTGAAAGGATTCATTATTTTTTACATTATTTATCATATGGCGTGTGTAATAAAAATATGAATGTTTTATTGAATCATAATAAAACCATAAACAAATAGGATTTTTTTATAATTTACCATATATTAATGTTCTATAACAATCAATTTAGTTGAATGGGTTTTGGATTTAATAAGTCAAGAGATGGATATACATGACATGATTTTTTTAATATATTAGTTGAAAACATTCAAGGACCACATCGAATATTTATAATATTAAGTAACCTATACATAATATAATTTAATAAGGAATATATTTAATTTTTATAGGTATGTGATTGAAATTAGATCACTCCATACGGTACTATTGATTAGGAATTCCAAGGATTATTTTTTGTTATTACCATCACTTTGGATAATGAAAATTGTTTTGTATATTTCTTTACCATAATATAGTAGTTTCCTTTTAGTAATTCATAAAATTTTAAAACCTTTTTTATAACTATTTGTGACTATGTTTTTATATTTATTGAAAAGTAACCACTGTGTATAATGTTTTTTTAGTTTGTTGGGATAGGAACATGTCCATAATAATGTGTTTTCAAATGCATTTTGGAGTATGTTGAATGTTTCTTAGTCCAAACTTTAATGGAGTAAAAAACATTATCCTTATGAAACGTGATTTCCAGACACTGGTTAATGTACTCAAATTTTTAGATTGTGCTACAGCAAAAAAATTAATGGTAAGAAAGATGCAGTATTCAGTCAGATGCACCATCAGTATTAAGTACATATTTATTATTTTCATGGTCCATTAATAATAGTGTCTTTTAGGAGGTAATATGTTTATAAGCAATTTTTTTTAATGTTTCTGAAGAATTTTTAAAGAATATAGTGAATTAATGACTTATAACGATTTAGTACAATTTAACATAAAATTTGATGATTCTTATTTAATCACGAAGATATCATATATAATAAAAAGTATCATGATAAATGATATTTAATAAATGGAGGAATTTGATGTATTATTTCCATTTAGAAACCCCAAACATAGATGATCATATATAGGATTACTCGATTGAGATGTTTTCAAAATACCGAATGTAAAATAATAATAATGATTGTTGTTTATCAATTTTGTTGAGTGGATTATTCATCAAATATTGATTATCTAAGGATAATTCAAATGCAAAACGAATTCCCTCATTATTAGGTTTTTAACAAGACATAACCTATGGGGAAATACCAATCCGAAAAAGAAAATGAATACATTCATCAAATCAAATCCCCACCTAAACAACACATTTGATATAAAATGTTAGAGTGATCAAATTTACTGATAGTGATCCATCAAAGATATACCTTATGAGTTGAGTAAGAGAGGAATGTTGTAATATCATTTGGAATATAGTTAAATAACACTAAGAAGTCAATTAAAGGTACACTGTAATGATATGAGAGAGATTGGGAGAACATATTGAGCGGATGAAGCTGAAGACGATGAAGATATATTAGACAGAAAAAATGTTATACATTTTGAGAATATTGACCATGAATAAATAATGAACTTGTCTGTTGAATTCAATGTTGATGTTTAAATGAGTCTTATTTCCTTGTAATTGTAATTTGAGTCTGAGGGAATGGTTCTCCAGTTTATCAGCATTGTGATCCTATGTCTTATATAAATATAACAATGTTCATTCACAGGTTTTAACATTTTAGGAATTAAAAATAATAGTATAATATAAAAATTAATGTGATAGTTAATAATGGACCGATATCTCATTAGAAGATTAGATATTTTTTGTTATTGTTTACCAGATAGAGAAAATTTTCACTGAGAGAATTTTTTTTTATTCAATCAGATTTAAAATGATCATAAATCATTTTTTAATAATTTTGGAGAAGTAAAGAATGAAATATGGAAGATCTTATTGAGTAAATCATATTGATAAAATTAGACAATTGTCATCAGACTATAGGTAATCTGGCTCACTTTTATTTGACCTATAATGTTTTATGGTGAAAATTGAATAATGATTTTTTAGATCAATTTCATGATATGAAAACATTTTAAACATGAAAAATTCAATAAAAATTTTCTAATCATGATATATTCCAAACATGATTTTGAATAAGTTGTATTTATTCCATAATAATGATTTTCTAATGAATGATGACAGTTGATATGGAAATGATGTGGGCTCTCACACTAAGGCCAGAACTTATAAATACTATATTATTTACATGTTTTCTTATATTTTCATGTGTGATTAATTAAAAAAAATATTTTAAGGATATGAACAGTAAATTTTTTTAGAGGTCTATTTTTAAAATTTATTAAAACTTATACAAAATGAACAACTGATTAACCACCACCCCCTTCTTAGTTGTTAAACAATACATTAGTACATAAATTTGTAATAGAGGTAATTTTCCCTTATTTAATCCAAATCATGGTTAATATCAATTATAACAATAATTGAGTAATTCATAAAATTTATCAAAAAGAGTATTATATACAGGAACATAAGATGATTCCATTTCACTTATATTTTTGTTAGGATGTTTTTTATGATACTTAAATTGGTTCTCAAAATATTATTAGGGACGAAAATATTAATTTTTCTGATAAGATAAATTTCAAAGTTGAAGGAATGTCTTGAAATTTCTATTATTATATTCTTTATCATAAAATGTTTATATGAATGGTATGGGTATAACAATTAAGAAATTATGTGGGAAAAGATGGACATTATTTTCACAGGGAATACAAATGTGAAGGATTAAATGATACAAATAATAAATAGTAAGATTGAATAAATCACAATGAGAGATTAAGAAAGTATTTATGAATACATCCACATAGTAAATAAAATTATTTTTCAATATAATAGGATAACGATATGTGTTGGTAGATTCTATAATTGTGATGATAATTATGATAATATTTCTGAATTAGTTTATTTCCAAAATAACATTGTTACATGATAAGGATGATTTACCTCTTTCTGATTTACATAAAATTATTTTTTGGTGAAATAATAAAACATAAAAATTTCGAAAATAATATTAAAGATGAAATGTATTTTGTTAACATTTCAAAAATTAAAATACATGATTTTTAAGATATTGAACAATGTGAATCTG
This sequence comes from Viscum album, assembly GCA_963277665.1. Classification (NCBI taxonomy): domain Eukaryota; kingdom Viridiplantae; phylum Streptophyta; class Magnoliopsida; order Santalales; family Viscaceae; genus Viscum; species Viscum album. The sequence continues at coordinate 1,012,223,444 of OY728157.1, forward strand.
ACGACAAATAGAATGATGTGATGAAAAAAAAATCATGTCTCTTATATATAAGAATTACTAGATAATAATTCGAATGTATTCATGTAATAATACTCTAGAATTTTTTATGTGTGATGGAATTCGATAATACTATATAAATGATCATGTCAATAAAGATTTAGAATATTGAGATCATTCAAAAGAAAAAAAATAATGGAAGAAGTGTAAAAAATATTTCAAGAAGAATATCCATCTAATAAATCTAAAAAATATTTTATGTGAAATATGATGTGAATGTTATTCATGAAATATTAATTAAACAAAGCTGATAAAAATTCATTAGAAGTTGAATACTCTAAATAATTCCTAAAATTCACAATAAAAATTTATAATAATTTTTTATTCTGGTATTAAGATAATTGGTGAAGAATAATATTAATAGTATCAATGTAAATAGAAAATGTTTAATTTCATGAGAAAAAAAAACACTCTCAATAAATATACAAGAGTGATGGAGAAAAATTGTGATAATTATTAAAAAGGATAAAAAATATTAAACAAGAAAGGGGAACTATACATATATCATATATTGACATACAATTAGATAATTATTTAACAGGGAATAATTTTTGAATATCTGATCAAGAAGATGGAATTTATGAATGAATATTTGAACAAGTTTCAATACAAACTTCTTGTGATAAATAATATTTGGTGAAGGGTTTCATCTCACGATGAGAGCTCTAACAGGAGATTATCACTCCACTTCTGCAAACCCTAAACCTAATATCGTCATCTGATCTTTACTTACCCTGATCATGGCCGACAGTGACTGACAATGTGAGTTTGCCTTCCTCACTTCCATTGATGTTGTAACTCCTTCTCAAGACCTATGCATTCAAGCAGCGAGTGACCAACCTAAGAAGGTTTCCTTCCGCGATGTTCTCAAAGGTCCGGAGATATGTATCATGAAGTTGAAAAGCCTTCCCTTCGTAAGAAACATAATGATGGAAGATTTCTTCTTGAGGATGATCCATAATAACTTTGGCAGAGGGCAGAAATGGTTAAATTTTCCATCCTTGGCCGAATATCTAACTATAAAGGTGATCGTCCATGGTCTTTATCTGATCTTCAAACTAGGATTTCACATTGTTGGAATCATTTGAATTAGAAATTAGTTCATGTTGGTAACGTTTATTATCATATTGTTTTAAACTCACAAGATGATCTTAACCAGGCATGTAAAGCTAGAAATATTAACCTCAAGCATGGTTTACATCGATTGAGTGATTGGGATGTCTCTTTTAATCTGCCAAAGAATTGGAATTCAACTACTCAACTTTGGGTTAGGCTTCATGGAATTAATTGGTATTTCTGGCATCCAAAAATTATGAAAGACATAGTATATTTGCACTGGTTTACCTATCATGATCGGTCAAAGGACATTAAATGCTGAACATGGTCTATATTCCAGAGTCATGGTAAATGCTATTCTTCACTCCAAACATCCAAACTTTGTTAATTACTTTGCTCAAAAATATAAAACTATAATTAAAGCTGAATATGATAGATTACCCCCATTCTGTGAGGTATGCAAAATTATTGGTCACAATTTTTCAAACTATCGAATTTTTAGAAAACAGGTTGTGCCTATAATTTCAAATGGCTTGAAAGAAATAAGGTACAACAATTGAAACAAAAAACCAGTAACAAAAATTCCTGAAACTTCTAAAAAGGAAAATAAAATCAGCGTAAAAAAACATAATGCTTTTCCCCACTGCAAGGTTTGTCTAGGGGTGAAATGATATATGAAGATGAATCCCACATTATTGATCATAACATAGGCAATGAAATTGAGAATATGGTATTTTTAATTATAAACTCTTACTTGGTTTATGTTTCAAAAAATGTTAATTGACCTTGCTGGGACATTGTCGCAACCGGTTCTACTGTATGTGAAGTGGAAAAAGAGGAGGTTTGTGTCTCAAAATAACCCTCTGATGATCTAGAAAATGCTGGATAGAATCCCAAAAGTAAGCAAGAGATCCCTTTAGATACACTAGCTCGGGGAAACAATGTTGACTCACGTTCCTAATCTCAAAATGCTTCTGATCGAAATTATATTCAAGGTACACAGACAAAATTCTTGGTTGCAGGTAACTGTTCTAACTCTAGCATTGCTGCTGGTGGACTTTCTCATATCCCTGATGAAATCTGAAATGTTCCTGTTGCTATTTCTTTAGTATTACCAGCATTAGATATAGATTGTGTCACCATAGGCCAAATAAAATCTGTTGAACTTGATATGTAAAAGATTTATTTTATTGATAGTGTACAATTCCATGCATTTATTCGAGATTCAGAGGGGAAAATTATTTATAGTTTAATTTTCATTAATTTTCCACCTTCACATACCCAATATTCTTCTCCTAATAAGATTAAGACATCTTACCCATGTCCAGCTACTAATTTGAAGGAATCTAAAGTGAACTCCTCTCGGGTAATCAGTAGATAAGCGAGGTAAAAGGAAATGGGTGAAACAAAAAAAATGGATCTAAACCCAAACATAATTCAAAATGAATCTTTTATTCTACAATTTATAGGGTATCTCAAACTCTAACACTTAATTTGTTGTAAAGAAACTTTTAACTACTGATATGACTCATTTATTTGATATAGGGGAAACTAAAACCAAATTTTACACTAAGTATATGCACCATTGCACCCTGAACTATAATTGTCTAGGTGCTTGTAATGATGGATCCTTAACTGACTCATTATGGATTTTTTAACATTCGTCTCTTCTAAATGTGATCAATGTCAAAACCTCAGAACAAAATTTTAGATGTGATTTTTTTCAAGAGGATATGAATTTTCTTTTCTCTGTGATCTATTATAAGAATTGATATCAAGATAGATGAACACTTTGGCATGACCTTCTCATTTTTGCTCAAAACATCCATGAGCCTTGGATTTTTATTGGAGAATATAATGACATTATTTCACCTAGTGAGAATTTAGGACCTTCTCACTCTTCCATACCCTTGGGTGAATTTAGAGCTGATATCGAGGACACCAACCTTGTAGAAGTAAATCTTATTGGTGCCAAATATACCTAGTATGGAAGACACTACAAAAAAGTAGGAGCGATCAAACATGATAGAGTTTCTGTGAATTATTCTGCACTTGACAAATGGGATACTATTTCTAGAACTACTCTTCCAAGGTTAAATTCAGATCATCATCCTATTCTTATTAATTTGATCAACAAGATTTCATAACCCATCTTCCCCTTTAGGTTCAATACTGACTGGTCTGATGACCCTAATTGTGCTACTTTTTCGAGACCCATCACTCCCATATGCAACAGAATTGTTTCGTTTGGAAAGGAAGTATTCATGAATAAAAACTTGTCAATATCCCTTGGTCCATCTATTGTAAGCATATTGATAAGGGTTGTATTGGATGAAAAAAGCTCAAATTTTTTAATAAATCTCTCCAGGCCAGGGTCACCTAGAGGTGAATCAATATTAACTCCGATGAGATTTCTTTTCCAAAACAATTATATCTTTATAAGGATTAAAAAAGTAAATTTTATTCATATTACTGCCTAAATATGGCCCTCCATAAGACAAAACTTCAACAAAATCATGGATAACTCTAGAATAATGGTTAATGCGAATTCTAATATAAACATATGGATGGATAATTGGACTGGTTCTCCTTTCATTTCTTGGTTATCTTATGACACCCCTCCAGAGAATATCAACTCCACTATAGGGGATTTTCTACAATCCCACAGACATGATCTCCTTAATAACATCGCTCAAATTATTGAAAAATATCTTTATTCTAATGGTAAGGATTTCCTAATCTGGGAGCCAACTCATAATGGCATTCTTGACTCAAAATATTTTTATAGACATAAATTTTCAAGACTAGAATCCAACTTTGACTGGTTGAATTACATTATCAAACCATGGATTAAACTAGCAAGACTCACACTTATTTGGTGTATTTCTAATAACGGAATTCCAACATAGGTATGTCTTCAATATTTTGGTTCTCAAACATTATCCAAATATAATTTATGCAATCAACATATGGAAGATGTTCATCATCTTTTTATCTCTTGTGGTACTTCCTCTACTTTATGGAATTATATTTTTGTTATTTCTAAATGTAGATGGATATATTTTTATACTATTTAAATGCATCTAAATAGATGTGTGGATCATGATGCCTCTCCGCAAATTAAAAATATTTTTCTCACTAATGTTGAAGAACTTCTTCATGTTATAGTGTATGACATAAATAATATCCTTTTCAATAATTTTTCATTAAACATAAATGCAGGATATCCTCATATTGTCATTTCAATTCATGATGCAGCTTCAATTCAAATCGTGAATTGTAACAACATGGTTGGTAACTTTTATATTCTTCATAAACATCAGATTGATGGCATTTATAGTCCTCCTAAGAGAACTCTTGAAGTATTCTGGAAAACCCCAATTCCAAGATAAATTAAAGTTAATGTTGATGGTCCCTCAAAGGTAAATCTTTGTTCAGTGGGCTGTGAGGGGATTTTTAGAGATTATCGTCGGTAGCATCATGGTTTCTTTTTTAGTAGATGTGGCACTGCATCGTCGCTTGAAGAAAAGATGATGGGTGTCATCAATGCTATCACCTGTTACATTCAAAAATGTTCGATGAACATTAGGTTAGAAAGTGACTCATCCACCATTGTTCAAGAATTATGGAATGGAGTGACTTATCTTTCTTGGCCACTCACCACTCGATGGATTAAATGTTTAGATTTTCTCCTAGGTATCAACATCATTGCTACACATGTTTTTCGTGAAGCCAATGTGGGTTCAGTTACTCTTTCAAATTAATGTGTGAACCAGGTTATGACATGGTTGGATACCTTGCCTCATTATCTACTTTATTTTTATCAAAAATACTGTAAAAAACACCATTCATTTCGTATCTTCTAACCCCGTTTTTATATATGAAATAATTATTGCTTTGGTCATTTGACCAATGCATGACCTTAAAAAATAAATATAAAATTCTTGTGTCTGAATGAACGATGAGGAAAATGAATTTAATATTCAAATAATATTTCCATTTAATGTATGGGATATTTAAATTTGATGAGATGTATCAAAATTAGAATACAGGGAAATACTGTTTGACAGAAATTATTTTTCTCATGTATTTATAATATATTTCTTTTCTAGAAAATGACTTCTCATATACTGGGTGTATAATTTATGTGAGAATAATATAAATACTATAAATGATGAAAACTCACATTGATGAAAATAAGGACTATGCCTATAGTATAACAGATTAAAAAAAAGTTATCATCCTCATCAATTTTTGTTATAAGGAATAATATTTTATAATTACAAAAACTTTATTTGATGCCTATTGATATTGTTGTAGAATATATTGAATCATTATTTATTATTTATAGAATATCATTATAAAACAATGAATATGGTTTTACTGAAGATAATGAAATGTTAGTAGATGGATTAGTAGCATTCCAGTCCAAAAAGATGTTAGATAATAAAAAAACATTATATTATAACTTTTCTATAAATAATCATATTGAAATTCTTAAACAATTATGTAGAAGACATGATATTGTAAGACATTATACAAAAATATGTATGAAACTCTTTACTGGACAATTAGATTATTGGAAAATATTAAAAAATTCTATAAATAGGAATATTTAGGAAATAACCTTTTTATTGAGAACTCATTGGAACCATGTAAAATGAAAACTCATTGATAAATTATAGTGGTTATATATGATATGTGATATAAAAATATTATTACAAATTTAATTTCATGATAGTGAGGTTGTTACCTTTGGTAATGAATTTTTTTTATGTTATTGGAATTAGTATAGATGACATTGAAGCATAAAAGTTTAAATATAATGTATTTTAATTTTTTTACATGGCAAAACAAATAACGTGTATAACTCCTCATTATGATGATGAAAGAATATATCATGATAAAAATTTAATTTTTTATCCAATGTGATAAATATGAAAATGTTTTTACAAATAGCGTAAGAAAAAGTAAGAATATGTTTCAGATAAGAGAGTTTATTAATCCATGTTACATGATTCAAAAGATGATAATAATTTATTATAAAAGTATTTTCCACCATGGGTAAGAATACATGAACAAACATTATAAATACGAATAATTAATGTACTTCATAAAATTTATAATTTAAGATAAATATGATATTATTACATGTAAAAAAGTATGATTATTAACAAAATCCATTTAAGAGATGATTTTCATTAAAAAAAACCTTCTTAGCATATTCATTCAAATTTATATAGAAAGATGATACATCAATTATAAAAACATAAATGTATAATTCATCACTTTTACTGATGAATTCACTTCGATGAGAAATATAATTTTTAAAAAATATAAGTTAGAGTTTGTGATGATACTCAGGTGTTTTATAAATGATGATTAATATTTAATGTCGGGTTCTATAGATAATTTGAGAACATATAAAGGTACCAAATTTAAAATACATAATATTGATAATTAAATGAGAAATAATTATATGAAACGTCAATATAGTGCTTCATATAACACAACACAAATTTATGTAAAATAAATATCGAATATAATCATGGTAATAATTTTAATAAGTTTGTTATTATAAAAATAGTTTGATGTTCTATTAGAAAAATTATGTTAGTACTAACATACATATTCAAAATACAATCTTATTGAGACTGCAAGACAATATGACATCTCTTGAAGTTTGGTATAACAAAAAACCTTTATTAAATTACGTAATTTTTTTTAATTCCATGTAAAAAAATAGGGTACTAGGAATATTTTATAACAAATATTAAGATGTAAATTTATTGGTTATTCACCCAAAAAATTATGATACAATAGTTTGAAAAAAAATTAACATTATTTTTGGACAAATATAATGTTATATTGATTGAAAATCAAAATTCTCTAACAGAAGGGCTTTATGATTAATGTGGATGGAAAACTAGATATTTTAAATAATAGTAAGAGTATGTAAAAATATCATTACAATGATTGAGGAGAATCGTCTGATTAAGAAATATCATCATGAAAAGAAACATTGAAATTTACTACCTTGTAAAAACATAATGATTATGAAATATTTTTTGGAATTTATAAGCCTCTTGTTTAGACCAGATGCATATTGAGTTCAAAAATGAGACATCACTAATATCAAAAGATAAACTAAAATTATATTTATAAGTTATTCAACACAATGAATGAGTGTATTATATTAATTAATATTTATAATAAATTGAGAAAAATGAAACATGGGAACTTATTCTATAAGAATAATAATAAAAAATTTCATAAATTTTTTTTACTGAACAACATTGAATAGTCCGGAAGAATATTCAAGAAACAAATAAATACATTTTTATAGAGGCGATGAAGAATATTATGGTGAGTATATTGATGAAATTTTTTCCCCAATCTTAATATTATAAACTATTATAATTTTTAATCAGTGTCTACAAATAAAAATTACAACAGTACTCATGTAGATGTAAATTCTTAATTAATAAATTGTAATATAGGGAAAAAAAATTTATATTTAACAACCATGTGATTCTCACATTCATAATAATGATAAAAAGATTCTAGAATTAATAAAACATCTTATTGATTAAATAGACGCCCACGTTTTTATTAAACTATACAATATATAAATGTATGAAATTTCAATTTATAAGGGAAAGGTGGATAGTAACATATATATCAAACAATTAAACTATAGAACAATAATTGTTATTGTGTATGTGGATGATATACATTTATGGTGAGAAATTAAATGTTTTTAATGAATTATTTGATGAATGAATGAAGAATTTTTAAATGTCAATGTCAGGATTATTAAAACTCTTCTATGTCTTTCAAATTTTATAAAAATTAAAATATCATTTTCTTATCTCTAAAAAAGTATGACTAGGGATTTTTAAAGGAGTTTGGAATGGTTGAATCCCAGACAGTTGTTAATCCAATAGAAATGACCTAATTTTGTGTAGTGATGAGTTGGGAAAAAGTGTATTTCAAAAATACATTCATATTTGGATCGGAATTCAACTTTTCCATAATAACCCAATGACTTATATTTTTTATGCTATGAATTTTTTTTATAGATATTAATGTAATTTGAAAGAATCACATCTGTTGAAAGAAAAAAAATCTAATGTATTTCAAATGAACAATTTCACAATATGTAGTTATACAAAATAAATTACTATATAACGTTTCATGGTAATACTAATGTTGATTGGTATGGGGATTGTAACGATAGAAAATCAACCAAACAATAAAGAGTATTCTTGGGTTAATATTATATGAGTAGGAAGAGTAAAAAAAGATTAGTAACATTAATAATATATTATTCCTAATATATTACATATTATTAGGATTTTTCTCTATTGTTTTGGATGAATTTTTAATAAGATGACAAGAAACTGAATGTTTCATGGACCGTTGTTGATAATTTTTCATAATCAGAGTGTAATTGAATATTCAACAAAACATGTAAAAATATCACGGTCCAAACAAATTTCAATTATGTTTCTCTTTATAAATGTAATACAGTATTCAAGATAAGTTATACTAGAATAAATCTCAACATAATAATATATAGATGATATATTCAAAAATAATATAATGAAAGTGAGATTGGAATTTTAATGGTTTCACCTTCATGTTCAGTCTCATCATATGAAATATTATACCTCATAAGTAAGATCCACCACCACACATTTCTTAGGAAGATAATGGGTATATGAAATTTACTTCACACAATAAATGAAAATTTTTATTATCTCTAATAAATAAATATAATGTTGTCCATATCCTAGAATTGGGTTGAGAATAGTAAAAGTTTGATTGGAAAATATTAAAGTTATGGATATTATATAACTATTGTAAGAAAATATTCATTTCATCAAGGGATGTAATTCATTAAAAAACATTACTTTATTCAATAGTTTCACATCAGGACACTCTATTCTGAGAAAGGACATTTTTTAGAAAATATTAAATCCAAGAGTAGTTTACAATAGTGGAGTTGTGTATATTTTCAATGATTTGGAATATTTTTTAACAACGTATCTCGAAAAACCCAAATATAGATATTAAAGAATCTTTTTGTCTACTTTTTTAATTATTATTTTTATTTATTAAAATTTGACCACTTTTTATTTTAATTTTATTTTAGCATGGTTGTACCCAACCCACCATAATGATTTTGCATATGATAGTTGAATGTTTCGAAATGTTTTTGAATCCAATCGCAATATAATAGAAACGTTTTATGCATTATAATATTTTTCTGTTCAAAAGTCATCAAACTCAGGTTATCAGACTAGGCGGCACTACATTTTGGATTGGCCAAAATGACAACATTCTTGATCAAATGCATCATTGATCATCAGTCCATTTGTATAAGGTTCAAAATCTATAGGAAAACATTTTTTCATAAATAGAATATTTTTTGAGTTAATTAGTCCAAACAAATTGAAGCATTCTAAAAATATATAGTGAATTCATGGGTGATAATTATATCTTACATTCTAACCACAAATAAAAAATTCTTTTACTGGTCAATATGTCCTCAAATATTATCAAATCAATAGTGATAAAATATTTTTATGAAATCATAGAATCATAAAGTTTGTATGGGTTCCAATAACTCAAATAAAAAATATTAGAAACAGAAGTACCTGACTAAGAATATGTCAGTATTTAATATTTGCTAGATGAAGAAGTTTGATCATTTTCAATATTAATGATTAGAGTCATCAAGGGATGAATAAAATTAAAATGATAATTGCATCATTATGTTAATTACATCACTATGATATTTTAACTAGATAAACTATAAAGAGGACAGTAAATCCAATTAGTAAAATAATTGATTAATCAAATGAATACATTACATCGATAACACATCAGATGAAGAACAACAAAATGATTACTTTTTTTGATGGTGGTCCATCAAATTCATATCATAATGAGATGATAAAGTTAGTCATATAATAATGATTTGAGATAAAACTGAACATCATAATGATCTAAAAAATAAAGGAAGATCATAATTGGCTAATGAATATAATAATATTGTAATGTGCTTAGTAAGAATAGAAAATCATAATCAATTGAGAGGGAAAGGTAGATCATAATGAGAAGAAGATGACAAAAATAAGAAATTTATATTAGATTGATTTAATGATGGTTTCTCAATAATTCTGATCTCTAATAGATCATTATATGGTTTGAAGAAGTACATATTTAATTTTAAATGTGATTGATAATTGAATTAATGAAATTTAAGTAAGTGGGAAATTTTTCTATTTATCTTCATTGATTTTATGAGTCACATATAAATATAAGAAACATTTATTTACATTTTTCAAAATTTTACATAAGTGAAAAAATAATAGTGATTAATAATAAAAGTTAATTTTCAATCGAGATTGATATGTCATTCAAATATTGGGAACCTATTGATTTTGTTTACGAGAATGAGAATCATCATGTTGAAAATTCCTTATTGAGTCGGCCGGACTAATGATGATCAGAAATAGTTTTTTAATATACATTTAGAAGTGCATATTTAGATAGGAATGATCAATTTGAATTAATCGTACTAGGACAATTGGATATGGTTCCTAGAATTGAAGGCCATCATTTTCATGGTCAATTGATCTAATATATATTTTTTGAGAAATTGGACCAATTGCTTTTAAATTTGTATTTTTATTAATGGTTTTATGATAAATATTATTAAACCACTGGGAGTCAGTTTAATATTTCCAATAGGGATATTGAATGTTTCTAATAAGATATTACATAAGTTATATTCAATTTTTTACAATATTGAATTTCCATAGACACATGGTAGTGTCTATATAATATATTCATTTTCTCATAGTTATGAACCAAATTGTAAATATCGTGTTATTTACTCGTATTAATTTTTTTTAGGAATTATAATTTATATAATGATGATAAGGATATGAACATTAACATGTTTAAGAGGTAAATTTTAGAAAATAATTGAATCATATAAATAGAGAACTAATTATCCCCCACCCTTCATAGTTGTTATTCAGTCATTAAGAACATCATAAATATAATAGGAATTTTTGATTGATCACATAATGATAAATATTAAAATTTTACATCCTTATTATAGGATGGTTCCATGAATATTTTTATAATTGAATGTGTTTTCTATAGACATAGTAATAAAATTAATCATTTGATATACTACATAGCTCTGAGATACACTATATCATTTTGTAAATATTGATGATGGATTTATTAGGATTTATAATGATTATTATAATGTAAAATTAGTTATGATAATTAACCCACATTAACATATATGAATTGAAGACATGTTTTATTAATTTAGGAGACCACACAGTTCTGCAATATTTATTTATAATAAAGGAATCACTAATATCATGTTCTGAAATAAAATTTATTAAAATAATTTTCAATCTCACTATAGAATCTCTGAATATTTTGTAATTAACTTTTTTATTTTCAATGTATCAACAGTGAATATGGAAGAGATCAATTATATTTACAATACTCTCTATGATTTATTTATTGTGTGGTTCATTCATGATATATTTGTGAACTATCGTACTACTTATGATCGTGAAAAATTGTTTCTAATATTTTGAGTCTCATTCAAGAACATATCTACAATGAATTTTTATGATTTTTTTATGATTAAAAATGTACAATTACATATATACATAATATCTAGATGAGGTTTTATTGTAGAAAATAAAAATATATAAGTGATTAAATCATTGAAATTCTCATAATATCTTTTTTCAAATACAATTTTTACCTTTTTTTTTCAGGATATTATTGATATTTTACAATGATTTCTCATCACAGTCTTAATAGATGTCATCATTGATTCTTGAAAGATGTTCTTATATAATAGAATAATGTGGGATAGAATTATTTTTTGTGATTAATGAACTATTATCATAATCAACATTCCATATATTTTCTGTGTAAGGATATGTAAATGTTGAATATTTTTTACATATATATTTCTATTGGGATGTTTCATCATTCGTGAATATCATTTCATATCATATATATCATAATTTTTGTGGTTTAATGATAACCAAAAAATTCACTTATACTTGGATATTGTTGAATATTCCTTGAAATGGTGGAATTTCTATCATAACAGCGATTTATTTATAGTTTTTTTAGACCATAGTATATTTAATTTCTTTAGAAATGGATTTGAATATATCGCATCACAAATTGATGGAAATTATAAATATGTGTGACATTGAAATGATGAATATACAATGTAATTTTAGTTATTTTTCAGATTATTTTTTTAACAATTCATATTTTTAGTTACCTAATTTGTCTTTACATTAGTTGATGCAAGAATTTCTTAGATAATATCTGCACATCGATTTTGATGAATAATTTTTTTTCATTTATCATTCTAGGTTTATATGTTATTTATATGCTGGGGAATGATATAAATTCTCTTACATATAATAAATTATTTATAACAATAATATGAAAACTATTATGGTGGTAATACTATTGAGTGAAGGATTATATATCAGTGTTCAATGTTTTGTTTTGGTGATAAAATCATGGAACATGGGACCAATCAATAATAGATTTTTTTTTCATAACATAAATCATGATTGGAAGTTTATTGTTCCATGTAAAATAAGTATAATGCATTCAATGCACATTTATTTGGGTTAAGTGGGGAGGATATTGGATGAGAGATTCCCTTATTACCCCATCAGTCATCTAGATTAAAATTATAGATAATGAATATCTAGTATCTTTAATTTTATACCTATTATCACGTGAGAAATATTTTTTCAAATTATTTTATCACAACAATACCAATAATGTTTTGGAAACACATTTCAATATGGGTGATAGTTGTTTAGATAAAAAAACCAATTAGTAAATCTAATATTGTGTATGAATTGTCCAATAAATATATTCATTATATTTCAACGATTTATTCCATTCAATTTTTTATTGTATCATGCTGGGACACATGTTGGCATCATGTTTTAATATATCGTTACAATATACCTTTAGAACCAATTTTCCATAAGAATAACATATCATTCTCAAATGGATGATCGGTACAAATATAAAATCATTACAATAGATAAAATGATTAATGATTCATTGATTGAATATAGAGGGTCATTATTTGAGAATATACATTTAGTGGAGTTTTGATAATATAATAGTTATGAAGACTATTGAAATACTTATTTTTTGAATATTTTTACTATGTCACATATTGTTCTCCTTTTTCTTATTGGAGAAAAATGATTCATCACATAGAAAACCTTTCTTACTACAACCGAAAGCAATAATGATTTATATAATTATTAAAACCATCATGAGGGATCAATTTCATCAGATATAAAGTACAGATACACATCAATGGACCTTATTTTTTAGGTTTTGGATCATGTTTTCATGATAATAACTTCATTTTTAGGGAATAATTTTTTTTGTATATAATTAATATTTTTATTTTTTTTACATTGTCTCATCTAATAGAGACATGTTAAGTGGTGGTGTGGATTTTCAAATTTATTTTTCACCACATAGATCATAAAATGAATTATATATTGATTTAGGCATTAATATATATGAAAAAAATGCTTTCAACAGGTTAGGGAAGAGATATGGTGAAACCACACCATGAACAGACAATGAAAAAAATGATTTTAATAGGTTATTCCCTTTATATCTTACTTTATTCATTCTTACCATTTTTGTAATGATTATGATAACTAGTATTTACCTATGTAATTTATCTTTTAATACGTGAAAATGAAATTTCTATATGAAAAAATTCAGACATATTAATTTCAAATGGTAATGGTATTTAATATATTTCAAATTTATAAGTGATTAATATTATATGTGGAAAACTAATGTATAATTTATTATATTTAAAAAAATTATTTCATATGTTCTTAAGTGTAATATATTTGATTTAAAATTTAATCCAACATTATAAAATATTATAAATTAACATATTAAATTAATATATCGTATTAGATATTTTTTTGAGATTTTTATATGTACATATGTATTAATAATGTTATAAAATATATTTTATTTAATGAAATTTCATTTTAAAATACTCCCATTAAAATAATGTTTTTTAGAAAATTCACTAAAATTAATAATAAAACTAATACTTCCATGAATGAAATGAAAATATAAATGAAAAATTTCAAATACTTATTTTGAAATATATAAATTATATTTTATACAAAAATACAACGTATAAAAATATAAAGTATTTTTTCAAAAAATAGGTTATAATCATCATGTGTTATTAATAATATATTATTTAGATTTAAAAATAACAATAAATTTATCTACACGTATATAAATATTATATTATTCCACGCTAATAATTATTTTCTTTTGATCAATTTAAAATTTTAATATACTATATTAAATATTTTTAAAGTAGTTTGTCTAATAGAATATATTAAAAATATTAATTGGAGAAATTAAATTATTTTAATCATTATTATATTTTTTATAGTAATATTTATATTATTCATTTAATTTTAAAATTTCATAATTTTTTTAGGTAACTATTTAATTAGTTCAATAATACTTATTATACAAACCACTAAAGATAAATCTAATTTAGAGGGACAAAAATCACGTGTCATTACATTTTATGCCCTTAAATATATATCAGGATATTTATTTTAATTATTATTCATCCATGAATGATGTTGTCAACAATGAAAAAAATATATCTTTTTGAATTTCACACATAATATGACTACTAAATCACTCTATTTTGATAAATTATGTTACATATCATTCCTTATACACCATTAACCATTCATAAACATATATATATATACATGAATCTTTAATTCTCCATTAAATGGATTTACCAAAACCATTTGGATCATAAATCATTTTCAGAATATAGAAATCATATATTCCATCGAGAATGAATTCTTATCGTTAATAAGTAGTTTATTAATTCCCACACTAGTGAATATATATTATGATTGAATATTTGTGATAAACATAACCATAAATGTTATGGATCACCTTTTCATTAAATAAATCATTATTTCTATATCAATCAATACTATCTTACTCACTTTTATAAAAACCATTGATGACTTTATTATCCAATTTTAAAAAAATATTAAATCTATCCAATTATTTTACCTTATTCATGTGATTTCCAATAGTTATCCTAACAATATAATCATTTAATAAGATAATTTTCTAGGATAATATTATCATTAAATAAGTGTTTCTAATTCATTATATTTACAATATTGATGAACCTCCAATTGGTGATTCCAAAAATCCACATTACATTTAAAATATACTAAGATCATATAATTATATATTAATTACTATTGAAAATATCTATCATCATTAAGATATAATTTCATTTAACATATCAACTTCCCTACCCTAGAGATGATAAGAAACATGAATTTCATCATATTAATAATATAATTATATTTAAAACCATTTTACAGTACTCCCTTCTTTAGATATTTGATAAACAGCTTTCAAGATACATAACTTTATCCAATTCATTTCTATTTTCCAATTTAAAATTAAATAAAATAAATATATGATCATGATAACAACAACTAAAATCGGAGAAATTATCATAGTAATATGATAACATAATCTCAAGTTGTTATCTCAAATTTGACATTCATATCATGAATTAATACTTCGTATTCAACAAAAATTATATTGATATTATTTATATATTATTTTATAACCTAATACCATATATAAATTATAAAAAATTCCTTAATAAAAAATAAATACTTTAAACATGGTTTTGAATGACAACCTATTAATAGAATCATCCATTTCACTATTCCTTTCAGTTTATAATAATGTTCACTTATCCTAATTAAAATATTTATTTCCCAAAATGATCAAAAGAGATATATATACCATTATAATTTTAATCAACCATATAATTTCAATAATTGATGAAATTTATAATATCCAAAATAGACTCGAAAAAAATTATTTTAACTAAAATGTTGTGTAACCCATTTTATAATACTAGTAATGAATATCCATTAAAATAATCATAAAAATAATTTATATAAGAAAATATTTCAATAAAATTATTTCACTATACATTTCAGTTTTATATTTTTTTCAAATAATAAACAAGATTATATAATAATTTTCTAATTTTCTACTAAATAAAGAAATTTCCACTACATAGTTTGAAATAATTATAATATATATCCCAAAAAGCCACAACTCATTATGATATTATACAAAAATATTTTTTATTACATTTCATCATAAACAATGTAAATTGAAACATATTAATCATTAAGATCAAATATTTAGTGATAAAAAACATAAAAAATAACTATCAAATTCCATTAGTTAAAAAAAGACGAGTCTATATGTATAATACTTTTATGTGTTAAATATATTCCTAATAAATTATATATCATAAATCAAGGAAATTGATACTATTAATTCATTGAAATTTCATATATTATAAAAATGATAAAATATTATAATTATAGAATATCCATAATCATATATATCATAAAATAATGTATTGGGTTTCAAATTAAATTTCACTAAGTGGAAGAGGTTTCACGGAATTACTTTTAATGGTGTTTTGGACTACCACTATAGTTTATCCTATATGATCTTGCTCTAGTAACAGTTTTCCTCATTAGGTTGACCATGACATCACATTTCACCAGTATATATTGAGATATAAATCATTACAATGCTACTTGAAGTTCATTATATAAGTTTCCTCTAACATAATGAGGGGGTATACATTTATGTTCCTGATAATAATTATAGAATCACAAACTAATTACAAAAAAGGTTAATATTTTGATAAGAATATAACTATAATGAAAGAGTTTATTTTATAAGGAATAAATAATTCATTAAAAAAAATATTGCATTCACTTATTCATAAAGAACCCTTATATTAAAAATGGATTTCATATAATAATCAAAAGAAGTCACTCTTCCAAATAATTAATAATTCAATTCTATTTTGAATCAGAAGGTAATTTCTCAAAATATTTTCTCGGTTTATGGATAATAAAATATGATTTATTATTAATCAATGAATTTAAATATAACACCCTAATATATTTTATTATATATATATATATAATTTCATTCATTCTTTTTTTTGTAAAACAAACCAAGATTATATGGCACAATATGACACAATAACATATCTTGTGGTACACGCGACACTGTTTTTAGCTTATGTTACACACAATTTCAAGTTCATTTGATAAAATTAAATTCATGCTAGACTAAGATTAAGTTAGTTTATAATATAGTAAGAACGCTACTAAAGTTTTTTATTAATGAAATATATGTTACATAATCAATTTAAATTTTAAAATTCATCTTATTTGTTTTTTAAACATGATATGAGAATAAAATCATTTTTTCAGATAAAATATGTATATTTCAAAACAAAATTATTTTTTAAGAATTTGGATGGAACACAAATTTTAAATATAGTTTTAACACTTTTTTATATTAGATTTTGAAAATTAATCTTATTATTTTAATACAGAAACAAAATGACTTTTTTGGAATTAGTGGTATTTTTTTGATATGTTTCATTTTTTGGTGAATAGGGAAAAAATAATTTTTTTATTATAAATAATTTACGTAGTAATATTATGTATTATATTATTTTCAAAATTTAATTAAATCATTTTTATCAAATTAGGGTTTTTAGAAATGATTTTATACATGAATTTATTAAAAAGATTCTATTTAAAAAGTGTCTTTTCCAAAAATTGTTTCTTATGACATATTAAAAGGATTATATTAAATTTTAATATTCAACATCTATGTATTTAAATTTTTAAATGTTAGGTAAAATTTGGATTCATGAGGTCCAATTTTGGAAACTAGTTCACTTTATTTTTCAATAGTATGAATAGTAACCATGGTAATGTTTAATTTCATGGTATAGTGTAAATTATTTAATCTAGGATAAAAATAAAATAATAATGACTATAATATGAAAAAATATAAACAGATTATTTGATGAATAAAATTATAACTTTAAAATTTCATAAACTAAATTATTTCATTTAATGCAATCTAGTCCCTGAAAATGACTTAAATAATATTTTATTCAATGAATGAGAGAGAGTGTCATTTTCCATGTCTTTAATATATTTTATGTGTTCACACATGGAAACGTGGTTGGTATCAACAAATATAAATGGTAAATTATTATATGATAAACCAATTTACATATTATAAATTTACATTGGTCTTTTTGCAAAAAAATTGGACATATTATGTTATTTATAATATATAATTTTAAAAAATGTTAATGATCTCATAGTCACATTTTAAATAACATGTAATTTTTAATATAAGTTTATACAGAAGATGAATTTTACTATAAATACCCATTTGAAAGATAAACTGTTCTTATATAACATGGTAATTTAAATTAAATTTTTACAAAATAAATAATTAACATATTGTTTTATATATAAATGATGTAGAAATTATTTAATTGATAAAAAATCAACAATTTAATTTTTATGAAAATGATAATAACTTTTAAAAGGACAAATAACATTACAAAATTTTATTTTTGAGTAAATATTTACAAAAAAATATAAATGTTGAGTTATTGACCATTTGGATCATTTTATAAGAGATTGTAACAATTATAATATTTTATTTCAAGTTGCCTTATAGTTTTCACATTCCTAATATAATAAATATAAACTTTTTAATGTATTTTTTTTATAATATAAATTAAAATAAAAGTATTATTATGAAATATATTAGATTAATTTTCATTGTTTTAATTTATAATTAATTTTTATAAAAAATTATGTATATTTAATAATAACAGAATCTTGATTTAGTAGTTATTTTATTAAGTTCAATATAAAGTATATTTTATTAAAAATATTAATATAAATATAATGTGGGATACCTAATTTTACAAATTATTTTATTGATGAACATGAACACTTAGGGATATAATAAGATATTTTGTTCTTGGATAACATCTTATCCTGATATTTTAAAAAATTCATGAAATGAATAGTGTCAAAATTTACCCAATTGATATTTTGTTAAAATATTACTATTTAAAATTATTTAAAAATCATAAATAAATATAAAAAATATATAATAATCATGATATCGTATAAATTATTCTCAATTATTCATTTATTATATAATTTAAATCAAATAATTTAATATTGTACCATTAATATATTAAAACATTTGTTATCTAAATTAGAAATAAATGGAATAACTAGTCATTAATTAATATGATAATATATAAATTGAAAAAAAATGACAATATTTTGTTTTTTATTTATATTACAATCAAATAATATTTTATTTTTGAATAAATGTATTTTTTTAGAATTTTTTATGATATTAAATTTATTATAAATTAATTGTTTCAGAAATTTTATAATTGTCCCTCACCCCAATTATAAAAGGACACATCCTCACGCATTTTTCCACATCAAATTATGACATAAAGTTCTTCTATACCATTATAAATTTTTATATCATCATTTCTAGTTACATTATAGAGGTTTTGGACTTCTCAAAAGACTGTATTTAGTACATCACAAGGAGATCAAAAGGGAGCACATCAAAGAAGATATAATCTCCACTATAGATTCATTCATTATTTTTTCTTATTATAATTACAATTGATTAGTGTTTTGATGATAAAATAATAAATATATTATATTGTTTACATAAATTTTATTAATATTTTTATAGTACAACATTCCACCTTCTATCCATCTTATGAAAAATAAAATCACCACTTGAGCATAGATATAACTTACCGTCTCCACACCATGGTGTGCTCTATTTTTCACCACCTCCATATATCAATGGGTATAATGATGGATGTTAAAAATATATATTATTTTAATAACATGATACTGATTTTTAACTTTTATAAATTGTCCACTTCAAAACCATTAACAAATTATTTGAATAATATCATCACTCGTAAAAACGTACAGACCACTGTCTCTACGATGTGAAGTGATTCATTCTATATGTTCATTATTAATTAACTAATCTATAAATGTAAAAATTGAATAAATATGTTATATATTATGATGATATCATTTTACAAGGGTATGACAATGACCTAAGAAAGAGAACCAGAACTTATTTATCAAAACATGCATAATATCCAAAAGTTGTTAACATATTAATATCGTTTAAAAATGAAATACTTCTAACAAAATATGATATTATGATTACATATGATTAAATAAAAATGAAAATGATTTTGGAAAACTAAATAACATTATTTAAATCATTATATGAGTTTCTTGGATTTTTTTGAAGCATATCAGACCTCAGGTGATAGATTATTTTTCAGACATTTATTTTAGTGGGACATATGCCTTATATACCATCTAATTATTTTGTGATGTGTTTATATTTCCCCTGAATTTTTTTATTATTCCTATTATTAAGATTATGATATTTATATATTGTTATTAGTTTATTTCATTTATGTGCCATATGATTTGACTGATTCTAATTTGGTAACGGATAATTTTTTAATCTAATGGTTATCCAAGGTTTTTTATTCCTATGTATTTACTGGGGTATATTTATCATTCAGTTATCTCTTTCATAAATATATTATATTATTTATATTATTATAGTAGTTTTTAGTGTCAATTAACCCAATTTTTTAATTTTTTATTCAATGGTATGGAGGGAATCAACAATTTGTTTTCAATAAGAATAATTTCTTTGACATGTTTATCATGAGTACGAGAGAAATGTATTTTTATCTTATACAATAAGAACATATTTTTAAAATTTCATAATTTTTTAATTCCATTATGCTAAAATTAAAATATTTAAATTCTATTTTTAAATAAATTATATCTTTGGAATGTTTCATTATCATTTGGAGAAGAGAAAACCATTTTTATCCAAAAAGGATATTTTCCACAAGAACTAATTTATAGTGTTTTATCATAATTATTTTCTATATAAAATGCTATTCATTAAAATTGTTATGTTTTAAGTATACTATCCATATTATTTATATGGTCATATGAAATTTTATTTATTAAATCAATTTTATTTTTATTGATTCTCTTATTAGGGACAGATGTTTAAGAAGCCCATATAATTCATTGGTTTTTTCTATGATATTTGATTTATGTTTTTGTAGAATATGTAAGAATGATTTCCCTATGAGATAGTTGAGACCCATATCACCCAAAAAATCATTAGATAATGATTTTTATGTCATGATATATACATTATTGGAATTTAAAGTATTTCGGTTTCAACAATACATTGATGGAATGACAAGTAAACTAGGTTCAGTAATGGAATTTGTCCACAATAATGGTCTTGGAAGCCATGTAGTGGATATTATGGATCCCATAATATGTGATTAATTTTTTCCAGAATTATATGATTCATTACAATGAAATTTTATCATGGTTAATTTTTTTTTGATATATTCCTTACGTACTTCCTTGATTTATTTTATGACTCATGATTTTTATTTTTATACATTTTGTTCATGCTTTTACATTCTTATTTTATGGTTTGTTTTATATTCCCCATGTTTACCCATAATGAGAATTTCAGATCAAGCTTTTTTATGTTTTATTTTATCAATTATATAATGAATGGTTTTAGGTAAGAAAAAAGGGGATTCTAACTATTGGAGCTATTGAAGATATTTCAACTAGTTGGAATAATATGTTCAATGTTTCCAATGACTAAAAACAAATACATTCTTTGGGTATATGTTTGTGAAATGTGTTATGTATTTTGAAAAAATAATTAGAATGTCCATGTACATAAAACATTGTAAAAGTTAGTTGGAATCCGGGTGAAGGTTAAGTTAACTATTGGAAACTAGGATGTGAAAACATTATTGAAATCCGAAGAGATATTTATATGGTTTTTCTAGAGATATCCCTAAGGGTAAGTCTAACGATAGTTTACAGTCCAAGAATTATGGAAATTATCATGCATTTCATTGTATTGGACGTAAGATGTTTGAGATTGAAATTACCCCCCATTGATTATTTTTCCCCTTATATGATTTTTTACTCTCAAACTATTAATTTTGGGTTCTAGGCAGTCATTAGAACCTGATGGAAACATGGAAATGAATAATTAACTATGAAATGAAATTATTTTCCTCTTGTACAACTAAATATTATGGTAGATGGAATGAAATATCTTATTCTTATACAAACACAAACTATGAAACATTCAGGACATTTGAATGAGAAGATAAGTGAACATTATTCTATTGAGTCCTTCATGAGTCAATGCCCACCTTTTTTCTATGGTTCTTCTTATCCACATGATTCTGAAAAATTGATTAGCACCATTGAAAATATATTTTCCATCATTATTCTTCATGAAAATGAAAAATTCCTTTAGGATGTTTATGGTTTATAAGGTGAATCATGGAAATGGAATACTCTTATCAAGAATAAAATGTAACCTGATGTAATTTAATCCTTGGAACGTGATGAGTTCATGAACTATGTATTCAGGATGTTCTTTACTTATATTAGTGAATCTATTATGGAAATGTAGTTATTTGAGCTCATGAAAAACGATGATCATTCCATTGGTTCATATGAGGAAATGTTTACAAGATATTCAATGTATGATTCTAGTTTGTCATCTATCCTGAATGTAATGATGGTCGATGTTTTAGTCTATTAAAAACAAGTCTTCAAAGAGAATTAATTATATGATTTATTAGTATCTATGAAGAGATTGTGTGTTTTAATATCAATGAATAAATCAATTTTGGTTTTACATATCAATTTCATGATTTTTTCATGAAATGAATGATTGGTTTCGGTGGAAAATATCTAAATAATGTTTAAATGAAGATGAATGTCTCCATATGCTCAATGTGGGGAAATAATAATGGTCAAGATTATTGTAAAGAGAATACAAATTATTTATGTTTGGAAAATAAGGTCATTGAGATGTTCAGTGATGAAGTAATGGGAAATTTCTTTCTAATGATGTGATTTGATAAAAGACTATAAAGAATGTAATACCCACACTTCTATTCTACAAGTGCAATTAAATAGATAATTATGTTATCCAATTAAAAAATCGAAGGGGTAATGATGATTATCGAAGTCAACATCTTTTTAAGGCCAAAAGAAGAATGTAAATAACATGTGATCACTATTGATGATGTTGAATATGAAAATGAAGTGGTTGAATGATTATGTTATTATGTAATGGGATTCCGAAATAATGTTTTTTAATATATTTTATAGTATTTTGGAATTTTGGAATACATATTTATTAGTCCATTGTAGTTTACCATAAGTATATGGTACTAGTAACCAGGAAAAGTGATTGAAATATTGTTTTAATGCATATGATATGTGAATAATGTAGGAATAAGAAAATAATTGGTTGTTTGATAGTATTATTGATATAATGACTAATATAAGTACTAAGTTATATAATTGTTTGATTATATAGATTTTATGATTTTTATGGTGTTTGTAAAGTGATAAATTTTAGGGAATTCATTTATTCCATATGGTCATATGGTAATTTATGTTATTGTCATGTTTCATGAGAAACCATGATTAAGGTATTCACATTTTTGGAATGTGATAACCAAGAACAACCTTATGAGATATGGGAGATGAATGTTATATATATTTAGCTAATAACATTATGTGTTTTATATCTCATAGTTTTTGGAAGGATTTTATGGGTATATATTTATGGATAGTATGAGTTATAATATGGTTGATGTTCGTTAGATCAATATACTTTCTCACTATATGTAAAATCATGCATATTTGATTACATAAGCTAAATTTTTTTGTGATAATGATATAACGGACTATCCATCTATCACATGATATTATAACTCATCACAAATGAAAAACTAAATTTTATATATTTAATCAACAGATGATGTGTAAATTGATCAAGGCATGAAAAAACAATGTATTTATTATCATAAAAAATTCCTTAACTTTATATAAAGGATCCTAAAAACCAAAAATGTTGTCCTAGTACAATATTAAATAATGAATCATGGGGTCCCTTATATCATCTCATATTTAGGGATATTTTATTTCGATATTTTTCCTATACATTTTATCTATCACTCTCAAACAGAACTTCATGTTTGTATTATTCTTCAATATAAATGATTTCACTTCCCACCTGTGTTCTCATATGAGGAATCCTAGTGATGATTCACACTGGGTAACTATTATTTTTATAAAATTACTTTTTAAAATGATTTTTTAATATATCTATATATAATTTTGGTCTGTAATAATGAATCTTTAATGTAATAATACTTTTATAGCTTAGATGAATTTCGAGGGTGAAATTAATTTTAATGGCGGTACAATGTAACACCATATTTTTTTTATAAACATATCATTTTTTAAATTATATGATGCCTTGTATTGTATGATAATCAAATATAATCTTTAAAATACACAATACCATGTTATCTTGTGTTAGGCACAACATTTTTATAGTCTAGGGTTACACAAAGTTTCAAGTTCAATTGATTGACTACATTTCACAGAAGACTAATTTTAAGAGAGTTTATAAAATAATAAGATATATCTATATTAATTTTATTAATGAACTATATATGTAATATATTCAATCTATTATTCAATATTCATCTTATATTTTTTTTCTAGACATGAATTAATAATAAAATCAATTTTCAAATAAAATAAGTACTTTGAAAAAAATGCAGTTTTGTGCATTTTGATGGAACACCAATTTTAAATATTACATTACAAATATCTTCTTATTAAATTTTAAAAAAAAATATATTAATATAGGGTGGAAAATATTTACTTAAAATTTTTGGATATTTGGGTTTTATCTAATAAGTTTCATTATTTTTTATGAATAGTGAAAATACCCATTTTTTTTAATTTTAAAGTCATTAAATAGTAAAATTAAGTTTTATATTACTTTTAAATTTTAATTATTTAATAATAATCCAATTTTGTTATATTTAAATGATTTTATAAACGAATTTATTATATAAATGTTTTCCATTTCAAATTGGATATTTTTCCAAAAATTATGTTCGTGACATTTTTACGGTTTTATTTTAAATTTAATTGTGCAACATCAATGTATTGAATTTTAAAAAATTTATTTATAATTTGGATTTAGGAAATAAACATGTTATAATTAGGTCCCTTTTTGATTTTACCTTTATAAATAGTAAGAATTGTAAATTTTATTACCTTAGTAAAGCGTAAATTGGGTTATTTAGGATAAATTTAAAATTGTAATGACTATAAGATGATCCAAAGTAATGGAAAAATATTTTTTGAAGAATTTAATTAGCCCCATTATATTTCAGGATTTAAATTATGTCATTTAATGGAACCTAGTCCCTGATAATGACTTAAAATTTATATAAATCAAAGAAAGACAAAAAGTGTCATTTTCATTGACATTGATGTCTTTCATGTGGTAAAAAATGGGAAAATAGGTGGTATCAACAAATATAAATGGTATATTTTAATTTAATAAATAAATTTCTAGAATATAAATTTATATTCGATGTATTAGGTCCATTTTGAATGTATTATGTTATTTATAATATTTTATCTAATGAAAATATAATGATGTCACATTTCATTTTTAAATAATATATCAGTTTATAAATAAGGCTATACTAAATATAAATACAATGATAAATACTCATTTGAAATCTATAATTTTTCTATTTATCATGGATATTAATTTATAAATTTAAGTAAAGAAATATTTACATTAATTATTTATATGTTATTTGTGTAGAAATTATTTTATTGATAAAAAATTAATAAAATAATTTTCATTAACATGATAATAACCATTAAAAGAACAAAAAACTTTACTAAATTCAATTTTTCGAGTATATATCGACAACAATCATCTATGGGTCATGTTAGTCCCCATTGGTCTCGCTTTATATGATATTGTGACACTGATAATATGTAACATCCCAACTAAGTAATGAATAATAGATATTTTTATCTATGTCTATTAATGATTAAGATAGTGTTGTAGAGGCTTAAAATGAAAATAAATACAATCTTATGCATGGAATACACTAATATTCTTAAAAGACTGTTTTACTGCCTTTTGATGGAAAACCATTTTAGAATCTATATTTTGACAATTTTATAAACTATGTTTGTCAAAATAAACTTATTCTTTATTATTGGGACATCAAAATTTACCTTCTGTGAATTTTTGGTATTTTTCTGACAATGATCATTTTTTAATGAATAGTGAAAAATACTGCATTTCACATCAAAACTGTTTTTTAATCTAATTTATTTATATGATTAGATTATGTTTTTAATTGGTTTTTAAGTGAAATTAGAATATATTTTTACCATTTTATCCAATGGTGGTCATTGGAATAAATTTCACTTTGAAATTAGACTTAAACTGGTGTCAATATTTTGATACTTATTGTTTTGTAAAAACACGCTATTTGCTCTGGCAGTGGGAATTAATTATTGAATTAATTAATTTGACTTATATGATTTGAATTTTGTAAAATGGAATTCATTTTTGAATTCGTAATATCAAATATAGATTAGGGTGAAATTTTGGTAATTTTCTGAAAAACTTCAATTTTTGATGAATAGTGAAACCACTAAGTGGTAATCAAGCAAACTGATTTTTCAGTTAAATGAAAGTTTACCACAAATGTGTATTTAATTTTGAAAATCCGACATACATGGTTGTAATTAAGAAGTAAAATGTGGTTCAATGAGATTATAATAATTTTTTGGTGAATAGTAACTTATTAAGTTCTTAATCGCGATTAGTGGTAATTAGGTTAGTTTAGGGTATAAATAATGCTTTAATAATAGGAAATGACCTAGACACATGTCCCAACATTATTGTTTGTGTCATGGCCGACCACGAAAAGCCATGGGTCAACTTGGGGACCCCATGGAGACACTTTGGTTTGGAAATGACATAAATAACTTTTTATTAAATGTTAAAGTAAAAATGACACAAACAAGAGATGTTTTACAAAAACAATTTTTACATGGGGTTATAAAGATCAGATTTTTGATTATAAATAGTCATTGGAAATCTAAAAAGATTTCCTACATCATAGTATTTTTTTTATGATTTTTAGACATTAAATAAATTAAATTATTTATGACATAATAATGATGCAGCGATGACATCATTATTTGACGCTTTAAATAAAATGGAAAGATAATGTAAAATCTATGAACTACACATGTCCAAAACTTATTGTATGAGTGTATTTCGAAGCCTTATCACCTTATCCACGAATTATATCAATGTGGGACCTTTTTAAACCGAAAAACAGTTTCAAATAAAGTAATATTTCTTTACTTTCCAAAAGTGCCCCTCCTCTCCTCTTATAAAAGGCCCCCACCTCTACCTCATTTCACACACACCTCAAGCCTTTGGCTCAGCCAACCCCTGCCCATTTACTCTCTCCACATCCCTCTCCTCATCCTAGAGGATTCCCTTTGGGCAGAATCCTTTCAAAGGAAACTTTTAGGCTCAAATCAAATGGAGTTACACTTTTAAAGGCAATTCATTCTCTCATGTTCATTTGTTTTATTTTGCTTCTCCAAACCCCTATACTCTTTTTATTTACTTATTTTGTAACAACAACAGTATCTTAAATATACAAGGATGTTGTTATAATATTTATTTGAGCTACACTCTCACACAACTACATCGAATGGTTAAAGAACATACGGTTTCCGTGGGTGGCGAAATTCTGCCTCCCGAAACGATGATTGTTCAACACTCATTTAACACCTTCAAAGTTGGCTAGTATGATGTCACTATTTTTATATATGATATATAATATGTTTATGATTTCCTTAAGCTTCTGTTTTTTTCATTTTGGGCATACCTTTATGGTTTCCATTATGGGTAAACACGATATCTTCATTTTAGGAAGTGCGGACTACCGCCCCCTCAAAGTGATTTGATTCGTTAAATACCATATGTGGGACATATAAAGGATGGAACTATGATATTATATATGATATTATACTGGAATTATAATATACCTTTATATCATTATGATTCCATTCTATAAAATACGAAATAGAAATGAAAGTAGCGTTCATGCGTACGTACGGCTTACCGTCTCCATGAATGGTGCATTTCATTTCTTACCTCTAAATGTGATGTAATATTATAAATACATGTATATGATGAATATATATGACATATATGTTATCCAAATCATTAATATCATTCTGGATATAACGAACCTATGACCAAATTAACAACATGTAAGTATAAGAAGTCTATTTTAACATAAGAACCAAATACCGACAAAATGAACATTATTACATTAAATGATTACATGATGTTCATAACATGGTATAAAAGGAATAATGAACTTGAAAATTATTCTTAAGCAAGTGGAGATTAACTCAAGTTTATTATTCAGGAGATTAAAGAACGTTCGGGTCAAGTCGGATAAGAGGTATGGGACTTCGTCTCAATCTCTTTTCATTGAGGCATATTTTATTTTATACACAACTTTCTTTTATACGGTGTATAAACACCTTTTAATTTTACGTTTATTCAATGGGAATCTTTTTTTTACGAAGCATTTACTAAACGAAAAAAGGGAATGTTTTTGTCGTACGTATGCAGCGACAACGACTTCTCCACTGTCATGACCGTTATTTGAGTTTCGGCTTCCTCTACAAGCCATACCTTCTTTTTAAAAGAAAAATAAATACCATGTTTTACTTTTCTTTTATTTTGGTATTGAAAATGGTATTCACAATGTTTTTTTGTTGTATTGATATCTTGTGATTGAAATGTGGAAATGTTATGTTTCCTTTATGCATGTTTTATGTGATACGATTATGTTATGGTTCTTGGGAATTATTATGAATACGGGTGGTTCCGTGATAAACTAAGGGCGGGTGAGCCCGATATAGCTCTCCAATGCATTGGGTAACGCGAAGGAGTGAAACGTTAAGGTTCCTCCAAAGAGATTTAGGGAATATACTGTGATGGGTATTCCAAACGTAACCAAGATGGTTACTCCCTACGTAAGAATGTTATGAATGCCTCAAGTTACCATTATGTCTTATGATTTCTATGATTTATTCATGATTTGATGAGGTATGTTAAAGTGATTATGTTTTATCGGTAAAGTATGATTTCACTCTTATGTATGTATGTACCCATGTTTCCTATCCATGTTTTTATAACCCATACTGAGTTTTTATGCTCATCCCAAGTTTTTGAAATGTTTTTCACATGTCAAGGGAAAGGTACATGATAAGATGATAGAGTCAAGGATGTGTCAAGAAATAATCCATGTTTTATTTTTAATGTGTTTCCATTGATGGTAATGAAGAATACTATCTTTATGTAACCACTTTGTTTATATGTGGAATGTAATGCAAGTTTTGTGATCTAATTCTCTAAAACTCTAAACCCGAAAAGATCCTCAATGTGTAATCTTGTAATAACTCAAGATTAAGTAAGGATTAAGGCTGGGGCCTTAGAGTTGGTATCAGAGGTCGGTTTAGATAACTTTAGGAGTTAGAATTCTATTAAATGATTATCCAAAAAAAATTCTTTGAAATGATATAGCATTTGAAGATTACCATGTTGCTTCATCTAAGTCATGTTTGTTCATAATGGTTTTCTGCAGAGGAAACAGGGAAGTAGTTCTAGGAAGGAATACAGAAGGAAATAACCTTCCGAATTAGCATCCAGAAATGGTCGGAATTGGAACTGAACAGTTTGTTGCAGTAATGGCGCAGTTGACTCAAGCGATAAATGGTGGTGGTATCCATGCACGAGATCATCCAGATCAACCGCAGAGGAACATGTCAGTGGTGGAACATTTCATGAGGCAACATCCACCATCATTCAGAGGATCATCTGACCCTGTGCTAGCTGAAGGGTGGATTAAATCACTGGAGAAGATTTTTGATGTCATGGGATGTTCAGACAATCAAAAGGTTAGTCTTTCTATTTACCGTTTGGAGGGTGAAGCAGATCAGTGGTGGTCTATGGTTAAAAATATCATGGATGCCGATGAGATTGATGCTCTTGACTAGGATGAATTCAATGGTATGTTTCTTGAGAAGTATTTTCCTAAGGTTGTTCGACTTAGGATGGAAAAGCAATTCTTGTAATTGAGGCAAGAGGAAGACTCAGTGGGTGCCTATGAAGAAAGGTTCACTCGTTTGGAAAGGTATGCTCCAAATTTTATCCGAGACCTTGATAGTAAAATCAATCGTTTTTACTCAGCATTAAAGCCAAAATATCAAAGGGCATTAGCTTCTCGTGAGTTTAAAAGTTATTAAAAGATTGTTCGATGTGCTGAGAAGGTGGAAATGGAGTTTGCTGATGACCAAGTGTTCTATAACAACCAGCAAAAGTGGATACT
Source organism: Viscum album (assembly GCA_963277665.1). NCBI lineage: Eukaryota > Viridiplantae > Streptophyta > Magnoliopsida > Santalales > Viscaceae > Viscum > Viscum album. Next base: position 1,012,254,057 of record OY728157.1, read on the forward strand.
GAGGTGGCAAGAGAAAGGTAATAATTCTTCAAAAAAGTCTGATGGTAAGAGAACTAAGTTTCCAGTTTGTGATAAATGTGGAAAAAGGCATGCTGGGGAATGTCTTCTGAATTCTGGAAAGTGCTACCGATGTGGTAAGATGGGACATAAGGCTCGTGATTGCACTGAAAAGGATCAAGGTGAAGGTAAGAACAAATTTGATTTACAGTTAGTGAAATGTTATAAGTGCAATGAGATGGGTCACTATGCAAACGAGTGTCCGGCAAAGAGCTTGAGTGATGGGAAGCAGTTAGACTACAAGCAGAAAGGGGTGGTGAAATCCTTTGCAACTACTTCAGCAGATGTCAGTCCATCAAATAGAGATTCATAGATTCCTTGGTTTGGCGGGCTATTACCGAAGGATTGTTAGAAATTTTTCATGGTTATCTAGTCCAATGACTAAGCTAACTCGGAAGAGTATTAAGTTTATCTGGACAAAAGAATGTGATGATTGTTTTCAGGAATTGAAAAGAAGATTGGTGAATGCTCTAGTTTTGGAACTACCTTCCAGGAATGGTGAGTTTGTTATATACAGTGATGCTTCCTTGAAAGGACTTGGTTGCGTCCTAATGCAGAATGATCAGGTAATTGCTTATGCTTCACGACAATTGAAAACTCATGAGGTAAATTACCCTACACATGATTTGGAATTAGCTGCTGCTGTTTTTGCTTTAAAAATTTAGAGGCATCATTTGTATGGAGTAAAGTGTGAAATATATACTGATCATAAAAGTTTGAAGTATATATCTACTCAGAAAGAGTTAAACATGAGACATAGGAGATGGCTATAATTAATCAAGGATTATGATTGTACAATTCATTACTATCCGGGAAAAGAAAATAAAGTGGCTGATGCTTTGAGTCGAAAAAGTAATGCTTCATTAACAATGTTTGCGTTTGGAACGTGATCCTTTGGTCAATGATTTGATGAACTTTGGCATAGAAGTTGTTGGTGCAGGAAGTCCTTCTGTTTTGTTTTAGGTATCAGTGAGATCTTCTCTATCAGATAGAATCAAGCAAGCACAGAAGCAAGACAGTGAGTTGTAGAAAAAGGTAGAGCTGGTTCAGAAAGGTAAGTTTCCTGAATTCAACATTGATAATGATTGTGTTTTGAGATTTGGGAAGAGATTGTGTGTGCCTTGTGATTCACAGTTGAAGATAGAGTTGTTATGTGAATCTCATAGTTCTCCGTTTTCAGTTCATCCGGGCAGTACTAAGATGTATAGATATCTACGGGAGTATTACTGGTGGGATGGAATGAAAAGAGATATTGCTGATTTTACTGTTAAGTGTTTGACTTGTCAGCAGGTTAAAGTAGAGTGGCAATTACCGAAAGGGATGCTTCAGCCTTTACCAGTGCCAGAGTGGAAATGGGAAAACATATCCATGGACTTTTTTGTGGGATTACCGAAGACATGTCGAGGTAATAATGCAGTCTGGGTTATTATTGATCGCTTGACCAAATCTGCTCATTTCCTTGCTATACGAGATACTTTCTCTCTTGATCAACTTTCCCATTTGTATCTTAAAGATATAGTCAGGTTACATGGATTTCCTCTCTCCATTTTATCGGATCGTGATCGCAGGTTTACTTCTAACTTTTGTAAAGGCCTTCAGAAGTCGTTGGGTGCTGAATTAAATTTTAGTACAGCTTTTCATCCTCAATCAGATGGGCAGTCAGAACGAACAATCCAAACATTGGAGGATATGCTACGAGCTTGTTCTATGGATTATCAGGGATGTTGGGACCAACATCATTCTTTAGTTGAATTTTCATATAATAACAGTTTTCATTCCAGTATACAGATGGCACCATTTCAGGCATTATATGGGAAGCGGTGTCGAAATCCAGATTTCTGGGATGAAGTGGGTGAAAGGATGTTGATGGGACCAGAATTGGTAGAAGAGATGGCAGAAAAAGTTCAGCTGATTCAGAAACACATGAGAACAGCTCAGAGCAGGCAGAAGAGTTATGCGGATAACCGGAGGAAGGATCTATCTTTCGAGGTAGGTGATCATGTTTTTCCCAAGGTTTCTCCTTGGAAATGTGTGATGAGATTTGGTAACAAAGGAAAGTTGAGTCCAAGGTTCGTTGGACCATACGAAGTTCTAGAGAGAGTTGGATTAGTTGCATACCGGGTGGCTTTACCTCCGAGTTTATCTCAGGTACACAATGTTTTTCACGTTTCGATGTTGAGAAGGTATATTCCAGATCCATCTCATGTTTTGAGCCCAGAGGTAGTTCAGCTGGAAGAGAACCTATCTTATGAGGAACAACGGGTCCAGATTCTTGACCACAGGGAGAAAGTGTTACGGAATAAGGTGATTAAGCAGGTAAAGGTTTTGTGGAAAAACCACATGATTGAAGAGGCAACATGGGAATCTGAAAATGCAATGAGGGATAAGTACCCACATTTATTTGATAAGTAAATAAATTGCGGGGACGCAATTTTCTAAAGGGGGGAAGGATGTAACATCCCAAGTAAGTAATAAATAATAGATATTTTTATCTATGTCTATTAATGATTAAGATAGTGTTGTAGAGGCTTAAAATGAAAATAAATACAATCTTATGCATGGAATACAATAATATTCTTAAAAGATTGTTTTACTGCCTTTTGATGGAAAACCATTTTTGAATCTATATTTTGACAATTTTATAAACTATGTTTGTCAAAGTAAACTTATTCTTTATTATTGGGACATCAAAATTTACCTTGTGTGAATTTTTGGTATTTTTCTGACAATGTTCATTTTTTAATGAATAGTGAAAAATACTGCATTTTACATCAAAACGGTTTTTTAATCTAATTTATTTATTTGATTAGATTATGTTTTTAATTGGTTCTGAAGTGAAATTAGAATATATTTTTACCATTTTATCCAATGGTGGCCATTGGAATCAATTTCACTTTGAAATTAGACTGAAACTGGTGTCAATATTTTGATACTTATTGTTTTGTAAAAACACGCTATTTGCTCTGGTGGCGGAAATTAATTATTGAATTAATTACTGTGACTTATATGATTTGAATTTTGTAAAATGGAATTCATTTTTGAATTCGGAATATAAAATATAGATTAGGGTGAATTTTTGGTAATTTTCTGAAAAACTTCAATTTTTGATGAATAGTGAAACCACTAAGTGGTAATCAAGCAAACTGATTTTTTAGTTAAATTAAAGTTTACCACTAATGTGTATTGAATTTTGAAAATCCGACATACATGGTTGTCATTAAGAAGTAAAATGTGGTTCAATGATATTATAATAATTTTTTGGTGAATAGTAACTTATTAAGTTTTAATCGTGATTAGTGGTAATTAGGGTAGTTTAAGGTATAAATAATGATTTAATAATAGGAAATGACCTATACACATGTCCCAACCTTATTGGTTGTGTCATGGCCGACCACTAAAAGCCATGGGTCAACTTGGGGACCCCATGAAGACACTTTGGTTTGGAAATGACATAAATAACTTTTTATTAAATGTTAAAGTAAAAATGACACAAACAAGAGATGTTTTACGAAAAAAAATTTTACATGGGGTTATAAAGATCAGATTTTTGATTATAAATAGTCATTGGAAAGATAAAAAGATTTCCTACATCATAGTATTTTTTTTATGATTTTTAGACATTAAATAAATTAAATTATTTATGACATAATAATGATGCAGCGATTACATCATTATTTGACGATTTAAATAAAATGGAAAGATAATGTAAAATCTATGAACTACACATGTCAAAAACTTATTGGATGAGTGGATTTCGAAGCCGTATCACCTTATCCAATAATTATATAAATGTGGTACCTTTTGAAACCGAAAAACATTTTCAAATAAAGTAATATTTCTTTACTTTCCAAAAGTGCCCCTCCTCTCCTCTTATAAAAGGCCCCACCTCTACCTCATTTCACATACACCTCAAGCCTTTGGCTCGGCCAACCCCTGCCCATTTACTCTCTCCACATCCCTCTCCTCATCCTAGAGGATTCAATTTGGGAAGAATCCTTTCAAAGGAAGCCTTTAGGCTCAAATCAAAAGGAGTTACACTTTTAAAGGTAATTCATTCTTTCATGTTCATTTGTTTTATTTTGCTTCTCCAACCCCCTAAACTCTTTTTATTTACTTATTTTGTAACAAAAACAGTATCTTAAATACACAAGGATGTTTTTATAATATTTATTTGAGCTACAATCTCACACAACTACATCAAATGGTTAAAGAACATACAGTTTCCGTGGATGGCGAAATTCTGCCTCCCGAAATGATGATTGTTCAACACTCATTTAACACCTTCAAAGGTGGCCATTATGATGTAACTATTTTTATATATGATATATAATATGTTTATGTTTTCCTTAAGCTTCTGTTTTTTTCATTTTGGGCATACCTTTATGGTTTCCATTATGGGTAAACACGATATCTTCATTTTAGGAAGTGCAGACTACCGCCCCCTCAAAGTGATTTGATTCGTTAAATACCATATGTGGGACATATAAAGGATGGAACTATGATATTATATATGATATTATACTGGAATTATAAAATACCTTTATATCATTATGATTCCATTCTATAAAATACGAAATAGAAATGAAAGTAGCGTTCATGCGTACGTACGGCTTACCGTCTCCATGAACGGTGCATTTAATTTCTTACCTCTAAATGTGATGTAATATTATAAATACATGTATATGATGAATATATATGACATATATGTTATCCAAATCATTAATATCATTCTGGATATAACGAACCTATGACCAAATTAACAACATGTAAGTGTAAGAAGTCTATTTTGACTTAAGAACCAAATACCGACAAAATGAACATTATTAACTTAAATGATTACATGATGTTCATAACATGGTATAAAAGGAATAATGAACTTGAAAAATATTCTTAAGAAAGTGGAGATTAACTCAAATTTATTATTCAAGAGATTAAAGAACGGTCGGGTCAAGTCGGATACGAGGTATGGGACTTCGTCTCAATCTCCTTTCGTTGAGGCATGTTTTATTTTATACACAACTTTCTTTTATACAGTGTATAAACCCTTTTGACTTTTACATTTATTCAAAGGGAATTTTTTTTATACGAAGCGTTTACTAAACGACAAAAAGGGAATGTTTTTGTCGTACGTATGCGGAGACAACGACTTCTCCGCCGTCATGACCGTTATTTGAGTTTCGGCTTCCTCTACAAGCCATACCTTCTTTTTAAAAGAAAAATAAATACCATGTTTTACTTTTCTTTTATTTTGGTATTGAAAATGGTTTTCACAATGTTTTTGTGTTGTATTGATATCTTGTGATTGAAATGTGGAAATTTTATGTTTCCTTTATGCATGTTTTATGTGATACGATTATGTTTTGGTTCTTGGGAATTATTATGAAGACGGGTGGTTCCGTGATAAACTAAGGGCGGGTGAGCCCAATATAGCTCTCCAATGCATTGGGTAACGCGAAGGAGTGAAACGTTAAGGTTCCTCCGAAGAGATTTAGGGAATATACTGTGATGGGTATTCCAAACGCAACCAAGAGGGTTACTCCCTACGTAAGAATGTTATGAATGCCTCAAGTTACCTTTATGTCTTATGATTTCAATGATTTATTCATGATTTGATGAGGTATGTTAAAGTGATTATGTTTTATGGGTAAAGTATTATTTCACTCTTATGTATGTATGTACCCATGTTTCATTTCCATGTTTTTATAACCCATACTGAGTTTTTATGCTCATCCCATGTTTTTGAAATGTTTTTCACAGGTCAAGGGAAAGGTACATGATAAGATGATAGAGTCAAGGATGTGTCAAGAAATAATCCATGTTTTATTTTTAATGTGTTTCCATTGATGGGAATGAAGAATACTATCTTTATGTAACCACTTTGTTTATATGTGGAATGTAATGCAAGTTTTATGATCTAATTCTCTAAAACTCTAAACCTGAAAAGATCCTCAATGTGTAATCTTGTAATAACTCAATATTAAGTAAGGTTTAAGGCTGGGGCCTTATATATTATTTTATTTCAAGTGCTTCTAAAGTTTTCATATTCAATATATAATTAATATAAAATTTTTAAAGAATGATTTTCATGAAGATAAATTACACAGAAAATATTTTTATGAAATATATTATATTTATATTAAAGGTTTTATTTTGTTTTAAAATTTAATGAAAAAAATGTATATTAAATAATTATAGAAAATTGATGTTGTAATTATTTTATTAATGTAAATATCAAGTAAATGATACTTAAAATGTTCAAATAAATATAATATGGGAAAATTAATATTTCCAATAAACATTATATACTAACATAACCACTTAAGGATATAATAAGCTATTCAGTTCAAGGATAACACCTTATCCTGTTATTTTTAAAAATCTATATAATGAATAGTTCCAAAATGGGCAAAGTTGTTATTTTGTTCAAATAATGTTTTATAAAATTATTCAAAAATCATAAAAAAGATATAAAAATATAAAAAATCATAATATGTTCTAATGTTTTCTAAATAATTCATTTATTGTATAAATGGAAGAAAATATTTATATATTTCACACTTTTAATGTTGTATCATATTTATCTTAATTAAAATTATATATATTAACTAATTGTTAAGTAAAATGATAATTGTTAAGTTTACATCAAACTATTTCTAAATATTATTTGTTAATGAGATTAAAATGTTATCAAATATCAGATTATAATATTTCTCATTTAGGTTGTATTTGGATTTATTTTCAAATTCTAATAAATTTATAGTTTCAGATATTCTAAATGTGTCCCTCACCCCAATTATAAGAGGACACATATCCCTCATTTATACAAAAAACATTAAGCCTTCATGATTGTCTATAACCTACACATTTTAATTCTCATCTTCCCTATTTAGATTGTAGAGGTTTAGTTATTCTCTAATGACCATCTCTAATGTCTTCACAAATTGATCTAATAGAAGCACATTAATGGAGAGGTAATCTCCTCTACCGATTTTTTCATTCTTTTTTTTCTTATCCTTATAATTCATTAGTTGAATCATTAAAAATTAATAAATCAACTCTCATTTATATATTGATATGTTATTACAATTATAAAAAATATATATTACACCTTCTATCCATCTTATGAAAAATGAAATCGCCACGTCTGCGTATCTACGACTTACAATCTACACGCCGTAGTGTACAAGATTTTTCACCATCACCATACATGTATGTGTATAATAATGGATTTAATAAATATATATTATTATTATTACATGGTATTTATATTGAAATTATTTACAATGTCCAATTTATAACCATTCAACAATAATTTGAATTATATCCTCGCTCGTGCACACATATGTCCTTCCATCTCCACGGTGGAATTTGATTTGTTCTAAAAAACATTCAATAATGAATGAATATATAAATGTATATAATGAATAAAAATTGTATATATTATGTTAATATCTTTATTTAATGATATAACTTTGAAAATGGAAATAGGACAGGAACTTATTCTACAAAATAATCGTATGAAAATAATGTTGTTAATGTCCAAATAACAAGTAACATTTAATTGTTACTAGAAAACAATTATAAAATGATAATATATGATATAATAATGATAAATACTATTTTTAAGAACTCAATAAAATTATTTAAATAATTATAAATATGTTTTTGATACATATAATGCATATCAGAGCTATGGTAATGGATTATGCTGTCACACTTTTATTTCTGTGCAATAAATGCCTTATAAACCACCTAATTATATTTTCTAGAGTTTATATTCCCATAAATGTTTTTCATATTCTTATTATTAATGTTTTTATATTTATAGATGCATAGTTTTTTTATTTTTTTTAATATTCATATGATTCAACTGATTATAAAATGATAAGGGTTTATTTCATATCTCATAATTATCTGAGATTATTATTCCTATGTATTTATTGGAATATAGTTATCATTCACCTCTATGTTTCATAAATATATAATATTATTCACATTCTTATACATTTTTAATGTAAATTTTACCCATTTGTGAATTTTTTTACAAAACCATATGGAAAGAATATTTATACCATTTTAAATAGTTGGTGTTTTTTGACTTATCCATCAAGAGGATGAGAAGAATGTTTTTTAAACATATACAGTATAAAATGATTTTTTTTTTCATAACCACTTATTTCCATTTTGAATCCATTAGAAAATTTAATTTATATTTTAAAATGAATTATTTTATTTTAAAATTTTATGGAATTTTGGATAAAATAAAATGATTTGGAAGAAGAAATGATATTTACCTCAAGATTTAATTTCATGTATTTTATGGAAATTATTTTTCATCAAAGAAGACCTTCTGTAAAAGTATTACATTAAAAATAAAATATCAATATTTTTATATGGTTTGATGTAATGTTATTGAACAAATCCATATTTTTATTAATTTGTATATAATGAAAACATGATTAAGAAACTAACATTATTCCTTGGCTTTTTCTATGAAGATTGATATATGTTTACTTGGAACATGCAAGAATGATTAAACTATGAGATTGGGACCGATATCTCACTCCAATAAATTTGGAAATTATTTATATATCATGATATAGAAATTTTTGGAATTACAATAAAGTCATGTTTAATAATACATGGTAGTAACAGCTAGTAAACCGGGTTCAGAAATGGTCTTTATCCTCTATTATTGTATTAGGAACAATTCATTAGCTAGTACTGATACCATAATATGTTCTTATTTGTTTTCTAAATATTCAATTTTTATTCCAATGTTATTTTATCTTGGTTAATGTTCCTTAATAATATAAATGATACATAAATTCAATGATTAATTTCATGTACCAATTTTTAATTATTTAAACATTATGATCCAATTTTTACATTATTATTTTTATGGTTTGTTTTATGTTCTCCATGTTAAACCATAATTTATATTTTAGCTATCAATTTTTATTTCATTCTTTTTCCTAGGATATAAATAATGGTTTTATGTATGAAACTAAATCGAGAATATCATTAAGGGAGATGATGAGGATATTTTATCATTTTAGAAGATTATGTTCCATATTTCCAAATACCCTAAAAAATGGTATTTGAGTGCATGTTTGTGTAATGCACTACGTATTATGTAAAATTAAATGTAATGTCCATGTACATCAATCCTATGTCATTTTATTTAATGTAGGTGAATAAAATTATATTAAATGAATATAAAATTAGGCACAAATAAGGTAAAGTAATTAGTTGAAATATTAATCATGTTCCCAGTGTATGGATAGGAATAAAAATGCCCATAATGAATCATGTATTTGATTGAAACTATAATCACATAATCTATCTAGAGAAATAAGGGGTACAGTTTCAATAGAACACATTCAAAATGAGATAAAGGGGGGTCATATAAATATTGAACTATATTGAAAACATCATAATAAAATAAGTATATAAAAATAAACACATAACTAGAGATAAATAATCAAATCCTTTTTTAAAATGAATTAAATCCCCCATTTTATAATTTGATATATTTATTTATTAATCACAAATTAAATTTGATATAAAATAGTGAATATTATATTGAAATACGAATGTAAAATGGAGGCAGAAAAATAAAATAAAAATTTGAAAACAAATTAACATTGACATTTAATAAAATATTTCATGTAAAACATTAAATTTAAATTTTTGGCAGGTTAAGATAATTTAATTATTAATTATTACATTTAAATTGAGTTTACAATAATTGACCACTGAATATGATACAATGATCTCTATTTTATATATTAAATCGTGTATAGAAGATTTTACAATTAATGGAAATCATTATTTTTTATCATTTTATAAAATATTTTTTGAAAAACCTCATTGGAATAAAGTAATATAAATCATTGATTTATTTAATTATATTATAAAAAAGGATATTAAAATACCATATTATAAAATATTTGTGTTCTAAACCACTTGTATATATGAATAATGTTCATGATAAAACAATATACCTCAATGAAATGTCATTTAATTTATCAATATCCCTTTGTAGAAAAGATATCTATAATGAATGACATATTTCGGATGGGGATTATATAATAAAAATAAAAAATTATAAAATAATGTGGAAACATAGGTGGAAATGTTTCCAACATATTTGAAACATGTTTTCTAGAGTAATTAATTCATAATGAAAATAATTTTAAAATAATAAACTCTTGTGATTTGGAAAATATATAAGTCAAAAGAGAATTGGAAAAATTTACATTATATAAAATTTTATTCCTTCAAATCCAATTAGATTTCGAGTTTTTTTTTGTTAGAGATATTTTGGAGGTTGTCTTAGAGTATTTACATGAGTGTAGAGCTATAGGAGTGATGCAGTTAGAGGTTAATGATATTTACTACATTCACATTTTGAGTTGGTGATCCACAACTAGTGTCCATAGCTAGTTTCACAACATGTTTTCATTAATGTACGGATTACTTTAGATGAATTCATGTGATGAAATTAATTCATGATTTTTAATTAAATTATATATGGGGATAAAATTTTTTTGTAAAAGGAGTAAAATATTTTGGTTTCATTCCCTGTAGCATATTTATGGATTGTTAACTGTAGATCCTTTGAAATTCACATCATGAATGGACTAAACTATATTAAACCCACAAAAACAACGTATTTATAGCTAATATTTATATTATCCTTCTTCATTAGTCATATATCTCATCCTCTCATTTTGGAATATCCCAAAACTCCATGGGAGGTATTCGAACCCAACCATCCAACACCTTATTGAAAATATTCTATTTTATGACCATTGATAATATATAAAAATATATTCTTTGTTCTTTTTTTTATATTACATAATTCTATTTTGGGTAACCACATTGGTTTTGTAAAAACATGTTTCTTCTTATGTGGTGCAATTTCACTTCTATATATTTTACCTTGGGATATTTTTGAGAAAACAAGGGGAAATTGGGAAAATGGTTATTTTTCGAGAAAATGTCATATAATCTTATATACACACTATGTAGTCGATCCATGTAGGATAGAAATATATGGTGTGTGAGGATATGGAATGTGAGCAATGAAAAATCCTTTATAGGTCGTGTAGTTCTTGATATACATTTTGTAGTTAAATCGACAGGTCGATGTGGGAGGTGTAAAAAAGATGATGAGACAATGAACATTAAAATGATATACACATTATGTATATGGATATACACATTTTGTACTTTTTTCATCATAAAATTAGAAGTAGCCTCATTTTATCCTCATTTGAATAGGATACTCACCGAGTTAAAGAACTAGGAAGTCAGAGATCATTTTTTCTCCTAATGCTTTCTCGAAAATCTAATCATATCACTATTTGTCTCATTTGAATCCTCTATATAATTTCATTATTCTTCTAGAGACATTCTTTTTAATTTTTAATCTCAATGATGTTTTTGAAAGTTTAATTTTTATTATTTTTTCATAGATTTATATTTTTCTAGCTTGAATTGGATGTCAATGTTGGGTGACGAGAGTCATACTACATCGAGGTAGGTGTTCTAGTGACATTCAATAATTATTGAGATCCATATATGCTCCAAATACCATGAGTTCATCTAAGAGTGTTTCGTGGTTATTGAATTAGATCGTGTCGATAACGAATGACGTTTAGTTAATAAACAACATGAAATTGGTTTTGTTAATACTGATCAACTGATCTAGGGAGACCCATGTTTGTGTTTTCCTTGGACAACCATTTGGTCAAGAACGCATTTGTGGCTCATATTTTTTCCCAGTTGGGGCTGAAAAAATGTGATTATTTTAAAAATGAATATTAAATGATTAAAATAGGTAATTAATATAAATAAAGCCATAGTCATTATTAAAATAGAATGTCGAGATCATGTGACTAATATATTCGTGTTTACCATGGTTGAACCACTATCTCAGTTAAAAGACAATGGAATGACTCAAGATATAATTACTTAATGTTCGTGAAAGATCTATAGTCATGGAGGTTGGGCTCATTGAATCATATTTTTAAATTCTTTGTGAACCATGAATCCATTGAGGGATACACAGTATGGCCACAACTTGAAAAAAGGTAAAATACTGATATATCAGGTTTGACCCTGATTGTTTATTTGGTCATGTGGGTCATATGTTCAAATGATAATTACTGACTTGTGATCCATCATCCACGAAAAATCATATTCATTGATTTTATCTTCACTTATACTTTTATAGAAGTCCTTATTAGACATTTGTGGTGTTTACTTTTATATGAGGGATTGGTTAGATAAGGTCAGATCTTGAATTTTTTGTACGTAAATGAAATTGAACTACCAATGAACATAAACAGAATAAATCGATACTAAGGATACATGGATACATTAGTGAGGAGTACATCCATGTTTTTGTTTTCCTTTTTCTTCCTTTTTATATATTCACCAATAGATTGCCATATAACACATTTTTATTCCTACGTGGATTCACGTTTAACACCATTTTGGGGCATGGTTTTGGAACAAAAGGGTATCTATTGACATAGGTGTCAATTGGGGTAAGGTCCCCTATATACGTACTTGGTTTCTACTTAATAGAAGGATATAATATGACCTAGCCAATGCTTTAGATGCTGCTAAGTTTATTTTTATTCTACCATGAATTGGTCTTCTATGGTACTTGATTGTGGTGTATCCAGTTTTAGTGGTGTTCTTAGAAAATGTGACACGCTACATCATATGATATCATATGCCTTCTGGTTATCTTATTCATTCAGTATTCATATTTTTACATCAGTGGAACTTTGTTTACTAGTTATTATATATGTTGTTATTTATTCCATTGTGTTACAATCTTCAATGAGGGCATAGTTTTCCTTCTATTACACCCTACTCCCTCGCAGTTAGTAGACAACCTATGGAATTTGGGGAAAGATGCTTGAGGCTATGTGGGAAACCGAGTAGAAGGCACAATTCAGTGGAATCCAGATCTGTGACGTAACAAAGTGTATCATAGAGTTTTTTCTTCTAATGTTTCATAATTTATGGCGACAGTAAATTGCGATGGGAATGATATGAAATTTGGTTATTAGTGGTTCCCAAGAGTAGCTATATTGTGTACACGGAAAAGTCCAAATAACATCGAATTAAATTATGCTTTCAATTTTGGAATTTTGCAGTTGATTCGATTTCATTGTGGGGATACAAAGTTGACTTTTAATATTATTATTGATGTAATCATGGATCTATTTTTCTAAAACCTAATGAGTTGAGGGTATTCCATCTCACAAATCATACATGAACCTATTAGAATCACATTCAATGCATTATCCAATTCCATCGAGGATACAATAGTTATCACATGTTATTTTGATAGATGATGTAATAGCTAAGCTTATTATTGAGATATTTTTATTGTTATGTGCTATGGTTTGGATTGAATGGAATCCAATCTATGGTTCCCAAGGTGTATGGGGCCTCTTTGACCAAAATTTAGAAGATTTATGATTCAAAATTTATTGTATAAATTTAATATTATATGTTCTACATGGGTCCCAAATTTTGATTCATGGGTAGTTTGTGCCCTCACGAATTGTAAGTTGGAATCTCGATGTTTGGTTTTTCAACAGAACTGGGGTTTTTTATCATTATGGTGTTTCTGTCTTGAAAAACCTATTATACAAGGCATGTATTTTAGCTTAACATTCCATGTTTCCATCCAGTTTGGGGTTGAAGGGGTTCCAATATAAATAATAACATGATGTCTAAAATGTGAAAATATTTTTTAACCCTTAATCATGTAACCTATAATTTGGGATGGGGACACATGATTTCAATATTTTAGTAGGACTCGTTGTGTAATGAGAGTAAAAACATTATTTAAGTCGACGATGTATCTGACCGTTTCTCTAAGGACATTAGTGGATGAAAAACATAACTGTACATGTTTTGAAACGAGTGAACATGACATGTAGTCTTAGATAGGCTAAAATGGGTAGTTCTTTGCTCGTAGAAGGGAATAAAATTCAAGTGCACTGTATATCTCTCGCACAACACACCATGTGTGATGTGTTTTACATGGAAATGATGGGCAGAAATACACACCCATGTAAATCCATATTAGAATATGTTTTTTTGTGTTAAACATTCCATGTAACCCTATTTTGGAAAAAATGAATGATTTTTTTACCTGTTTTGTTCATTAAATTCGGTGTAATAGTTTCATTTTCCATTTCATCATTTTATAGGCATGTGTGCTAGACCTTGTAGTGTCATTATTTAATGATGACCATGAGATGTATCCCAATAGAGTGATGAATTAGTATACTTTTGAAATTGAAGTTAATGGGAAAACAATGGACCATCTAGTTGTTCCAGCTATGGCAGAGTACATTATAATGGACATGTGTGGAGACATAATGTTCAGAGTGGGGTTTTTAAATTTCATACGGACCTCCCAGAGAGCACTGTAGGCTACCACATAGATGGCATAACCAATGCATATATTCTAGAAGCAACATCTTCATACATTCTCATATTATGGAAGACCCTAGGCTGCGGAATCATGTATTGTATTAGTGTGACTGTCTTTATGAATCTAGATATTCTTCTTGTGATGAGTGTGAATCTCACAACATATATGTTCCATGATTCTGCTAAAATCTAGTGACATGTTGTCACTCAGGAATGGTTTCATCATGATATGACATGAGAATACTTTTAAGAATCCATTTATGATTATTATTTTCTTAAGACGTTGGCAGTTGACCTACCTTGGGTGTTCATGCACCTAGAGCAGGGCACACTATTAGTTATGGACTATTCTTCCCAATTTACTGAGATTTAGTGTTCTTCACCTATTCTAATGTTTAATGATGTTTCGAAAGCTAGATGACTCGAGTATGGTCTCAGGTTAGAAATTTTCTCTTGTTTGAATGTATCTAGGTTGCATTATATCTTTGTTATTGTCAATCAACTACTGATTACTATGCACAGCCTAATGGAATCTAGGGGTGCGAGCTAGGGTGGTTTGGCACCAATATTGAGTATAGTCTCGGGCAAAAGCAAGAACTGTCGTATACAGTTTTCTATTAGGGATACAAGTTATCAGAACCTATTTTTTCTGTATTTTTGTGAGGTGATTATAGTGTTAATGGATTTTTCATCCTAAACCTCAGTACCCAATTGACCTATTTGAGTGTCAATGTTATGGCAAGATGGACCATCAACAGTGATTCTGCAGGACATTTCCGACATTAGCTAGTGAGAGATGTTCTGTACAGATTTCATGTACAGGAGCAAGGATAATAGATTATAACTATTCTAGAAATTGGAATACGCCGGGGTGACTAGACCAAGGTTGTGGGTGTCTTCATGGAAGCCAAATCCCAGGATCTCAACGATTGTAGGGAGGTTCATCTTAGGGTAGGGAAGAGGTGTCTCAAGACTGAGGCACATTTTATACTTATCTAGAGTAACATATCCAATAAGAGAAGGATCCCAGAACTTCTAATGTCAATGGTACTATTCTACTCACCTATGTTTTATAATATCAACATTTCGACACATGTACATCACATAGTTTTATATCTATGTCCATTTTGGATGGCCTTGGGCACTATGTTTATACTCAATCTCATGTGATGACATAGGACAACCAATTAACGATTATGATGGTAGTTTTGCGTTAGTTCATTGAGTTACCCCTTGAGATTGGTGGCTTTCACTTTCTATGGAACCCCGATGTCTTAGAGATGATACGTTTTGAAGTCATTCTAGGTATGTATTGGTTGGTTTCTATTAAATCCTTTTTTGATATCAATAATCTCTGGGTGAGTTTCACATCACAACAAGGAATAGAGGTTATAAATTTTGGTGAATGTGTTGTCCATGATTATGGAGATGGACCTGAGCAATGTTACATGGGCATGATGATAGCCCTGATTGCGATTTTATATCTATAATTAAAGGGAACATGTTTGACATACATTGTTCCTGTTATTGATCTCTTTAGAGTATTTTCCCAGACAACTTCTCTGGATGACATGTTGTCATAGTGGTGAAGATCACTATCTATCACGTTCCATGAGCTGTAGTAGTTTCAATTCCTCCTAATTGGATGTGTACGAAGGAGTCGTAAGAGATCTAGGGAAAGTTGGTCGATCAAAAAGCTAATTGTTTTATCAAAACCAGTAATTATACATGGGTTTCATTGTTCCTTTTTATGAATAATGAATATGGTACCCTTGGGCTTTGCATGTAATATCATAAACTGAACTAGTTGAATGTTAACAACTGATATCATTTTATATGAATATATGACTTGTTTGATTATCTACGAGGAGCTCAGTTGTTAAAAATATTTCATTGAGGTACCGATATCACCAGGTATCTGTTGAACATACATACATACCTCATTCCTCTTTTTATAGTAGTTATCAACTAAATGAGTACTAGGTTATAGTATTTGGTCTCACAAACGCACCAGCTTTTTTCATGGATCTGATGAACCGAGTGTTCTATACATAACTATATTCTTTTGTTTTGATTTTTGTTGAAGATATATTGGTGTATTTTCATAATCTACATGTCCATTCCAAACACCTAGAGATCATTATGAATACCCTGACAGAGCACCAGTTATTTGTTATAATCACAAAATACCACTTCTGGATGGATGAGATTCACTTCATGGGTCACATCATCTCAAAGACTAAAGTATCAGTAGACCCAAATAATGTGAGAGGATTAGTTACCTAGGAGCATCCAAATAAGGTTTTTGAGGTGATGAGTTTATTAGGGAATTCTAATTACTACCAGTGTTTTATACAGTACTAGTCATGCATATTAGTGATGATTAATGGGTAGATAATGAATGCAGAGATTTTTGAATGGAATGATTCCTGTGAAAATGAATTTCAAGAGTTGAAGGGATGTTTGACTCCATCACTGATACTAATAATTGAAAAGTTGATAATTCATTTTACTATGTACTGTATTGCATCATGTATTGGGATGGGGGAAGTTCTTTTGCAAAGTGATCAAGTTTTTTCTTACAATTCTTGTATGTTGAGGCCACATGAGAGGAATTACTTGATGGATAATCTTGTGTTTGATGTAGTTTCCCATGATATTGGATACATTATTTATTTGTAGAACATATTGTGGTGTACATAGAAATCAATAGTCTAAAATATATATTTTAACATCATGATATGATTATGAGTAAATGAATGTGTATGGAATACCATAACTTTTTATATATTGATCTTGCCTATATGAATTGCAATGGAAATCTAATCGAAAACGCATTGATCATGAGGAATCTTATACATGCAATGCAAAAGGCCAGTGGTGAGTTGCAGCTTATGGACTTGTTCTTTGAGATGAATTTTGGTGTGCATGAAAATCTAGGATGTTCTTATATTTCCTCATTGGTGGTTAATTGTACATACTAGACAATGTATGGAAAATACAACAATCATATTCTGAAGGGATTTTCCTTCTGAAGAGTGTGGTAGGTGAAGACCCCCATCCAAGATGGAAGATAGGTGTTTATGGTGTTATATGTATTCATTGATGTGTGTCAGTTACACGAGATCTAGGTGAGGAGCTGATGAAGTAGATTTATGATCCATCGTAGGTAGTGCATCCTGGAGTTTCCATGATGTACTCTGACTTACGTCGTTAGTACTGGTGGACAATAATAAAGTGAAATGTATCTAGTTTTGTTACGAGGTGATTCACATATCCGCAGGTGATGGCATAACATCATCAAATGACTGGACTCTTACCGAAGCTACCCTATTATGTGTGGAAGTGGGATGATATATCGATGGATTTCTTAACATGGTTACAATGGTCACCTTGAGGAAACAAAGTTTTGTTGGTCATTGTTGACAAGATTACATGGGTCACTCACTTATTGTTAATCATATAGAACTACAATGTTGATTATATCAGAAAACTGTATATCTGAGATGTTAAATGACATCATGGGGTCCCGAATTTTATTGTATTAGATAAGGATTCATTGTTTATGGCTTGTTTCATGTAGAGTTTTAAGATGGTGTTGGGCATGCATGTGCTTTTGAGAACACCATACAACCCTCTTAACAATATCAAGAAAATCGTTCGTTAAAATTTCAAGAGGACTTGTTGCATGCATGTGTCCTAGAAATTGTTCCATCATGGTAGAAGCATATACTCATGGTTGAATTCGGATATATTAATAGTTTATATGATACTATTAAATGGTTCCATAATGGGGTTTTTATTATAGTACATTTTGACCACCCATGTGTTGAATGGAAGTAGGAGACACAACTATGATGGGACTACATCTTGTCTAGGAGACTACTGACCAGGTTTAGTTGATTCATAATTGGATGTCTATAGTACAATCTCCTCTAAAATCTTCTTCCAATCTCCATAGATGACATTTGGAATTTGAGGTCAGGGATCAATTTTTCATACATGTTTCATTGATATTGGGTCATAATAGGATCATGAGATATGGTAATCTTTCATTGAGATATGTCAGACTATTTGAGATTCAAGAGTGAGTTGAGTCAATATCTTATTGGTTATAGACACATCATATGTATTGAACCATGCATGTTTTATTCCATATACGTCAGATAAGCTGTTATCACTCAGAATCATCTAAATTTTTTTAGCCTAATGAGGTTTACAATCTGGTTGATGAATTCTTTGAAGAGAATCCAATTCGTATAGTTGATAGAATCACACATGTTATCTGAGTACGGGCAGTTACTCTCATACGGGTGTTATGGCCGCACGACCATGTACATGATGAGACATGAGAGAAGTAGGATGATGTACATGCTTAATGGCCAGAGTTATTTTCATATATTCCTTAACCACTAATGGAAGGGAAATTCAGGGACAATGTTTTCTAAGGTGGGAAGTTTGTATGAACCAGTTTCTTCTTATGATGTATAATTTCTCTTATAATCTTTTTTCCTTTGATTAATTTTGAGAAAACATGGGGAAATGGGTTTTTTAGGAGAACACGTCATGTAATCATATATAAATGTTGTGTAGTATGGCCATGTAGGATAGGGATCCATGGAGTGTGATCAAGTTAGAATTGGAGAGAATGAAAAGGCCGCTACACATGGTGAACGTTCTGATACAGACAATGTATTCATATTGGAATCTCAGTGAGAGAAGTGTAAAGTAAGACAATAATACAATGAATTGTAAAATTATATACACACATTGTATATGTATATACACACCATGTACTTTTTTTAGATTAAAATGGACAATAGCCTCTTTTTCAACTCATTTGTTTTGGGGACTCACTGAGTTGAAGAACAAGGAGGCTAGAGCTTGTTTCTCCTCTTGAATATTCATCTAATCTCTGATCCTTTCTATTTTGGTCATGTTTAATTCCTCATGGAAATTGATTTTTTCTACAATATTCATTCATCCTATTTTGTAATCTCGAATATGTTATTTATGGTTGAATTATTCTCGTAGTTTCCAAGATTTGTATAAATCTATGTTAAATTGAATGTCAGGGATGTATGAGGAGTGTCCTACTATGTCGAGGTAGGTGGTCTCATGCCTTTCATTAAATTTTTAGATGAATGTATGTGAAAATTTCCATTAGTTCATTTATGTGTGTTGTTTGGTTTCTGAATTGGACCATGTCGATAACTAATCACATTTACGTGATATATTATATAAAATTGAAGAATGTTATTTTTGATTAATTGATCTTTGCAAACACATGGATTTGTTTAAATTAGACATCCATTTCGATAATAATGCATATAAGGCTCATACTATTTTACCCTGGTTGTGTTGATAAAAATGTGTTTCTCTTGAAATGGAAAATGAAATGATTAAAAGTTGTAATTTTCAATGGGTGACTCATAGTCTCAGTTAATAGAAAATGTAGGGTTTATTTGACTAATTACACTTCATTTACCTTAGGTGAACCATTGTCTCGATTAAAAGGCAATGAATAAGCTCAATTAGTAAAATACATAATGGTAGTGAGTGAGACATATTCATGGTGGTCAGGCTCACTGAATCAAATTTTTAAATGCCAAGAAATCATTGAATTCATTAGTTGATACCCATGGCATGCTCTATTGAAATTTTTTAAAAATTCTTACATATTAGGTTTGACCGTCGCTATTTATTTGTGTCTATGGGTGAGATGTTGATATGATTATTAATGGATAATTATGTGTCTGCCAGTCCAATGCAAAATCATTGATTCAAAATTCACATATACATATCCAGATGGACTTCTGATACATTTAATCTGTATAGTT
Source organism: Viscum album (assembly GCA_963277665.1). Lineage (NCBI taxonomy): Eukaryota > Viridiplantae > Streptophyta > Magnoliopsida > Santalales > Viscaceae > Viscum > Viscum album. The sequence continues at coordinate 1,012,274,429 of OY728157.1, forward strand.
CTATATGGGGGATTGGTAGGCTAAGGTTGGATCTCATGGTAGTTGTACGTAAATGATATTGAACTTGTAATGAAAATGAATACAAAATATGGATATTATGGCTATATGGATAGCTTACTATAGGGTACATCTTAATAACTATTTTACTCTTTCTGTTGTTTCATATATTCACTGAAAAATTTGTACCGACCATTGGTGGTTTTCTAATGGGATTTATATGTCACACCCAGCTAGGGCCATGCTTTTGGGCTCAGAAAAACTTTATATTTGTTGGTTTCGATGGGTGAAGGGATCCTTATGTAGATAATAGACTGAAAATTAGGAGGAAGATAGTACGGGACCAAGCCAAGTCTTGTGATACTTCTGAGTTTCATTTTGTTTATCATACATAGGTATAGTATGATATGTTATTTCAATGTATCCTATTTTCAGTTTTTTCTCAGAACAAGTGAAAAGCTACATATTTTGAAATTATATTACTTCCAGTTAAATTATCCCTTGTGTATTCATTTTTTTAATTCAGTTTCATGATCATTAATGGTTCAACTATTTTTAATATTTATTCTGCTTTGTTACATTCTGTCATGGAGTGCGTAGTTTCCCCACTATCTCATCATAGTCCCTCAATTCAAATCACCATCCTATAGTTTTTGCGGAAATACGATTGAGGCCATGTGAACAACTGGGTATAGGGAACCATTTAGGGTCATCATGATCCAGGATGTTAAAGATTCCTTTTTAATTTGGTTTTGTTTGCAATGTATTTTTTATGATCAATGGGTTCCGTTTAGTTTGAGATGTGGTGTTTTCATGAATTTTTTCTTTTCAAGTGATTATTCTTCCCCTAATTGTTCATAAGAAGTTATAGAAGCTTTATTGAGGTATGATATCTATTATTTCTGACATTTTTTTATCAAGATGATGTGTATTTAACTTATTTATCTATTTGGGATCGTTAGAAATATTTTTATCAAGGAAAAAATATTTATTGAATTTTAAGGTGAATGGTGTATGATAATAAAGTTTTTATTGATTTTATATTTTAATAATGATATTTTTATTGTATTGGTTAATCACCCAACTGAATGTTATGGAAACAAGAAAAGGTTTTATTCTTTTTTAGTAATTTTGGAACATTTTTTTATATTTTGGAATCACTATAAAATTGAAAATTTCTATCCACATATATTTGATTATTAGTGTTTTTCTATATGATATATGGTTTCTATGATATTAATTAAAATTAAATATGTGATATTGATAAAAATCCCATTTAATAATCTTTAAATTAACTTATTGGGTGTTGATTTGTCTGGATATGTTGTTGTAATATGAGGATCCATTGTGTTATAGGGGATGATGTTATTTTAAGTGTGGTTTGAATGGTGTCTTTCTATGGGTATTTGTTGTGTGGTTTGAATAGGACCATCCTATGGAAATTGATATATGGTCTGTATGATTCCATTCTAATGGTGGGAAATGTGTGGCCATTTTATGAGGAGGGTGAAAGGACTACGATTTTTTAGTGCGAGATTCTTGAGTATTGGTTGAATAACTCGAAAATATTAGTCCAAATATTTTTTTTAATTATTGTGATATAAGTAATTAATTAAAAAAAATCAATGGTTGTGTGGTCAAATTTTGCATCAAACAAATATTTACATGAATTAGAATTAAAATTGAAATCATAATGGCTTGAAAATAAATGTGGGTTATAGAATGTGTTATTTTTTTTTTGAAATTCGATATTAATTGGTGGAAGAAAACACGTATATTTTTTTAGTAGGTTAGTGACTTTTTATGAACCCATTGAATGGTTTTGTTGTGTATATGTATATATATACATTGTATATTCCTTTTGATTTATATACACACCCCACTATTGTTGAATACTATGTTATGAATCCTTTATATCATTATGGATGGTGTATTTCCAAAAATCATGGTCCTGATGACAGTTTTTAGGATGCCCATTATTTCCCTCTCTATGTTCCATGAATTAAGATAAGAACATGTTTTAATGAACATTTGAATTATAGTGCACTAGGTGATGTCCTATAATTATGCGCATATGATGAGATGTGACCTTGATATGGGACATTAATAATTTATGTGGCACTGTTTTTTGGTGGTGATATGTGATATGTCCATGTTATGGGGTATCATATGGTGGGACACAATAACTAGTATAAGTGTAATCATTGATTATTTCCTACATATTCATAATACCATACTACCATGGTCATACTTGTGGTGTGACTTCCTTTTTATCTATGAGTGTGATGTGATGTTGCCATTTTCTGGGGTAAGTTCTACAATTTCATCGAGAATGATGTGATGTTTCAATAATGTGTGGGGGGGAACGTTAAATGAATAAGATCTGGAATATCCTAGATGTATGATGTTGGGGTTACAAAGGAAAAATTATGTGGGAATGTGCTATAAGGGACCCTTTTTCAGTATGATTTATATAATATTATTCTACTTGGTTTTTTATATGTTGATACAGTCTTGCTGTTGATTGGGTTTTATATTTTAATTATTAATGTTTTGTCTCTCTAATATTGTTATTGGGTGTATTATTATACTTATTTTAAATGTAAATGACATACACAGGGTTTCATACTAAGTATACATGTATTCTCACTCAATTATTATAAAATAATACTCAGGTTTATTGGAGGAGAATCAAGATTTTTCATGATATTACATTCCTAAGTTCATTTACTATTTCAATGTTTCTAAATTAGATATAAAAATTAATATTCATCTTGGAGACATTTATTTGTATCAGTTGTATTTATAAATTAATAGGGGGATGGTTTATGTTGCCATTTTATTTTTTAATTGTGTTTATTAATATTTATTTTTCTAATCTCCATCTCTTAGTTTAATAGAGGGAAATTCCCTCCATGTGTTATATTTTTATATACCCTCAGTGTTATTCACCAACCTAGTGCCAATTAGAATAAGGAGTCCATGAGTAGTATATCTCTCTCTCAAACATCAATGTGTTATTTTCGGATCGTGGGTATCATAATAGTGTGTAATAAATGGTGATAGTTGATTGAGAGGATGTAGTTTTCTATTATCCAAAATGTAGATCTCCAAAAATTTTAAAGAATCTGTTCAAATTAATGATGTAGTGTGACATGTTCCATAGAGCAAGCAAGTATAAGTTATTTTATAGACCTTTGTGACACATTTCAAATACTCTTATTCTTCTATAATAACCAATAGGGGTGAAACAATTTTAATGCTATATAACTATTGTAGTATATTATTAATGATGGTTGGAATTCATATTTGAATTATAAGTTTTTGGTTCTATAATATTAAAAAAAATTAAATTAATTAAACTAATCCTAAAAAATTTCATTCCTTTTGGCATATGAAATCCTTTCATTCCCTTCCAAATATGACTTCTGGTCATTAGTTGAATATGGTTTACGTAATTGTTGTTCATGAAGAAGAACTGATTGTTATTTTGAGAGTTGAACTAGATGTGGAGGATAGTCACTAGTTGGGGACTTTTCACAATTTCTAATAGAATGTTTTGGAGTTGTTGAACTATAGTTTTTTGGATGAGTAGATAGTGATTTGGGTGGATAATCATGATATCTCTTTCAATTTCATCCTGGAACTAATGGAGTACAAGATCCCATTATTGGATAGTCAAACATGGGAATCTTTGCATCAATGGTGGATGTTATATCTCGAAGAGGATATAGTGGAAGAATTATTGTGATCTGACTATAATAAAAAATTATGGGAATTGGTCCATTTTTAACCATGAAGAAAATGATGAGGCAAGAGATTATTTCCATTATTTAAGGGTGTATTTTTTTATAAGTTATAAAAATAAATATAAATTAACTTTTAATTTTCCTCCCATATAGTTATCCGTGTTTGGAGTTCCATGGAATATGTCTTGATGATGATTTTTATCCTTCAATCTTGTTTTTATTTACTAATTTTAAATTTCAAACGCATTATGTGGTATAGAAGGAGTGAGAGCTGATTTAGAGGAACCACATTCTTGGAGGATTAACTATATATGGAACTAAAAAGGTATCAAAAGGAGAAATTATTTTTAATGGTAGGTTATATGATATAGGGAAATTTATGTTTGAACTATTGTTGGGTTCACCTCAATAGTCTCTTTTACAAACATCTCTGTCCACTGGTTTTGATGCCATTCTTGGGGACTCCCAAACAATATGTAATATTTTTAGGGTTTATGAAAATTATCACAGTCAATGCCCAATGGTTATTCAAACTCACATAGTTTGAGGCTCTCATGTTCAACATCATCATCATTATTATTTTCAATATTGACCATTATTTCAGTAGGGTAAGTAGCTTTGTGATCCAATGAAGGGAGATATAGTATGTTGAGGCTAACCTCAAGATGATCCTTGTGTTCAGAGACCTCAACCGGAGTGTGGATGTTGATTTATCTTCTAGTAGGGGAGAATATAAACTAGTCATAGTCAGTTGAATGAAGTACTAGGAAAAATCTAGAGTGGCTAGGGATTCATTGAGTCTCACTAAGTTTTTTATTGATCTTTATTAGTCCCTTGTTTTATACATAATATTTACACTGCATTTTTCTGTATATTTAGTCCATTTATAGGGTAGGATGTTGTGAGGATTCATGTAGAATTGGTGTCATTTCTTCCAATTAGAAGCCAAAAACATAAGTTTAATTTGTTAATGGGTTGTAAAATGATAATGAGGGAAATAATGAGGTGGTATATTCTTGTTTCATACTCATCAATGTGATTTCAGTATAGTCATCGACTATCTATATTCTATGGATTTTGAATTGATTATATATGGAAAAGAGTAATTTTTTATGATGAGGATGTCTATCTTGTGGATGTCATTGATGAACTATATTGTCAAGTGGGTAGTAAATATTTTGGGAATCTTATTTGTCAAATGGTATGGTTGTCCATGGAATTAGATGATTTTGAAATTGTGAATATTTACACTATCATTCCATAGTTTTGGATGTTTTCTAGAGAATTTTAAAATCCTACAACATCAATTTTATGATTAGTTTCTGATAAAATTATTTCCTAGTGATTGACCAATTTAAATGGATCTTCAAAATTTGAAACCTTATAAGTCATGGGAGTTTAGAAATCATATAGATAATATGATTTATAATGGTTTCATTTGACCTATCATGAAATTGTATTATACTCCACTGTTATTCAATAATAATGTGGATTTATAGTTTGACTTTTGTATAAAATAGCAATGGTATAATTAGGAAATGATCGTGAATAATTATCATCACCATATGATAGATGATTTTTTACTAATATACATGGTGGTTTTAGTTTTTTTATATCAACATAAGGTGTGGGTAACACCAGTTAAGGGTTCCATAGGGAGATATAAATAATAATACATTCAGATTTAGGTATGGGACTTTTGATATTTTGGTATTTTTGTTCTGTCTTTCTAATACATCATACATGTTCATTAGAATGATGAAAATTGTGTTCTGTAAGAATCAATATAATTTCATAGTTATGCTCATTAATGACATATCTATCTACTTTATATATGAGTGGGAGAATAAATATAATAATAGGGGTTTATTTATTACTCTTCAATGACACTGATTATAACCACAATGCTCTTTATTACACCTTTATACATCCATTATTACATAAGAATTCACATCATACAACCCCTATGATCGAGAGATATAATGTCATTGGGGAATAACATCATTACATAACAACTAAATACATTAATAAACAGAATCATTATTGAAAACATCTTTTACATGAATATAAAATTCCATCATACTTATCATTTCATAGGATGACATGAGGAAGTACATATAAAAAGGGGTGACCCATGAAGCCTATAAAATGAGTAATAATGAAATAACATGATTAATAAAATAAAATTTAGTAAATATTCCTATGAATGGATAATAATAGATACATGTACATAAATGAATGATATAGAAAGATTATCATAACGTCGGGATGTGGAAACAATATATAACATGATATTTTCAGGTGCCAAGGATAATTGCACTTGGAGAATATGTAAAACCTCGTTGAACATTAATTAAAATCTATAAACCCCCATTTAATATGGAGTATAATGTAACTATTATCTACCCAATGCATTGAAGAACTATATTTTAATCATTTTATTTTCATGCACAAGTGTGCCACATAGATCATACAACATGGATTCATTAAACAAATTAATTTATTTAATGAATAATTGATATAGAATACATAAATGTATGTCTTAAATGTATATGTACATGTTCATAATAGTGAATACAATTTATAGAGAAATGGGTATGGTATTCACTTACACAATTATTTTTCATGGGAAATTTTGGTGTAACATCGGTATCATAACCACATCAAATAGTAATCATAAAATGGGTTGAAGACAGTGAAAGGGGACTTTAATAATTTATACATAAAGATGATAGAAAGTTCTTCATTCAACATTATATACCAACAAATGTAATGGAATTTCGATTCATAATATAAAGGAATTGTGGGAATGTAAATGAGGAGGGGTCAATCACATACAGAATTTCCACATGGTAATAGTTGTAAATGGGAGGCATTAATAAGGGACAAAGGGGTTCCTAATCGTTCAAACATAATGAGGAAACTATAGGGGAGGTTTGAAATCATACCCCAAAATTTATAATTGAATATAAAATTGCATAACAATATAAGAAAACAAGGACATAATCAGGTAAGGAAGGAATGTTAGGATCCCTTACTTGGAATAATGTTAATTGAAGTGCTCGACGAGGGGCTTTTTGAGATATTGGGGAACCTTGGGAAGAATATATAAAGAGGAGGGAATATTAGAGAAGCTCACCAAGGGTTTTTATTGAATATACATGGGATATTGGGTAGGTTTATGTAGGAAAATATGGGGGAATTATTTATCATTTAACCAACATAGGTTTTGGAAACTATATAATTAAATATTAAAAACCACTTACCAACCCACGGATTTGGATTATGATTTGTCCTTAATGGGATTGGAAAACATTATTTAGTGTGTCCAATTATATAAAATATTAATATATTAGGTTTTCTTATGTGGAGGTGAGTCACACTCCCATGTATTTCATTCTAAAATGTTAAAATATTTTATATGTCTTGGAGGGTCCGACAAGACATCATAAAATAATAAAACAAATATAAAATCAAAATATTATAAATGTAAAACATATATTATCCAAATATATATTTTATGGTATTTTATACATCACTATTGTGTCATTATGATGTCATCAATCACAATATATATATTTAAAATATATTATATTTTGACCAAATTTTTTTGAATATTTTATAAAATTTTTAAAATTTCACCATTAGATAATTTCAACTGATGAATCCAAAATCAATAATATTTTTAACTAAAAAATTATCTAAAAATTTCAATATTTACTTATAAAATAAAGCACACATTTATATAAAATTCATTAGTTTTGAAAAAATAACTTTCATTTTGTAATAAAAATTATAATTGTATAAAAATAGTATGATAACTTATATTTACGAAATGAAATTTAGTAATAATAATTTGTTAAAATTTTATTTAATTCAAAAACAATGTAGTTAAATAAAAAAATTCATCATTGAATATTATCTTAATATACAATTTGGGTATTAAAAACCATTTAAAAATTAAAAATAATAAATTGAATTAATATTCATTATACAAAATTAATACTCATAAAAATATTTATATGTAATTGTTACACAACAACTTATAACAACTTTATAAGACTTAAGGGTATGGTGTTCCATGGTGATAGTATCTTGGGGCGGATTGGATAACATCAATCAGGTGGTAATCTCTAAAAAATTTCTTCGTATGTAGCAATTCTACTGGATGTGGCTGTCAAATCATTTGTCTGTGTAAAATGGATTTGTTAAATCGCTATATTTCTACTGTTCATGTGAGCATTGTTCAATGTCTATATTATAAAAAATATAAACTCATAAATGTATTTTACAATGTAAAAACTAAAAACCAAATATGTTGATATGTTTCATAAAACCGTTTTACAAAATAATTCATTTAATTAGATCATGGGTAATATTAATTAATAAAATATTTGGTTGTTACTATATTCCCCCATTAAGAAATTTCACCCCCAAAATTTCCTTTCCCACACTAAAATAGAATTGGGTAACTCCACCTCATAACATATACTTGTTCCCACATTGCTTCTTTAACCTTGCGGTTTCTCCTATACACTTTTACACGGGTAATTGTATTATTTTGTAGAACTTGTTCCTCTGATATAAGATCATTAACACGTTCTATTTATAATAGAGGTCATTCTCCAATGTTACCACCTTCAGATTTAGTACATGTGATGGGTTAGCTATATACATCCTCAAAAGTGATACATAGAATATGTAATACTCCTAAGAAAGGTTAGGTGGGAGTTCTATTTGAAAGTACACTACTAAAATGTGATCAAAGATCTCAAGAAGGCAAATATACTTTGTACTAATCATTCCCTTCTTCTGAAATGCTCGTAACTCTATTACACGGTGATATATAGAGTAATACCTTATCTCCCACATAAATCTCTAGGTCATGGTGACGATTATCAGTATAGATCTATTATTGACTACAACCAGCATTAATGTGTTGATAGATGATCATAACCTTGTCCATCATTTCTTCATCAATTTATGGACCTAGGAGTATTCACTCCCCCACTTTGTCTTAACATTTTCGGGTTTTGAGCCTCTTCCCATAAAGGGATTTATAAAGAGAAATTTGGATTCTTTAGTGGATACAATTACAATAAGTGAACTCTACTAGTGTAAGATTTTGATCCCATCATCTGCTAATGTCCACTAATATTTCTCTCAAAAAGTTGTCATTATTTTTGGATATTCTACACAGATTTTCCATAGGTTTGCGGATGATAAGTCATAATAATTTTCATCTCAATATTCCGAGCGTGTCGGAGATTTTTACAGAACATAGAGAAGAATCTTGGTCCTTTACCGAATATAATCGATAAGGGTACTCCAACAGTCCAAACAACTTCTCTGATGTATATCTGTGATATTTTATCCAATTACAAACCTCTGGAATTGCAATGAAGTATGAATTCATTATAATAATACCCACAAAAACCCAGATAGTATTGTTTTCATTTGATGTTTTTGAATGTCTGATGACAAAGTCTGTGGTTATGTTCTTCAATTCCCATGTTGGTATGGGTAATGGTTACATCCTCCCCATATACTTTTTCCTCTCAGCATTCACATGTTGATGTACTTGGAACATTAATGTATACTCAGTGATATCCTTATAACTATTATCCCACAATTAATTCTCTCGGAGATCTCGATACTCATGTGTGTTTTTTTTGGTGAATGAATATATTTGAACTATGTGAATCATCTTAAAGATCATTCAATAACATTGGATTTTATGAAACACATACACTTGGAAAATATCTCAATTTTTCTATTTCATTAACATTGAAATATTATGATTTCATTTTTTTATAGTTTCTTCTTAAATATGAATTATCATATCATCCTTTTATGCATCATTTAACATTTCTAAAAGAGATGGTTGGTGAATCAATTTTTAATGGATTGATGATGTTCCATTATTTATGAATCCCATTACTATATTCATCAAATCTGATAATATTGGATGTTTTTCTATTTTCATCATTGATTGAATTGTTGGGTCCTTTCTATATAGATCATCTTCCAACTGTTTATCTCTCTTAGGGGGTAATGGATTGAGTAGTCATAGTATTTTATAATCTCTAACCATAGTAATTAGTGAATGTTACACCCATTTTATATTAATATATAGTTGAGGATTTAGTGATCAATATATATTTCAGTATTGTATGAAGAGAGTTAATCCTGCCATATTTTCAATTCATAGATTACTACATCCAACTCCAGATAATGTGTTGGAATTTTTTTCTCAGGAACTCGAAATTATATTGAAGAATAGGTAATGAAATGTTCATTTTTCATCAACACACAGCTCAGTACCTTCTTGAAAGCATCAATGAATACCAAAAAATCATTCAACTTGTGGTGAGTGTAAGAGGAGGTGTAGTGATAGGCCTCATTTTTAACTCCATGAATTTTTTGGACTTATCTCTCAAAGAAATCATGAATCCCATTTGAGTTATCTAGGTAAGAGTTTTGTACAATAATTAGAAATTTCTCACAAATCAATAATAATATCCAGGTAACCCTATGAAGCTATGGATATATGTCTATGATTTTGGCCTCATCCATCCCTCAATGGAAATTTTCTTGGAGGTATCCATAGATATCCCATTTCATGAGATGATATGAACCACGAATGAGAAATATTTAAACTAGAACACACACATGTTTTACTTTTCATTTAGATTTTACATTCAAAATATATCTAGTACAGTGCTTTGATTCTCCTTAGGTTCCTCATTTGTTTTAGAGTATATTAGAATATTGTCTAAGACGACTACCACAAATGTGTTGAGGTATTATATAAAGACTCTATTTATTACATGCATGATAATTTCTGCATAATTAGTGAGTTCAAAAGAAATTACTATGAAATCATATATTTCGTACCACGTATATAATGAATTCATGGTTATATCCTCCTTCTTCACCCACTATTTGTAATATATCGATAACAGATCTACTTGGAATTTTATTTCTCTCCATGTATCTCCTCGAACAAGTCATAAATTAATAGAATATGATACTTATTCTTTATCGTAATTTTTTTTGAGTTCAAAAAATTCAATGGAAAGTCTCATAGACTAGTTTTTCTTCTTGATGAAGAGGACTGGTTCACCTCATAGTGAATCTAATGGGTTAATAAACCCTTTATCCATATTACCCTTTAGTTGTTTCTTAATCACTTCAATCTCCTGAATTTCCATTATATATATAGTTATGGATATTGTAAACTCCCCATGAATATGATCAATCTAGAATTCATTAAATCTTCTTGGAAGAATATCATGAAATTACTCGAGAAACACTTTAGTCATGTCTCTCAAAATAGGCATGTATTCATAGATGGTTTCTTCATTATACTCAATCATTGGAGAATGAAATTCTTGCGCATAGGGTTGTAATATAATTGATTGAGATGACAGAGAAAAAGATGATTCATCCTTCTCTTTGCAGTTGTACAGAATCGTGGGTCGATTCACCATATGGATTGTGATTTATTGATCATGGAAATTTATGTTGGAACTCTATAGGGAATGGTAATACATGAGATTAATTGAATCAAATTGCACTATAGGAATTATGATGATTTCATCCCAGAAGTTCAATTCACATAGTGTGACATAAGCGTAGTTTTATTCATGGGATGAAATAATTGCCCCAATTTTGGTTCTCACAAACATATCTACATCAATTAGTTGTTGTGGTGTTGGTATTGTCCTATAATACATTTTGGATATAAATGAATACATATATACAGAATCAATAAGTATGTTATCCATTCATGAAAGAATAACTATTATACTTGCCACCACATCATTTTTGGGGTTCGTATAGGCAATACTATTGGAAAAATCATGTGCTTTCTTTTTTGGAGGTTGTTGAATACCTCAAAAACACCATGTCTAGGGAAATAGCTTGCAATTTTCCCTAGTTCATTGTCTTTAATGAAATGATTAATGCATTGAGGGTCAAAGAGATCTTTCATCTCCTCTATCACAACAGCTAGTGTTTATTTCGGTAATTAATGTCATGGTCCCCTTCTCTTCAACACTAATTGAATTTACTCATACTTTTCAAGAAATTTTTTCGGTGCTTAATTCCACACCATTCACATGTGGGGTGCTGCAATTTTTTAGCACTATTGGATTTATCCATCAAACATCCAGAATTAATGTCTATATTCTGCTTCTTATACCCATGATACCCATGAGATTCTATGATCTCTATTTCCACATTGAGGGACATCAGATAATTTTCTCATAGCTATTAGAGTTACGAATCAATATGGAATTCCATATAATAGGTTTTGGCCAACCAATGAAGTGGTCAACCATGCATTTGGGGGCAATGAAAAACCTTAATCCATATCATGCAAGACTTGTGATGTTTTCATAATACACTCTGATGGATTGTTCTTAATTTTTCTCGAGTTCAAGGAAGTCCCATTACATAATATGTTGGAAAGTCCAAGGAAAATATTGTTCAAAAAATAATTTCCAAAAATCCTTCCATTCCAATGCCTCGATCTCTTCCTCCGGATTCATATTTATTATTAATGTCAACCATTGACCAGATTCACCTTCTTTATTATAAATATCCAAAATAACCTTATATTGTACAAAACAATTGTGTATGGATAAGATATTATAATTGGATTAGATCCATTGTTCATTGATTTAATGATCAGATGATCCGTTGAATGTCGGAGGCAGTTGTCTCATGAATCTCTCGATTGCAACTTGTTCGTTCTTGGTGGGGGGGGGGAAATGTTACTCATGAACCATGATTCAATTCAATAACCGAGTTAACTGAGAGGGTATCATGAAAATGTTTGTTATTCCTACTCCCATATGATTGGTCCACTCATTGGAACAATTATCACATTGATCTATAAGTCGGTTATTAGCTGGAATCCTCATATCAACGGTCAATTGACAGAAAAAAAGGAATTTTATCGGTAACAAATAAAGGATAATCCAATGATTAAAAAGGATAACATATAAATTAAATTTATTACATTAGTATTTGATTTTATAGGCTTCAATATATTTTTTCTATGATAAACATCCAAACATACATTATAATGGAATTTTTTTATTCCTATAACAATGAATCATTCTATGATTTGGAATTTACACAATCATATCCCCCAGAGATTCATAATAAAGAGTGTAATAAGGCCCATTGTCATCCACCAATTGCATTTAAAGGAACTGTATAAGTGTTGTTACTGGTTTTACACATAGATACATCTGTTCCAGAGCCACCTTTACTTGTTAATAACCAGAAAAATATGCAATTTCATGACATACCACTTACTCTATAATCACCAATATTTAGAGATATTCTTTTATACATAGTCTTATCACTATGTCACGCACATGGGTTTTCTAATACTAATACTAAAAATAACTAATCTTATTCTATGATACCAACTATAACATACTTCCACATTATTACACATTTAACCAAGATTTATTACATAATGTATATCATAATAAAAATGCCATGATCAAGAGGTCTAGTTTCATTGGGTCTTATGAACATTAAATGACAAATTAAGACATTAAAATGCAACATCATTAATGAAAACGTATTTTAAAAGACCAAAACACTATTCTGTACTTAGCGTTGCATTGGATAACCTGAGGAGATACATATGAATAATGGTGATATTTAATGCCGAGTAAGGGAGTAAAAATGAAATAACATAACGAATAAAAGTCAGGTTATGAAATCGGCATATCCATGGAGTATAATAGAAACACAAACAAAAATTCATGATATAGAATGATTATCACACCTTGTAGATTGGGAAACAACATTTAAGATGATATTAGAATGATCAAAGGATCATTTCACATAGAGAATGAGTAAACTCATATTACACAAGAATTAGAATGGGTAAAGTCACATTAAACTTGGCATATCATGATAATATTCTTAATCAATGAATTGGATCTCTTTTAGGATGCACCCATCTTAATCATTTCATTTCATTCACATGTGTGTCACATAGATCATACAACAGGGATTCATTAAAAAAACAATTACTTCAATGAAAAAAATATGTGAAATACATAAATGCAAGCCCTCAATAAGAAATTAAATATGAATGAAGGTTATTACCCTTTTTAGATTATTGGTTAGGGTATTCATATACACGATGTTTTGGGCATGAGAATGTTTTGGGTATCTTTAGTAGTATGACGACGTAAAATAGAAATCGTAAAATGGGTTGATGAGAGAGAATGGGGTCTATCTTAATTTATACATTAAATGGATAGAAAAATTATATGGAACATAATATCTCAACAAATGTAATGAATTTTATATACATAATATCATACAATTTTATGAATGTAAATTAAGAGAGAGACATCTATTACAAATTTTTTGCATTGTAACGAGTTTACATGGGAGGAATTAATGAGAGAGAAGGGGGTCTCTCATCGTTCAAAAAATAGTAGGTAACTATAGCAGAGGTGTGAAAAAATACCCCATAATTTGAAATTGAAATTAAAAGGTCATAACAATATAAGTAAACATGGAAATAAATATTGCATGAAGGAATGTGGGGATAACTTACTTGGAAGTGTGTTAATTCAACTACTTCATGAGAGGCTTAATGAGAGTTTGGGTTCCTTTGTAGGAATATAGAGAGAGTATGGAACCAAGGGCACCTCATTTGAAATGTCTGATTACTAGTCCAAATCCAAGACTCAAATGGAATCACCAAAACTGGGTGCCCAAAACCACATACCATCTTGGATTAAAAAGGGAACCAAGGGCACCTCATTTGAACACTCAAACTAGGAATCATGTTCCTCCATTTTTGATTCCTAGAAAGTTTTCATCAATATATTAGATGTAATAGGGGCCCCTATCCTCATCGGGGGGTCAATTATGGAGAAGGAGTTACACTCGGCTTTCCTCCTCCTCTGGATGTTGGGATAATAGGTGGGTGTTCATTGTGATAGTGATACACATAATATAAATGTAGTTCCTGAAGTTCTACTACATCTGGATTAATATTTTTGGGTTTTTAATCATTTCATTCAGATTTATATTGCTTTTATATATCATTTTTATATATAAATGAGTGAAATACTCGTTGCTTTTAACTGATCAGTTTGATGTTTAGAGTGTCTAACGTAATTCACTGGAGAACACATAAATACATATCATCCCAACATTTTTCAGATTTAAATTTTATTGTATGTCATTAAACCATGCATTATATCATTTTCATAGTTGTATGATTTTTATGTAATGTTTTGGCTCAACATGATTTGATATTAAAACATGGAATTTAATCAGGAAAATAATTAATATAAACCCAAGACACACAGAAACCCCTAATTAATATCAAAGAATAATAAACATGAAATGTGTTCAGTGAACTCATAAATAACCATTTAATCTCATATTATTGAAAAATAACTAGGTTAATCAACTATTAATCTTTTTAAATTAACTTAATTTTATATAACTTTTTCCAAAACCACCCCCTCTTTAGTGTTTTTTTATCACAAAACACATACAATAAACTATTCAACGTTTCTTGAGCGATGAAATAGGGTATTAAATATACAATTAATCATACTCATATTCGTAATCAATATGACGTGCCATGACATCATGTTAAAAAATTTGCACCGTTGTTGGAGAGCGCTTCATTTTAGTTGGTGTTTTTGATAATATATTTTAAAATATCGTTAATATTTATTTGTTTTAAATTATATCATTACCTATATTTTTGTGTTCTGAATTATTTATATTGTAGGATCCATTTATAAATCATTCTACTTCAGTAGAACTACCACCATTCAATATTGAACCAGAGAGTATCTTACGTCAGCGATAACGAGACACATAAAGAACCCTTTGAAAGAGGGCACACTAAACATTATCACTATTCTTGATCCATCTCCCTCTTCTTCTAGAAACAAAATAAAAACTAAAATTTAATTTCATAACATGGATGAAAATAATTGGAAAATAATATATATACCCTTTCCTAATATTTATATCTAACCCACCTATATCAAAATAAAAGTTAAGGCACCAAATTTTGAAATAAAATCTATTCTAATTCACTTATTTCTATGATTCCATGGACTCATATGTGAATATAAAAAAATCACAAATAAAGATTCCATATCGTGTATTATAAATTAATGATATAAAATTTGGATGAAGAACAAGTAATGTATATTGAATTACCATATTCATTATAAGATAAAACAAATATTTTTTACATAATGATAAATCCACAATAAGTGTCTAGGAAGAAATGAAACAGCTTTTTATAGAAAAATATTACCATGAATCTTGAACTAATAAAATATCGAAAGGAATATGTGGAATTAGACAATTTCAATGGATATAACATCATGAATATTTGGAGTGATTTAAAATATTATGATCATGTTGTCCACACATCCAAATAAGTGATCAACTATTAATACAGTATTTTTATAAAGGATTAATTCCAATTCATCATAAAAATATTGATGAATTTTCATGTGGGGAACAAGTGGATAACCCCCAATAATAGTATGGACAGTAATTGAAAATAGACAAAAGAACAGTCAACCATTTGGTTCATGTTATAGGGTACCCATTCAAGGTCTCCATGATGTGAGAAGTTCGGAATTTGGTAAGATAGAGGACATAATTTTCTATTTTGTATATACCATTCTTCGACAACATTATCTTACCTAAGAGCTATCCAAATATCCTCCTCTAATCTATTGTGGAATAGGTTCATCTGACACCCTGTAATATAACCAATAACTTCATTTGAGATAATCATATGAGAGTTGTGGGGAAATATTTCTCAGACAACCCTATAAATATCCATTCAAGAAAGAAGCATATTATCCAAAAAAACCTAGGTGAAATTAAAACCAAGCCTATAGTAAATGATGTATTCAATACTACCTCAACAACAATGGAACAAATTGGGGAAATGTAGTCATCTGATAACACCCAAAAATCTTGAATCAGAACTAAGGAATTTCCTACATTCCCCTACAAAACATGTGCCCATCCTATAATATATGATTAAACAAATGGATTCCAATAATATCCAATAACAAAAAAACACTCAAGAATATTTTGAATACCTCAAAACACAATTAAGAAAACTAGATAACTCAGTGGGTGAAATCCAAATCCATTGGTATGGAAATATACCATCTCAACCACTTGTCAACCATACGGATAAGGAAATGTTTTTTCCATCAACATTAGGATTTTAACTCAACATAAATTCCAAATGAAACCTCCTTAATATTAATTTACTCTTATAGAACCCTTTATCCCAACCACTGAAAATTGTTCAAATGTGGAAAAACCTTGTCCTATGAAAAGCCCTACCAAAGGAAATTGTTTTAATGGATATAACACTATTCACATTATTTCCAATTCCATTTCATCATTGGGACAACAAAAAAAGAATAACAATGGGAACTAAACATGATAATTATATATTTTAAACATTCAAAAATGTGTAGGGGAACATCCCCTTGATTTGTGCCATAAAAAAATTAAAATATATTATATCATTCTGAAAGAGATTTGTACACAGAGAAGGAGACATTGAGGTGATGAGAAGGTGAGATCAGGGAGGACCATATCAAAGTTGATATAACCATCACATCCTATCCAATAAAATGATACTAAAACATTCTCAATTACGTGATCCATAGCGGAGTATTAATTTTCTAATGCTTTTATTGATTCAATAAACTACAATTAATTTTATGACTCACTCTATTTAATCTTCTATGTAGGTCAGTGAACTATAGCCTACAAGAATAATAATTCATATATAAAATTGGAGTATAACACACAATTCTTGTGTGCTAGAGGATGTTCTTTTGATGGTGAAAATTTTAATTTTTTTGGATGATCCTTATTTCCTAAAAAACCATAATTAATGTACATAATGGTACATTATCTTTGGAATATGGTGGTGACATAGTCTATTTAAACATAAATTATTCTATAATGTACCCCCCATGATAACATTACTCTCTATATTTAAATTCAATTGATGTAGTTCCTTCCCCTGAAAACACTTATTTTCATTCAACCAATCCAATTTCTATGTTTCACTCCTTGATATAAATTGATTGTATCTGATCACACATTTATTGTAATAGTGTCCAAAAAAAATTTAATTCATATTTATTAATTGATAGATTCTTGAATACTAAGGATATGAGGACTATAAATGGTACATCTAATATTGTGAAGGATCATTCCTCATATTAGGATGATTCCATGGAGATGTTAAATGGGATTAGTTACCTCACGTTCACACAGACACCCATATATCCAAAATCCACCTAAAATAGAAATGAAAAAACTACCTCAATATTTAAAATATTCATATATTGAGAATCTAATCATGCTATCTATAATCCTTTATAGTTCTCTACCTCTTGAACATGAATTATGACAGTTAAAATTTTTAATGGAATATAATTGAGAATTGCGATGGACACTAAAAAAATTACTTGTATTATACCATCAATTTTTTTAACATCGTATTTTTTTAATTGATGTAGCTAAACTGGTGGGGCAGACACAACATCAGGTATACCCAAAAAAATTAGATGAAGATAAAAAATGTATCAAAATTATTAGCCGATAGAAGTTTTTACCCTATCTCAGAAAGCCAAATGATCTGTCCCATTCATGTAGTTCCTAAAACATTGTTCTTGACGTAATCAAAAAATGAAAATTATTAATTGGTTACAACTCTTGTATAGAATATTTTTTGTGTCCAGATCGACTATTTCCATTTAATCCAACAAACAAAGAAGGACCATTCCCTCTTGCCTTTCATTTACCAAATTCTAGAGAGCCTAGAAAAGAAGTCCCTTCACTATTTTCATGATTTATATTCTTGATACATTCATATCCATATTAAACCCAATATCGGAAAACTCAACCTTCACTTTCCCATTTGAACACATTCCAATAGAAGGATTCTATTTTTTCATTGCAATTACCATGGTACATTCCATCAATGTATGGTTAGTATTTATTTGAATTACCTAAATAATTGGTTGAATATTTTCATGGATTATTTCACTATGTATGGATCCTCTACTGATG
This sequence comes from Viscum album, assembly GCA_963277665.1. NCBI lineage: Eukaryota > Viridiplantae > Streptophyta > Magnoliopsida > Santalales > Viscaceae > Viscum > Viscum album. The sequence goes on from OY728157.1 coordinate 1,012,293,319, forward strand.
AATGATTAAGTAGTTTAGGTTTATTCCTATATAGATTAATTGAAAAATATTCTTGTATTTAATTTTGAGAAATTCCATTTTAGGGGGCGACAAGTTATAGTTCTAGGGAATGTATTTTCTTGGTGTAGTATCAAATAAGATATATCAAATGTTTATATCATTTCTTCCATACCATTAAAAAAAGGTACAGTATGTGCGGTCATTCCTAGGACTTGGTGGAATTTATCATCATTTCATTATTAACTTAAGTAATATTTCACTCTCACTCTCCTAATGAATCCAAAATAAAACAATTTTTTTCTATAATGAATATGAATAAGATTTTAACAAATTAAAATGGAGTTTCATGTCATCCCGAGCGATCTAGACACCTATGTGGTATTTAACGTCGGATCTCATGGGTGTAGCCTCTGCTATATCATAATGAAACTGGAAGGTAAACCACATCTCATTCACTGGATGTTCATCCCTAAAAAATTAAATCGAGAAAATAGAGACAAAAAAGGGCATTAAATGCGGTGGCTGATCATATTAGTAGGATTCTCCTATCCTTGAACATTATCCAATCCCCCTATATTAATATATACAACATGTTTCTTGATGAGAAATTTTATCTATTATAAGATTTTATTCCTTGGTTTGATGATATTGTAAATTATTTTTTTAATTTATTTCATTACTATTGATTTCATAAAAAATCAAGCCATTTTTATGAAAATGAGTCTCATTGGTACATTTGGGTTTACCCAAACCACTTCCACACAAGTAGTGATCATGTACCTAGGCATTTTGTTTCCTATAGAATGCTTTATTAAATACATATATTCTGTCACCATCATGCTTTTGGGGGCCACTCTTGTCCCCAACAGACTGCTCACAATTTTCGTGATTCTTTTCTCATTTGGCCAACACATTATCGGGATGCCCATGATTTCTGTATATATTTTTCTCATATGATAATTTTGTAATTTATCTAAAAGAAATGAATTTCCACAACAACTATTAAATTTTTATGAAATTGATTACGACTGGTGTACAGACTTTATGAGTCCATTTTCTAATTAATTTCGAAACATGTACATTTTTATGTCAGTTGATTACAAGTCAAAATGGGTAAAGGAATGAGCCATTATGTCAGATGATTCAAAAATAGTCTTTGAGATTCTATGAAACAAAATTATTTATTGTTTTTGCTTACCTAGGGTCATCATCAGTAACCAGGGTTCTCATTTCTAATACAACACAATTTAGTCTATTTTGCGTCGATTTTGGGATAGTAATGGACTGTCTTATACATACCACATGCTGACCAATGGTCATGATGAGCTGTCAAATTGATGTGTAAAACATATTATAAAAAAATGGTTCAACCCAGTATAAATGATTGGAGTTTTATTCTGGATGAATCATTATGGTCTTATCGCACTGTTTTTAAATCATCAATTTGAATTTCACCTTATAGAACTATTTCTAGAAATAGTACTCACCTTCTAGTAGAGAATGTTAACTAGTCCCACTAGGCCATAAAACAATGATATTCTAACCATTATGGTGTAGGAACACATATGATTTTACACATACATTATATGGAGTAAATGCATAGAGATACCTATTAGAACACTAAAAATTATATGGAGTGAACTGATGATGGCCATGATCACCTTATCCTTAATCATCTGTTCAATATTGAGAATAAGGTCCTCCTCTACAATGAATGGCTAAAATATCACAATGGTAACATTACATCCAGCTGTATTGGACAATACACTATTACTAATGTCTCTCTATTTAGTGCAGTTCAGGTTTAAAATGAAGAAACCAAGAAAACCTTCACTATCAATGAGATTTTGCTGAACTATTTTTATGAAGACATTCAAGAGTCCCCGATGGAGGCACTCATTGTTCAATAACGTCTTATGAATGAAACCCACCTGGTTTTATCCCTCCTTTAAATATTGTTTTTTTACAGTGATAACATTATTGTTCAATTTTGTGGGGTGGGTAAATTCTTTTGTTAGATAGTAATTTTCATCATAATTTTCTTGTCTCACATGTTAAATAGTATTATTACTTTCCACTAATATTAATTCATATTGTTTTTCCATAATGTTTATTTTATCATTGAAAAATAAATATACTATAAAATAATTCCAAATCATTTTTTATTCATGAATCAATTGGGTGGAAATTGGTTTTTTGGAAAAGTGTTTTTCAAACTAAAATTGATAAAGAATATTTTTTATAGAATTTTTATTTTCCAATAATTATAAGATGTTCAATTAATTTTTTATATTCATTCATTATTAGCACTGACCAATATTGGAATCATTTTCTTGAGATACATTCATATTCATTTATTACATATTATTCCATTTAATAACATTCTTGAGAGTCTCTAGTCAGTTATAGAAACCAGAACTAGCTTTGATTCTGTTTAAATCCATAAGATTTAATTTTTCCACATTCATGATATATGGCATTGTTCATTGAAATGTATTTTTTACAATTAACCTCTACTGCTGCCCACCATGACATTTTACCTATATTATGAGTTTTAGAGAATGAAATGCCTATTAGGTAGCCAAGATACAAGATTATTTGTCCTTACGGTCCCATATCATGTGTACATTCTAGTTTCACTTGTAGAAACATTGGATGATATGGTGTTTCCATCCGTATTTTCATGAATTAATCATTTTTATGGGTTGGTAGAACATGTGAATTCGATTTCCTTGGGTTTTCAGTTCAAAATCAATATTTTATCATCATTTTACAATTTTTTTTTACTTATCTCTAATAGAAATTTTGAAGAATAAAATATATATGTACATTGAATAAAATTGATCAAAATTAAAATAACATATTGAAAAAATAGGATGTTCATTCATTATTATTCACTGCTCAGTTGTGACCCACAAAAATTTATAATGGTGGTACTGAGTTGGATGATATAAACATTGTGAGGATATGATTGTGTACATTCATTGTGAAAACATGATGAATTTTGACATTTTTTTGTAAATAATAATGTAAAATCCTGTAATCTACATCATATTTTTTTATACATTTAATCCTACCAACCCATTAACATCATAACAACCTATTTTAAGTCCTCTTGAGTAGCAAATTAGTTTCTTCTAGTAGATATAAATGAATATTGGAACACATATGGTTAAATCACATGAACTATAGGAATAGAAAATAACATGATTATCATTTGTTCCACAAGTGAATAAGGAAAATTTATAAATGAGATATTATGAAACATATTTTATTGGTGAATAAATGATGTTGAAGAAGTTCCAAGGTGAGAAATTAAAAAATATATTAAAATTTAATTAATAAAAGAAGAAATGATTGATTTCATATAAAAACAATAGGGGAAATTTTTTCACCTATGATTGAGGAATGATACTTAGTTTAGATAAAAGAAATTAATGGTGATGGAAAATGTTTAGGTGTGGGAGTTTTATCGCAATGTGATTCACTATTTTATTTTCACCATTACACCTTTATAATAAACTTGTTTTAAAGGAAATATATATAAATAATAACAAATTTAAGATCATGTTTGATTAATTTATATCAGTTATTTTAATGATAAAAAGGGTAAATTTTACTAGGGTTGATATTTTCATTGAAGGTTGTGGTGATTTGGGGGCCTTAAATATGTTCAGGAAGGAAAATGGGCTAAACGTCAATGTATGCAATGGACATATGACCACTATTTTGAACATTATTAGATTTCCATGCATCCAAATGGGATGAAACATTTTATTAACATTCTAGATATTACGTTGATACAACCCCTTGCATAGAACTTGTGCCACAATAGTCAATTATGAGTCCTATCTAAACCCATCTGTCCCGAGGACATAATCTGAATGAATTCAAAGGTTTGCATCTGTATTTTGAAAATATCTCCCAATAATGATGTCAAATAGCCACCATATTTGAATGGGATACAATCATGCGGCTTTACAAAAACTCTCCTCTTTTGTAAAAGTTTTTCTATTTCAATTTACTTGTCAAAAAATGATACTCATTTGGTATCCCAAAAACTGGGTGCACAACACCACTTACAATTTTGGCTATACAAGGGCACTACGAGATCCTCATCTATAGGTCCAAACCTGGAGCCATGCTCTACCATTTTGGATTCCCAGAAGACTCTATTCATCATTCTATTTATTCTAGGTCCTCTATCCTCAAAGTATAATCAATGATAAACAATTACTTCCAAATGATTTTCCTCCTCCATTTGATGTTGGTCTAATCGGTGTTTGTTTATTGTGAGGGAGACACAGTTCTTGTTAAGGTAGATAGGACATATATTCTACTACTGGATTGATGATTGTTTTATAAGATAACTGTTAATATGGAATTATCTTACATTGATTTATTTTTATTTATATAACCAAATGAAATTATATTTAATTTTAACAGAATAGTGTGAGGTTTTTAGAGCATGAATTGAGTCATTCCAAATAAAAAACACAAATCCAATTTTCCCCACTTTTTTGAGATTTGAATTTTAATTTAATCGCTTTGTTGTAGTTTTCATCGATGACATTCTGATCTACTGAACTACTGAGGAGAAGAATTCCTACCATTGGTGTGTTGCACTGGACACGCTTCGACATATAGTGTTTCGACTAGCCTAGTTGGAATGGCCTATATGTGACGGGTTAGACCCACAGTGGGAAGCACCTCTATGTGACACAGCAGAGCCACGGTACTCTGTAGGAGGAGTGCCTCAGTAGAATACAAGGGGGGGGCGCCTTTGTGTGATGCGGAAGACCCACAATGGGGATCGCCTCTGTGTGACGCAGCAGACCCATGGTAATCGAAAGGAGGAGTACCTCAGCAGTCCAGGACAGTGGGAAGTGCCTCTGTGTGATGTGGAAGTCCCACAATACTCAATAGAGGAAGAGTACTTCAGCTTCCAAGGATTCAACAGTTTGACCGGGGATGATACTTGATACTACCCCCTTGAATAAAATCCTGGTTTGAGCTGATTCTATAACATTGTGTTTACTTAATGACTGAGATGGATTAATTTATAACTTAGGTATATGCATGGGAATATACATAAGTGGATTTATCTGTTGATTATGTACTTTTTGGTTTATCGTTGTTGGGTTTTGTTAGACATTGAGGGTCTCGGGGTCCCTACTAAGTATTTTTATACTCACCCCATGTACGAGCTATTCCCGCACCTCGTTGTGTTGGTTGTAGATGACGGAAAGCGCTGACTGAGGCATAGATTAGCAGGAGTGGACGGTACCTGGAGGTGGACCACTTTGTGTGATGATACACGGAGGAGATGGATAGAAGTGGACTGCTGATGAGGACATCTGAACCTACCCTTCAGGTAGGAACCCTAGAGGATGACCTAGTAGCTGCTTACTTTTCATTATGTTTTACTTATTTTCAGTTTTACTTTCTTTGAGTTGTACAGGTACATTAATGTTGGGATTTTGATTATGGCCCCTATTAATTTCCAAAACTTCTTTTGTATACATTTTTAATTAGTGTTTTCCTACCAGTTGTGTACTCTGTGGTGTGTGGTTACTTTTTATAAAGGTAATGTCTTCCCAGTTTCGGGATTTATGCCTTTGTTGCTAGTCGCCAACCCATGGCCTATGGAAGGCGGGCTTGGGGTAGTCACGACATGGGTACTGAGGACGGTTCGTGACAATTTTTATTTTGATGCTTCTCAAATTTTGATGGATCTTTATCACATATCACAGTATAATTTTTGGTAGTTTTGAAGTCAAATATTGGTTCTTATGTTGAATTGTTTCATTGGATAATGTCTACCATTTTATGTTACTCTAGTATTTTCTCACCAAGAAAAAGGATTGTAGTCTGTGTTTTTATATAGAGTAATAGAAGATGAATTAAAAATATCATAAATAATCATTACCCTCATCCATGAATAGATGCATTTATGACTAGTTTATATGAGAATATTTATTTTATAAGTCTAATATACATTATGGGTAACACCAATTGAGGGTGAAGGTGGTAGATATCCCAATGTATTCTTTTAAATATATTTATGGTTCATTTGATAATGTGGTATGTCGTTTCAGTATCATTAAAACACAAGTATTGTTCATAAGAATCGTGAACTATGTTTTATGTGAATTACGGGAATTACTCATTGACTTGTTCATTGTCGACATATTGATTGAGTCGATGTATAATGAGGAGAATTCCAATCGTCTGATAATGGTATTGATTGATCATCACCGAATGCATTCATATTGAATGTTATAAAATAGAACATTTTGGAAATTATCTGGGGTATTTCCTGATGATTGTGGTGTCTAATCATAGAATATTAGTTGACAGGATGAAATGTGAGATTAGTTTTTTCATGGATAACACCAAATAACAAGTTGTAAGTTCACCATTTCCTTTAACATGCTATGAATGATTTGTTTTAACCTTTTTATTTTTATATTTTACCCCACTAACATTTTTTAATAGGAATGGATTTGAAATTTTTTTCAAAAAATCAATGCAAGGAATAGTTCAACTACATAAATTGGAAATTGATTTGTGATCTAGTGATATGGTTTCATGAGGAGGGTGTGTTATTCGTTTGGTTTTTTTACACATCTTGTATGGACTTGGAGGGAATATTGATTCTTCAAAATGTAATGATCAATTATGGATAAGTATGTTTTGTACTAGTATGAATAATTAACAAACTCATGATCTAGTTCTAGTAACTATTGTTTTTTAACTACTATTATAGAGGATATACAACATTGGTTAGAATATTGTGGTCTTCATAAATAAAAATAGCTTCATTTAAATCTTTTCAAAGTATTATCTAAATTATTATAAGTGAAGGTTGGTAAATTTTCATCAATATTCATACTTTTAAAATCATTCACCTCTAAAAAATTAAATTTTGAAGCTTTTTGTATGACTAAAGTTCATAGAAACACATTTCTGATTAGTCTAAAGGTTCTTAGAGATTGATGTATGGGTCAGTATGACATCCCATGTATTCATGGGAAGTTGTGTATAGAAGATATTTTTTTCATATGATTTTGATGTATTATCTGAGGAACCTAGTGAATGTGTCTTTTTTTGGAGACTCATAGGAAGAGGATATTAGTGACCACGTTGGAAAAGATGATACTTCAGAGGAATGTTCAGAGGATGGTTGGAATTAGATGATGTCACGTGGGTGACTATTTTTTAGGATGGTTATGCATCACGAGGACTTTTGTGAGTACATAGATCAACATTCGTGGTACATTCAAGAGTAAAAAATATATACAATGTATTGAGGATAGAATTTATGTGGACTAGGAAGAAAAATAAAATGGAAGTATTTGTGGCTAATTTCATATACATATAGTAGTAAAAGGGTAAAAAAAATTCCCTGGTTATTATTTGTAATATACGGACGTTTTCATGTGAACATGGGATTCTATCTTGATAGATATCATCAGATGGTTAGGCCAAGAGTATGGATGTTTTGATTCTATCTATGTAATTGTGGACCAATTGAGGATAAATACTCACTTCCTATTGATATGGTAGTCGGGTGGTATGGATGTTTATGAAATTAGGTATATGGATGAGGTGGTGTAGTTTAATAGAGTATTTCTATTTATTTTCATAGATTGTTATGAATGTGTTGCCTCATAATTATAGAGGAGGTTTCAGAATTCTTCTAGTACCTAACTACAACTTATTTCTACTTTCATCCCTATGATGGATGTGAAAATATAGTGGGCTCTGAAAATACCTAGGGATATTCTACAAGTGTGAATCACATATTTCAAATGAACATGGGAATCACACATTCAATTTAAAGGGTATTTTTATTATAACAACTATCACTCATCCATTAGGAATGTCCTCTCTTGAGGATATATATGGTACAACGTTTCGTTATTATTTGTTCTTGTGGGAGATTCAGGATGTTGTAGTTCTTCTTCACATAATAGTGATGATCATGATATAAATTTTCAAAAAATTTCTTTGGACTGTGATTGGAGAATTTGACAAGTATAAGTCTTATATTTTTCATTGGATGGTGAATTTTCAGGTTAATGTTATTGACCATTTGATCCTGAAGGCTTTCCCACTACCTTAACATTATAGGATTGGCTGGGGAAGTAAGCATTCTCTTATATATTTTGGTCTCTATAAGTTGTTTGATTGAGTTGTAAATGTGGAATAGTTTTTGTAATTCCCACTACCTATATAGATTATTTTCATCATATTCAATTCAACTTAGCTATATTTTTATCATTATGATTACACCTGAGTCACAGATGATGGGAGTTGGATATAAAGGTTGACATGTTGTTCTTTGAGTAGCTTTTATTGAATTATGATCATAGATAGAAGGTGATTAATGTACATTCCCTTCCCCTTTTCACTCTTTTGATGGGATTTGTATCCATTTGTATAGTACGTGGCATCATGACATGTATATTTGTACATATTACATGTAGATTTCCTGATTTTTTTCACAATTTTTCATTATTATGTATAGATCTCATAAATTAAGATATATATATTTTTTATTAATATTTTTTTTTGATATAGATTTTTTTATATAGATTGGGGAGAAGCATTATAATAATATATTAACGTCATAGATGGATGTGATTGAAGCCTAAAACATGAGTCAGTTATATACAAAGTGAATTATATCAGTTAATAAGATATGATATTATTTATTTAATTGCATAATAAAGTTTTGTTCAGAGGTTATATATGTTTTTGTTATTAGGGTTCTATAAAGGGTGATATGCTTATGTGTATAGTTCTGTGGTGTTTGGTGGCATCTGATTTGAGCTGAAAAATGTAGTGAACTTTTAGGGGAGATATTATAATGATATTGTGAATTTTTTCCCTTGTGTATAATTATGGGGTCTGTTTGGTTGGTATGAATGCTTTATATGTGAAGGGATTATTGAGAGGTATCTCATAGGGCAGTAGTTTGAACCCCTTTCATTCCCAATTTATGAATTTGGTTTTCAAGGATGATAATTGCATGATATGTATATGGTGTAATGGACAATTCCTTATCATATTGTAAAATTACCATGTTTTGTGGTTGAGGGCACCTATATAATGTTCTCGATAGTTATTTTGAAATTGGATCTACATAATTGCTTCAATTTTTGTTTCCTGGTCTAAATTGGATTCAATACATGTGTTAGTCATTCATGGTTTTTGTACACAACAATTTTAAAGGCATGTTTTTTTTATAAGAAAAATTGTGATAGGATTTCATATTATGAAATGAATTTAAGATTTGTAATTATAACTATTCCACAATGATAAATTATTTGTGGTAAAAAATATAACGGTTTCACTAATAGTACATAATTCAAAGAATGCATATTGAATGTATAATAAAATTCATTTCATGAATCTAATTCATAACCTAAATCTAGTAGAATCCATGGTTTTATATCATTAGTTTTATTTTATCCTTCTATATTAATCCCATCCTTCGTTCCTCATATTTTTACTATAATAATACATGTATCCGGGGGCTCTCTAGCACTACATATCTTTACCATTATTCCTTGGTTCTTGTTGATGCTCATCAATGATTAGTGGGAATCTATTTTATTCTTCTCAGATGTTCTCTTTATATCATTTCTAAATGATCATTTATAGTGCTATAATTTTTGTTTGGGGTGTGTTCGTTTTTTGTTATTGATTATCCATTGATGTAGAGTATTTTGATTCATGTGTCATGTGTGTGGTTGTGGTGTGTGATAATTTTTTCTTCACATTATGGATTGTATTTAGTAGAAAAGTATTTAGAGAGGTATTCATTCCTTAATTTATATATTTTTGAAAAAAATAATATTGGATTACTGTTTATATCTATGGGGAATGGTACACACTTTCCTATTCAAGATAAATTTTTAATAGAATTTCATTTTAAAATATTGAAATCATGTTTGACAATACATAAGAAATGAATATCTAATAGCTAAATAGAATATGAATCTCGAGTAAATTGTAAGATCTTTATCTTTCAATAATCTAAATCTCTTCAATACATTGTGATCTACCCAACATTTTGTATAAACGAAGAAAGATACTCTATGAAAATATTATTTATCTATAATAATAATAAAATATCTATTAGGATGTAAGTTATGAATATGAAAAAATAAATTTCTAAAATAATATTGTTTAAAAAATGTTACAAAGAAACTAAATTTTATTTATATTTAATATAAATATAATAATATTAATTTTATTAAAAAAAAGTTTAGGAAAAAAATAATTTTTCGAAAGGAGGTTCGGTCATTATATTTGAAAATAATGTAAAATTAATTTTTACAACTTTATAAATATTTATTGAAAAAATAATTACAACTTTTTACATTTATATATAAATATTTTATCTAGATGAATTTATGTACTACCTTATAGAAATAATAAATCATCATTAAGAGTGAAAATTAATTATTATTATTGGAGACATTATTTGTTAGTTAATTTATTTTCAAAGATAATTTATATTTTAAATTTTTTTCAAGGTAAATTTTGTTAAATAATATTACAATCAAACATGTTTTGTTCATTTCCATAAATTTATTTATAAATTTATATAATAAAACATTTTATACCTATGATAATTTTAAAATTGGATAACCCTCTTTTCGTTATAACTATGTGTATAACAATAAATAGAATTTTTCCACATATAATAATTTATTTTTCAAAAATGGGTTCTATATTTGTATTCATCATAAAATATATTGCATAATACATTCATCTTAAATTATCACCTTTACAATTTTTTAAAAAGTAAAAATTAATTATCACAAATATGGAAAAACAAAATTTCAAGGGGATAGACTATGAAAATTATTTTCATAAAGACCAATGATACTGTTATTATAAAATTGGATTTGAATATTTATACCCTATACTATAAATGGTTAACAAATAATGTACTATTTTGGATTTTTTAATGATATTAATGTGGGTATGACATTTATTTATAAACAATTTGATGTGAGCCATATGCAAAACATATAAAATTCCACCAACAATCAACAATTATTAACACATTAAAAAAGAATTGTTTAAGTCAATAAATAAATAATTACCGACATCACTCCCCATATCCTATAATCCTTTTTTTGATTAAAAATATAATCTATAAATGCATTATACTGATCCTAAAGTGGTTCCCCAAAAAGTGGTAATGAATTTTCCTAGGATCATTTATTATGCATATTCCTGTAACTCCATATAGAATTATTATAAATTTTTAATATAACATCACTCTTATCCCCCATAATCATATATTTTTCAACAATAATTTCATAACCAAAATATATATCCACTTTGATCAAATGGAATGTTAAATCGTTGATTGTGTGTTTGTCGAATTTTATCCTCAAAGATCAATGTATTCTGTTTTCAATAACCAAAATTCATGGATGGTTATAATGTTGTATTTGACAATTTTTTAAAATATTTCAGACATTATTATAAAATTTTATCTATTAAATTATTTAATTATTCTTATATTCCATTTTCTGAGGGATATGATAATGTTGCTCATGTGCACGACAAACTACTTCCTCATAAAGTGTTATGGCTAATATTTTATTTATTATTTACATAGAATTTTGTAAAAGTTAAATTAATTAATATATTTCATATTATTGAATAAATTATATTTTTGTAAATATATTATTCCATCTAATATATTACCTTCTAATATGTTGGAAAACAATAATGTCCATCATTCGTACGTAGGGGTTACCGCCACTACATAGCGATGTGAAATGTTTATCATTTTATTTTGAAATGGTTTTAAAAACAATTGATTTTCATTACTAAAAATGATATAAATGAAACTATAATGAATAAATATTGAATTTTTAACATTAATTTTTCTTTTATTCTACATAATAAAAAAATAAAGACAATGTTTATGTGTTTGTGTTATTTAATGTCTCATTTAACGATGTATTTTTTTCCTTCTGATATCAACAATATGTAATGATAAATACATATATAATGAATATATGTTATATTTATATTTGTGTTAATATTATTTAGAAGATATGTCAAGGATTAAATTTATATGAAATAAATTATAAGTAAATATACATGAAAAATGTACAAATCATGAGTTGAAATATTAATTTTAACAAAGAATTGTTAATAAATGGTTGATAGAAGAATATATGTAGGCCATAAATAGTAATAAATATATTATTTATATTATTAAATATATTTAAACAAATAAAAATCATTAAATAATGTGTTTGGAATTATATATTAACAATCAATCCTGATATAAAGGTTTTTCATCTCACTTTTACATTCATGCGTCATATACTATATTAACCTCATTTTTCATTGTTGTGGTGCATTTAATACCCACATGTTATCTTATATTATGAATCTATTTGTATTCAATGGATTATTAGTTTCCGTAGATGTTTTTTATTTTATCAATATTACAATTCATAATTTACTAATGTTGCATGTCGTTGTTTCATAATTAGATCATTATTCCAGAATTTTTATCTATAAGTCTCACCGTGGAGGATTATTTTATATTAATGTGTAAAAATAAATCAATTCTAATATATTCTGGTCAATCATGATCATTTTACTTCAATAATACCATTTTCTATCATTTTGGTACTTAAAATGAATTATATTTTTTTATTAAAATCTGACATTATTTCTCTTTTATATGAAAAATCCCTTTTTCATCAAATCCTATGTTTTTAAAAATGAGATTGAAAAATTTTAACACTTTTACAATGATTTATTAAATATTTTTTAAACATTTGGTATGTTTTTTTAATAAATCGTGGTGTTTTTTTCGGAACATAAAATTCTTGTTTTTACCTACATCCTGAAAAAACATTTTTATTTAACAAGTACTACCTGAAAAAAATTTCCCACATTCTTTAACATTCCCTTTTTAAGATTAATTTATAATGAATAAATGTTATTTTCAATGCAATGTATTTTTTTTAATTTTTATATTTTTTTAAAACAATAAAAAATAGGAAAATTTTTTACCAAAAAATATTAATAAATATTTTTCGATTTTTTATTCATCAATAACATCAACCATTTTTTTCTATATTATCTAATAAAAATTTCATGTCTTGATATCATCTAGATTATTATTTTTTCTTATTTTTTGATCAGTTTCAATAAATATGTACAATTTTATTACCATTCTCTATTTTATTATGGATGTTGTATGAGGTTGTTTATTAAATTGGGTATTATATTAACATTTCGAATGTTAAATTTTCATTATGAAAATTTATGTTGACTATTTTTCAAATTATTAAATTAAGGAATGAATTTTACAAAGTATGTGATAGAAGGTGATTGAGTCTAGATATCTAGTGGATTCACCATCTAGACTCTAGAAAAAGTTAGTTTTATAAAATTTTAGGGATCCCACCAACACATTTATATTAAATGGTGAAATGTATTTATAGTTTCAGATGTCTATAATTACTAATTACCTCACTATGAGATTACTTATTAATATGGATTTGATTATTCTATTATTTATAATATCTATGGATATGTTTCAATCTCAATCATAATTTATATGAAAATATTTAATGGTAATTTATTTCTTCTATATGATGCTCATTTTATTATCTAAATAATATGAATTTCTTTATATTTCAATTTTAATTATTATTTTTCTCAATATAGTTCACAATTATCTTACTCGTCATAAGAATATGATAACACCCATTTTTGTATCTTTTATTTTCCTTAAGATAAAAAGATATATTTTGTGACTGGTATGCATGGATAGTATAAGGGGAATAATGGACTTCTCAAAGATAATACACTTTGTATTTTATGAATAAAAAATTAATATGAATATCAAAAAAAAATATAATTTTATAAGAAAAATAAAATAACCATTTTTTGTGATATGATATGTTGTATCACGGTCATTTGTAATAAAATAGACACATTCTCTATTATACTATATAATATGTAATTAAAATTGTGATCAATGTAATTTTCGTATAATCCTTTGGAATTAAATTTCAATAAATATATATTAATGAATATTACCCTATAACAAACATTATAGACAATTATAAATATATGATAACTTCCATATTTTTTTATCATTTAGATTATGTGGATTTCCTAAAAATACTACTATATATAGAAATTACATGTGGATTTGGAACCAAATCATATGTACCAAGGTGTAATAAAAATGAAAATGGTACATTGGTCATGGCTCTTATGTTACCTTGTATACGACATCATGCCTTACATACCTCCTAGAACGACGTTTTAAGGGTTTTTCAATTAGTAATTAATGTTTTACCTAAATAACATTAGTAATGATTTGAATATATTTTTACGATTTGATAATTTTCTCAATGAAACCATTTTTATGATTATTAGATTACATAAGGATAATTTTTTAAATTTAAGTTAATTATTTCTGTAGTATTTGGGATATACATTTTCATTCATAATTTTATTACCTAATATATTTTATTTCATTTTTCTATTCTAGAACCTATTTTGAGGAATAAAAATCATATCAATGTATGTTCCACGTGTGGGGATGACCCTCTATTGAATGTTTATAATCATTGAGCTTGATCTTTAGATAGAAATAAAAAAATTACAACTATATTTGGTCATATAAATCATGATACGAAAATTTAAATTTCACATATATATAATCATGTTAATACACCATGTTGTGTTTTAATATTGAACATTTTCATTCCCAAATAACCCACCTTTGTCCAATTAAAAATCAAATTCATCTATATATGTGAAATTTGTATATTCTTTATAAATGATATTTCACCCGTTGTGAATCAATAGAAATGACAATGTTATTATGTTCTTTGACATTATTAATAGGATATATATTAATTGTGTTCATTAATTAAGAAATTAAATAATAATGAATAAGTAAAAACCAAAAAATTGAATAATATTTTTGTTCTATATATGGAAATGAATAGAAATTGTGGGAAATGAGAAGATATAAGGTGAATAATTTTGTACCGAAGTCCAAAAGGAATAATAAAATGGTTACAATTTTGAGTCTTATATTACATGGTTATAATTCTATGATATTGTCTATATATGTATTCCAAATATCATGATTGAAAATTATTCATGGTTGGAGACTATTATTAAATGGTAAGTATTTCCCAAAAAAAATTAGTCATATGAGGCGTTAAAATCATGTTACATAAATATAGAGAAACATTGACCAATTATTATAGATATGAATGAAAGAAATTGAATAATATGTTGGTTAATAAAAAAACTATAAATATAATGGAAAAATATATTTTCCCCATTGTGAGAATTATGTAATGAAACACGATGATATTTTAATGAAGGGAATTGGAGTCTATTACATGTATAGACAGAAATACTACAATGATTGTGATTTCAGGGAAAATAATTAATTTCACAATTTCTAATGCCTAAAAAATGATATAGAGATCTAAAAAAACTATTATACCATCCATTAAAAGAATATAACATTGGTTAATCTATGGGATTATGGTCAAACAAAACCTATTGACATATTTGATATTGATTGAATTATGTGATTTCATATGGATTCAAGAAATATATTACCAAAGATAATATCATTGTATGAATCATAAAATGTATAAGGAGTGTAATAAAATAAATAACAAAAATGATCCTAAATCATATGTTGATATGTAAAATTAAAAAATAAAAGTGATTAAATAGAAAGTAAAACGTTATAGATAGCACATGATTAAGAGAAGATAGAATATAATATATGATTTATACTGAGAAAATAATAATAATAAATATTTATGTGATATTGTTGGAGTCAATTAAATTGTACAGAGATTTAATCATTTATGTCATCTCTAACAGAGTTTACAAAAATTATATATGTACAAGATATATTCATTATAGAGATATTTTACTTTTGTGAGAATATACATTTTAATTATTGTTCTATTGTTTTCATCTTATTCACATATTTTTAATGTGAAATAATATTATAGTTAATTTTTTAGGAAATATAATATATCATTATTAAGCTTACTTATAAATTTGGTAAATTAAATTTCTATGAGCCATAACGTTAAATATGTATAGAATGGATGAAGATGGAATGTGGGTATTATTAGATTACTTGTGCAAAAAAATTTCTTTAATAAAAATATATAGAGATGGGTTGAGTGTATTTTCATTAATTTAATATTCCAATGATATAACAAATGTTTGTTTTAGTGCATGAGACATATAGTTTTATTTTTAGATATTTAATTTTGTTAGTAATAAATTAATGGTATATAGATCTAACCACAACAAACTAAAAAAAATTATTATTAAATTTAATGATATCAAGTGTGTATATTTTTATACGTTTTCAATGTATGATGCTAATTGAAATCCGCAACTCATTTATAAGGATTGTGAAAATAAAATTTTATATAATAATCTTCACTTCTAATGAATCAAATAGAATTTATCACATTATACATTTATGAAATTCTGGTCATTACTGATTATAGATCATTTATTTTATTATGATAAATATAATTTATCAATATCTATAAATATTTATCATTTTTCTCTATGTCAATATCATCACATTCAACAATATTCTATAGTTTATAGAACAAGTATGTGTTTTCATTACTGACCATCAAACATAAATTCCTATAATATTATACGGCTTTTTTATTTACCATATTTTACAGTGTTCGGTTTCAATAATGATATTGTCAATATTTGAATACTTTTTTAATATAATGATTTAGTTGTGAGGATAAATTTTTTTAAGGGGGTAGATGTGTCACCCTGAGATTATAAAAGAAGGAAATAAATATTTATAATGTGTATGAAAAAAATACATAGAAATAATAGAATATAGAACCACAATACAATACGGTATATTCATATTGTTGGAAATGCAATATCTTTGATAGATTGCAGTTTAAGAAACACTATGTATAAAGAAACCCAAATACTATTAAAAATAATTATATAAAAATCATGATTATAACCTGTTTATTATGAAGGAGGCTATGAATATGACATAATATATTATTAAAATATATTTTTTAAACAAGTATATAAATAAGTCAACAGTTAAATAATTATTATAAATTAAATATAATCATTTAAAAGAAAAAATATTATTAATAAAAATTTTTTGTAAAATTTGGTTTAGACATGCTTTCTCCACATAATTTAAAAATAGTTTTTACCATTGTAATATAATTAATTTTGAAATTTTATTTATCATTTTTAATCTATATGTAGAATTTTCATTTGGGTAACTGTTTCTTAATTTTATAAAAATATTAATATTTTGATGACTGCTAAAAATCATTTGAAAACATGATTTTGTATTATATAATTTATTAAAATTAATTATATATTAAATTAATATTAAAATAATATTACATCATTGTTATTAAAATTTATATTATTTATATCATTTTAATCATTTTCATGGTAATCCCTTTTTACTAAAACAATATAAATATGTTATTTTTTTAGAAAACCCAATTTTTTTCACATATGAAGGTATACATGTAAATTGCATTTTTCCAATTTAATATATATTTTATTTTTAGTAATTGATTCATTATTTTTAATTATAACAATTATATCATCTAATATGTTCAATATAATTGTTTTCTAATAAGAATTGAAAATGAAGTAAAACCATATTATTACAGATAAGGTAGAAATGGGTCTGTATGAGCTTTAACTAAGATTATATCGGTTAAAATGACCTTCCAACATTTCAAACAATTATATGGACCTTTAAAGACCATATCATCTATAAAATTCTTGAATGAATCTTTTTAGACTATTATTAGGTGAAAAACATGGCTATTGCATTATATTTTAAAAAATTGCATGTTTTTCCTCACCCCACCTATAAAAGGAAACACACTCCTACATTTTTCAATCATCAATAATAAATTTTATCTAATAAACCTTCCAAACCCATTTTATACATCTCCCTACACATACATGATTTTATTTTATCTCATACAACTATTCTAGAAAGGATTTAGGTTAAACATAATGATGTATCCCAAAGATGTAGTAATAATTTTTCTATGCATTTAACTTTTAATTATTATACTAATTTATTATAATATACCAAAAAAATTATTAAATACATAATAATTATCTATATACTATTATGGTGATATTTTAATTTCACAACCATGATCCATATTTTAATTTTATTAAATGGTATATGAAATAATTGATCATGAATGATGCACAAAACCACCTCGCAATATAATAAAACTCATTTTCCATCACCACCATTCATGGATTGAAATATATATAGATTTAATATAATTATATGATAGATATAAAATTATTATAATTATTTTCTTATTATATAAAATATATATTCTTACCATCCATTCTGTGGGTGATATGATGGTGTCACTCGTGTGTGTGGCTGAGTACCACCTCACAAAAAAGTGTGATTCATTTTCCTCTTACACATTACATGGACCATAGTATTATTAATATTATTTATTATTTTATATAATTATAGTTTAAAATTATTTATCCTTATATTATTTTAAATATAACTTCTTACCATACAACCTAGTGGAAGATAATAACATCACAAGTGCGTACAAGTGGACTATAACCATCACATATTGTTGTAAAATGTTTTTTAATTTATTATCATATTGATAGTAATATGGATGTATTTGATTAATATAAATACTATATATTAAATAAAAATGATTTTGGAAATTTTTATTAAATAATTATTTTCATGTCTTTCTATCTATAGATATAAATAGAAATAATTTTTTTCCAATGGAATACAATAATCATGAACAATCTAAACAATTTTTGGCCACTAACCACAATAGATTACACTAAAAAATTTATAATGAATATATATATATATATATGATATTTATTACATATAGAAACAAATTTATTTGATGCAACAATAATGAAATTAATATAAAGAAATTTTCAAATTAAAGTATAAATTAAATATGACAAAATTATCACCCTAAGTAATGATTTTGACAGGGTTTTTTAGTAAAAAGTTGAAAAACATATTATGTAATTAAAATATGTTAATAAATATAAAACTATATTCAAATAATAGTTATATAGTAAAAATATATTTATCATATAGGAATTTTGGAAACATACAAAAGATTTCTAACATGAGATAATGGTTTCTCATGTCACGATTACATCAGTAAGAAATTTTATTTATTTTCCTATTATTTTATTATTATTGTTAGATGGTATGTGAGTATAATATACTCTATAATACCTAATTTAGGATCAAATATGTAAATATGATATGCTCAAATACAATAGGGGGTGAATTGAATACTCTAAAAATCTATTTGGTTGTTTTAAAGATGGTTATGTTTAACAAAGTTAAACAAGATAATTCACAACACCCGTATGATCTAATAACTTGCTTGATTCATGAAATACGATTCTGAGAAGGATATTCTAGAAAAGTTAGTCTAGAAATGAAACTTAAGGAATGTTTACAAAGATGATGTTTCTACCTTAAAGCATATAGAATTTAACTAAATCGGAGTACAAAAAAAATATGTATAAGATAGTTATACTTTCCTCAAAAATACAAATGCAGTGGATAATTTTGAAAAAAAACAAGTAATAAGGTAAATATTTTAACCCATAGGGAAGGGTATCCAGCAACCTTGGATAAAGGCCCCTTGATTTATACTTTCACGAAAGTCTATATTACCCACACCGGGGTAAGACCTCGATACGATGATCAGATTCTGTCTTGCTATCCCTGCAAGCCCTAAACTTTAAGGTAGTTGGAACCTCTGTCTTCCATAGAAAAGAAGTACTCAACTTCAAGGTAGTCGGCACCTTTTCCTTCCTAGCCCTAGAAGCCCTCTATTGTACCCATCAACAATCAGAGTCAGACAAAGAATGTTTGATCAAAAAGTTTAGTACGCATAAGGAAGTGAGAGTATCTCTCTAGAAATCACTGCAACAACATGTAATCTCTACTGTTGTAGAACATTGTGGAACTATTTAAAATGACATATTATTTATAGGCACAGCTTCAACAGTCGGATACCTCCTCCAACGGTCATATTATTCCTTTAATTTCAGAGGGAACTATACACGTGTCACTCAATCAACTATTAGTTACTAACTAGATGCATGAAATCATTTTATAATAGAAAAAGTGTAAGAAAAATATGGTTACACAACTAAAATAAAATATTCGGAATGTAAGAAAATCATTGTTTGGAGTCTAACCAAAATTGAATCTGGAGACTATAAAAGAAGGATATTCAGATTTAGTTTTATAGGAATATAGAACCTAAATTCTATATAATTATAGATTCTGAATTTAAATGAAATTCAGATTCAAGATTCACAAGAATTCGGAACCAGAACATAAAAATTTCGGAGTTAGAGTTCATGAGAATTCTGAGTCAGAACTCATAAGAGTTAGGAGTTTGTATTCAGAAAACACAGATTCAGAACCTAGAAATGTTTGTAATCATAATTCTTAATTATAATTTATAATCAGAATTCGTAATCAGAATTCGTAATTAGAATTTGGAGTCAGAACACAGAAAGATCATAACCAGAATTCTAATTTACTATTCAGTGTCATAACTCAGATGAGTTCTTATCTAGAATTCATATTCAGAATTCGGAGTCGGAACTCAGAAGATTTCATATCTAGAATTCATATTCCAAATTCAGAGTCAGAACTCATAAGAGTTCATAATAAGAATTCTGATTCAGAATTCAGAGTCAGATCTCAGAATGTATGTCAGCAGAATTCTAAGAATTCAGATCCTAAAATAGATTACTTTATATCTATGTAGTTATAGGATTCCAAGATTTTGGTTTCAAACAAAATTTTACACATAGGAAAAAATGATATGAGTAATGAAAACATGATAAGGATAAACTTATTTGGGGAAGGAAATTTTTCCTTATAGAAGAAAAACATAGGGTTAAAAGAGATTTGACATGAGATAAGGTGTTTGTGATTTAAAAAAAAGATGGAATTGAAAAGTAATATGGAAACCTTAATGTCTCAACAATATCCCCATTGAATAAAGTAATGGAAAATCCATAAGGACGACCTTATTTACTCAACAATCTCCCCCTTTTTGAAAGCACAAACATCCATACAAAAAAGAATATAAGGACTTAAAAAAAATTTAGACATTGAAATAAATCTTATATACTGAAATGAATCTTAATGAAAGATTACCAAGATGAAGATTCAACATTAAAGTGTATAGAATCTAACTAAATCAGAGTACAAAAATATGAAAGTATATGATAGTTATACTTTCCTCAATAGTACAAATGTAGCAGAAAACGTGTAATAAAACATGTTACAAGGTAAATATTTTATCCCAAATAGAAGGGTATCCAACAACATTGGATAAAGGCTCCTTTATTAATTATTTCAAAAAAGTATATCTTACCCACTCCTGGGTAAACCCTCAATATGAAGATCGGATTCTATCTTCCTATCCCCTCATGTTCTCAACTTCAAGGTTGTTGGATCATCTGTCTTCGACAGAAAGAAGTCTTTAACATCAAAGATTTCTACACCTATGTGTTACTATCCCCAAAATCGCCCTATTGTACACAAAAAAAATCGTATTCACACAAAGCAAGTATGTACAAGAAGTTCAGTACACACAAGGCAGTGAGGGTCTCTCTCTACAAATCACTTCAACATCATGTAATCTGTAGAGCAGTAGAACAATGTGAAACTCTTTCAAATGAGATCCTATTTATAGGCACAGCTTCAACGGTCTTCTACCTCCTCCAACGGTCATATTTTTACTTGAATTTTTGAGGGACCTATATAGATGTCACACAAATAGAGATCAGTTAAAAACTGAATGCCCGATATCATTTTATAATAGAACAATTTTAAGAAAAATATTGTTACATTACTAAAATCGAATATTCGTAATGTAATAAAATTAAAGTACGGAGTCTCAATAATATT
Source organism: Viscum album (assembly GCA_963277665.1). NCBI lineage: Eukaryota > Viridiplantae > Streptophyta > Magnoliopsida > Santalales > Viscaceae > Viscum > Viscum album. The sequence goes on from OY728157.1 coordinate 1,012,315,385, forward strand.
GAATCTCGAGTCTATAATATAAGGATATTTGGATTGTGTTTTACAAGAATTCATAACCTGAATTCTATAGAATTATAGAGTTTGAATTTGAAGGAAATTCAGAGTCTATATTCACAAAAATTCAGTACGAGAACATAAAATTTTTAGAGTCATAGTTCATGAGAATTTGGAGTTAGAAATCATAAGAGTTCAATGTATATATTCAGAAAAATCAAATTCAGATCCTAGAAATGTTTCTATTCATAATTCGTAATCCGAATTCGTAATCCAAATTTTTTATCAGAAGTTGTAATATTGGAGTCAGAACATAGAATGTTCGTACAGAAATTATGATTTAGAATTCAGTGCCAGAACTCAAAAGAGTTCGTATCCAGAATTCGTATACATAATTTGGAGTAAGAACTCAAAAGGGTCCGTAACCGTAATTCTACATCAGTAGTCAAAGTCAGAACTCAGAATGTTCGTAACTAGAATTTTCTGAATTCGGATCCTAAAACAGAATACTTTATATCCAGGTAATTATAGGATTCAGATTTTTTGGTATCAAACAGAATTTTATACTTAGGAAAAAAATTATATGAGTAATGAAAACATGATAAGGGTAAATTTACTTGGGGAAGAAAATTTTTCCTTATAGAATAAAAACATAGGGTGAAAGTAGTTTTTCCTTGAAATAAGGTTTTTGTGATTTTCCAAACAAGAAAAAAATGAAATGCAATAAGAAAACCATAATGAATCAAAAATATCCCCCTGGAATTAAGGAATTTAAAATCCATACGGAAAACCTTATTGACTCAACAATTATGGTGTATCTATTCCCCCTAAAATATTTCATATAAATAATATATGTATATTAATATTATATAATTTTTAATTTTAATTTTTTTTCTAATATTGGTCTTACAAATCAGATGTAACTACTGTGGTGAGGTTTTTTTCAAAATATCATCATTATTTGATTTTTTCTATATGAATATATTTGGGGGAATATTTTATATTTATATCATAGAATAATATTATTTTATCATAATTTTTATTTTCATGATCATTGACATGGAACTGTACAATTTTCCGTTCTTTTGTAAAAAAGGTATTATAAAATGATTTTATAAAAATTCAACATTATTTCTCCATTCATTTGAAAATGATTTATTATAAAAAAAAATTTATGAAATTTTTTATTAAAAAATTCAATTAAAAAATGATTTAATAAATATATTTCTAACTATTTAAATTTTATTTTTTAAAAAATATAATGGAATCTTTATGAGTTATTTAAAACAAGGAATGTTTCGATATACCTATTAATTGTGAAATGAATCAATGTTTTAATACGTATGGAATGATTTTAATTTATTACCATACAGGAAATATATTGTATTAATGTAAATTATAAATATTTTAAAATTATTATTTCAAATTTATATTTCAATATATATATTGGGCATTTTCATAAAAAAATAAATTCAATTTTGAAAGGATGATTTCCTAAAAAATGTTTTAAATATCATATTTATAGTATTTCAATTATGTAATGAAATGAAACTTTTTTCTCGATTATGATCAACTATGTATATTCTGTATATATATCATCCTTATTCATTTGTATTGGTTCATGACGATTGTGATTAAGGATGTACAATTTTATAACCATTCAGCATATTACTATTGATGTTTAATGATTATGGTGTTTGTATATGGTATGTATTAAAATTTATTATGTTAGTTCTTGAATATGAATGTTTACGTTGATTATTATTCACTACATTCATATGTGTAATTAATTAAACATTCTATGTGATGGGTGGGGTATAGTTATTAATATCCCATTGGTTCATTATAATGTTTCACGAGGCAAATCAATTAGATATATTTGTTAGGATTGAACACAAAAAAATAAATTACATTGTAAATTATCATAAAACTTTTATTCTTATGGTGCCACACATTCCCTCATTATAGAATTATTCATTGTGGTCAATCATATAATATTATTAGTCATAATATAGAAGAGGAATTTTCTTGCTAGTGAGATTATTTATAACGATTAATTTATCACCATTAATTTGTTTCATATAATGATTAGTATATTTCTTAAATGGAGTTTGTTTTATTTAATTTCGAAACCAAATTATTTAGGTTTATTAATTCATAATAGAACCCATTTAATTATTTACCTTACTATAAAACAAATCCCATATTACTTATTTGTTTCACATTCCCCATATACTAGCAAAATATTTTTGAATTATATACGAGGATACAAAAAGGGAAATAATGGTGTCCCACAAAAAAAATCATTGTTTTTTTATGTTTTCTAAAATAAAATTTTAATTTCATTTATGCATATATTTTTTCATACCTATAAGACAATTCGAACATTCTGTATTTGATACCATGTATATAGTGTCAATGTAATAATATAGTCAATGTATCCAAGTTACTGGAGTAGGTAATTACTAAATTAATTTGGAAATTTAAATAGTAATGTAATTAGGTTTAATTGTTTTTCATATATAAGAAATTATTATTGTGATATTTTTTTTAAATAGGAAAATATCTGTTTTGAAAAAATATGGCCATTTAGTGATGTGTTTTTAGAGCTATTATTGGTTATGGAACCTTGTTGTGATTATTTGTAATCATCATAACATATCAATTTTCTAAAAAAAATTTGTATGGTTACAAAAATGGTTTCACAATTATTCATTGGTTGTTAGATAATTACCCTAAAATAACAATGTGAAATTGAGGAAAACACCATCACAAAATCAATACAATGCTCAGTGTTTTGTTGTGATGTGTTTTTCTGATGTGGGGATCCCATGTGTTGTTCAAATATAAGGGATGATGTGTTTTTTTCCTAATATTAGGTTGGTGTGATGTGTTTTTGATGGGAGGCGATGTGTGGTTGGATTGAGTATATAAAATGGTATTTTTTGGTTATTTTGATGTTATTATATTAGAAGTTCATGTGTGGTTGTGTTATTTGTTTGATGAAACATGAATGGTTGTGTTTTTTCCATTGCTATAGTAGTGATGGAATAACGTGATAATAATGTTTTTAATGGATTTATACTATATTTTTAATGATATGGAAATGGTTATTTAATGATAGAAGAATTGAATGTGTGGTTAAATTTGGGATTTCATATATAATTAGATGAATATGATGTTTAATTTAATTTATATTCAGTTAAAATTTAAATGGGATTATGTATTGTGATTGCATTTTGTTTCCTATAATTAATAGGTGTTGAAATATTTATGATTATTTGTGTATCCAATTTATTTATTGCATACACAAAGTATGGGCTTTTTTGTATATATATATATTTATAAACACCTATATTATATTAATTTTTATTTTTATATGCACCACAGTTGGGTCAAGAACTATGTTCCAACAGACATTAATTTATGTAGGAAGTGTTTTTCTATATATCCTAGAGATGTTGATGGATGTATGACTAAAAAATATCATTCACTATCTTCTAATTTAGTTTATATGCGATGTTATAGATGACTAGAATTCTGATACTGTTGTAGGTTATAACCAAATTTTATACGAGATATATGTGTTGGGACCATGATGGGGGTTGTTGACAATAGTTTTTTCCATGGCATGTAGAGGTGAGATTTGATATGAATATGTTGTGGGGTGTATTATTGAGGATGACATTATTGGTAGGAGGAGGAACAGTTTTGATGTCTTTTATGATCATGATTCACTATAAATCTGGTTATGGTTGTGATGTAATGGACCAAATGACAACTGGCATGATGTGATGTTATTGTGTTTTAGGGTGGTGTCCTAGGATTCTAGAGACATGATGTGTCGCTACCATTCTATAAGGATGTGGTATATGTTATATGAAAGAGGCTAAATATACAATACAAACCCCTTTTGGTGTGTGATAATGGAAATACAATGGGAATGTGTTAAATGGTACCCTTTATCAATTTGATTATGGTTGTACTATTATACCTAGATTGAGATAGTTTGTTATAGGTTCTTGGAATTATTTTTAATGAATAGTTGAAAAATTATTGTGCTTCTAATAATTCAGTTATCTTATCAGTGCATTATAATGATTTATTAATATATTTAAGAAGGACATTGGTTTTTCTACATTTCATACCTTCATTCCAACCCTAATGATAAAACATTATTATTGTCGTTTTTCCATGTTCATTTTGTGGACCATGTGTAATATTACTAGCATGTACCATTGGAAAATTTTAGTGTTGCAACTTTATTTTCATATTTTGGTATTTATATATGATAATTATATATATATTTAATTTAACATCATTTGTTGGATAGTTTCAATTTTTCATATTATTTCATAGAGTTAATTGTGGTGGATTTAACTTATTTTATAGAAGTATAATTATAGAGGGTAATGAATCAATATTATAATATTTTTAAATTCCCTTGGGGTTAATGTTTATCTGAAGGCCTATAAGAGGCAATATTTGAGAGGTCTTTTCCTTTGTCCCTTTATTGAAGTTTTATTGATAAGTGGCGGTGGTGAAAAATTAAATATAAAATAATATGATTTAAATTATAAAAAAATAATTTATAGATCATACAAAAGATGGTAATTATGTAGAACACCATACCAATTAACCAAGTTGAATAACACATTACATATATCAATAATTCATAATTATAACCTAAAAATCCTTTATATCATTAGAATACTTTTAATTAGTAACCCCTTGAAGTACGGAATTTAAAAAAAACAGTAAATATCATGATAAAATATACAATAAGGGAAAAGATATAAAAATTAGTATAAAAACCATTGAAAATTAATAATTTTTTATAATATGAAATTTGTCTCATGGAATGAAAAAATAAGATAAGAACCTGGTTGTTTTTTACTCGATTAGTCCCAGAATTGATATGATCCGTTACATATAACCTAAAAATATCAAACCATTAACTTTTATACTAATTAATATACATTATTATTTCTTGAAAATCATTAATAAGTAATAACTACATGTGTTTTTATTTTTTTATAATCAATTTTTCTATTTGGGATGAGTAAAACTGTTCATTCTGAATAAAATTCAAAATAGTATTCTAAAAAATCTTTCATCCCACAAATTTCATCATTATATGACCATTAAAATTTTGGAAATATATTCATTATGGTTATTTTTAATTTTGTAATTTCAATTTATTGGTAATTTTGTTATGATGATTATAACTGAATTAGATAAAGATATATTATTGATGAATCATAGTGAAGAAATGGAATTTTCATAAATAATGTGTTAAATTATAATATTAAAATTAATGAAAAAAATACAAATAATGGTTTACTTTTTTAAATGATACTTTTTTATAAATTAATTTTATATAGTCATCCAGAATTTAAATTTATAGCTTTGTTCATTTAGAATATAATACCAACCAAAAAAATAACATTCGTTAATTAATCCATGATTGTGAAGTAATATTGTTGTAATATCAATATAAGATTAAAATTGATGTAATTTATAGTTTGAATGTGCGATATATCTTAAATTTAAATGTTTATATTAATAATAAGAACTATATTTTGTCATAAAATTATATCATGAAAACATTTTTCCCTTATAATTATTATTTGAAAGAATGAATTTTCTAAGGACTTGTTTGTTTCATTGTGTTAATTTTTTTCCATTGTTTTTATTACAAATAATTATTAATTTCATTATTATAAAATTTAACCACTATGACCATTTTAATTTCAATCCACGTTATGTAATTATGGGAAATAAAAAAATATATTGATCATCCGATGGTAGAAGTTTTCCACTCATGCATATCGATGATGATTACATTATAAATAGAAAATAAAGAAACGTGGTTAATTATTATACAATTTTATGAATATAATTGATTAATGTAATGAAAGAAATTTTATAATTTTTTATGTTGTAATTGATTTTCACAAACATTGATTTCACATATCAACATAGACATGAAAGAAATGTAGCTATAAATATATAAATGTTTACATAAATAATGTCATGTGTGATGGGGAATTCCATTAAAGATGGAATACAAAAATTAAAAAAAAATTATAGATTTATATGAATGGTGAAATATTTTTTTAGAACTATATGGGGTTATCTGAAGTGTTTTTCTTGTGAGGGAATGTGAGCAGAGGATGACTTGTTGACTATGTGAAAATGTCATAGAGTTTTTTAAATACCAAAAGCATTTAAATTAAAGTAATTCTCACTAAAGTTATGGGGATATATAGTTGGGAAATAATTGATTTGTTATGTGGATATATTTATTTTAACATCTGCAAAAACAAAACAACTTTTTCAAACATTTTAGAATGCCAAATTTGGGACTGCAAATATGTATCATGTTTTTTTTTAAATTATAAATGTAATTAAAAATAAGTATTGGTTCATGTAGAAAAGGTATTTATGTTTTTATAAATCATAATTATAATATAATAATATCATTAAATTCATAAATTTTTTTAAATTTTTTAAAAAATAATCACCAAACATTCAATTATCTAGGAATAATTAAAAAAATTCATATCCAGATAATATTTGTATTATTAATGTAAATTTTTTGTTCATAATTAAATATTAAAGTTTTAAAAAATAAAATTTTAATTTTATATTCACATTAATTATATAATGAAAACCAGGTTTAATTAAAAAAATTACATTTTAAAGCTCTATTATTTATAATACTTTTTAATATTAATATATAAAATATTGAACATTTATAATTTTGTTCTTATTTATAGATTTTATCGTTTTTAATAGATTGATATTAATGATGTATTACAATTAATCAAATACAACAACACATTTGTTTTTAGAGTGTATATATAATAAACTATTATTAAAGAATAATTATAATTTTTTATTTTATAATTTTACTTTAATAATGTTAAATATCAATTAATATAAATTTTATGTAATTTTAATACTCTTTGGTTTCTTTTAGTTAAGTTTTTTATTAGGTTTTCATTGTTCATGACACAATCTATTGATTTTAGTATTGATTTAAATTGTGAAGAAAATTTTTTTATTATAGTGAATATAAATGGTTGTTGGAGTCCTCACCTTATCAAGAAACTAACTTTATTATTTTTCATTATTTATCCAGATTTACATGTAATACATTTTTAGAGTATATGTTTATTTGAAATAAATATTAGAATTCCATTATCACCAATAAAAAATTGGGCCTCTGAACAATCCATCATAGCTACCCAAAATAGTTTTGTTTCACATGAAAAAATTCCATTTTTATATGACCATGATTTTCCTTCAATATCCTTCAACCCATTTGACAGGACATCTCACAACAACCTCCATTTAGATAGAATATCCAATGTTAAATAGTATGTCCACAACATAAATAAGTTTTTTTATAAATATTTCTCATAATATTTCTAATCATTAACAACATAATTTTTTTAATTACATTACAATGAAATAATAATTGTTTTCATATTTATATTAATTATGATACAGGAAAAAAACATACCAACCCGATCAATTTTCAAGTAATAAAAATGAATGCACCATTTGTGGTACTTAAGGTCTTCTGTAACGCCCGAGAATTTTATGAGAAATATTTTTTTTTATGTTATATAAATCATTAAAGAAATGTTTCACTACACACAACACTAGCTTTGCTTTCTTTACACGCAATCGAGGCCTCCCTCGATAGCTTGCGTCGTACGCAATACCGAGTTTCACTAAACAATGATATGCTATTAATATATTATTAAAACCGGCCGTTATGAACAGTAATAACCACTTTTTGAAATTTTGTAAATTTTATTTTTCTAAATTGACTACATTTTTGGATTCAGAATATCGAAATTAGTGTAGGGTGAAATTTTGGTATTTTTCTGAAAACTTTCAATTTATGATGAATAGTGAAACCACTACGTGGTAGTTAAAAAAACTGAATTTTTCATTAAACGTAATTTTACCGCTTTTGTGAGTGGAATTTCAAAAATCTGAGAGACACGGTTGATGTCAGTAAGTAAAATGTGGTTCAATGAGATGAAAATATATTTTTGGTGAATAGTAACTTTTTACTTTTTTTACCACGGTTAAAAGTGAATAGGGTAATTAAGGGTCAAAATGATATTATAATTACCCTAAAGCTTGTCCAAATTATATTGGATAAGTATAATTCGACCAAAAACAACCATAAGAATAAAATATGACCATTTAGGCTCACTTGGTTTAGATTAGGAAATTTATTATTAATTTATTTAAAGAAGAGTTAACATAGTTAAAATCAATGTTTAATAAGTAAATTATTTTTAATATAGGGTTATACATAAGATAAATTCGACTATAAATATTTATTAGAAAAAAAAATTCCGATATAATGGTATTTTATTTGTAGTTTTTAGACATTAAATAAGTTTATTTATTTATGACACAATGATGATGTAGTAATTATCTTATTAATGACATATTGACATAATTGATGATATAAATACCCAAATAAATGTAATTTGAGACTTTTAATGAATTAAACTAATTTTCTAGGTTAATATTACATGTTAGTATTGATTAAATAAACTTTTTTCGAACTAATAATTCTGTTATGATTTTCACAAAAATCAATTAATAAATAGTGTCAAAATTGACATAAAATAGTTTTTCAAACAAATATTATGTTATTAATTGTTATTTTATTCCTAAAAATCTAAGGATAGGCAAAATGACTTAGATAAGGTTATATATATTAATAATAAAAAAACTTGGGGTTCTTTTTTCTTGATATAGTATGATTATTAACCTTATAGTGTAAGAACACAAGAAGACACGGTAAAAGTACAATTATTTAACTTAATGTTAAATCTAAATGATAAGGTCCAAATAGGAACCCAATCTTGTCTAAATTCTATTGGATGAGTGTATTTCGACCCATCCCCACCTTAGATTCGAAATATATCAATTTGGAGCTATTTAAAACCGAATTTGGCTTTATAATAAAATATTATTTTTTGTTTTCCAAAAGAGCCCCTCTCCTCCCTTATAAAAGGGAACATCCTCCCCCTCTTCCTCACACCACTTTGAGCCTTCAAGCTCGGCCAAACCATGCCAATTTCATCTCTCCACTTCCCTAGAGAAATCCTAGAGGTCCTGGTTATCTTCAAAGGCCAATTTTAGTGCCCTAAAAGGAGGCCTCAATGAAGCGCTTCAAAGAAGAGGTAATGTCCGTTACCGATTCATTCATCATTAGTTCTTCTTCCACTTCTTCTTCATTAGTTGTTTCATTATGAAGTAATAACATCAGTATCACTCATATACTGAAATGTTATTATAAGTATGAAACAACCCTATTTCACTATCTATCCATCCTACGGAAAATGAAATCACCGCGCGTGTGTATGTACGGAATACCGTCTCCACGCCGTGGTGTAATCTATTTTCCACCACCACCTTACTTGGATGGGTATAATGGTGTAAATAATGATTGTATATTATTATTGTAAAGTTCTATTAATTATGAAATAGTTTATATACACTCCAATACAATTCCAAAATCATGGGAATGATATCATCGCTCGTGCGTACGTACGGAATACCGTCTCCACGATGTGATGCGACTCGTTCTACATGATCTTCATTGCATAATGATTATATAAATGAATTGAATGAATTAATATGATATATATTACACTAATACCATTCTGTAAATGAGGTATCTATAACTGAAAAATAAAAATAAGAATTTATTTGACAAAACACACATAAGAACAGAAAAGTAATAAACACCCGAATAACAAGTAGTAATGAAATATTAGTAATAAGAAGCTAAGAATATGAACATATATGATATCATAAAAATAATTATGATTCTGGAATAAGTCAATAACATTATTTAAATCATTATACAGGAGGTTTGGACACTTAAGAAGAAAATTGGACCTAAGGTAAAGGAAAATATCACAATCTCATTTTTATCCGAGATTGTTTATACTTTGGTATTTACTGGGGTGTATTTTATCATCCACATCCATGTTCCCACAATATGTAATATTGTTTCTATCCACATACAATTTTTTAAATCCAATTTTACCCTTCAGTGAGTTTTTAGTAAAGGATATGAAAGGAATCTTTTGTCGTTTTTCGTACGATGAATTTTTTGACTTTTCCGACAAAAGTACGAGAAGAATGATTTTTAACTTATACGACATGAATGGATTTTTAAAACATTATTTCCAAGAAGCTTTCTTTACAAGTTTTCAAGTTTATTTTTAATCAAATTCTTTTAGTTTAAAATTGTATGACATGTTAGGAAAGGAAAAAAAAATTTGAAGTAAAAAAGGATATTTTCCTCATGAATGGAGTTCAAGAGTTATATCAAAATTATTTTCCATCTAAGATAATAAAGGGTTCTATATCTATACCTATTTTTACATTGATTTTATTATATTGTTATGGAATTATTTGTATGAATTCCTTTATCTTATATGAATTGTTTTATGATGTCATGATGTTTAAGAATCCCATTTTTATTACATGGGTTATGCTATGATGTATGGTTTATGATTTTGTGGCACACATAAGAATGGTATCATTATGAGATGGGTGGGACCTATATATCCCTCCAATGAATTGGGTAAGGATTTTATATCTCATGAGATAGACATGGCATGAATGGCAGGTTAAACCGGTTCAGTGAAACAGGACTGGAATGAGGAGTGAACTCGGTTTAGAAATGGACATTGTCCGCTAAGATAGTCTTGGAAATGAGTCATGACTACTAAGAAATGATTCTCTATGATTATGTGTGTATTCCACAATGTTTCATGTTTTATGTTATGATTATTAGGGTTTAATTTCACTACTATGATTTATCCCATGTTATGAAATTATGATCTCATTTGCAGGTTAAGATTTCCAAAAGTTATGTTCTTATGTATATGATGTGATTGATATTTCTTTTGTTTACCCTTATTGAGCATTTGAGCTCACCCGTTGTATGTTTTATTTCCCCAGGTCAGGAAGAAGGTTATTAAGTAGGATATGCCAAAAAGGGACTCTAGATATGATGAAATAAATGGGAAGCAAAGTAGATGCTTTATGAAACAGTTGTTTATGTTTCCCAGTTTCTAAAGACTTTATACCTATACGGTCCTTTCCTGGTTTTGTTATACGTTGTAATAAGTGTGCTTCAATTCGAATGTTATAACAATGTATGTAAAGTATGGGTCGTTATAGTTGGTATTAGAGGAAAGGTATAGTCAACCTTTGGAGACTAGGATGTGAAAGCATTAGTAAGACCCCTAAGGATAAGTCTAAGCATAGAACACAATCTTAGTGTTTTAGAAATGGCCATGAATAACCCAGGATAAGACCTTAAGTGTGAAATTTTATTCTTTATTATGTGGTTTTCCTATTATAATTAGTGTTGCTCACAGTATTATTCATGGTTTTAGTCAATGGATGGAACCCAAAAGAACCATGTTAATGCGGAATGCGATAGGCAATGCATTGATTGTCCCCCTGAGCAACCAAAAGTTATGGGAGCTGTAATGGTAAATCTTATAGCCATTCTCAAACAACATTCTCAAGATATCAATCATGCAGGACTTCCAAACACGCAAAGTAAGGAGAAAAATTCTGTTGAATCCTTCATGAGGCAGCGTCCACCCTCATTCAGCGGGTCTACTGATCCATTAGTTGCTGAAAAATGGACCAGTAATACTGAAAGTATATTTTAAATTCTTCAATGTTCCGAACATGATAAAGTCATCTTAGCAGTGTATCGTTTGGAAGGTGATGCTGATCAATGGTGGAATCTTATGAAGAATTCGATGCAAAGGGATGAAATTGATTCCATGGAACGGGATGAGTTCAAGAACTTATATATCAATAAGTACTTCCCTCGTATTCTCTGAACAAATATGGAGAAAGAGTTTCTTGAACTAAAGCAAATGGATGATGAATCTGTTCGTACCTATGAAGCAAATTTTACAGTACTTTCAAGGTACACTTCAGGTATTATTATCCAACCTGAGAGTAAGATAGATTGATTCATTAGTGGCTTAAATCCAAGTCTTCGAAGGGCGTTAGCCATAAGGGACTTTAATAGCTACAAGTAAATCGTTCGATGTGATCTCAATGTCGAGATGGAGATTTGAGTAACCCATCAGTCATATGGGTTTGATAAGAAGAGGAAAATGGAATTCAAAGGAAAATCTAAAGAGCACACTGAAATGAAGATGAGCTTTCCCTTATGCTCAAAGTGTGGAAAGAAACATGGAGGGAGTTGTCTTAAAGGGACATGTAAATGTTTCAAATGTGGAAAGGAATGTCATCGGGCATTTGAATTACGCAATGATGAGAAGAACATGTATAATGATGTAAAAAAAGGAAGGGATACACAGAATGAACCTACTACACTTCAATGTTTCAAGTGAAAGGAGATGGGGAATTATGCCAATAAATTCCCTAATCCAAGGGTTGTTGCTGATGATCGACATCAACAAAATCTTAAGGCTAAAGACAAGGGAAAGTCACATGCAATTTCTATCAGCGATGTGGAGTACGATAACGATGTGGTGAAAGGTACACTTACCATCCACTCTAATGTAGAAAATGTTTTATTTGATTCTAGATCCACCCACTCTTTTATTCCTGAAGATTTTTCTAATGGTATGACCGTATTACCTCAACAATTAGATGCTGAGTTAGCTGTGACAACACCTAATGGCACAACAGTCGCATCAAAAGTTTATAATTCTTCCCCGATTGAAGTTTGTGGGAAAGTGTTTCCTGTAAATATTTTTATCCTTCCTATAGTGGAATTTGATGTGATTCTTGGCATGGATTGACTTTCTTTATGTGGAGCTCATATCAATTTCCAAAGAAGAGAAGTCACATTTCATATTCCAAATCAATCTATGATTGTCTATCGATGCATGGATGAACATAACCTTCCAGTGGAAATTTCTTCCATCTTATGGGTCTGGATTCTACTAAATGAAGGTTATTTATCTCAAATGGTTGGTGAGAAACTCTCGATTAATAATATTCCCATTGTACGGGAGTTTGATGATGTCTTTCTGGAGGAATTGTCGGGTCTTCCACAAAATCATGAAGTTGAGTTTTCAATAGAACTCGTATTGGGTGCTTTGCCTATTTTAAAGATGCCTTATAGAATGGCCCCAATTGAGTTGCAGGAATTGAAGAAGCAACTCCAAGAAAATATGGGTAAGGGATTTAGACGCCCTAGTGCGTCACCTTGGGGAGCAGCTGTTCTGTTTGTTAAGAAGAAAGATGGATCAACGAGACTCTGTATTGATTATCGAGAACATAATAATATCACTATCAAGAATAAATATCCTCTCCCACGCATTGATGACTTATTTGACCAACTACGCGAAGCACAATACTATTCCAAGATTGATCTTCGTTCTGGGTATCATCAATTAAGGGTCAAAAGGGAGGATATACCAAAGTCTGTTTTCCGTACAAGGTATGGACACTATGAATTTATAGTAATGCCATTTGGTCTTACTAATGGCCCTGCTATCTTCATGGATCTGACGAATAGAGTCTTTAGAGACTATCTTAATCAATTTTTGGTAGTCTTTATAGACGATATTCTTGTCTATTTAAAGCGCAAAAAAGAACATGAAGATCACTTGAGAATTATATTGAAGACCCTGAGAAAGGTGAAGCTTTATTCCAAATTTACCAATTGTGAATTTTGGCTTCAAAAAGATTCATTTTTGGGTCACATAATCTCAAAAGAGGGGATATCTGTGGATCCAGTAAAAACAGAGGTTATCGAAAGATGGTCGAAACCAACAACAGTAACCGAGATCTGATGTTTTCTTGGATTGGATGGATACTATCGACATTTTGTGAAATATTTTTCACGATTATCTAATCCACTCACCTGGTTGAATCAGAAATGAGTTAAGTTAGTCTGGATGGAGGAATGTGGAGAGAATTTCAAGGAGATGAAAAGAAGGTTATCCAGTGCACATGTGCTCACACTGCCTTGTAGTGGAGAAAGGTTTGTGATCTACAGTGATGCATCCAAGAAGGGGTTGGGGTATGTTCTTATGAAAAATGATATGGTGATAGCTTATGCCTCACGACAGTTGAAAATCCATGAGCAAAATTACCCAACACATGATTTGGAGTTAGCTGTAGTAATTTTTGAATTAAATATTTGGAGGCATTACCTTTTAGGTGAACGGTGTGATATTTATACTGGTCATAAAAGTTTAAAGTATATTTTCACACAAAAGGAGCTGAATATGCACCAAAGAAGATGGTTAGAGCTGATTAAGGATTACGACTGCTCAATTCATTACCTCCCTGGGAATATAAACAAGGTGGAAGATGCATTATGTCGACAAGACCATGCCAGTTTATCCATGATGAGGATCACAAAAGATCCAATATTTATGGATTTACAAAGGATGGATCTTGGAATTATAATGGAAGGGGGAAAATCGTATCTTTCTCAAATGAATGTTCAACCATCTATACATGTGATGATTAAAGAGGCGTAGAAAGAAGATGTAGAGTTACAAAAGAAGGTGAGAAATATTCTTGAATTCAACCTTGATTATGATGTGATGATAATGTTCAGGAATCAGGTTTTTGTTTCTCCCATACCCGAATTAAAGAAGGAGCTGCTGGATGAGGCTCATAGTTCATCATTCTCTATTCATCCTGGTAGCACGTAGATGTATAGGGACCTGATAGAGTACTTTTTCTGGGATGGCATGAAAAGAGATGTTGCTGAATATGTCTCTCGATGCTTGGTTTGTTAGCAAGTTAAAGCTGAGAGACAGAAGTATAAGGGGATGTTACAACCATTACCCATATCCGAATGGAAATGGGAAAACATCCCTATGGACTTTGTCACAGACTTCCTAAAACATCCAAAGGCAATAATTCTATATGGGTCATAGTTGATCGTCTTACAAAGTCTGCACACTTCATTGCTATTAGAGAGGATTTCTCTCTGGATCAGCATTCCAGGATATATGTGAAGGAAGTGGTAAGATTGTATGGAGTACCACTTTCTATTATATCTGATCGGGATCCTAGATATACCTCGATGTTATGGAGATGTCTTCAGCATACTCTGGATACAGAGTTGAGTTTCAGCATTGCATATCATCCTCAGACAGACGGTCAGTCTGAGAGAACAATTCAAACTCTAGAAGATATGTTGAGATCTTGCTCTATTGATTTCAAAGGTGGTTGGGATCAACACCTACCTTTGGTGGAATTTTCTTATAATAGTATCTTTCACTCCAGTATTCAGATGGCTCCTTATGGAGCTCTCTATGGAAATAAATGCAAGACTCCAACTTGGTGGGATGAAGTTCAGGAAAGAATGCTATTAAGACCTGATCTTGTTGATGAGATGAATGAAAAGGTCTGATCTATTCAACAACACATAAGAGCAGCTTAGAGTCGGCAGAAAAGTTATGCCGACAACCGATGAAAAGACATAGAGTTTGAAGTGGGTGATAAAGTGTTCTTACGAATATCTCCCTGGAAGAGGGTTATGAGATTTGGAAAGAAGGGGAAGTTGAGCCCTAGATATATCGGTCCTTTCGAAATACTGGATCATGTTGGGAAGGTATCTTATCGATTGGAGCTTCCACCAAATCTCTCTCAAGTTCACGATGTGTTCCATGTATCTATCCTGAGAAAGTACATACCTGATCCTTCACATGTACTCAGCTCAGAAGTTGTACCGCTAGAGCAAGATCTCTCTTATGAAGAACAACCGATAGAGATTCTGGATCATAGCGAAAAAGTCCTACGAAACAAGACCACTCGCTTGGTGATGGTTTTATGGAGGAACCACCAATTAGAAGAAGCTACATGGGAGCTTGAGGATATGATTAGGGAGATGTATCCTCATCTTTTTGTTACAAAGTGATGAATATCGTGGGCAAAATTAATTTTAAGGGGGGTAGAATGTAATGCCCGAGACTTTTAGGAGAAATATTTTTTTTATGTAATATAAATCATCAATGGAATCTTTCACTACGCACAACACTAGCTTGGCTTGTTTTACACGCATTCGCGGCCTTCCTCGATAGCTTGCATCCTACGCAATACTGAGTTTCACTAAACAATGATATGCTATTAGAATATTATTAAAACTAGCTGTTATGAATAGTAATAACCACTTTTTGAAATTTTGTAAATTTTATTTTTCAAAATTGACTTCATTTTTGGATTTGGAATATCGAAATTATCCTAAGGTGAAATTTTGGTATATTTCTAAAAACTTTCAATTTTTGATGAATAGTGAAACCACTAAGTGGTAGTTAAAAAAAATTAATCTTTCATAAAACAAAATTTTACCACATCTGTGAATGGAATTTTGAAAATCTGAGAGACACGGTTGATGTCAGTAAGTAAAATGTGGTTTAATGAGATGAAAATAAATTTTTGGTGAATAGTAACTTTCTACTTTTATTTACCACGGTTAAAGGTAAATAGGGTAATTAAGGGTAAAAATGATATTATTATTACCCTAACACATGTCCTAATTCTATTGGTAAAGTGTAATTTGACCAAAAACAACCTTAGGAATAAAATATAACAATTTAGGCCCACTTGGATTACATTAGGACATTTATTATTAATTTATTTAAAGAAGGGTTAAAATAGTTAAAATCAAAGTTTAATAAGTAAATAATTTTTAATATGAGGATATAAATTAGATAAATTCGACTATAAATATTCAATAGAAATGTAAAAACATTTCCTACATAATGGGATTTTTTTTGTAATTTTTATACAATAAATATTTTAATTTATTTATGTCACAACAATGATGCAGTAATTATCTTCTTAATGAAATATTGACGTAATTGATGTTATAAATACCCAAATAAATGTAATTTGAGACATTTTATGAATTAAACCAATTTTATAGGTTAATATGACTTGTTAGTATTGATTTATTTAACTTGGTTGGAACTAGTCATTCTGTTATGATTTTCAAAAAAATAAATTATTAAATAGTGTCAAAATTGACATAAAATAGTTTTTAAAACAAATATTATATTAATAATTGTTATTTTATTCCAAAAAATCTAAGGACAGGCCAAATGATTTAGATAAGGTTATATATTTTAATAATAAACAACTTGGGGTTCGTTTGGCTTGTTATAGTATGTTTATTAACCTTATAGTGAAATAACAGAAGAAGACACGGTAAAAGTAAAATTATTTATCTTAATGTTAAATCTAAATGATAAGGTCAAAATAAGAACCCAAACTTGTCTAAATTCTATTGGATGAGCGTATTTAGACCCATACCCACCTTAGATTTGAAAGAAATAAATTTGGAGCTATTTAAAACCGAATTTGGCTTTATAATAAAATAATAGTTTTAGTTTTCCAAAAGAGACCCTCTCCTCCCTTATAAAAGGGCACCTCCTCCCCCTCTTCCTCACACCACATTGAGCCTTCAAGCTCGGTCAACCCCTGCCAATTTCTTCTCTCCACTTCCATAGAGATATCCTAGGGTTCATGGTCTTCTTCAAAAACCAATTTTAGTGCCCTAAAAGGAGGTCTCAAACAAGCGCTTCAAAGAAGAGGTAATGTCTGTTACCGATTCTTTCATCTTTATTTCTTCTTCCACTTATTCTCCATTAGTTGTTTCATTATGAAGTAATAAAATTAGTAGCACTCATATACTGATATGTAATTATAAGTATGAAACAACCCTATTTAACTATCTATCCATCCTACGGAATGCGAAATCCGCGCACGTGTGTACGTATGGAATACCGTCTCCACGTCGTGGTGTAATTTATTTTCCACCACCACCATACTTGGATGGGTATAATGGTGTAAATAATGACTATATATGATTTTTGAAAAGTGATATTGATTCTGAAATATTATATATACACTCCAATATAATTCCACAATCATGGGAACGATATCATCGCTCGTGCGTACGTACGGAATACCGTCTCCACGATGTGATGCGACTCGTTCTACATGATCTTCATTGAATAATGATTATATAAATGAATTGAATGAATAAATATGATATATATTACAATAATAACATTCTGGAAATGAGTTATCTATATCCTAAAAAGAAAAATAATAATTTATTCGACAAAACACGCATAAGAACAAAAAAATAATATACACCCGAATAACAAGTAGTAATGAAATATTACTAATGAGAAGATAAGAATATGACCATATATGATATCATAAAAATATGTATGATTCTGTAATAATTCAATAACATTATTTAAATCATTATACAGGATGTTCGGACACTTACGAAGCAAATTGGACCTAAGGTAAGGGAAAATATCACAATCTCATTATTATCCGAAATTGTTTATACTTTGGTATTTACTGGGGTGTATTTTATCATCCACATCCATGTTCCATCAATATGTAATACTGTTAACATCCACCTACAATTGTTTAAATCCAATTTTACCCTTCGGTGAGTTTTTAGTAAAGGATATGAAAGGAATCTATTGTCGTTTTTCGTACGAGGTATTTTTTGACTTTTTCGACAAAAGTACGAGAAGAATGTTTTTTTAACTTATACGACATGAATGGATTTTTAAAAACATTTTCCTAGAAGAATCCTTTACAAGTTTTCAAGTTTATTTTTAATCAACTACTTTTAGTTTAAAATTGTATGACAAGTTAGGAAAGGAAAAAAAAATTGAAGTAAAAAGGATATTTTCCTCAAGAATGGAGTTCAAGAGTATTATCAAAATTATTTTCCATATAAGATAATAAAGGGTTCTGTATCTATCCCTATTTTTACATTGATTTGATTATGTTGTGATGGAATTATTTTTATGAATTACTTTATCTTATATGAATTGTTTTATGATGTCATGATGTTTAAGAATCCCATTTTTATTACATGGGTTATGCTATGATGTATGGTTTATGATTTTGTGGAACACATAAGAATGGTATCATTATGAGATGGGTGGTACCTATATATCCCTACAATTCATTGGGTAATGATTTTATATCTCTTGAGATAGACATGGCTGGAATGGCAGGTTAAATCGGTTCAGTTAAACAGGACTGGAACGAGAAGTGAACTCGGTTTCGAAATGGACTTTGTCCACTAAGATAGTCTTGGCAATGAGTCTTGACTACTAAGAAATGATTCTCTATGATTATGTGTGTATTCCACAAT
The DNA here is from genome assembly GCA_963277665.1 of Viscum album. Lineage (NCBI taxonomy): Eukaryota > Viridiplantae > Streptophyta > Magnoliopsida > Santalales > Viscaceae > Viscum > Viscum album. Next base: position 1,012,334,595 of record OY728157.1, read on the forward strand.
GTTTCATGTTTTATGTTATGATTATTGGGATTTCATTTCACTACTATGATTTATCCCATGTTAAGAAATTATGATCTCTTTTGCAGGTTAAGATTTCGAGAAGTTATGTTCTTATGTATATGATGTGATTGATATTTCATTTTTTTACCCTTAATGAGAATTTGAGCTCCCCCTTTTGTATGTTTTATTTCCCCAGGTCAGGAAGAAGGTTATTAAGTAGGATATGCCAAAAAGAGACTCTAGATATGAGGAAATAAATGGGAGGCAAAGTAGATTCTTTATGAACCAGTTGTTTATGTTTCCCAGTTTCTAAAGACTCTATACCTATACGGTCCTTTCCTGGTTTTGTTATATGTTGTAATAAGTGTGCTTCAATTCAGATGTAATAACAATGTATGTAAAGTATGGGTCGTTATATCTACCACCACATTGAAGTATTGTCTTTTTTTATTCACCGAGACCTCTAATTTATGGTCATATAGATGAAAGTTATGAGTAAATTTTAAACATATTACACAACTATGATTCTGAATTGAAAATTTATAATTAAACATTTTCCCCACTAATTCATTGAGAAATGAAAACGTTATTTAGGAGTTTTGTGAACTACATCCTCCACAAAGTAAATCATCATGTATTTCATCATGATAATTTTTTTATTATATATTCCATCATTTATTATTAAACACTAAAAAAATGTTTATTTAATTTAAATATTATTTTTATACAAATATATTTGTCCAAAGAAATACATATTCATAATCATCAATTAGTTTTGGTATCATTATATTTGTATTATGTTAACAAAAATCGTGAGAGTTTCAATGTAATAATAACATTGATAAATATAGTAGAATAATTAATGATATTAGTTTTTATAAACGTGTCTAAAAAATAATTATTTTGTTGAGTAATTAGTTTGTTTAGCATTAAATTAAATAAATGTTATTTCAATTTTCCTTTTTCAATAATAAATTAACCATGTTGAAGATTTATTTCATCAAAAAAAATATTTCCCAAAAGATTAAATAATGAAATTAGAACTGTATGAATAATATTAAAACTAAATTAATGTAACAAATATGTCCATAGAATAATATAAATTACAAAAATAATGAAGGAAAAAGAAACTAGTATGAATATTGGTCAAAATGATCATGACTACAAAGACAATATATTGATAATATATAATATATAAAAAATATTCATGTAAGATATAATTTAAAAAATTATACATTTTCTAATGTGAAAATTTTCTATAATTATTTTATGACATATACATTTACCATATTAGAATATAGAGTCCATTGAACTATTTGGGTAATCTATAATGTCTCAGAAATTCCTTATTATTTTTTATATATGCAATTATTTTTTACAAGGCACTGGAACATCGTGAGATTACGAGACATGAACTGCTCAAAATGATCTCTCGAAAAATGTTAAGCATTAAATATCATGCATGAGATGTTTTCTGGAATAAGATGAATAACTATTAAACGGGTGACCAAATCAGAAATATGAGGGCATCGTTCCATTTTTGGTGGAGGGTTTACCCTAGGCGTGAATTATGATTAATTAACAAAACCCTTTATTGAGAAAACCAAAAAATATAATAATCATAAATAAAACAATTAAATAATTTTTTTTCATTTTTTAAATGCTAATATCTCTTGAATGGTGACTCAGATTGAAATTATAAGACCTAAAATGATCTAATGAGGGAATTTTTTTCTTTAGAAAGATCCTAAAATTGATCAATGTGGCCCAATGGTGGTTGTTAGTTTTTTGATGTAACTAAAATAAATAAGTATAAATTTTGTTTATTGAATAATTATAACTCATAAATGCTTACAAGGATTTTAATTATGATTATACCTTTGATCTCTTATGTGTGGTTTGATTGAGGTAGAGTCTAACTGGGACCGGTGTGGGTCTAGGGAGAAAGTCATTTTTTTATATTTTTTTATGTTATGTTTAGTAAACATGTGAGCGATATATCTCTACCATTTTAACGGGTTCTAGGATTGGAAATTAAAGGGAATCGTTGAATCTATATTGAATAGATTATCCTAAAAATGACATAACGTCGGCCGACAATGGTCGACTAGAAAAGTTATTTTTGGGGATTTTCAAGATAAATAATAAAATTTGATTAAGTAATTATTTTCATTCATTACTGATCATTGAGTGGCATATGGTGACACTAGGGTGTAGCGACCAGGCAGTGACAATGATCATTAATCAGGCTCATTAATGGCATGTGTCATGCAATGTAACTATGTAATAAAGTAAGCATTATGGAAACACGGTTTCATAAATTATGTTGTGTAACGATGCAATTTTGTAGCTTAACAACAATGATTTGATTTGTTTTTAAAAAAAACAACATGTGGGAAAATGATTAATTAAACTTATGAGACTATCTGACGAACCGATTTATTTTTTCATCTAAGAAAAATAATCAAAAACATTGGTGAGACATCAATTACATTGAATTGCCTTGAAGAACGAAGCCAGAAGCGATGACGACATCATTAAAACTCGAGGTCGCGTGCTTTATCAGTGAACGTCAATAAGGTAAGGATTTGATTTTCATTTCAATGATCTTACCTACTATTCTTTTCCAAGAATCATTGAACACAGATCAATCCACAAACATATTTATTAATGATACATGAATTTATGTGAGATGGTTACATTTATTAGTGACTTATTATTTTTGATTCAATCCTTTCAAGAAATAATTGATTTTCAATCCCCAAACCTCCCCCTTCATTTAAACTTATAAGGAATAGGGAACGGTAGGACACAAACAAGGACTGAATGACTCATCTCATGCGTTTTTGGTGACGACAATCTCAATATGGAAGAAATTCAATTACAGGGAAAGAGCATGTATGGTGGTGAACGGAGAGGGTTGTTGGCAGAAACATATCAGAAAATGGAAGACAAGAGAAACTCCAATGCCCCATAGAAGGTCCAACCGGCATCGCATAAGCAGTTGATACGGCGAGCCCTCACCAGCTGCCCTGGAGGATGATGGAACGACATTTGTAGTGTCATGATGGTAGGAGCCTATGGACAACTGGTCATGGTAACGGAAGTCATGGGGCAAGGCGGGTTCCACATAGAGGCGGTGGCATGCGTTCGGGCCACCTAGGCTATGTGGGCTACGGTTTCTCGATTGTGACTAGAGAGGCCACACATCAGTAGGGCTAGCTTGGGCAAGACGCTATGCAAATGCCACATCCTAGATGGTGAGTGCTCAACCAACCATTCCAGTAGATAGTCCTCAGGTGGTGGGTCGAGCCCCCAGTGGGGTACACCCGCACCAGAGGGTCATACCCACACCATTAGGACAAACGCGAACCCTTCAGGTCGGGCCAGACTATACTGGGTCTTTGGGCTAACCGATGGGCGAGGCCCTCAAACAAAATTGAGCAGGGTCCAGTGAGTCATGTGGGGCTAGGCCCACTAGCTAGGCCGAACTAGTCCGACCCCGACCCGAAAAAGGTTATGTTGAGTCACTCAAATTATGTCAGGGTATTTGGGACCCCGAGTTAGGTGGGTTAGGGGGGTCTGACCAGGTAGAATCGGGCCTCATCGCATATGTCCTCCAGTTTACAAAAATGCATGTATCTTGAATGTTGTGCGGCCGATTGATGAGCCATATGCGGATTTGGAACCCTCTTTATAAGGTGAGTATTTTGTCATGATTCTTGGTGATTTTAATGGACGTAAAGATGTGATGAATGGCTTGAGGATGGGTTCTCCTAGGTCTTCCATGTATGGAACCCTATGGTTAGATAAGACCAGAAAACTGCTTGATGACGCCCATGTGGGAAGTAGTGCTATGTTACATAGTTGGCCAACAGTGGGGAGTTACTTTATGCGACATGGTAGACCCATGGAACATGAATGGAGAAAAAACATAGTTCGGACTAGGTGGGATGTGTCTCTGTCTAACCCAACAAGCCGATAGTGGGGATACGATATGTGTGACACAACATACCCATAGTACTCATTAAGGATGAGTACCACAACAATAAATGGTTAATGGGAAGGGGCTCTGTGTGACCCAGTGGGCCCACTTTACTCGATAGAGGAGTAGATTCCAGTAGGTGAGGAGTTCGATGTCATGATTATGATGATAATATCTCTACACTAAAATATAGCTGGTGTGAGATGCGTCTTATACATTGTGTTATGTGTTTGAGATCTTGATAGGATGTATTACCTCTTAGGTATATCGTTGGAGATGTTTTCCATCACGGATTACTAAGAGTCTTTCTGAGTTCAATGGGTCCCCACTCAGTTAATTAGACTCATAATTAAACACGCTTCGCCCGCAGGTGTTGTGTTTGATGTAGACAATCGATGTTTTGACAGAGGTCCTTAGGGGGATGGGACTGACGCATTCAACGATGGACTGGGTGTCCATGGACCAGTTAGAGACTAGTAGGACTAGGTGGGAAGGAAATACTACTTCAAATTCTAGTATCAAAACTACTCTCATTATTAAGTGGGGTGTTTCCATAGTTGGCCATCATAGATTCATTTTGTACATTGTCTTCTCTAGTTTATTTGGTTTTTATTTTGTCCCACATAAATTCACTTGTACATTCAGTCTTCTTTATTTTAGTGGTATACCATTCCCCCTCATATAGTTTTTTGTTAGGTGGTGGTATGTGTTTGTAAAGGTTTAAAGGTAATGCCTTACTTTTTTGGTATTTGGTATTATGGTTCTAGTCACCAGCCCTTATCCTATAGATGGCGGGTATGGGGTAGTCATGAAATGGGACCCATGGAATTGGTCATTACAATTAGGTATCAATGTTTGTCAGTTTCACATCTGTGCCTGAGAGTCTATTATTTTTGTTTTGGAGAAAAAATGTTTAATGTTGTGAGTCTGTCTTTCAGATTCAGGGAGTCCACTGTTGGAGAGAAGGCCGATGTATCCACACACCATGACCCTAAATTCTATTTTCTGACATTGTACACAAAAACTCTGATTTCATGTGTTTTGTAATTTTTTTTCTCTTGATATCTTTTAAGATAGATAACAAGGTAGAACATCTTTATTATGGTTCGTCATGATTCTTTTTCAAGATGCCCCTACGTAGAAAACCAGTCAGCATTCCAATGTCTATCCATGTGGATGGTAAATAGAGTGATGATGATTTAGTACAAGAACTATTTATCATGATGATACCAACGAGTGGAGTCCCAACAATACCTTTAAATGTTGGTCATCAGTTACTATCGGTGCTACCGACAGAGTTAACATGTAGGCTCAGTTGCGTACATATGTTTCAGTGATAGATACCCATAGGTTCCGAGGTGAGCCAAAATCACAGACGGCTATGGACTTTCATGAGGTGGTGACCGAGTGTATATCTAGCCTGGGTACCATTAGATCATATGGTAGTCTTGAGAGTCGGCATTTATAAGTCTCATTAGGGAGATGGCATGGTTCAGATTACCCTGATCAAATGATTATGTGATTTTTTCATGGATAGAGCATGAGAACCTTTCTCAATGAAAGACTCTCTAACAATAAAAAGGCTAAGGATTATGTACCCCCAAGAGATTCTACAGATTTGCCCGGATGACAGGTCATTAGTTGAGTATTTACAGAGGCATACTGACTATTCCATGTACTCTATGATTACAATATGACGAGTTCATAAGGGCTCGGACGTCTGAGAAATAAGTGTTTAGGGACATGAAAGAAATCACTAGTTTTCAATGTATTCATACTAATTTTACGGTGCTAGATAAATCCATTGTGGATGAAATTTTATTGGCTGAGAATATATATCCATGAATGTCAATAGTGGGAATGCAGGAAACCGATGACAGTCTCAGATATATGGATGAGTAAGATGTTTTAAGAATGGTATGTGATAGTCCATATGTTTCTACAGGGTAGTAGATGTATAAGAGGATATATGAGAGCATGTGGAAATGGATACATTTCTAGATGTTACAACCTCCACCGCAATGTGGTCCCCACCAGGCCAAAGAAGCACGGTGATTGAGGGAGGGATTGGCTATATGTTGTTAAATAGTATGACCAAGTGGCTCCCAGAATGATTTGTGGTATGGTCTGTGTGTACTACAAGTCGCTGTATAATTAAACATAGCTACAAATGAGTCCTTCATGTCTTGAATCATGTTCAAGACCTAGATTTTCTTGTTAAACTATTTAATTGATCCTTACATATACTGATATTTATAGTATGTGACCTAATAAACACACATATGTGGATGGTGTGATCAGACCGTTGAGGTGAGAGTTTAGTTTGGAACCTCCAAGTGGCAGTGTTGAGGCTTTATGATGTCAGTTTGGGTATGGATAGGTCATCCACATTTAATTCTTAGATTGACTATTTTATTAAAAAGGATGGAGTGTATATACAACGTTGGAATGGGGTTTTCGTTGGTCAGTGAAAAATGAATCCCCAAAAACACATGATAAATTTGTTCATTGGAGGGTGTATTCGGTCACTCTTGAGTCGTCCATCCATACACTCATGGTACCATGTGTTTTGAGTCTTCAATTCCCAATAGTAGAGGTAGAGTGTTGGAGCATCCTTTGAGATGTTGTTTCCAAGACTACCTCCCTATAGAGATAGGGAGTTCTGGATAGACTTGTTTCAAAAGACTACACCAATATCTAAAAATGTATATCGGATTTCTCCCATGGAGCTCCAGGATGTGAGAGTATAGATGGAGGACTCATTGGGAAAGGGAATAGTATAAAACAGTGTTCGAGTTTATGTTGGATTTTTTGAACCCTGACCATGTAGTCGTGGGGAATGAATGCCCACTAGCAATGGGTAAATTGGATCATCAATTAGTTATATGGGGTATCCTTTCTCGTGGATAGAGAGGTACATGTAAGATTTTCAGCTGTTCTGATAGCAAAAATGGTTGGATTTTCTTCATGGACTATAAATATTATATAGTTTATAGTCGTAAAATGGGGGATGTGGATGTAGACGCACTCTGAATGTGGTCTAGTTTTCTACTGCTAAGTGCAGTAATGGAGAAGCTAGATGTAATGACAATATCCATCATTTATGATGGTGGAGGAACATACCTTCAATCAATTACTGTCACTATACCACCCTTATAACATGTTAAAGAGACAAATGTTTTTGGATGCTGACTGTGGGGCCGACGTGCTCATTTATACATTGGATGGTCTACTGATGGATATTTATTTGGTGGAGAGCACATATTACTTTTCAGAGGGTGCACCATAGTGCTAGATAATTTTTGGTGGGAGGTGTTGAGGGAGTTCTATACATCCCCTTTGGCTGTACATTCTTAATTGGAAAAGATGTACATGTTACTTCGATTCTATTACAGCGGGCTAGGGAGGAAGAAAATATTGGCCGAGTTCATTTCACGATGCCTAACTGTCAGAATGTGAAGGCCGAGTGTCAGGTGTTAGTAGGCTTGGCGCAGCCACATGATGTACCAGAGTGGAAACTAGATGGATCTCGATTGACTTCATGATGGGGTTACCATGCACATTCATTGGTCACAATTTTTTATGGGTTATCATGGACCGACTCACCAAGTTGGCTCACATCCTACCAATTAGAGAGCAAGGATTGGTTGGGAGAATAGAACGCCTCTATGACAATGAGATAATGAGGATTCATACATTGCCTTCAATGATCAACTCATACCATGATGAACACATTATATTCCAGTTAAGGATGGGGTTTTTTGAGGCATTCAAGACTCTACTATGCTAGAGCACCACTTTTACCCCAGACTGCTGATCAAATTTAGTAGAACATACAGAACTTAAGTGATTTTATTCATGCTTGTTTCTAATATTTTGGTCATAGTTCAGAGGACCACCTACTACTTGTGATGTTTTCTTACATGAAGAGTTGTCACTCCACCATCGGCTGTACACTATTTGAGGTCTTGTACCTGAGGCCATGCTTATCACCTCTATGATGGACAGAACTAAGGGAGTCATTACTCATGGGACCCGAGATGATACGGGCTACCACTATGAAGTTAAATATAATCTATCCGAAGATAAGAATAGCATAGAGTATAATTATGTACTATGAAGATAGGATACAAAGACCCTTCGAGTTGATGGAGCGATAAATTTTTTTACTCCAGGTGACATCCTGACAAGGATTTTTGAGATTTGGTATGGTGGAAATATATCATGGAGGTTCATATGACCTTTTCTTATCCCTAATAGATTTGATGAGGTGGAATGACACTGATCTATTCTCCAATAGATTCACTGGGTGCACAATGTATTCCATTTTTCGTAGCTGAGGAGGTACTTTAAAGATCCACCCCACATCATCATCCCGGGAGATCTGGACATTAATAACGAGGTGATGTTATTAGAGATTCTTGTGGAGATAGAGGATCAACAAGAGCGGGTCCCTCATGGATTGTTGATTCTTATGCTGCACGTTTGGTGGAAGTATGGAAATCTCTAGGAGGAAACATGGGAGTGGGAGGCTTAGATTCATTCTCAGTTTCTCAATGTGTTTGACTAGCACTTATTTTGGATTTCCGGGATGTAAAGCCCATTGGTGGGGAGAAAGGAATGTTTCAAAAATTCCATGTTACTTTTTTATTATATAGAATTATATTGAGACCTACTTCTGAGATAACGTGTGATTTTGAGGCCCAGAGTGCCCAGAATTATCCATCAAAAAATATTAATCATTAAATACGGTGCATGATCTGTTTTCTTGAAAATTTGTAATTACTCCTATATAGTTGCATGAATCATAAAATATTGTTCTCCATTGAATTCAAGATGGTGGGTTTAGACGAGGAGTGACATTTGTTCTATCGGCGCAAACTTGTAGTGAAAAACACATAAATGAATAATAGTAAATAAAATTATTAAATAAATTTATTTTATTTTTCGAATTCTTATAACTCAGGAATGGTGGCTCTTATTAAAAATCGGAGACCAATGCTAAGCTCATGAGGGTATTCATTCCTTAAGTAGATCCTAACATTGGTCGAAACATGCCAATGGTTGATGTTAGATTTTAGTCGTAAATAAAATAATTAAGTAAAACTTTTATTATTGTAACATCCTTACAAATCTTAATTGATAACATAGATGGAAAATATGAGTGTATAGTTGGGCTCGTGAGGGTCTTTTACCCTTAGTCTAATACGAACCACGATAGACGCAGGTCAAGGGTGAATGATAATTTGGGAACATTTTTCAAGGTATGTTTAGAAAATCAGTGAGTATGATTTTCTATCTTTTGAACTGGTTCTCAGATTGGGAATATTAGTGCACCATAAAATCTTTAATCCTTATATTTGGATATAAATAACATTACGTCAGCAGGGAGGGGACATGCATAAATGTTATTTTTTAGACTTGTTGAGATCAATAATAAAATAATTTATAATAATTATATTTTTTTACTCACCATTGGGTGGAAGATGGTGACACTATGCTATAATGACTAGGAAATAACAAGGGGAATTAATGAGGGTCATTAATAGCCCATAGCATGCAGCATAACAATGAAATAATTTATTTGTAATAGCGTGATGACGCATTTTAAATGGGTAATAGAAACTATGTGACATGTTTCTTTCTATTAAACCAACACATGGGAGACACGAGAATTATACTATGGGGATTATCGGATGAACCACTAGATGCATTCATCAAAAATAAAGAACGATAAATGCCAGTGATTCGTGATCATCTTTGATGTTCCTTGAAGAACAGAGCCAAAAGAGATGTTGACATCATGAATCCTCGATGCTGAACTCTTCGACATCAAACATCAATAATATAGGGGATTAATTTTTATTTAAGAATTCATATCTTCTCTTTTTTTGTGAACAATTAACATGTATCAAGTCACAATAAATTTGTTACAAAATTCATGCATTGGTGTGGGAGGGTGAATTTTCCTGGAGAATTGTTATTCGGGTTTAAACCCAGACCTTTAAATGAATGATCATAAATCCTCAAAAATCCCATTTGATTTTTACCTCAAATGCACAGGTCCCAAGCTATCATGACCAAGGCCCATGAACCTCCACTCATGAGTTCATGGTGGACATATTCTCTATGTGGAAATTAAATTATTAGTGGGGACTAAGAAGGCATGGCAATGACCTGAAAGGCCCATAGGCACAAAAAGAACATATAACAGACCACATGAGAGACTATGGTGTCCCACTGAAGGTGTCGCTAGTCCACCCACACCGGCCACATGAAGGGGGTGCACCAACCAGTGCCACTATAGCAGTGGAGGTGGAAATCCCCCACAATCCATGCTGGAGGATAGTGGTTCGCCTGTCTATACCCCACATCTGTGGATGTTGTGGGGACACCCAGACGCTTTGTTGTAGGGTGGCCATGTTCGGGAAACCCGGGCTATGTGGGCCGTGGTCTGTCAACCATGGATGGAAGGGCCACATGTCCACCGAGCTAGATAGGGTCGGGCGCGACACTACTACTGTGTCTCTAAAAGATAGAACACGATCAACCGATCTAGTGACTGGTCATCAGCTGGTGGTCCGTGTAACGTTCCGGTCCGATTGAAGCCCATAGGTGTCCCATTACCTATTAGTCACATGACCTCAAGAACATTTCCCAAATGTGAGAGGCCTCCAACTAATAGTGAGGGCCATAGGTTTGATAGTGGGGAAACTATGTCCTCATTGGCAGAGTAACACAGCGGAAACAAAACGATATCATTAATAGAAGTAGTATTACCATACAATAAGTAAACAGTGGATAACTAAAATAAATTATAGCATATATATAAATAATGATTCATGAATCAAGAATCATTGAATGTATCCAATGAATTCATAGTGCTAGAATACAGTACTAAACTACAGTACAATGGAAAACTAGTAAACAACACCAACGACATTGAAAGCCTTAGAATGGTTCCAAGCTCTCCAGCTCCCCAATAGTCATGTACCTAAAGTAGAAAGGAACATTCCCTTATCTATAACTATAATATTATAATATGTTTGTGCCAAAAAAATGATCCAAATAGGGCGTGAGATGAATCTTAGAAGGATACCACCCAAATATTTCTTCCTATATATTAGTGTATATATGTATAGAAGGCAATTTATAAAACGATTTAATAAACTAGGATGCACTCAAAATTATAAAATCCTACTATTCAAGATACATTCATTTACATTTATAAATTATTAAACCAATCAAACACAATCATCCATCTGGGAATGTTCTCACAATCTAAACCCTATAGGTCAATATATACAAATGATCTTTGAGGAAGCCCTCACCATCAATTCCACTTGTGGTTTCATAAAGGTAAACAACATACTCTCTAAGAAAGCAATCAATATCCAATTCCCCTAATGTTCTTACAATGTGAAACTACTTACACTCTATTGGAGAACTCACCCCCCCCCCCTTTGGTCTAACTAAACTAGGTTCTCATATCCATGTGTAATACAATCATTCAAAAACAATATCTAGACTCCCTAGGAAAACTATTATAGTACATGGATAATCAACTATAATGAATTTAACAATCATGTCATATAATAATAACTCAATCCGAACCACACGATGCATAAATAGAAAGACAATCTAATAGTCAATTTTAAACCAAATAGCCAATATTAAGTAAACATGGGAAAAAAATTATCATGATAATAAACCCCATTCATAATAAAACAACACCACTAAAGTAAACAAATAATATAAGGATTTAATAAGGATAAATTTCATAAACCGTCAATACCCTATATTAGTGTATTTTACAATTTTGGCACATATTAATTACATAAAACTAAAGAAAGGTACAAACCACCTATCATGACATTGTAAAATTGGTATAGTTGAATCTTAGCCTTTTAATCATCCTAGAATGTGGTAGATCTAAAAAAACATCATGAACGATTATCCAAGGATATCTCACATAATAGGAGAAAATATTGGAAGAGGATCTAGAATTCAGAATATCACACCAATGTGATTCCAATGCAATCGACCATGTTAGATTCGGAGCATAGACGGTTGATCGGATCTTGGAGATGAATCGGTGATATATGTCACTTCTGTATGAGGTGACACTATGGGTCATACTTATCAATTAAAAAAATACATGTAATGTTCGTAATAGATACATGTATTTTATATTCCATTATGAATCCCCTCTTTAGGCAACCTCTATGTCACACCATAGTGCCCTATACTCGGTCGTTACACAGGCAGTACAAGGATACCCACACAAACCTGTTACAAGCCGTTTGCTCCTAAGTACATGGTTTGTACTCCTAAAATTTCGCGAAACTCTAATTTTTCTCAAAAACACGAGAACAAGGATCCATACAAGATATGAAGATCCAGGTTCGTACAAACCTCTCTACATGATGAAATTCATCCTTGAATTCCCCTACCAAGGAGGAGCATAAGAATCCTAGAATAGTTCTAGCCACTACGATCACACATCGGTCTCCCACACACAAGTATTTTCTGGTACTCTCTCGTGCTTCCATAGAAACCAGACCAGAATAACAGACCGAACGAAGAGAACCTTCATTCTTCGATAAACAATTTGGATAGGATGCTCTACGAACAATGCTTCCACCTCCAACTCAGCCACCTCAGTTTGAGAAAACATGAGAAGGGTCCGATAAGTAATGTTGTAGGTGAGAAATGTAGAAGACGTCATACAAAGCCCAATAACTATTAGGTAACATCACCTGATAGGAATCATTCCCAAAATTTTCCATAACATCAAACGGTCCAATGAATCTTTGTCAAATATTAACATATCTCCTAATCCTCATATGTTCTAATTCTTGTGTGACACATAGGAAACCTGAACCTCTGACATCAAACTCTAGAGGCCATCTCTCTCTATCAGCATAATACATTATATGGGAATGTGCAGTAGCCATCCTTTTCCGAATCAACTCCACCTGCTCTATGGTCTCCTAGACAAGACGAGGTACCAACATATCTATCACTCATTCTTCCAGCCATAATTGGGGTGATGGACATGTACTATAATAAAATTCTTCATAAGTTTCCATTTTAATACTTTCTTAAAGTTTATTATTATAGGATTACTCTTACATATGTATGTGCTTATTCTAAAAATATCCAAAATCACGGACGCATGCTCGAAGCATTTCCTCCACAACAAGAATCTTATGCTCAGACTATAGATCTATCTGGGGATGGTATGTTGTATTCAATAGTACATGTTTACAAAATTCCATCAGTAATCCCTGGTAGAACCAACATGTATAACATGAATCATTTTCTGTAATGATGGATTGTGGAAGCATTTGTAAATAGAGAATCTTTCAGATGTACAACCATCCTTGTTCATCAACACTGAAGGTCTCCTCAATTGGTAAGAAGTGAATTTTTTTTATTATGTCAATGAAAATTGAATGTACATCATTTTTTTGAGGTGACCTCGGTAAACCAATCACGAGGTTCATCATGAAATCATTCCAATTATACACAGGAATGGGTAACTGCTGAAAAATCACTTATGGCCGCTGATGCTCCGTCTTCACTTACTGAAAGGTGGAACACCTCATCATAGAAACAATTACAAGTCAATTCATATTGGTCCACCAATATTGACGGTGTAGATCTTGATTCATCCTCGCGACACCAGGATCAACTAGCCATACTAAGAAGAGAAAATAATGCATCAGTTCCTCACGTATGTCTCCTGACACCCAAATGAATCCATGAAAGTGAACAATCTCATCATCACCTATTATCCATCCTTGAATAGGGTCTTCTCCATACAAACAATCCCATTGAACTAGGTCTTTATCATCTGATAGATTACTCATTCGTACTTGATCAAGAACATAGAGGTAACAACTACCGAAGAAAGAAACGTATTCCCTTGCATGTCATGCACCTCTAAATGCATCTCAAAGAACAAAGTAATAAGTTTCCACTCACTACTGGCTTCCTGACCTATTGTATCTGAGTCCTCCTACTCAATGCATCTACCACTGCATTGCCTTTCCCAAATGTGTAGGAATGATCAATGTAAAAGTACTTATGGGACTCAACCCACCATTGATATCTGAAATTCAGATGGTGCAAAGTGAAGTTATACATGATAACTTTTTGTTCAGTGAAAACCACAAGATGATCTCCCACCGGATTATGTATCTAATAGTTAAAATCTTGAACAACTATTTCCAAATCAAGATGGTGCATCAATTAATTCATCTCATGTGGTCTCAACTACTAAGACCCATACACAATGAATCCTTCCCTCTCCATAAGCACTGTACCCAGACCAACACCTAAAGCATCACAGTAAGTAGTATAGAACTTTCATGCCTTTGGAAGTAATATTATTGGTGTTAATGTCAATCTCCCTTTTATCCATTTAATTTCTAAATCGTTGGAATCTTCCCATAGGTACTATGCACCATTCTTATTCTATCCCACAAGTGGCACTTATAATCATGAAAAGTCCGATATAAAACTTATGTAGTAGCCACTTAGTCCTAGAACACTCCATAGTTAAAATATGTTCTTCTACTACACCCAGGATACTACTTCCCTCAATTTCTTTGGGTGTACATTTACTACTATCTCTGAGATAATATGACCCAAGCAGTGAATTTAGTCCACCCAAAAGTGGCATTTTGAGAGCATATAATAGAAATGATTCTCTATTATTGTAATAAAAAGGATCTCAACTGGGATACATTGGTCGTGTCTAGTGTGATAGTTCTCTAAGATATCATCCATGAACACAACCCCAACAGAATCCATGAATGGATGGAAAACTCAGTTCCTTAGTGCCAGAAAAAGTTGTTGTTTTCGTGAGACCGAACTAAATAAACACATTTTCATATAGAATATACTTTCTCTGAACGGTTTTAAGAGTTTTATAAAATGGTGTACCACAAAGCTCATGATAACTGTATTACATGTAAATCGTAGGAAATGCCTGGGCCACTCAACACTAATAAAAGAGACCAAAAATACTCAGTATGGATATTAGTTCTTAAATGTTAGATAACTCAGCATCTGATAATACACAGAATGCCTAATGGTACATTCTGCCTTCTTCACAAACCAGACATGAGAACCCGAAGGAGAATTACTAGTTGGGATTAAACCCATAACATGAAACACTTCTAACTGCTTCTTTAGGTCATGTAACACATGTGTAGCCATCCTATAAGGAGGAATGGAAACTAGTGTCACTAATGGGACAATATCAATAGAGAAATCTACCTCTCTCCCTGAAGTTAAACTTGAATAATTTTTTTCTAGAATGACATCCCAAATACGACCCACTAAATGAGGAATGTATATCTGTGAAGTACCATGTTCATCTAGATAAAACTAGAAATCTAGGATGTAACTCCTCCAATACCATGATGCTATAGTCCTAACTTTACCACCTAGAAATACCATTATCGCTTATGTAGAAACAAACATCCATGTGGTGACATGAAGCTCACCCTATGGTAACAATGTTGATAACATCTTTGTAGTGAACCGACCACTCCATTCTGACAATGACATCAGATCTTGTCATCTCTATGACACCGAGGTCTCATAATAAGTGAAACCCACCATCCAAAATAGAGAACTCCATGAACGTATGTACACTTTGAGTTCTAGTTCCCAATGAATTGTATAGAATCAAGATATTAACAGATGCAATTATATAGTACCCAAGGATTTCCCCAACAACAAAGGATATGAAACTATGAGAATCCCTTTTATCAAAAAGTTCATATGATAAAAATAAGGCAACTAGAATCGTAAATCTAACCGTTGAGGGACCAGGATACTTCTTATTGATGTGTTTTATCTATAGAGAAATCATGAACTATGCCACGACCATGATAAAATGCCAGAGATCCCTGAGATAATCCACCCAATGGCTATCAAAAAACATGTGTTTGACCACTATTTCCATGAACTCCTCCTCATCCTGAATGGATTATTGATCTCTATTTCATAGACATAGAAGAATCTGGTTTTCCTTCCCCTAAACATAGAGTCATATCAAAAATCTTGTCACTAGCTGGTGGTGAGAAAATATGACAGAAACGCTGACGATGACCCATCTTGACACATGATCAACACTCAGATGGGTCTCTCAGGAAATGTGGCCTTGTATGCATGCTCTTCCCTCATTAATAAGATACCACATTGGATACCTGACGTAGTATTAGGACTACTCTGTTCTCCGTATGTACATTCCTTACTATGCTTCCTGCTGTAATTCGGAGCGGTACAAACTCGGGATGTTGAGGCTCCATAACTCACATCCCCAAAATCCCTCAGGAAGTTCTATATAATTATACCCTAGATTACAATAGAATTTATAAACGTCAACATAAAGATGTTAAACTGATATAAGATTTCATTTCTTAGTCCATCCCCAAACATCCTTTACATGAATAACTCATCACCCCCAAGAATGGGAGTGAAGTGTTTCACCTCTGTGATGTGAGAAGAATACTCCATGACTTAGTGATTATCCTCCTCCTAAATCATGATCTCTAGAGATTAGTTCGCCTTCAACGTCTCTGGATAGAATTAATCAAATGATACATGATATAACTCATCCAAAGATATACCCTTCTTGCTCCCTCCCTATGATATCACCTCCTACAATCTCTTCATGAAATTCAGAATCATATACATAGTGTGCTTCACCCTCCTATATGGAGGCATCTATAGATCCCAGAAGATAGGAAAAAAGGATTATAAAATGACTTTGTAGCATGTAAACCTTTTTTCCGTCAATAGGTGGGATGATGATGTGGCTAAAAGACAGGCTTCAACTATGCCCTTGACTGGGAAAGATGTGATGCTCCCATGAAGGTCTTCATAAATCTTATGAATCCTTCTCAGAAATTTTCATGGAAACATGTATCTATAATGATGATTGATTCCATTATGGGCATGATAATAGGATCTACTAGTAGTCCATGACCTACCATGTCCATTTTTGGATTGCTACACTGTATCAAGATACCACTGGAGTACCTCTCGGTGGGATGACTCTGCAAGTTCATGTGCACACCTTAGATCATGACTATCAATGAATAAATAATAGAATTGAAATAATGGAGAATGAGAAAGAAAATATTTATGTTTTTAAAAATATTGATACATAGAGTGTATCACCCCTTCACGGAGTATTCCCTTAATCAAACACATGGGCATGTACTTCTTCCAACACTGGTTGTTTAATCCTCAAGAACATGGTGTATTATTCCTAAGAAAATGATATTTACATGAATATATTTCCCCAACCCAATTTCTTACACACAGTTGAACCACATGATTCTTATATAACAAGACTACATGGCATATTAGTGCCATACACGGTGTGTACCTCTTCTGTTTTAACTTCTCATGTCATTTTCACACGGTCAGAGACATAGATAAATCTACATAGAGTGATTATACTAGACACAACATGTACTATAAGGATTTCACCGACCTATGTCCTTAGTCACAAGTTCATATACATGGTCTCTAAACAGGGTGTTTACATCTTGTACACGGTGTGTTCCATGAATGATTTATCAACATTGTGTCTCTACCCACATAGATAGTCACACTATTAAATATTATACGATGTGTACTCAAATTATAAACCGTGTAAATAATAAAAGTTTTTCTTTCTCGAATAGAAGGATACATGTCGTGTATTCATTAATACACTTGTATTCTAGTTTTTTATGGATAGTAATCCATAGAAAATACTTTAGAACCCATAAAAACAAAGATACAATCATTAATGTGCCTGATTCCGATCTATGGGGTCCTACACACTTGGAAAATCAATGTTTGGAATGTTATTAGTGTATATTTTAAGGAATAACAGTGCAATCAATCACATTATCCACCATATTTATGATTGATGAGGGTCCATAACACCTCAAGGACCAAATTTTGGATTTCATACAAATGAAACCTTACATATTAGCAACACACTGTTAAATAGGTGGCATTATATAAATGCATCTATAAAAACAATGTTATTCTCTAGAAAAACATCTATCACAACAACATGTAATCATTTATACACCCTAAATGGAATGACAAGAATACATGACAGATGATCTCTATAATGTGCCTATATGATGAATGAGATAGAATACCATCATCTCATTGGGTTGGAATTGAAATATAACTTCCACTATATAAAATATTGTAACACAAAACATTTGAATCACCCAATGGTGAGATCAAATCAAATATAAAAATTGAAAAACCTGATAAAAATGCATTATTCGAGGTATATTGGATTTTACCTTTACATGGGTTAGCTAATATCAAGACCAACTTAATATCAAATACAAATTCCTTTCTATATATGTCTATAGGATCCAATCAGTATTTCATGAATAAAAGAATACCCTCTGATACCATATTTTATTGTCTAGGTTCTGGGTGTCGCCCAATGGTTCCCCGTACCCGGTTGGTCACATGAAGTCAAGCAAATTTTCAGAAATTATAGAGTTTTACAACTATCAGTGACAACCTTCGATGTGATAGTGGTGAAGAAATACAATCATTGAAAGAGTAACATAGATGAAAAAACAGATTAAAGTAGCCGGAGTAATAATACCATGAAATAATATAACCATGGAATTATGAAAAAAAATAAACAACTACTACATATATATAAATAGTAATGCATTTCACAAGTATCTAGTAATGAAACCAAACAAGTAACAATTCTAGAGTATAATACTAAACCAAAATAAAAATGTACAAATAGTAAACAACTCCAACAACACTTCATCACCAACATGGTCCCATTCTCTCCAAATCCACATCTGTCACATACCTGAAGTAGAAGTCTGCATTCCATAATTTATACCTGCAACATTATAATCTATTTCAGGCCAAAATCATGACCCAGACAGGGTGCGAGACGAATTTTATTAGAAAACAACTAACGGATATGTCCCTTATCATTATTGAATATTGATATCAGGAAATATTCTAAATGAATTAATAAAAAAGGAAGTACTCAAACGTACCCAATCATACAGTTCAGGATAAATTCATTTAAATTTTTATATTATTCAACCAGACAAACATGAGCAACCCTCTAGGAATGTTCTCATAGACTAACCCCTCTAGTTCAGTTTAGACAAAGTCTCACAAAAGAAGCACTCACTATCAGTTCTCTTTAGGATAACTTAATGGTAAACTAAATACTCTATAAGGAAGAACTAAACATCCAATTACTTATGTGGTCTCTTATCGTGGAACTATAGACACAATGAGAGAGAACACACATCCATACCCCTATAGTACCATAATGTGAAATGTATTACATACTCTCTGGGGAATCCCTCAATGTCTATTTTCCCTAAGGTCAACTACAATAGGTTCTCATAGCCTTGGGTAATACAATTGTGCAAAAACAATATTCAGTAGCCAATGTAAATCTCAAATACTATTAAAAACAACCAAAATTCATATAATTATCAGGTCATATAATAGTCACTTCAACCTAACCACATGAGGCATTTAAAGATTGACATCATACTAATATATTCTTGACCAAACATCCAATTTCAATCAAACATGGGAAATCAATTCCATATAAAGGTAATAAACCCTATTCACAATAAAAATTCACTAATATATCAAGAAAATAATAAAAGACATTAATATGGTAAAATTTCCAAAACATGCAATACATTAATCTAGGGTATTCGAAACACATGTAAAAAAAAGAGAACTACAGAAAGTCACAAACCACCGACCATGATGTTTGATGATCTATGTAGTTGAAACTCAGCCAATGAATCAACCTAGAACATGGTAGATCTCCAAAAACATAAATAAATATAAACCATGGATATCCCATGAAAGAGGAGAAAAAATGATATGTGGCTCTATAAGAAGAAATTACTCACCGATGTGAATCCAACACAATCGATGATGTTCGATTCAGAGCACAGAATGTCGATTGGGGGATTAGAGATGAATCTGCAATATCATTCACTCTTAGACAAAAAGAAACTAGAATAATATGTTTATTTGAATGATAGGTGACCCCGTTTTGATTTAACATATAAAAATACGAATACACATTAGGTTATTAAAAGATACATGGAAAAGATACAAGGAGTGTATATTCCTTTACTAGGCCCCTCTTTAGAAAGACTCAATGTCACACCACACAACCCAATACTCATCCATTACATGGACATTAGACAATGTCCTATGGAATCCAGTTCACATCGTGAAATACTATGTACACAAAATGTACTCATATACTTTCCAAAGCTCCCATTTTTCTCATGAAATACAATAAATAAATATCCATAATTGAAATTATGATCAAGGATCTTACTGGATGACCCCAGGCATGCCGGTCTCGAGCACAAAGGGTAGGAACAACACTGGTTCGCTAGCCCCGTGCTGACAGGCTGGACCCACACCCTTCGGGTCGGGCTAGACTACACTAGGTCACTAGGGGACCTGGAGGGTTGGACCCTTGGCCTAATCTGGCATGTTCTAGCAAGGACAATTGTGCTAGGGCAACGACTAGGATAATCCATACTGACCCCAACCCAAATACTTCAGATCGTGTCCATCTAATTAAACTATTGATTTTGGGACCCCTGTGCGGGGTTGGACGGGTCAGTCTGACTGGGTCCGACCAGATTTATCACCACAAGACACCTTTGAACTAAAATGCTTGTATCTTATAAACATTTTGTCTAATTGACATGTCATTTTTAGAATTGTGACCCTCTAGATGAGGTGGAAATTTTTCATGATTCATGGTGACTTTAATGGAAGTCATGATGAGACAAATGGATAGAGGAGCAGTTCTCCCAGGCACACCATGTACAGAACCCTATTGTTGGATGAGGCTTGATGGCTACTCGATGACGACCGAATGGGACGCATCAGTGTGTGACCAAGTAGGTCAATTGTGGGGAGCAGCTTTGTGTGACCCATTAGACCCATGGTACTCGACTGGAGGAGTACCTTAGTTCATGGAAGTTGGGAGGTGGCTCTATGTGACCTGGAAGGCCCACAATGGGGAGAATCTCTATGTGACCCCACATTAACATGGTACTCATTATGTATGAGTACCACATTGTTCCATGGTTAATGGGAAGTGGCTCTGTGTGACCCAACATTCCCACTGTACTCGATAGAGGAGGATTTATCCAGTAGATGTGGAGTTCAGTGATATGACTTATAATGACACAATCATTACACAAGAATATTTCAAGTGTGTGTTGCATCATTGATGTTGTGCTATGTGTTTTAGATATTTTTGTGTGGTATTAACATTGTTATGTTTCCATTGTTTTTTTTAATTAATGGATTACAGTGACCCATTTGGGGGTCTTTGGGTCCCTACTGAGTATTGTTATACTAAACATTGCTTTGTATTTGCCTAAAAGTGTTGTGTGTGGTGGAGACCATTGACATTTGAAAAGAGGTTCTTAGGGGAATGGGACTAACGAATTCTAGAATGGTGGACATAGTTGCCTTGGACAAGGTGGGGCCTAGTAGAAATGAGTGGGCATGACATACTACATCATATTCAAATATATTCACTGCTCTCATGGTCACGTGGGTTTTTTTATAGATGGCCCAAAAATATCATTTCATACTTTTTTATTTTCAATTCATTATTGGAATTGTATTTTGACCCAATTATTTTCACTTATACATGCACTTTTATTTGTTTTATTTTTATACATGTTTTCCACATTCAGTTTTTTTTGGGAATTGGTTGGGTGTTTTTATCCTCGTTTAAAGACAATTATTACCCTCTTTGGGATATGCCTTTCCGATGCTAGTCACCATCCCCTGGCATAAGGAAGTTGGGCTTTGTGTAGTCACAACACGGGCACTAAGGGATGGGTCATGACACAATCAAAGTAAGAGTTTCATTTTTAAAAACTTCACACATTAACTCTTATTTCCTATCATAAACAATGTTTAATTTAATTTGTTTTAATTACTCCCACATTAATATTTTTTATTATACCATCTTTATTAAAAAAAATAATTTTTCATTTTAATCCCCAATATTTCTAAGGTTTTGTTACAAATGTTTCTATGTTCTTATATTTTTTATGCCTCATTTTTAACCCCAAGAGACATGATTGGTATTTTACAGAAGAATTTAATATTTTGTACTCACTACAATATTTACATCAATTTTAATTAATATATCTCAATTAATAATATTTTTTACATATAATAGAAATCTATATTTATATTTTGAATTTTTTGTTACAATAAATGTAAGTGTTATTATTAACTGAAATACCTATGTTGAGTTATAATTATAATTCATGAACTTCAATATTGACAAAAAAATCCCATTAACATTAATAATTTATTTTACTCTGATTCATATTCCTATATTGTTTAAAACATATTTTTCATATGGATAATTTACTAAGATAAACAAAAATTTCTGGATTATATATCAGTGATTTTACTGTTTCCAAACAACATTAAATGTGTAATCCCTTCTTTAAATATATTTTTATTTTTCCCAAAATATTTCTTATTATATCTCTAATAAAAAATTGGTGTAATATAAAATAATAAAATAATTTAATTTAGTAATGTTAGTTTTTCTAGAAAATTTAAAATGTGTTTTTTTAAATAATACCACAAAAGATATAAAACATATTACATTTATTAATAGTAAATTTTTTTATCTTCCTCCACATAATTAATTTGATAACCATTCGGTATTTATATGTTTATGTAATTGACATTAATTTTTCAAATTTATATATTTTTTATAATTTTTTCTACATATTTTTTCAAATAACATCTTTAATATCCCCATAACAACATCATTTTATGGATACTATATGAAACATTTATTTAATGTTTTCAATAAAAAATATATCTACAACCATTATCATTTAATATGAATCATACAAGTTTTTTATTTTTTAAAATGTAAACTATATTTATCATAGTATAATAATATATTTCTTTTAAAATGATTCTAATATTTCAAATATATTTATTTTTTCAAATTTTATATATTAGATATTTTATGATGTGATTCTTATATAAATGTTCAACAATTTCAATATTTTATGTCTGATTATATATTTTTTTCAAATAGAACAAATCACCTTCCATTGAAGATGAAATGGGTATTGTTCATTTATATAAAAAATCTATCACAGTTTTTCCATGGATGCTCAATTATAATTTAAAAAACTATTAATTCAAATGAATCAAATTTCATGAATAATAATAATTTCATATTATATGATTTAAATGTGTTAATAATTAAATTATTCATTAATTAATTTTATAATTTAATCACTTCACAATATAAAATTTATCATAATTGTATAAATATTATACACTTCGTTAAAGGCATAATGGTTAAAACTATATTTAGTATCATTATATTACCATATTTATTGAATTTATTTATCTTGATTACTCATATAAATGTGAACATTTACCAAATACATATTTATTTGAACGTCATATGAAATACATGTTCAATTGAGGGGTTATTTATGAAGTGGAAGTTTTTATATTATAAAAATATTTGTAGATGATAATGTGTGTGTGCATATATTACACATAAATATATTGGATCATGTTGATCTGTCATATGATAGAATGAAATATACAATCTTTTTTCTCATGGATTAGTAATAATGATTGTTTTATATTACAATGTAACTAACTATGTTCAATTTAAATGTTATTATAAAAACTATTTCTTACTCATACACATATATTAATGACTAATTATTTATTATTAAAGTAATTATTTTCAAACCCTTATGATTTTTTTCCAATATTATATCAAACATTATTCCATGATCTAAGAATTTTTATCTTATAATTTTTATGATTTTGATTTGAATAAATATTATAAATACATTCACACTTTATATTATATAATAATCTTTGAGGATTTACTATTATTCTTACTCTTATAGAGAATCAATGACCAATAAATTCACATGCTTCCACCTCATAGGGGTAAAGCAAAATTCCATCGGTATCACATGTCAATAAGAGTATCTATTGTGGTGAAATTAATGATGATATGGAAGAATAATTATTTGTTATGATGTTTCTTAATTGAGATAAATAATAATTAGTTGGGAGATAAATGGAATATTTTGTTTGATTATTTTTCCAAATTATCTATATATTTTTAAATTAAAAATCATAATAATATATATAACACATAATTTCAACTAATTCTGTCGAATTGAAACCTAAAAATCCTTCATGAATAGTAGTTAACTTTAGTGAAATTATTTAGAAATTTTTTTTGTATCATATTCAAAATTTAAGGTCATGTAAACCATATGTAGTGAATATTATGATAAATTATACTTAATTTCTCATGTCGAGTATTCTGTTGATAAAACTATAATTGATGATAAAAATTAGAGGATAAAGAAGGGATTGTTGATGAATTGTGATGTTGAAAAATATAACTATAATTCATTAAATCACATGATAGAAAAGGAACAAATGAAAAATTGTAAAATTATGTGGATGAGGATAATGATCATATGATATTTAAATATATCAGAAATGTAAATAAAAATAAGATAAATAATAAAATATTTTTTATATAAGACTGTATATTAAATGAAAATTACTAGAAATTTGATAGAAATATGAATAGTTGGTCCTTGAAAAATTCATTTACAATGAATATATCAATACTATGAAGATTATTAAAAAATTTATCTCAATATTTTTCATGTTTTAAAAATAATATTCTAATATTTTGTATTTTGATGGTTATTTAATGAAAAAATAATATACACAGAATATATCTCAAAATAAATAATCTATTTCTAACATTACATGTGATAAAAACTTTTCTAAACGTATTTATACTTGAAAATTTTAGAATCTATTTATTAAAAGTAATGTATGATATGAATTTATAATAGAGAGAAATTTATTATTGAAAAATTAAAAAACTATTTTTTGATGGAAAATATATAACTTTTGATATAAATAATTGGGTTTAATGTTGAATATCATGGTTTGCGATATTTTTTATTCTCATAGAAGTTATATAAAATATCAGATTGTTTTGTGTAGAATGTATAATTTATTGTTATGATTTATTATTTTACGGGAACATTAGAAAAATATATGTAGAAATATATTCATAAGGAAAAGTTAAGGACAAAAATAACCTCAAATCTATAGTCTAAAATGGTTTTTTTTTCTTTCGAGGATGATTTACAATGATGTGTAGATGGTGTTGAAAATATTATATACATATCAATTAGTTACTAGGAAAATATACATTATTTTATTTAGAACAATATTTCAATTAGATTTGGTGGAATATTTTATTCTTTTTAGAATAGTGTTAATTTATATTAATAATAGAATGAATCTTAAATCTTCATTAAAAAATTTAAAATTTTCTTCTTGATTATATTGTTGTCTCAAATAAATTTTAACTATAAAAAATAAATAATCGTGAACAAATGTTGATGTCACATTATAATTGGTTGTAATGAATGGTTATATATTCAAAATATGTTATCATAAATAAATTGGATAAAATGTTAAATTTGTGGGTAGATTTTTCATTGGAATATTTATATCCAGATAATTCTAATAGAAATAAAATAATTTATGAGTAATGAGATATCTAAATAATTAATTGAATTTTCTTTACATTATATTGTAGTTAACTTTTTTTAATGGTGGATGTAGTTATAGGAATTGGGATTACCACATATCGTGGTGATTCCTATAATAGGAAATTATTTATGTGGAAAGATTATCATGCTTTATTTGAATAAAATTTATGTTGTTGAAGAGATATAAGTGTAATATTTTTCATTATTACTATAAATACTATTATTCCCATCATTAAATTTTATATTTTTTTTAATAAACATGGAACTGAAAATGGAAATTTATACTTTACACAGTTTATGCAGAATAATTTTTCAATTATAGTTTCTTTACCATCTGTTTAGTGTAATAGTTATGTGTATCTAATTAAGAGGGGAAAAATAAATAAATAAATATATTATATAGTTAATTTATAAATTATAGAAAACTATACTATAATAATCCAATATTTACTATCATGAATATTAAATCATCTTATTGATAAACTACAATATAGTTATACATTCAAGGATGTACTATCTTTATATATTAGGATAATTAATATCATATATAAATTATACATATAAATAAAAAATTATACAATTTATATAAATATGATTATTCAATGCATTTTATGAATATATACATCTAGGACCACATGTCACTTTATAATATTTACATATTCAAGCATACCACATTGAACACACACCAATCATAGTCAAGAAATAAACAATAGAATGGAATTTTTTTCATAATGATATCATAAATAATACAATCATGGATAAATTTGGGGATCCCAAAATAGTATTTGAAATAACATATTTCAATAAAATCATCAATAATGAGTAAAAATGACCCAACAGAACCAGAAGAAAAGATCAGATTTTGATAGAAAAATCAATTTTTTAAATAATTGTATTTAGATTAAAAATAAAAGGGGATACTTTTATATTACCTAAATATTGACTATGAATCATGAATTTATTTTTTAGGATGATAAAATGGAAGAAACATACAAAAAATGAAGTGAAATCGTGATTATTCAAATAAAAGGAGTTCGGTTAAGGAATCAACGACATTAAATACTGCATTATTCCACCATCATTCGACATCCTGAATAATGAAAGTATGTTAATTAAAACATAGAAAAATGAAATTATTATATTAATATTCTCCACTATTATTCAATTATATTAATTTTATTATAATTATAAATACCCATTTTTTAAGGTAATACTTTGTGATATCATTATTTTTATAAAAACATTCAATTGTTATTTGATTTTAATTAATTCTTCTAGGAAATTAAAAAATTAGAAGAAATAATTTTCGATGATTAAATTAAATTTAATAATAATATTATATAATTTAAATAATATAAAATAATTATATATACGGTTGGTGGTGAGGAAAAAATTTGAAACAAACTCGATTTTCTTAACTGACTATTAAGGGGACAATAAAAATGAGTGGGAATTGGATGCATTATAGCATAATATGTTATAAATGTGAAAAATATAGCATGTAAACAGAATTAATATAAATTATTAATATTATTTTTTAAATAATATAGTATTTTATTTTGAAATAAATTGGTAAATGATACATAATAATATTAAAATGAGAGAACATTTTGAAAAATGAATCTTACCCTTTCCTTATTGATCCATCTCTTGTACGATGGTAGATTTCCTAGATGTGTTGATTTAGTATAATATAGAACATCCATAAGGTTTTAAATGGATTAATTTAGAGTATGTGAGAACAAAATTTTCATTTCAATGTGACGGAGTAGTGGAATTCCAATGATAGAAATAGGGGTACTTTACACATGCGAAGAGTAGAAGTTTAGAATAAAATAATAAATAAAACACTATATCAAAGGTAAAACATGTAATAAATTATTTTTAACAATATAAATATTATATAATTATAACATATTATATATATGAATTTAAAAACATATTTAATTAAAACTCAAATCATCAATTGAAATGGAATGTGAATAAATGAAAACAAGATTTCAAGGGATCACTTTTAAATATAGATTAGTGAAAATGTTTATTATTTTTTGGAAATTGAGTTTAATTTATTTAAATCACTCTTTTATGAAATTAAATATATATTGGATGAAACTAATCTTCTATAAATTATTATGTCATTATAAAATCTCAAATAATGTAATTTAAGATACATTGCCTACTTAAAAAATTGTATTTTAACTATCGACATGAAAATTGATGAAATTATAAAAATTATCAAAAAATATAACTCAAAAATATCATCTTAATGATTTAGAAAATTATATTCAAATTTCTAAAAAAAATTCTCACATAAAAAATTCTAATTACTAACATAATAAATAAGATTTTTATGAAATAGATTAAAATTTGGTTTGTTAGAAATTTTAATGTATGTTATTTGAGTTTTTTAATCATGATATTTATTTTTTGATATTATAATTTTTCTATTTACTTATTCTAGTAATTATAAATATAATTTATATCACAAATTATTATTTTTCGGTTAAATATCAATCCAATGCTACGATTAATATGCATAATAGTCAAATTACTATTCTTAATAGCAATGGTTCTATTCCAATGGCCACATTACATCTTATAAATAAAATACCATTCATTTACTCAATATTAAGTAGGATTCATACCTAGGTAATTTATTTTATTTTACAATTATTTTTATTATATTAATTATAATTTGTTTCATTTATAATGGGTTTTATTTAGACGAGATGATTCTAGTAGATTTTGGAGATCCATATATTCCCATTATGTGTTTTCAATTTATTTTTTTTGTCATATTGTACTGTTTGGAAATTCCGTTAGCTTTTTATGAAACTAATTTAGTGATATTTATTAATGAAAAAAATAATTTCTTGGTTTATATATGTTTTTACTTGTATAACACTATATAATATAGTACAGCATAGTTTTATTCATGAACCAAATATTAATTATAAAAAATGGGTCATTACATTCTACACCCCTAAAAAATACTTCTATAAAAATACAACACATATTCATTGTTTATAATATTTTAATGTACTTATACATAAGTATTTTCTTTGGTTCTAATGTATCCTTTTAATAGCAACAGAGTCGCCAATTACATTGTCAGCTTAAGATGTCTTACTATTTAATTCATTATATTTACAATACAATATATTCACTATCTCCTCCTCATTAGAGAATTCATTATCAAGTTGTATTGTATTAATATTAATTACATGTGAGGGGTAGGGTATAAAATTCCTTAACTAAGATGCATCGAAAAAATCACGAACTTCATCTGTATATGACATAATTTCTAGTCAAAAGTCCACTATTAATATGTGATCATGGAAATTACAGTTTCCAATGTACAACGAGATAATATAAAAATTCATTTAAAAATACATAAATGAATTCCAAAATGGTATCCTATAAGGAAAAATTTCTCCAATTTAAATCTACATGCCCCGTTGATGGTTTTCAGCATTGCACATTTTCAGAATTAGAAAATACTTTATATACAATTCGTTGGATTGAATCATCCTTTTCAAATATTGTACTAGTTAAGTTGAATGTAAATTTAATTCTCAAAATTCATCTCAATTAGTAGAACTTTATCATATATTCAGATATAGTGCCTCATATAGATACATATGAATTATTGAGTGGAAGATATTGTAATATAATAACTCTATTAAATTGATATATTGATTCCTATCTACATTAAGTTACATTGGATTAGATCTATTCATGTACTCAATAATTTGAATAGTCCCTTTATATTAGTTATCAGATTAGGGGATATAGGTTATACTGAAATTCAATTATATATTCAGATAATGATGATGTATTCTCAAAATTTTGAAGTAACACTTTCATCAAGATCAGAGACATGAAAATGTGGAACCCTATGCAACCTCACCATTCATTAATGTTTTTATTGGAATGTTGTTCAATAATAAATCATCATGAAAAGAGATGAAGTGGGATGTATTGGTGAGATAATAATGCACAAACTATAATTCATTTATTTGTAATGATCTAATTGTGAGACCCATTAAAAAGTCAATAATGAAAATATCCATTTTATATATGTGTATATTAAATGCTACCATTATCCCTATGGATTTAATTCACTCTGCATAAAATTTATAACAAAACAAACACCTTTTGATATACACTGAAATCCCCAAATTCATATTTTCACAAAAAAGGTTCTATCAATGTTCATTTTATAACATTGAACTTATAGGTTGGATATAGAAATGTGAGTTATATTCCTATCCAATAACTCGTTTTTTATCATTGGTGATGAAGTCACAAATATCGTTGTTCTGAATCGAATGAAAATATCCTCATCGATATGGAATTCTTGTTTCTTCCCTCCCTTTAACATTTTCACTATATTTTTTTACCTCTGAATCATCTCTTTATGCCTCCATGATATTTTCATGCATAGATGGTTCATAAAT
This sequence comes from Viscum album, assembly GCA_963277665.1. NCBI lineage: Eukaryota > Viridiplantae > Streptophyta > Magnoliopsida > Santalales > Viscaceae > Viscum > Viscum album. Next base: position 1,012,364,741 of record OY728157.1, read on the forward strand.
AAATATATGGTATTGCTCAATACACATCTAGGATGGATTATTAGGATAGTTTTGGCTTATTTCATCTTATACCTTGTTTGACTTACCTATATAGTGGTGGATAAAGAAATACCAGTCCAAGTTTATCTCAACCCATATTCTCTGAAGCATGTGGATATTCTTATGTGTGAATATATAAATTAGAATATTTTTATTGGTATATATTTCACTCTTATGAACATAGAGGTACTATCATTAGATTATTAAAGAGTAATTGTAAAAATTATTAATACAAATCATTTGTTGGGTAGTTTTTCTCAGAGATATTCAATTATCAAGAAGAATATGCTATTAATTTATCATTACATATGAGTATACTGACCAAGAATTTCTTCTACGCATATTTTATATAACATAACTTTCTACACTTGTTGACTATGTGATTAAATGTTAAAGGTTTAAAATTCTTGTGACCTATTTAATGGTTTCCTCGAATTCATTATTACATTAACACTACACACCATTACATATATACATAGATAGATGGATAGAAAATAATTAGAAATTTCACATAGAATATCCATATTACCCTTTTCATACAATAAGAATGTGTATTTTCATAACACCACTATATATAGTCCATGTAAGACACTGTGATGTTGTGAATAATATTTTCCTACATAATTTAATGATTTCTATATTTTATTTATTTCACATATTTCATAATATAGATTTTGTAATATAACACAACCGAGTTAATATTTATTTATATTCAAGAGAAATTCAAGGTTTCTCTATACACAACAGCTATATTTTCTTGAAGTACATGGAAAATTATATTTTTTTTATTTACACGCAATTCCTAGTTCTTAAAATAGTCTTTATTACACACATGACCGAGTTTTAGTGTGAAATATCATATTAATAAAGTATTATTATTTAATAAAATAATAAAAAATATATATATTAAAGTAGTTTTTATGAATAATATTTACAAACTTTTTTAAAATATATGGTTTTTATTATAAATTTTCGGGTTACCAATTAATTATAAATAAAAATATATACTAATTGAATTAAATGGATTTTTTTAATTTATATACTACCAAAGATATTTTGTATTCGTAATTTAAATTTATTTCAACTACTCAATTATATTAATGAATCATATATTTTATATATTAAATTAAATATATTTTATATTCATCTAATTTATTTTATAAGGATATTATAGGAATAAATCCAATTTAATGAATAAAAGCCAATTTTTTTAAAATAATAATTTTACATTATTTTAACGGAGATCCAATTAAAATTTCTTTTTCTTCCATTTTATAATTTATAAATTAAAAAAATATTTATTATTTGAAATCATGAAATGCAAATTTACTTTGATTGAATTTTTTTTTTCTATTCAGTTTACTGTTTGATTAATATTGAAAATACATAATTTTTATTGAAAAAATATATGTCATCAAATTAATTTATATTGTTAAATTATATATTTTATTGTTTTTATAGATAAAATATATATAATTTTTTTAATCTAATATCATTAATATCATTAAAATTAATTTCACAATGAATTTAGATATAATATCATTTCAATCTTATGAATGCTTTCACTTTAAAAATACCAATTTTCCCATTTCGTTTAAGGGATTAATGTTTTATTATATATTTATAGTTATGATTTTTAAATAATGAAAAATTAATTTCAAATATTCAATCAGTTATTACAAACAATAATAAATATGTTATTTTTGTTTTTGGGCAATATGAACCGTAACTCTTCTAATTTTTATTAACACATTTAAAAGAAATTATTTTAATTAAGTGTAAATAGAATATTTTATCTAATAAGAAACTACCCTGACATTATAAATAATTTATTATATGAATATAACAACACATTTGAAACATAATGACTCAAATTGAATAATTTAAGGGACACATGGACATAGAAATTATTTTAGTATTTTTTAAATCTCTGTAAGTGACTGAATGTCATCCTAATAATTTTTATATGTTTAATATTTTTAATAATTGTATAAATTGAAGATATTATTGACTATATATATAATTCATAAATATATAATATTTTTCTATGTCCTATAATTTGGTTTTATGATTTAAAAAACGAAATTTTTATCATAGATAATTACAGAATTATCATGCAGTAATTACCAAGTTATGATATAAACAAGTAAATTATATTATATGAATTATAAAGATTATAAATCGAAATAATTATTGTTATATAAAAATTTTATAGGTTAATATGACATATTTAGTTTTTATTTATTTATTTTTTAAATGTCATTTTATATATGGATTTTGATAATTTTATATTTATTGAATAATGTCATAATAAACACAAATGACTTTTTATGAAAACAATATTTCATTAAATTACTTAGAAATCAGTAAAATCATTAAAGAGAACAAATATGATAAATTGAGGTCTAAAATAACATTAATTTACCATTAATGGTCCATTTGACCATTTATATGTCAAAATTTCATCCTCGTGATATTAAAAACATTTTTACAACAACTAAAATTAATATAGGTTAATCAGGTGTTAATAAAAAATATTATGTTTTTAATTTTGTCATAATATGTCGATAATTTATTTTTTGATAAGAATAAAACATTATATAATCATATAATTTCATATAATAACTTCTATATGTATCTTATTTGAGTACATATTTATTATTAATCAATATTATTTTGAGCTTCTAAAAGTTCTCGTCCCATATCTTATACAAGGGAACCTCCTCTTCATTTTTATTGACACCTGTAAATCCTTTTTTCCCATTCACAATCTAGAAATTTATTCTCCCAAAATACATACATTAACCATAGAATACTATAGGTTTTGAATATATGAAAACAAATATATCCCTTTTTGAAATGAAAAGGTAATACCCAAAGATGACATAACATCTACCAATGAATGTTTTTTATTTATTTATTCCATGAAACCCAGTATATATTTTCTATTTCATGTTAATATAATAACATAAAAAACATAATAAAACATAGTTTTTGTTACATTAAGGGTTTGACATACACATTCAAACAATTCTATCAAATCAGTAACAAACCTATCAATCATATGTAACGAGGACAACCACCTCATGAAACAATCAATGTTCTATTTTATTTTAAAAACTATCATGGATGGAAGAAAATGGAAACATTTTTAGGAAATATATTTAATTTATGATGTAATTATACTAATTTAACGATAATATAATAGATAGGTTTTTAGTATCTAATATTTTGGGAAGTGATAGCATAGCTCGTGCATAGGTATTGATCACCATCTCTACAATACGATGTGATTTATTTTTCATATAATTTTCATATGAATGGAAATAAAGATAAATTTTTGGAATATATATGGTATATATAACATAAATATTATCTTTAAATGAAAATACATTTTATGATATTATTTCTTTTAATATGATATTAGAATGAAATCAGCGTTAAAGCATATGTACTACTTATCATCTCCATGAACGTGGTTTTTAATTTTCTAAAAATAATTTTTTTTGAATAACCACAAATAAATATATTTTGAATATATATATATATATATATATATATATATATATATCATGGTTACCATTACATAGAAAACTAATTCATGATCTAATTATAAGTATCATGAATTTAATGTTAAAATAAGACTGAAAAACAAATCATTTCTTACTTAAATCATAACTTAAATACAGAATTGATAATAAGTTGGTGATATAAAGTAAAAAGTAAATAATATATGGTATAATATACATGAATATAGTCATATATATATTTATAATAAACATATAATTATTACACATGATGTTTAATGTGTATGATGAAAGTGAAGACATAATGTAAGACATTTATCTAGCTTTTTATTCCATAAGAAAATTTCATTATATAGTACTCATTAATTTTGTGTGTTTTATATAAAGAAAATAAATATACATTATGAATCTTATTAGGAATATTTATTTTTATTTTCATATTCTTTAGATGATATTTCATTCATGTTATATACAGTACAAAATGTTACCAATTTGGTAAGGTAATTTTTTCCAAATTATCCTACAATAAGATATTTGTTAGATAATTAGACTGTATTTTATCATGTCTTATATGCTTCCCATTTAGATTTTTTATCATTATTATCATTATATTCATGATATTAAATGTTTTATATACTATTATTATCTCATCAAATAGAAATTTGTGTTCCATAAAATTTTTTTTTTCCAAAAATGGTTTAAAATTGTTTTTTAAAGGATAATACAATAATTTTCAATGAATAGTTCATTATTGTTAATTAAAATGGTTTTCAGATATTAATTATAATTTTAAAATGTTTATTAACAAATTTCATCATGATTTTATTGGATAAAAATGTTTTTTTTGGAAAAATATAATGGACATTTTCCTTATGAATTATTTCAATTGATCTCTCAAAATTATTTTCCATTTAAGATAACATTATTTTATGTTACACATGATTTACAATTGATATTATTCATGGGAATTATCCTTTGTATTGTTACCAGTTTTTATGATTATTAATAAATGATATTTATGTACCCCATTTAATTTCTTTGTGTTATGAAATGATAAACTCTTTCAAAACCTATTTATTTTCAAGGGTTCTAATACGATGAATTATTTATATTCATATAGAACAATTATTTATGTTTTTACATATGTGATGGGTAGAATATATATCTCCCTTCAATTCATTGGGTAGATATTTTTTTTCTAATTCCATACTGATCATAGTCAAGTAAATATGATTTATCCACTATAGAAGATTGGAAAATCTAATCTAGTATGGGACGATTGGGAAAAATTATCTCTAACAAAAAAAAATAAGCATAAGGATGGTGGTGTTTCCCACCCATTATGTGTATTGTGCATGGATTTTTCATTTATGTTTTGTAAATGCACAGTGGTGTGTAAATAATTGTATTAAATGTGTATATGCCTCCAACAATTTCACGGTAACATTCTTACATTATGATTTTTTAGATTATGTTATTTGATTCTCTTATGATTTATTTGTTATGAACGAACAATATTTATTCCATGATTTGTGTTTATGATATTTTTTATCTAGGGTATGATATTATAATATTATTATCACATTATCATACAAATTGTGCTCATGTTTATATTACATATCATCCTTGAATTCAAATATTGATATTTTATCTCAATCATTTCTTATGTTTACTTTATCTAGGCTGTAAAGAATGGTTTTAATTGAATGTAAGAAAGTAAATGATCTTTGTGGAATATATTAATGATATTTCACTAGAATAGAAGTTTATGTTCCATGATTCATAGATAGTCAACTAACACTGTATTTGGTTATAAGCTTTTTTAATGTATGAAATGATGAGAAAAATGTTATAATAAACATGTATGAATGTCTAGGTTCATTGTATATAGTATCAATGTCCCGGCCCGTCCTCGGGGCCCGTGTCGGGACTACCCCAAGCACGCCTTTCATAGGCAAGGGGCTGGAGACTAGCACCAAAGGAGTAAATCCAAAAAACTGGGAAGGCATTGCCATTATAAAAGTAAACAAAACACAACAGTGTACAAGAAGAAGTAAAACACTAAGTACAAAAGAATGTGCTGAAACGTAATTGGTCCAGAATACAAAACCAACTCAAAGTACAGCAAAAAAAGAACAAAAGTACAACAGAAAGAGACAAATAGTTGGAAGAAAGTAAGAAGCCCATGGGTCGTCCCCCTCGGATCCTACCTGAAGGGTAGGTGCATATAGCGCAGCTCCTGGATCATCCACCTAGGATTCTACCTGAAGGGTAGGTATAGATAGCCTCCACAACGCTCTGGCCCGTCATCCTCCTCCAAGTATCATCTCATCGTGAATTCCACCTCCGGATACTGACTCGTCGTGTGGTCCACCTCCGGGTACTGACTCGTCGTGTGGTCCACCTCCGTGTACCATCCAGTCCTCAAACACTCGGCCTCCGTCAGCAATGCTCGTCGTCTGCAACCAACACAACGTGGAGTGGAAATATCCTGTGCAGGGGTGAGTATAACGATACTAAGTAGGGTCCCCGAGACCCTTAGGGTCTCACTAAAACCAACATGGATAACCACAAAGAAGATCTCAACATATAACCTCTACTTAGGTTTATGCCCATATATATACCTATGTTATCAAGTAACCCATCTCAACCATGAGGAAACACAAAGATTATGAAATCAACGAATAACCACTACCCAGGTATATACCCATACATATACCTAAGTTATCAAGTGACCCATCTCAATCATTAGGTAAACACAAATATCATAGACTCCGCTCAAACCAGGATTTTCATTATCGAAACCATAACCGCTGAAGAGCCCCATCTCTGGAGTGTATAGTGGTCCTGTCACGACTCCGAGGTACTGCTCACTAACCTAAGACTGCTGAGGTACCTCTCCTATTGAGTACCACGGGTCAGCCACCCAAACACAGTAGTGCTTCCCGCCAGGGTATTCCACCCAAACACAGTAGTGCACACCCCCTAATAGCCTACAGAGGTACTCTCTAGACGAGTACCGCGGGTCTGCACTATCACACAGATAGTGCTCCGTCCTCCATGGGTCTTCACCCAAACAATGTAGTGCTTAGTCCACTGGTCTAGTCTACTCACTCCAAGTCGAGTCGGTCAAAGGGTACATTTCTCAATGTGATCACCAATTCCACTGACGGTTCGTCAAACGGACGTCCGGTCTGAAAGTTATCAGCTTTTCCGTTCCAGGGGTCTGGTTGGAGTTCGGGTACAATCCAACCCGGCCACTATCCAACTGCATCCAAATCTCAGGAATAGCATGCCAAAAGTTCCTTCTCATCAATAGGAACCCATAAATGTCTACGACACGTCAATCAGACGTACGGAGCTCCAGATATTAGTTTTTCCGCTCCGAGGGCCCGGTTGGTTTCGTGTTCGAACCAACCCTGCCGTACTCAAAGTTTTCCGAAACCTTGACTGTAATATACCGAAGCAACCGCATCGATCCAAGGATCGCATCTCAGCTGGCGGTGCATCGATCAGAGGTATGAATCTCATGTTATGGGCTTCCGAATAGAAACAAACTGAAAGAGGAGGTTCGGGCTCGGTCCAACCCAGCCCGAGACCCCCTGGTTTGGCCCGAACCGGCTCGGCGGCCCGACGTGCTGGCGGTCTGGCGTGCTGGCCAGGTGGCTTGGCTGAACAACTGAGCCATTCGGGATGCGGGGAAGGGAGGATCCCCCCCCCCCCCGCTTGTACTAACTGCGGCCCCTTAATGGGGGCCGCTCACGTCTGGCCAGCCAGGGGTTTTGAACCCCAAGCTCTTCCCTGTCCGGCCGGCCGGCTTCTACCGCCACGGGACCGACAAGGCCAGTCCCCCCCTGCTCTGATGCTGGCAGCCCGATTCCGGCCACAGGTTCCCCTGCTCCGCCGCGGCTTAAGATGTGTCCTTGTTTTGTCTGGCACGACACGACGGCGCCGCGCCCCTCTGCCGCGGCCCCGCTCTGGCCGCGGTGTCTTTGGGTTTTTCTGGTATGAAGCAACAGCTCCGAGGCTTGGTTAATTTTTCAAATGCTTGGTGTGACGGCATCGCGCATCCTTGTCACTCGTTCCTGCGCAGTGTGATGGAACCGCGTCACTTTCCTTTGAATTCCAAAAACAAAAATAATAAGGGAGGAGGGTCGGCCGTGTTTGTGCGGTCGGGCACCCTCCTGTTAAACGATATAAACCAGTCCAAATGAATGAGGATAGATGAAGGAGGAATTGACAAATAAAAACACATAAGCCCCTACCTCGATTCAAGGTTTGTTCGTCTCCGGTGTGGAAATCGGTGTCTCGAGAATGACTTCGGAAGGTGACATCGCCGTTTTCAATTTTCCCACAGTGGTGTCTCCTCCTTTCATGGAGACCAGGAAGCATTCTTCGTTGGTCTTAAAAGGCCTGACATCACCCCAAGTGTACTCAAAGATGTGATTCATCTCCTCCTGTCGCAAAGAAGGAAGAAAGGGGTACGTCGCCGCTCTTTGGTGTAAGCACTCTTCATCAGAGAGTTGCATTCATCGCCTTCTTCAAGAAGGAAGAAGTTCTTCAAAGCATATATTTTTCTCTTCAAATCCTCCTCTCACAAAAACCAAAACTCTCAAATGAAATAATACTTATCCAATTTTATTACATCAAGCAACGAATTTTAAATTTTAAAAATCAAACACTTAACTCACATAATTAATTAAGTGAGTTGGCATGATTAAAGAAGAGAGAGGGGGAGGTGAGTGGTCTCCCATTAAAGGGGGGTTAAACATGTTAAGAAGAGTAACCAATTAATGAGAGTATAGGTTTAAGGGAGTTTAGGGAAGTTGAAAGGGGTGGGGTTCATGTGGCCCCCACCTCACCATTAATCCTCTCATGGGATGTTTGGTGGATACCCCAACTTCCACTCAATGGATAATCCACTTAAAAGAAATAAAAATTGTAACTCAAGTTTTATTTTATCTTCCACAAATTTTTAACAACTCCTCATGTGAAAATGCAACTCCGAAAAAGTGATTCTTAAGCATTTACTGGCGCTGCGAATCCATCGGTGCTCTCAGAATTCGATTCCGAGCCCCAGTTCAAAAGTTAGAAAAACCCGCTCATTCGTTCACGAAACATACCCGAGCTAAACATTGGAAATTAATTCCGGGCACACAACGCCTCAGAATCAGGCGACGTTAGAAACTGTGTTCTTGTAAAATCCCAAAGAAAATTTAGAAATAAAATTCCATTTAATTTTACGGGTCTTTACATTACTCCCACCTCAGGGATTTACGTCCTCGTAAAGCATTAACACATACTAGGGATACAAAAGTGGTATTGCGCACGCATCTGAGCCTTCTGCTCCCATCTGCTTACCTGGAGGTTACTATGGTGCCTAAGAAAACGCAGAAGAGGAATAGACCATCCTTGTAGGACCCGCCCCTATCGATCCGCAACCTCTACTGGGTCCCGGTGACAGTACAGACACCCCACCTTAACATGGTTGTTAGTTGCTGGCCCACCAGGCACCACCAGTTTCCCCATGGTCGATGATATGCGTCGGGTCAAGAAAATATCTTCCCAGTTGAGATACGTGGATGCCTTCTTGCATATGGTGCAACTGAGGTGGTTGGGTCAAGCGGTAAACCACCTCGCCTACCCATCTAGGACCTAAGATGGTCTACTGAACCTATGAGATAACTTGCCGCCTTGGACACATCTCCGTAAACCTCGTCGAGGTGAGACCCATAAAAGGATGTGATCGTCATCCTATAACTCTAGAGGTCTCTAATTCCTATTAGAACTGAAACTCAGAATGAATTCTTCCACGATGGTAAGGTTGACCGACTCAAGAGTGATCGGTCGCACCCTCCAGTGCATGGGTTTATCCTATGATACTTTGGGTTTCCTTTTCGCCGACCAAGGAAAACCCATCCCGACGTCGTAGATAAACCTCATCCTTTTTGTCAAATACCGTCGATTTGTGTATGAACAGTGATTGCCCAGTCCATACTCAAACAAACGTCGTAAGGCCTCGACGCTGCCCCTAGAGATTCCAACCGAATCTGTCACGTCGAGGGTCTAACCACACTGTCGGCGTAAGTGTGATTATCGAGTCTTCTTCCAAGGTATCTCTAGAAGTGAGGGTGAATTCTAAGGATAACCAGAAACTCTAGGCCTGGGACATGATTCGTGGAAGGAAGGAATGATTCGTATCAACGTCTGTTACTACAGCAGCTAGTAGTGGACACAGACTGTCCTTCGAATCATTCTTAGAGCCATTGGGTCACACTCCTTGACCGCATTGAGCCGCAGTCTTCCACTTCCCTCCAGCTACCTAAGCCTAGCGGGTACAACTAAGGTTGGTGGTTGTAGCATGTTAAAATGTACACCACCTCATGATGCTCTCCTAGCTCTGCCTCCACGCCTGCTGCTTCGCAGACTCATCTCTCCTTAAAGCTTCCTCTTCTTGAAACATTTAACACGCCCGAGCCTCTATGACTGGCTCCAGTTTCAAATTAGTACTGCATTGTGCAGTCTTCATCCACTCCTAGATGATATTCACCTTCTCTGCCTACGATCAGAAAGAGCTACTAAAATTCATCCTTTTCCAAAAAGAGAAACTCGGTCTCATCCCCTAGATGAACCACACCCATTGCCTAATACAGTCAATCCAGACATGAATGATGCATTCTTGCCATGGATGACGTCGTAAGGCCTCGACGTAACTACCAAGAGATCCAACCGTCAATCTCACCTACAATGGTTGAGTCACGCTGTCGGCATCAGTGTGAGGTCACTGGGTCTCTTCCAGTTGATATCTCGAAAGTGAGGGTCAAGTCAACAGTTTTAACCGAGACGTCCCACTATCAACCAAACAAAAGGACGGGAAAGAAATCATCACAGAGATAAGTGTATTTTTATTATTGCGGCTCATATTACAAGACACATATACAACCGAAACGTGGAACTATAAGTACAAGGGACGTATCGACTAGTTTCACTCCGGTCCTCCTGCTCCCAGATCTCTACTACCTTGTCCACTGCTCGGCTGTTTCTCAAGCACCCACCGCTGCTTCTGCATGAGTGGCTCCCCCAACGCCTGTAGTTCGACTGTGCGGGGGGTTGTAAAGTCACGTGCCAGGTGACCCTTACTAGGGCATTCAAAAAACTTTCTGCTCCTCTTACGGCTGGCTCTGGCCCCACCCCGGGTGCCCCGCACCACCGATTCTAAAACCTGAGATCGCCCAACTGCTGGTCTGGTCCTCCTGGACCTCTGCATCATCTGTCTACTGCCTAAAGATGAATCAACTACTGATCGAAAATCCTATGTAAAAGGCAGCATCTCTTGTATATGCTCGGGGTGTAATCAACTTGCACAAACTCTACCCTGAATAAGGTCTCGAAGTCTTCCCATGTGAAGGTCATCCCGTCGCAAAACTGGAACAAGTGACTCCACCACCTGCCTGCTGCTTCCTAAAAAAGGCTAGCAGCAAAGATCACTATGAAGTCTGCTGGCATCCCCACTAGCCTAAAGATTATCACCACAGCCTCCAGCCAATCCTCAACCGCTTGAGGGTCCGTCTCTCCCCGGAACCTAGGTGGCCTCTGGAACTAGAACTCGTGCAGTGCGCTCAAGTGGTGTGCATCACCTACTACTGGGGATAGTGGCATCGGTGACCCTACATACGGTAGTACTGCTGGTGCCTCCGTTGGTGCCTCAACTACAAGAGGGCCCTGTACAGATGCCTCGTCGCTCATGAGGCTGTCAGTACGCACATTCCTCTGGGCTCTAGCTAGTCATCCGTGAAAAGGCATGCTGAAGAAACAACATGACACAGTCAAGTGATTATACTTGGTGAGAAGACCTGGTTTGAGCTGACTTTTAAAAACTTCTGGAAACACTCACGCAATCAGTGTTTTCATGCACAAAGTCGGAAATCAGTTGTACAGGTCCTGGTGTATGGATACGTCGGCTGCTCACACCAACACTGGACTACCTGAACTGAAAACCATACTCAGGACCCTTAACACTATTTCTTCACAGAATTAAAATATCAGAGTTATAAGTTCTACGGTAGAACCTAATCCTCGGATACCAATTTTCCATGACCCTTCCTTGGGGCCCGAGTCGTGACTACCCAGGACCGCCATCCATAGGACAGGGGCTGGCGACGAGCACCAAAAGCGTAAATCCCAAAAACTGGGAATGCATTGCCTTTATAAAAGTAAAAAAAACACCACCGAGTACCAGCGGAGGTAAAACACTAAGTACAAAAGAATGTACTGAAAAGTAATTGGTCCATAATACAAACCCAACTGAATGTACAGCTACAACAGAACGAAAGTATAATAGAAAGAGACAAATAGGTGGATGAAAGGACGCAACTCCTGGTTCTTCCTCCTAGGATCCTACATAAAGTGTAGGTACAGATAGCGCAGCTCATGGATCATCCACCATGGATCCTACCTGAAAGGTAGGTATAGATATCCTCCTCAACGATCTCAACCGTCGACCTCCTCTGAGTATCGTCTCATCGTGAAGTCCACCTCCGGATACTGACTTCTCGTGTGGTCCACCTCTGGGTACTGACTCGTCGTGTGGTCCACCTCCCGGTACCGTCTAGTCCTCGAACACTCGGCCTCCGTCAGCACTTCATTTCATCTGCAACCAACACAACGTGGTGTTGGCATAGCATGTGCAGGGATTAGTATAAGGATACTCAGTAGGTACCCCGAGACCCTCAAGGTCTCATAAAAACAACATGGATAACCATAAAGAAGATCTCAACAGATAACCTCTACTTAGGTATATGCCCATACATATACCTATGTTATCAAGTAACCCATCTCAATCAGGAGGAAACACAAAAATTATGAAATCAACGGATAACCACTACCCAGGTATATTCCTATACATATACCTAAGTTATCAAGTGACCCATCTCAATCATGAGGTAAACACAAAAATCATAGACTCATCTAAAACCGTGATTTTCATTATCGAAACCATAACTGATGAAGAGCCCCATCTCTGGAGTGTAAAGTGGTCCTGTCACGACTCCGAGGTACTGCTCACTAACCTAATACTGCTGAGGTACTCCTCCTACCGAGTACCACAGGTCGGCCACCCAAACACAGTAGTGCTTCCCGCTAGGGTATGCCACCCAAACATAGTAGTGCACACCCCCTAATTGCCTATAATGGTACTCTCTGGATGAGTACCGTGGGTCTGCACTATCACAAAAGTAGTGCTCCATCTGCCATGGTTCTGCACCCAAACAAAGTAGTGCTCTGTCCACTGGGCTAGTCAACTCACTCCAAGTCGAGTCGGTCAAGCAGTCGTCAGGTCTCAGTCGGCTACACGGTCTCCGTACACCGCATGCTCGTCTCTGCAAGGGTCCGCTCCACGAGCTACAGGTCGATACTCCAAGTATCTCATGTCCCAATAAGAAGTATCTCAAAGGACCGCCTCGTCATAGGGGTCTCAGCGCAACAGACGGCGCGTCAATCGGACGCCCGGTCGGTGTGTTATCAGCCTTTTCGTCCCAGTGGCCCGGGTTGGTTTCATGTGTGAACCAACCCTGCTGTATCTCAACAATACCCCGAACTCTCATAGGGTATGCCCAAAGGGACAATTTCTCCAGGTGATCACCAATGCTGTTGACAGTTCCTCAAATGGACGTCTGGTCTGAAAGTTATCTGCTTTTCCGTTCCAAGGGCCCGGTTGGATTTTGGGTACAATCCAACCCGACCACTATCCAACTACATCCAAATCTCAGGCAAAGCATGACAAACATTCTGACTCATCAAGAGTAAACCAAAAAAGTCGACGACACATCAATCAGACGTCCGAAGCTCCAGATATAAGCGTTTCTGCTCCAAGGGCCCGGTTGGTTTCGTGTTCGAACCAACCCGGACATACTCAAAGTTCTCCGATACCATGAGTGCAATATACCGATATGACCATCTCGATCCAAGGATCGCATCGCAACTGATGGTGCATCGATCGGAGGTCAGCAGCCATTGTTATGGGCGTTCGAATGGAAAAAATCGAAAATAGGGGGTTCAAGCCCGGTCCGACCCGGCCGGAGACCCCCTGGGTCGGCCCGAATAGGGTCGACCCGAACCGGGACTGGGTCCAGCCTCTTGGGCACGGCCCGGCTCGGTGGTCCGGCGTGCTGGCCAGGTGGCTCGGCCGAATGGCCGAGCCGTTCGGGATGCAGGGGGGGCTCCCCCCCCCCCATGTAGTATCTGCGGTCCCTTAATGGGGGCCGCTCACGTCCTGCCAGCCGGGGGTTTGAACCCCCATCTCTTCCGTGTCTGGTCGGCCCGCTCTGGCCGGCTGGCTTCTTCTGCCACGGGACCGGCAAGGCTGGTCCCCCCTGCTCCGACGCTGGCGGACCGATTCTGGCCATTGGTTCCCCTACTCCGCCGCGGCTTAAGCTGCGGCCTTTGTCCGTCTAGCGCGGTGCAATGGTATCGCGCCCCTCTACCACGGCCCCGCTCCGGCCGCGATGTCTTAGGGTTTTTTTCGGCGCGGGGTGACGGCGCTGCGGCTTGGTTCAATTTTCAAATGCGCGGCGTTACGGCACCGCGGATCCCTTCTGCTCGTTCCCATGTGGTGCGACGGCACCACGTCACATTCCTTCAAACATCAACAACAAATATAATAAGGGAGGAGGGTCGGCCGTGTTTGTGCGGTCCGGACCCCTCCCGTTAAATGATATCAAGCGGTCCAAATGAACGAGGATAGGTGATAGAGGAATTCAAAAATAAAAACTCATAATCCCCTACATCGATTCAAGGTTCGTTCGTCACTGTCACAGAAATAAGTGTCGCGAGAATGACGTCGGAAGGTTCCATCGTCGTTTGCAAATTTCCCATGGCGGTGTTGCCTCCTTTGATGGAGACTGGGAAGCTTTCTTTGTTGAAGGTCTTGGAAGGCCTGATGTTTCCCAAGTGTACTCAAAGATGTGACGTATCCCCTCTTGTCGCACAGAAAGAAGAAAGGGGTACGTCGCCGCTCATTGGTGTCGGCGTTCTTCGTCGGAGAGTTGTGTTCTTCCCGTTCTTCAAGAAGGAAGAAGTTCTTCAATGATTAGAGTTTTCTCTTCAAATCCTCCTCACACAACATCCAACTCTCTCAAATAAAATAAGACTTATCTTATTTTATTACATCAATCCAATCATTTTAAATTTTAAAAATTAAACACTTAACTCACTTAATTAATTAAGTGAGTTGCCATGATTAAAGAAGAGAGAGGGGGAGGTGAGTAGTCTCTCATTAAAGGGGGGTTAAACATGTTAAGAAGAGTTACCAATTAATGAGAGGAGAGGTTTAAGGTAGTTTAGGGAAGATTAAAGGGGTGTGGTTCATGTGGGACCCACCTCACCTTTAATCCTCACATGTGAAGTTGGGTGGTTACCCCATCTTCCACTCAATGGATAAACCAGTCAACAGAAATAAAAATTGTAACTCAATTTTTATTTTATCTTCCACAAATTTTTAATAACTCCTCTCGTGAGAACACAACTCTGAAAAAGATCTTCATAAGCAATTAGCGGCGCTTTGAATCCATCAGTGCTCTCAGAATTCGATTCCGAGCACCGGTTCAATAGTTAGAAAAACATACTCGTTCGTTCATTGAATGCACCCGAGCTAAAATTTGGAAATTAATTCCGGGCACACCGGGCCTCGGAATCTGGCGCCGTTATAAACTCAGTTCTTGTAAAATCCCAAAGAAAATATGGAAAAAAATTCCCTTGAATTTTATAGGTCTTTAAAATCAAGGTAAAGGATTGGTCAAGCATTGGAAAATAATATTAGAAATATTTAGATATAATCTGATTGATATTATTATGGATATATATAGATATGTCTCTAAGGATCAACATGTGTTGTAATATATGAAATAATGTTTCATAATTTTGACATCATATATGTGATTTTTCATATTAATGTTGTTTTACAATATGATATTTTTATCTCAAACAATGATTTTTTATTATAAATGATCATGAGAACTAGGAATACCCTGATTAATGGTGAATGTGATGAACAATTTTATAATGAGAAGAAAAATGTGGTGATCAATGTATTTATTGATGTTGTTATCATGCTTAATTAGTTTTAACATGATAATATTGTCATATTTTTCCTTGACTAACTCTTAGACTCACCATAGATGAGATGTAAAGAGTTTTCTGAGAATTTGGGTAATTTATACAATAAAGAAATAATGTTTCAGTTTCAAGTCTTTCAAGAATGTGGAGAGAAACACAAAAATTGATGTCTTAGAAGAATATGAAGTTATTTTCAAATTGGAATAGAATAACACAATGAATGTAAATACAATGGGATGTCTAAATGTTTAGGTAGAACAATGGTTGATAATATTAGAATCCCTGTGGTAATATCAATTGAAAAATTACTCAAATGCATAAATAATTATAAATATGATAATAGATTTTCTTGGTGGAATGTTCACAAATATTATTATAAATTTGGTACAAATAATATTTATATTATAGTTAATTATCAGACTACATGTGCAATGATAAAGGATATATTTTTTTGGTAATAGGATGTAGTATCCTTGCACGTAGAATAATAATGATGTAAAATAATCAATGTATTTTTTATTGGGATTTATGAGTTATAATGTATGAATTTTAATACAAATATGGGTTATTCAATATATGTTTTTAGTTATAGATTTACAATAAATTTTTAAATGGTTTTGATGGACTAGAAGTATGATTTATTGGAATGTTGGCACTTTTTTTGAAAACAAATGATCAAGGGAATGATTTCAATTATTTTTTTTCACGAAGTGGTTATAATGAAATAAAGAGTCGATTGATTATAAATGGTGAATTTTTTATCACATTTGGACTTGTTAGATGACCAAATGGTTTATGATAATATTGATTTAGTTTATAGAGTTTTGGGATTTACAGTATATGGAATGTGTTAATTTTCGAATGTATGAATGTTATCACCATTGTTTCACATTGTACCATGTTTTTTAACCATGTTTCGTGACAGTGAATTATTATGATATTAAAATTATTAGTATGGGAAAATTTATATCTAAATCATGTTTTGAGGTTTAAATTATATATTTAGATAAATTTTATTAAAATTCATAGATTTTAATATTTAGGAAGGTTCAAAAAGATAACCATTTATGATTTGATTACTTTTATATTTGCTGGTGGTTTTAAATATTAATTGTTCAATTTATTCATACTGTATAAAATGTTCTAAACATTTTCTATGATGATAACTAGAGACAAAAGGAATTAATTTTCATCCAAATATGTATCATATAATCCACTAGTTCAGCATGTATTAATATTTTAACACCATTTCATAGAGTATGAATTAAATTAGATATTGATCAAGGAATACCCAAAGTAGTGATTATCTACTTCGGATATGAAATAATGAAATGGTATCTTATTAATTGATTTTGAAATAAAATTTAATCATATTATCATTATTTCTGATGATAGTAAAAAAAATTGATCTATTCGGTCCATGGTTTTGGGGATATAAATATTCTAATGAAATCATTATCTATATTTATCTATCAGAACATGATCAATGAGATTATCATCCAATTTCAACATGTTCACTTTGTAAATATGTTCTCATATGTAGAAACATAGTAGGAGTTAAAATGGGAAAATGTTAATTTTCAAACATTTGATTTTTAAATGGAAGATTCAATATTCGTTTATATGAGGTGTGTTTCGTTGAAATATGCATTCAAGAATTAAAAATTTGATAACCCAAATAAATTTCAATTGAGAAATTAATTTTTTAGTGTTATAATGCAACACCCTGGTATTTGTTGAGATATTGTTATCAGAATAATTAATCCAATTTGAATTTTTTTTCATTTCCCACGAAACAAAATATAGAATGTGTTATATAAAATAACCAGGTTATTATTGATTTATATGCTACATCAACTTTAATTTTTTCTATATTAAACACATATATTAGATTTGGGTATATGAAAAACTATATTTCTTTTCAGATACACACAATAGTGATTTATTTTGTTATCTTGATTTATTGGAAAGACCGAGTTTCACCAAACAATATTATTATATAATCAATAATACAATTTAATAAAAATAAGTTAAAACAATGCTATTAAATTATCATTTATGAAAACTTTTAACTTATATTATGAAAATATGTGGTATAAAAGATGATTTCCTTAGTAACCAATTAATTATATAGAAAATACCAACTGAGTATAAGTAAAATATTTTAATTTTTTCCTCCTTAAGTCATTTTTAATTAATAAAGTATTGAGATAAAATTATTCAATATAATTAATGAAGTATTTTTTATATATATTAAATTAAAAATTATTGATATTAATTTAATAGATTTTAATGGAATATAAAAAAATTATTTAATCGAATTAAAAGGTTATTTATTCAAAATATTATTTTTGCTGTCAAATAATGGAAGACAATTTTTAAATTCAATTTTTTAAACTTATAAATTTTATATGATAGAATAAAATTAATATTTGAAATAGTTATATCGTAATTTAATTGGTTTTAATTTTTGGTATTTTTCAAATTTATTTTATGTTGTGATGAATAAGAATAAAATAAAAAATTCTATTTTGAAAAAGTAATTTAATAAAAAAATTGATAATGTTGAATAATATTTTTTTTGGTTTTAAATTATTATTTGAATATTTTTTACCATTTAATCCATTTTAATCCATTTTAATCAATTTTAAAACATATTTTCATATATAAATATTTTAATATTTTATATATTTTGAATTTTAAAAATTTTTCATTCCAGTTTTGTCAACTGGATTAATTAAATTAATTATGAAATTATATTCTTTAAATTTTTATATTTTAAATAATTAATGTTAATTTGAAGTAAATTTTTTTTAAAATAGTTCGCTTTTATTTGTTGGAAATTTCAATAGTAGTATAAGTAATTTTAATTACCACGTTTAAGGTAAAATCATGTAATTAAGGGTAAAAATAATATAAAACTACCCTATCATTTGAAAAAATGTTAAATTATTAATTATAGTTGAAATTTGACACATTTATATCTAAATTGGATTATTTAATGGACACATTTCAATGAAAATGAATTTAGTATTATATAACTCAATGTGAGAGACAAAATGTCACACTATTTATTTTAATATGAATAACATTTTGAAAATAGGGTTATATTGATGATATTCTCTAATATATAAATATTTTCGATAAATATAAAATTAATATAAACATTATGTAATAATATATATAATTTATACCAAAAATTTCATAAATAATTAAAATATTACATTCCAGTTATTAGATTATTATTGAAACAATAAAATAAATGATATTATAAATAGTAGATGAAATAAATATAATCTTAATTATGTATATAAATAAATATTAAAGGTTTATTTGACATACTAACTGTGTATTACCTAAATATTTTATATGTTATAATTTTTATGTGTTTTGATTAATTCAATGTTATAAATAGTACAAAAATCGATACGAAGGATATTTTATGAAAACAAAATTTTAATAAGTTTTTTTAAATTAATAAAAATCATAAATGAGAATAAATATGTTAAATAATTTTATAAAAAATAAAATATTTATTATTTATGTAATAATTGACATCGTATATATATAAATTACGTTATCATAATATTAAAAACATTATTACCATAGTTGAAAGAATAGTTCAGTAATAGTTCATAAAAATGATAGGGTTAAAAATTATATAATACACTATATAAAATAAATTGGTTAGAGATATTAATATAATATATTTTAATATACTATAATTTATAAATTTTTATTTCCTTTTGTCATTTTATAATAATTATAAATTAGTATTTTCAATAGTTTCCAAAAGTGCCCCTCCCCTCCATTTTAATGGATGTTTCTCTTTTTCATTAATCAACACATCAAAAGAAATTATTTTCAACAATTTTCTTCCCAAATATAATCCAAAATTCTAGTGAATCATCCGAGATTCATTCTTTTTCAATGAATCTATAAAAATATGTTCTTTTGAGAAAATCAAAAAGAGATACCCATAGAATAGACAATGTTCATCGATGAAATTTTTTTATTTACATAATCCATGAACCCCCTAAAAATTTCTATTTTATGTATATATAACAAAATAATAATTATATATATATATATATATATATTATGGTTTCTAAATACACTATATGAACTTCCATCTAATTTGTAAGGAATAATCTTATAGGTTAATGGAGAACGACATCACGAAACAATGACTGTTAATTTTCCATTAACCACCTTTCATGTTGTAATTTATTATTGACACTCTATTTTTATGATATATTATATATTTATGACTTTATTATAGTTATTTAATTAAAATATCATATCTACACATTCACTCTCTAATCTTTTTGAAAATGATAACGTCACTTGTGAGTGCGTAAGGCTTAGCATCTCCACATTGTAATGTGATAAATTTTCCTAATATATTTTAATTGAATGTTAATTATGATTAATTATTAAAATATATATGATATAAATAATTTAAAAATATACACTTTATAAAAATATATCATATTATCTTATTTTTTTGTAACATGATAAGAAAATGAAAATAGCATTCATTCATATGTAGAGAATACAGTTTCCACAAATGGGGTATTTTATTTTCTTCATCTATCATCATGAAAAAATACGAATAAATATCTTTTTCATATATACAAATATATATCATCATTAAAATTCAACATATAATTAAATCATGATATATGTTTGACGACCAAGAGAAAAAAATTAAAACATGTATGAGATGAAAAGTTTTTATTACCATAAATTTAACATAAAAATCCCCATATTTGGTATTATATATATTCACGTGGTATATTAATATATGTATAAAAATATTTTATTTATTATATAAGAGGTTTTAAGAGTATGATGTGTGTAAAGTCATAAGGTAGGGGATTTTATATCTCATTGTTATTTATGTGGGACACATTTTTTATACACTACTTGTATCATTTATATGGTGATTATTTAGGACATTAATTTCATTTATGAGTGTTATTATGAACTTTATTGACTAATTTATTATCCATTTGATTATATCACATTCATGGGGTTTACGGTAAAAATGTTTATAAAATAATTAAGGTATATTTTTTTCTCATTTTTTATTTTTTGAGGCACATGTTGTATTATGCACAAATAATCTATTTCTAGGTGCATATGATGACTTTTGAGAGGTTTTATCATTAATATACTTATTTTCATTATATTATACATCTCATGTATTATTATTCTCTCTTCAGTTTTAAATATTGTTACTTTAAAAAAAAAATTGAAAAATATTTCAACGATTTTTATATTATATTATATGAATTATTAGGTAAAGTGATTATAAAAATGCTTAAAATGGGTTTCAATGATACTTTTATAAATTTTAAAGATTATTCTCAGTGTTTTTCAAAATTATTTGTTATTGAAAAATTGTTTTCAAAATATAATGTATATTTTCATCAAGATTTTTTAATGTTTTCTACCAACATTATTATCAATCATAGAAATAATTTTTTATGTTTATCATGATTGATTGGTAATATCATTAAATAAAATTATCCTTTCCTTTTTGTGGTTGTTTTATCTTTAAGATGGATTTATATTTATTAATGACATTTATTGTCAATGGGTTATGTTGTGATGGATTTTTTATTATGCATATTTCTTTTATTGGGTTCAAAAATGCGAAATGATTTTTTTCTTGTGACACACATAATTATGGTTTACATTATTCATTGGGTGGGGAATAAATACCCTTAAAATTAATTGGGTAAATATACATATCCCATGAGATAATGATGGGAATCATGTTGATTGGATTAACCAACTATGTAGGAATGGGAAACCCAATCCCATTCAAATAATTGACATAGATTACGGATGGTGGTGTGTCTCTCCATGTATGTGGTGTCCCCATTATGATAAATGTTATATTATGTCAATGTCACTTTACATAGATAGAATTATATAACATGTTTATGTTTCAACAAAAAATTATACTTCATTTACTTATACAATTATTTTATGAAATATAATTTTTGATACCTTTATGATTATTATATTATGAACTACCAATTTTTATGCCATGATTTTTTTTCTATGATCTATGATTTGAATTGTATGAAATTATATTATTATGATCACTTTATAATACCATTAATGATAATTTTTATGCTTACACATTTTCCTTGTTTACTCTTCTAGAACATATGAGATCTCCCTTTTCTTATATTTTCTTTTCCCTAGATTATAATGATATGTTTTTAACATGAGTAATTAAGGGAATGCTATTTATGGGGGACATTGATGATATTACACTAGTCTAGATGATTCTGTGACATGAATACATATTAACATAACAAATATGTTATTTTTCCATTTCATTGTATAATGTCTGAAAGTTTCCCAAAAAGGATATAATATCCATATATCACAACATATGGTCTTTATTGGCCATTTAATAATATATTTACTATTTTAAGTGTACACCAATATTTACTCATTTGTTATCACATGACCCAAGAATTATATTTTTTATATCCAAACGTAACACTAGGTGATCATGAAATAAATTTTAACCATTTCTTAATTTCAATAAAAAAATTCTTAGATTCGATTTATGAGACAAATTTCACTTGTACTAAATGATAATATGTTCTATTGATAATAGAACACCAAAATTCGAGGGTTGAATGAGTAATTCATTGAAAAAAAAATTTCAAGTACCTTTAAATGATAAATTAACCAGGGTCAATGCCTTCCTTTGAATAAAACAATTAGTAAATTTATGCTTGCATAATGTGTATCTACTCTATAATGGTTAACATATTTTAAAAAGGATATATTTCGTGTTCACTGAATATTTATAGGGACATGGTACAATTCAACATATGAAATTATATTTCCTTTTCCCAATAGATAATGAGTTCTCTATATAATGATAGTGTATACGTGTTTATTATAACATAGAAGTCCACAAATGAGACTTATTACTAGATATAATGCAATAATCTTCCCACATGCACTAATAAAAGAAATGTCAAAGACTTGTGTTTCATTGATCAACCCATTATGTGATATTATAGATATGAAAATTCCAATGTAACATGTATTTTATTCCAACTATATACCATACCTACATGATATATGGAATGTTTATAAGAGGAATAAAATAAAAAATTTCTCATTATTGAGTGAATAAAATGTGTATCTTATATTCTTCATTTTCGTAAACCACTTCCAATATAGTAATGGAATCTATGTTCCCATTGTATATTGGATTTAACAATTCCAAATGATGATAACCCTCATGGACTAGGGTATTCGTACATTGGAATTCATAGTTCTATTTCTCAATGTTATGAATAATAGATCCATGGGTGGTTAATTTAGATATTCATCATTTTTATCCATCAAATTTTATTGATTCTTAATGTATCATTTGTATTCGTAAATAAGTGGAATTTTCACCTATAAATAAGTCATTTCTATATACATTATATACAATTCACATGATTTTTAATCCATGATTTTTGACCGGTTTATGTTTTGATCCTATATACTACTTTTTCATTTGACCCACCTTCACGAAACTCCATTAATCTATTATTATCTCCCCAACTAGTTGAAAATTATACAATCTCCATTCCTATATTGATATCAGAAGAAAATAATTATTTATTACCCAAAAATACATCTATAGAATTAGTTTTATGAAGGGGTTTTTTAATTCAATAAAGAATATATATCTTTTAGATAATTATTGTTTACAAATAATAAGGTGAATCCATTAAACCTTGTGATGTTTTACTCAAATTTCATGACAGATTCAATTTCCTTTTTCACCAAATGTACAAATTCTCTCACTGTATTTTTTTTATGAATTTTATAGACTATCATAATTATAATTATATTATATATTATCCATACTCCATATTTCCTATTTAATACTCCTGACTAATTTTCACTACAAACAACCATCATCGACTAGCCTCCCAATATAAATTATAGATTTCTATAATCACATCCTCTTTATTAGAAAAATATATCACATATAATATATCCCCATTGAGTAATCATAAAGATACATGCCTAGTAGATTTTAAGATCCAATAAACATGGGTTTCAAAACTACATACAGGAATCAGTGAGTATTTTCAACTTCATGGGTAAATACTAAAACTTCAAGTGGTTTTTATTATTATTTATATTCCGAGAAAAAAAATGTATATATCAAAATAATAATTTTAACTCCAGACCAACCCCATGCAATTGGGATGACTTTCTTGAAATTTATTCCTTTCCACTCACAAATATTTTTTAATGGATTCTCCCGCATTAGGTGACTGTTTATAATTTTAAATTAGTGAACAGAACATTGCATAAAAAATAATGATTGAATAATTTATTTCTAAGGGAAATTCGAGTATAGCAGTATGAAATATGCAGCTCTTTTTTTATAATTATTCAAAAAAAAATTTATTAAATTTCTACATACACAAATAATTTTCATATTTTATTAAACAATTTTTATGTTGTTATAATTATAAAATCAACAATACATACCTCTCATACATCCGATAGGGACCCTATATTTTCATACATGAGTGTTAAATCATTTATAAATATAAAATAAAATGTTTATACATTAAATGAAAGAATTTTTTACTATCATGTGAATATTTTGATCATACATTCCATATACATAATGAAAATAAAATATATTAAAATACCAATTATTGTCCAACTAAAAGTATATTATGTTTACATTTCTATATGTATCAACGTATGAATATAAATTACTGAAATGAGTGAGCTAAAAGTTTAGTAAGGGAATGAATAAGGGACATAAATAATTATAAATGTGTGAGTATAATTTGCATAATCAATTCATAATCATTGTATCATCATCATTAACATTAGGAGTGAATCATTTTTTTGAGAAGTGAAACGTGACAATGTATAAAAGTGAAACCTTATGGGATGTTTGTCAAATACAACAAATAGATTTGAATGAAAATAAATATTTTTTTTTCAATTATAGTACACATAATAATTGGTGATAGATAAAATTATACAATTTAATTGAGGGAGACATATGTATGGTACTATCTATCACATCATAATCAGGAATTCCCTATAGAACATATGACCATCATAGTCATGAAATAGCCCTATGAATTTAATTCATTTCAAGATGATTTCAAAAATAATAAATTCATTGATAACTTATTACATAAAATTACAAAAGTAAAACATATTTCGTATCTACATCAATAATCATGACTGAAAAATAAATAAATAATGATGAGGAAAAATAAGATTTTGCATAAAATTATTTTCGAAAAAGCATTGTATTTGGCATATAAACAATTATAGAATCATGGATACCCATAATGAATAAATTAAAAATTGTGAATTTATATTTTAAAAAAATCATAGTAATATCCATATACATATTTATTTGAATGAGGTATAATATAATAAAAAGTACTAGGGTTTGAGAATACCCTTATATTAAATCCCAATAATTTTTGTCAATTTCGTCCTCTTAGAAAATATAAAAATAAATATTGAAATTTTGATCTAGATGTAAATTAATTTACTTATTTTCATTATTTTTCAATAATATTTTTTTAATTATATATTTTAATTTCATTGTTAATGGGATGTAATTTTGTTGTTGTGTTTTTCTTAAAAAATTACTTTTTTTATTCAATTTCGATATTTTGTTCTATGTAATTTATAAATTTGTAGAATTAATTCACAATTATTTTAAAATATCTATAAAATAATTAATATTTTATAATAATAAAACATAGTTTTCCTGATATGAGAATAATTGGAAGTGTCCTTTTTTCAGTTAGCTAACCATTAATGGGATTTTTTCAAATGTTTCTGAATGGGAAGTATGACACTTAAATATATTTTAAATATAATATTTCATTAAGATAAAATCATTAAAATAATTATAAAATTATATATATTAAAATATTATAGTATTTCATTGTGAAATTCAATTGGAAAGGATATAAAAAAAGAAAAAAATATGATTTTTTTAAAAACACACTCTTTTTGTAGTGTGTCTACTCTTGTACAAAACATATACATCCTGATGAATAAATGTAGAAAATTACAGAAAATTAATTAGGATTATAATTTCTTGTGATAGTGTCTTAAGAAATATATTATAATTTTATAATTGGGGGAGTATTGGTTTGAATAAGGGATGAAGATTGTTGTTTATACTTTTGGATACATGTAGTTTAAGAATAAAATTTTAAATAAAATACAATATAAATGATAAATTTTTTAATAGGGAATTATTGAATATATAAATATTATATAAAAATAATGGAATGATTTTAAAAATTCAAACTACTTTTCAAATATAATTAAATTATTTTTAAAAAAAATAATGTGGGAAAAATAATTATTGTTATTTTAAGAGATAACTTTCCAGATTCAGTTTATGAAATTAATTTTCAGGACTTGATAATAAGTTTACATTATTTTCATGAATAATTTATGAAGTTAATAATATTTTTCATTAAAGTAATCTTCATTTTTATATTAGGACATAAATAAATCATGACTTATTTAATTGAAGTTACACCATTAATGTTATGATAAATATTATCACTATTCACATTATATATAACGCCCGAGACTTTTATGAGAGATATTTTGTTTTTATATAAACTATCAAAGGAATCTTTCACTACACACAACACTAGCTTGGCTTGATTTACACGCAATCACGACCTTCCTCGATAGCTTGCGTCGTACGCAATACCGAGTTTCACTAAACAATTATATGCTATGAAAATATTATTAAAACTAGTGGTTATGAATAGTAATAACCTGTCGCACCCCAAACCGTGCGTTTATTTTATTTTATGATTTCTTTGGTATTAAATTATTTTCCACTGGTTTGCGGTCAGTTTCAGATCAGATTTTAGAGTCTTCGATAAAAAAAACAACAACAACAAATATTTGGGTTCGAAAACGTTGGACGCGTGGGCGGAGCGCGACGCCGCGCGGCTTCGCCCATGCAATTACGTGGACTGTCGTTAATTTTAATATTATTAAAGATGATATAAATTCATTTATTATTTTTATTTTATTACTGGTTACTTTTATTATTAATATTATTAAAGTTTGACACAAGTTTCTATTACATAAGTTTTATTAGTATTATTGTTATTAATGAGGTTTATAATAATGATTATTGTTATTAATAATAGTACTAAGTTTTTATTATTACAATTAGAATTTATTGAGGATTTTATGGAGGTATATTAATGCTTTATTTATTTGTTTATTAATTATTATTATTTTTCTTTTCTTTTCATTTATGTTTCATTTTTTTTATTATTTTTCCCACCTAACCCTAGCGGCCCACCCCTTTTTATTCTTTTTCTTCTCCCCCGCTGCATCCCTCATTTCCTCCTGCTACCCATCGCTCCCCCCTACTCGGCTTCTTCCCAGTGGGCAGTCCGCACCTCGCCTCACCCAGCTCACCTCTGGCCTGCAGCGCCTCCGCTCCCTTCCAACGGCCTTCGGACCTCCCTCTTCGGTTGTGCTAGCCGAACCACAACGCCCCCCTTCTCCATCAAGCAGCTGCAGCACCCGGCGCTTCTCCCTCTGTCCGTCGCAACACCTTCCATCCGGCCGAGTCCTTACCAGCGCTGTCCGATCTACCGCGCACCACCTCCGGTCTGGTCGAGTTCCTCACCAGCGTCGTTTGGCCGCCAGCCCTTCCTCCTCCACGCGGTGAACCCTGCTACTCGGCGCCCTCCCTCGTTGCAGCAACCCCTCTCCCACCTGCTCTCTCCCTCTCCCTTGTTTTCCTTTTTTATTTTCTTCCTTCTCCTCCCGTTTTCCCTGCACGCGGTGCACCCTCCAGCTCCCGGCTTCCCCCCAGCGCGTCTCCTCCTTCAGCACACCGCACGGCGCCTTCCCCTGCAGCACCAACCGACCCCCTGTCCGCTGCCTCGGCTCCCCTTTTTGCGCTGCAACCTCCAGCTGCCGGCACCCCCTCGCCACCCTCTCCTCCCGCATGAGCCGCACCCCATGCTGCACCCACGGCAGACCCACACGAACCCCTTCTTCTTCTTCTTTTCTTCTTCTCTCCTTCATCATCTTCTTCTCTTCTTCTCCTTCCCTTCTTATTCTTCTTCTCTCCTTCTTCCTCTTCTTATTCTTCTTCTTTTTCTTTCTCCTTCCTCCTGTCCGCCGCGCGCCTCCCCTCCCGACCAGGTCTCTTTCTTTTTTCCTTTTATTTATTTATTTTGATTTATCTTATTAATATTATGATTATTAATGTTAATATTATTATTATTATAATTATTATTGTTTTTCATACTATTATTATTATTATTATTATTATCATTATTATTATTATTATTATTATTATTTTGTTATTATTATTATTTTTATTATTTTTCTATTATTATTATTATTACTATTGTTATTATTACTATTTTATTATTATTATTATTATTACTAATATTATTATTATTATTAGTATTATTATTATTATTATCTTAATTTTTATTATTATCATCGTACTCCTGTTGATGGTGGGTTTTTATTTGTTGGCTTAGGACTTTTAGGACCCGCGCAGGGTGTTTCCGAGTGAGCGCCATCGCCGCGCCTTGTCTCCGAGGTTCTGTTGTTGTCGCGCTTCAGTTCCGAGGTGAGTGTTTCTTTCCGACGCTTGGTTTGGCATGCTCTGGTGAGTTTTTGGATGTGTCTGAGTCCTTGGTACTGACTATGCAGAGTGTTAGACCTTGTCACGTGGTTTCGGACACACGTCATGTCATCACGCCTTGGATCCGAGGTTGTTGTGTCGACACGCTTGGTTTTGAGGTAGGTCCCCTTTGCACTGCTTTTAAAGTTTAAGTTAGATTATTTCATGCTGTTTGCGCACCCCAATTGTTCAAAATCAACATTTTATTAATTGTAATAAATATGAGATAATATACGATAATTAATTTTTAATATAAGATGGTTAATTTTTAAATGGTTATTTAATGTCAAAAGGAGCCGTTTATTTTATACACGACACATGACACATCCTTTTGACGAGCAGACACCCAATAATGAAAGAATGCCCGTTTGGCTTTTAAACATAATTCATGGAATACAAAATAGAGTTATGGTTTAACGATAATTGATATCTTTTGAAGCGTGAACAAATACTTTGTTTCGTTTGAGAAATTGCCCGGTTGGCTCTTAAAGTTTATTTGGAAAAGAAAATGGTTTGGTTTGGTTTATAAAAATACTGGCAACATGTGAAGTAGTGTTTTGTGGATTCTTCAAATAGTTTTAAACTGGTTTTGGTAGTAATTGTGAACTGTATTAAATACCCGTTTGGCACTTTATGGAAAGCGATGGAAATGTTTTTATAAAAACCCTCTTAGGACGACTATCATGCCTTGGTTGCAATTGATTGTTTGGGAGGCCGCGCTTAGAGGCTCCCGGGTACTTGAGTAGTTAAAGGCAAGAGGTTTTCCCATGGAGTGGCTCGGGGAATGCCAGTTGTTCTTTATATATAGATATATCTGATTGGATGCTCGGTTGGCATCGGTTGGCTCACCCCCTTTTTCTTAAACACTTGAGACATGGGAATCTGGCATATTGAGAGAATATTCTAAGAACGATTGCTGCACTGGTAGGTTATGGTACTGACCAGTGGCCCATAGTAGGTGGATATATTGGGTTTATTGCTATGGGATTTGCCCTCGACCTGCCCGTGAGTGGATGGTCGAGCGTATTGTGCATTTTGATTTCATCGTGACATGTCGATAAAGATGATTTCTCATGTATTGGTGTCTTCTGGTTTATTCTCGATCTCCTAGGTTCACCCATGTCTATTCAGCTTTGTAGCTTGCAGTAATGATTATGACACTCACATGTATAACTACATTGCCCTTGCTGTGTGTTTTACTTTGTGCATTCTGGTGTATTGTTTTCTTTGGAAAATGGTGAATTGCTTTTGATTAGGTTTCTAAAAATTATTTTCAAATAAAAGTGTTTAATCCCCTTTGTACAAATTTGAAAATTTAAACCTCACTTTCCCCCTTTCCTGAAATGTCATTGACACTAATGAAATGAACCCGAATTTTGAAATGGCTAAGGGTAATGGTTCGTACTTTGTTTTTCAGTAGAATATTATTAAAAACATACTTTTATAGATTGTAGTTCAAACTTGAAATGATGTTTCTTTTATTTTAAAGGTAGTGCATTGGGAATAGATATCGGGCTAGCCTACTGGGTTTTAATACTCACGCCTATAGTTCTTTTCTGTTTTTAGTGTTTGTGCAGGCTATAGTTTGAGTGCGCTCGCCTAGGGCGACGCTTGATCGTTGAGTCTGAGAGCGACCCGCGAGGTCTTACGAAGCTTGTTCGGACGTCGTGTTTGGTTAGTTTGTTCTCTGTTTGTTCTTGTTTTTTCACTTTATTTGGTTATCTTTTCTGCGCTGCTCTGTATTATTTTCACTGTCTTATTTATTTATATTGGGAGAAATCGTTCCCACAGTCTCTAATGATGCCCTGGCGCTTGTCGCCAGCCCGAGAGGATCGGGAACGCCTCTCGGGCCATGTCGCGGACCGGCTCGGGTGACCGGTTCAGGGTCGACCTGGGTTGGTTCGTGACAAAATGGTATCAGAGGAGGTTTGCTCTTATCAGACCTCACTTTTCAGAGCGCCCTTTGTTATTTGGGATGTCAAGGTAGATGGAGTAGGATTGTCGGAACTTGAGGGGTAGGTGCGAGAAGAGCGTCGCGAACTCTTGCCCGTACTGATCCTCAGGTTTCCATGGGAAGTCCGGTTTAATTGGTTTGTTTGGGTTTTTATGGAAATGTTTTGCGATTGGGGTACGACAAAGGGAGCTGGGCCATTAGTCCTCCTAACCCGCGCGGCCTGGCAAGCCATGTGGATCTAGGGGCATGGTCCAAGAAGGCTCTCTGTGTCAGTGGCGTGTTTGGCATATGGCCGCCAACCATATGGTCAAGTCACCCACTGACACTAGTCCCCTGTTTGATTTGTTTTGGGTTTCCGTTGATTTCTGAAAGTGGTTTGAATCAGAAAAGTTGGTTTTGGAAAAAAAAAAGTTGTTTTAAATAACATGTTTAATTTGTAGATTGTTTTAAAAGGAGTGGTTTAAATGAATTGTTTTTGGAAAATGAAGTTGCTTTGTTTTGACCTTGGTGTTCTGATGAGTGCTCACATGCATTGTGGTATGTTGGAAATGTGGATGGATCTCTGGTATGGTGGATGGATGCCCTGGGTGGCACAGATACATACATGTGAGTGAGACTCTAAGGGATACCAATGGCGAGGGTTTAACTTACCAAGATTGTTTTAAATTAAAGATGTTTTCAAAGAGAAATTTTTTGATGTTATGATAACTTGTTTTCTCGGATTTTGAGCTTGTCACCTATGTAGTGTTTGATTTTGAGGTTGTTATTCATTCGTTGAGTTGGCCTTGATTGGGGTTTTGACTTTTTCTTGTCCAGCGGTTATCCCTTTGAAGCTTCGATGGGTGATCGTAGTGCGGTTGATCAACCTAAGGATTTTATGCTTGAGTTTCGAAAGCTCGATCCACCTCTATTCTATGGTCAAGCAGAAACTTCTGTGGCAGAGGATTGGATGCGGAAGATTGAAAGGGACTTTAGCCTCATTGAGTTGCCCAAGTCGTTGAAGGTCAAGTTTGCGACCTTCATGCTTGAAGGTTCACCGTGGATGTGGTGGAAGTCAGTGTCTCGGGACAAGCCCCGTCAAGAGGTTACTTGGGAGTTTTTCAAGGCTTTGTTCATTCGCCAGTATTTCTCTGAGGAAGAAAGGGTGAGGAAGGGGATGGAAATGTGTTGTCTGCAGCAGGGCGACGGATCCGTGTTGGAATATTTCCAGCGCTTTGTAGATTTAGTACCTTATGATTTAGAGTATGCCACAAATGACTGCGTGAAGGCTCGACGCTTCGAGGCAGGTCTCCACCCTGATCTACAGTTGAAGGTGTCAGAGTCCAACCTAACTTCTTTTGTCGATGTGGCAAGACAAACTTTTCATGTCGAAGCCGCGATTGCAGGAGTTCTCGAAGTAGTTCTCCCTCCTTCGATCCCTATGAGCAGTGGTGAAGATTCTGGAAAGAAAATGAGTAAGCAAATGGAAGTGGATGGATTAGGTCGTGGAATCAAGAGGCCTCGAGATCTTTCATCAACCTCTTCGGAGCGAGAGATTATTGTGTGTTATCAGTGTGGCAAGCGGGGTCACAAGAAGTCATCGTGCCCAAGCGCTCCGAAGCCCTGCCAGGTGTGTGGACGTCTGGGTCACTTGCGACGATTTTGTCGGGGTGTTGCAAAAAAGCGTCGCAGAGGGTGTTCTCAGAAGTAATGTGCTATTCGGTCTTTGTTCAGAGTTCTTGGTGTAAGTTTCCTTTTAGTTTAAGGGATCTTTTATCGTTGTAGTTATACTGGTGGTGTTTTGGGTTTGAAATGTATGGGAACTTCATGGGTCTTTTGACGAACCTCGTCTTTCAATGCTGGTATGTTTTAATTTTAAAATCATTCCCTTCAATCTGTCAGATCAAAAGACGTATGTATCTCATTGGGATTATCAGAACCTGACTGTGAGGCAGAAGATGCTTCATCCATCAGAGCTCCAACCAAAAGGTCTCGGATTGAAGCCAGCGCGTAGTCAGGAACCCCCTGGGGAAATTTTAAAGAGTCTGGTGAAAGTAGTGCCTCTATCGTCGTGGTGTGATAGTTTTGGTGTTGTTGCTCTGGTTTCTCTGTCGTTGTAGTTTTCCTTTTGTCGCAAAGTGCGCGATGGACTTATCCCCCGTGTAACGTCAGGAATTGTGCCTATTGGATGTAAGTTGCTGAGCAGTGACCTTGCGTGGGCCACTGATGTAAATCAGTTGCGGCCATGGTTTCTGTCCATCCCGAAGTGATGGGTCGTGAGTAGTCGTACGTCGTAGTTTTAGTGATTTTATCCTTGGGCCCACCCTCCCCGCCCATGGGGTTAGGGTTTTAGTTGCGCAAAGTATCCATTTAAGCTTCTATACCTTTCGGATGAGAGTAAGTGTTTGAAATGTTCTTATTGTACTCTTTCTATCTCGGGTAAGGCTTGATGCAGGTCCAAATTAGTTTTCTGGTTGGTCACTAAGAGGTCAGTCCTTTATGGTGGGGAGACCCACCATGAGTCTTTTGGGTTTTCTCTTAAGTCGTTATCAAATGCTAGTCGAGTTCTTATGGTGGGGAGCCGTTCAGGCCTTCCCTCTGTTGGTGATTTACTTTGGGAAATGAGGTTCAGTCCCGCTAGTAGTCGTTGTGACATCCTTGAGATAAGAGGTTGGACCGTGTCCTGTGAAATCCTTAGGTGTTGATCGATCGACTGGTTAGTGTGGTGGCTTTCCGGGGGCGGAAAGCGTTATGGTGGGGAGAATTGTCGCACCCCAAACCGT
Organism: Viscum album; assembly: GCA_963277665.1. Lineage (NCBI taxonomy): Eukaryota > Viridiplantae > Streptophyta > Magnoliopsida > Santalales > Viscaceae > Viscum > Viscum album. The sequence continues at coordinate 1,012,397,864 of OY728157.1, forward strand.
GCATTTATTTTATTTTATGATTTATTTGGTATTAAATTATTTTTCTCTGGTTTGCGGTCAGTTTCAGATCAGATTTCAGAGTCTTCGATAAAAAATCAACAACAACAAATATTTGAGTTCGACAACGTTGGACGCGTGGGCGGAGCGCGACGCCGCGCGGCTTCGCCCATGCAATTACGTGGACTGTCGTTAATTTTAATATTATTAAAGATGATATAAATTCATTTATTATTTTTATTTTATAAGTGGTTACTTTTATTATTACTATTATTAAATTTTGACACAAGTTTCTATTACATAAGTTTTATTAGTATTATTGTTATTAATGAGGTTTATAATAATGATTATTGTTATTAATAATAGTACTAAATTTTTATTATTAAAATTATAATTTATTGAGGCTTTTATGGAGGTATATTAATGCTTTATTTATTTGTTTATTAATTATTATTATTTTTCTTTTCTTTTCATTTATGTTTCAATTTTTTTTCTATTATTTTTCCCACCTAACCCTAGCGGCCCACCCCTTTTTATTCTTTTTCTTCTCCCCCGCCGCATCCTTCATTTCCTCCTGCTACCCATCGCTCCCCCCTACTCGGCTTCTTCCCAGCGGGCTGTCCACACCCCGCCTCACCCAGCTCACCTCTGGCCTGCATCGCCTCCGCTCCATTCCAACGGCCATCGGACCTCCCTCTTCGGTTGTGCTAGTCGAACCACAACGCCCCCCTGATCCATCAAGCAGCCGCAGCACCCGGCGCTTCTCCCTCTATCCGTCGCAACACCTTCCGTCCGGCCGAGTCCTCACCAGCGCTGTCCGATCTACCGTGCACCACCTCCGGTCTCGTCGAGTTCCTCACCAGCGTCGTTTGGCCGCCGGCCCTTCCTCCTCCACGCGGTGAACCCTGCTACTCGGAGCCCTCCCTCGTTGCAGCAACCCCTCGCCCACCTTCTCTCTCCCTCTCCCTTGTTTTCCTTTTTTATTTTCTTCCTTCTCCTCCCGTTTTCCCTGCATGCGTTGCACCCTCTAGCTCCCGGCTTCCCCCCAGCGCGTCTCCTCCTTCAGCACACCGCACGACGCCTTCCCCTACAGCACCAACCGACCCCCTGTCCGCTGCCTCGGCTCCCCTTTTTTCGCTGCAACCTCCAGCTGTCGGCACCCCCTCGCCACCCTCTCCTCCGGCATGAGCCGCACCCCCTGCTGCACCCACAGCAGACCCGCACGAACCCCTTCTTCTTCTTCTTTTCTTCTTCTCTCCTTCTTCCTCTTCTTCTATTCTTCTCCTTCCCTTCTTCTTCTTCTTCTCTCCTTCTTCCTCTTCTTCTTCTTCTTCTTTTTCTTTCTCCTTCCTCCTGTCCGCCGCGCGCCTCCCCTCCCAGCCAGGTCTCTTTCTTTTTTCATTTTATTTATTTATTTTGTTTTATCTTATTAATATTATGATTATTAATGTTAATATTATTATTATTATTATTATTATTGTTTTTCATTCTATTATTATTATTACTATTATTATCATTATTATTATTATTAATAATATTAATATTATTTTGTTGTTATTATTATTATTATTATTTTTCTATTATTATTATTATTATTACTATTGTTATTATTACTATTTTATTATTATTATTATTATTATTACTAATATTATTATTATTATTAGTATTATTATTATTATTATCTTAATTTTTATTATTATCATCGTACTCTTGTTGATGGTGGGTTATTATTTGTTGGCTTAGGACTTTTAGGACCCGCGCAGGGTGTTTCCGAGTGAGCGCCATCGCCGCACCTTGTCTCTGAGGTTCTGTTGTTGTCGCGCTTCAGTTCCGAGGTGAGTGTTTCTTTCCGAAGCTTGGTTTGGCATGCTCTGGTGAGTTTTTGGATGTTTCTGAGTCCTTGGTACTGACTATGCAGAGTGTTAGACCTTGTCACGTGGTTTCGGACACACGTCGTGTCATCGCGCCTTGGATCCGAGGTTGTTGTGTCGACACGCTTGGTTTTGAGGTAGGTCCCCTTTGCACTGCTTTTAAAGTTTAAGTTAGATTATTTCATTCTGTTTGCGCACCCCAATTGTTCAAAATCAACATTTTATTAATTGTAATAAATATGAGATAATATACGATAATTAATTTTTAATATAAGATGGTTAATTTTTAAATGGTTATTTAATGTCAAAAGGAGCCGTTTATTTTATACACGACACATGACACATCCTTTTGACGAGCAGACACCCAATAATGAAAGAATGCCCGTTTGGCTTTTAAACATAATTCACGGAATACAAAATAGAGTTCTGGTTTAACGAGAATTGATTTCTTTTGAAGCGTGAACAAATACTTTGGTTCGTTTGAGAAATTGCCCGGTTGGCTCTTAAGGTTTATTTGGAAAAGAAAATGGTTTGGTTTGGATTATAAAAATACTGGCAACATGTGAAGTAGTGTTTTGTGGATTCTTCAAATAGTTTTAAACTGGTTTTGGTAGTAATTGTGAACTGTATTAAATGCCCGTTTGGCACTTTATGGAAAGCGATGGAAATGTTTTTATAAAAACCCTCTTAGGACGACTATCATTCCTTGGTTGCAATTGATTGTTTGGGAGGCCGCGCTTAGAGGCTCCCGGGTACTTGAGTAGTTAAAGGCAAGAGGATGTACCATGGAGTGGCTCAGGGAATTCCTGTTGTTCTTTATATATAGATATATCTGATTGGATGCTCGGTTGGCATCGGTTGGCTCACCCCCTTTTTCTTAAACACTTGAGACATGGGAATTTGGCATATTGAGAGAATATTCTAAGAACGATTTCTGCACTGGTAGGTTATGGTACTGACCAGTGGCCCATAGTAGGTGGATATATTGGGTCTATTGCTATGGGATTTGCCCTCGACCTGCCCGTGAGTGGATGGTCGAGCGTATTGTGCGTTTTGATTTCATCGTGACATGTCGATAAGGATGATTTCTCATGTATTGGTGTCTTCTGGTTTATTCTCGATCTCCTAGGTTCACCCATGTCTATTCAGCTTTGTAGCTTGCAGTAATGATTATGATACTCACATGTATAGCTACATTGCCCTTGCTGTGTGTTTTACTTTGTGCATTCTGGTGTATTGTTTTCTTTGGAAAATGGTGAATTTCTTTTGATTAGGTTTCTAAAAATTATTTTCAAATAAAAGTGTTTAATCCCCTTTGTACAAATTTGAAAATTTAAACCTCACTTTCCCCCTTTCCTGAAATGTCATTGACACTAATGAAATGAACCCGAATTTTGAAATGGCTAAGGGCAATGGTTCGTACTTTGTTTTTCAGTATAATATTATTAAAAACATACTTTTATAGATTGTAGTTCAAACTTGAAATGATGTTTCTTTTATTTTAAAGGTAGTGCATTGGGAATAGATAGCGGGCTAGCCTACTGAGTTTTAATACTCACGCCTATAGTTCTTTTCTGTTTTTAGTGTTTGTGCATGCTATAGTTTGAGTGCGCTCGCCTAGGGCGACGCTTGATCATTGAGTCGGAGAGCGACCCGCGAGGTCGTACGGAGCTTGTTCGGACGTCGTGTTTGGTTAGTTTGTTCTCTGTTTGTTCTTGTTTAGTCACTTTATTTGGTTATCTTTTCTGCGCTGCTCTGTATTATTTTCACTGTCTTATTTATTTATATTGGGCGAAATCGTTCCCACAGTCTCTAATGATGCCCTGGCGCTTGTCGCCAGCCCGGGAGGATCGAGAACGCCTCTCGGGCCATGTCGCGGACCGGCTCGGGTGACCGGTTCAGGGTCGACCCGGGTTGGTTCGTGACATAACCACTTTTTGAAATTTTTTAAATTATATTTTTGAAAATTGACTTCATTTTTGGATTTGTAATATCGAAATTAGCCTAGGGTGAAATTTTGGTATTTTTCTGAAAACTTTCAATTTTCGATGAATAGTGAAACCACTAAGTTGTAGTAAAAAAACTGAGTTTTTTCATAAAACATAATTGTACCACTTTTGTGAGTGGAATTTCAAAAATCTGAGAGACACGGTTAATATCAATGACTAAAATGTGGTTCAATGAGATGAAAATATTTTTTGGTGAATAGTAACTTTTTACCACGGTTAAAAGTAAATAGGGTAGTTAAGGGTAAAAATGATATTATTATTACCCTAACACATGTCCTATTTCTATTTGATAAGTGTAATTCGACAAAAAACAACCTTAGGAATAAAATATGACCATTAAGGCCCACTTAGATTAGATTAGGACATTTATTATCAATTTATTAAAAGAAGGGTTAAAATAGTTAAAATCAATGTTTAATAACTAAAGAATTTTTAATATAGGGTTATAAATCAGATAAATTCGACTATAAATATTCATTAGAAATATAAAACGATTTCCTACATAATGGTATTTTATTTATAATTTTTAGACATTAAATAATTTAATTTATTTATGACACAATGATGATGCAATAATTTTCTAATTAAGGAAATATTGACATAATTGATGTTATAAATACCAAAATAAATGTAATTTGAGACTTTTTATGTATTACACTAATTATCTAGGTTAATATGACATTTTATTATTGATTTAATTAATTTTTTTTTCGAACTAATCATTCTGTTATGATTTTTACAAAAATCAATTACTAAATAGTGTGAAAATTGACATAAAATAGTTTTTTAAAAACATATTATATTATTAATTGTGATTTTATTACTAAAAATCTAAGGATCGGCCAAATGACATATATAAGGTTATATATATTAATAATAAACAAATTGTGGTTTTTTTGGCTTGTTATAGTAAGTTTATTAACCTTATAGTGTAAGAACACAAGAAGACACGGTAAAAGTAAAATTATTTAACTTAATGTTAAATCTAAATGATAAGGTTAAAATAGGAACCCAAACATGTCTAAATTCTATTGGATGAAATGATTTCAACCCATCCCCACTTTTTCTTCAAAATAAATCAATTCTGAGCTATTGAAAACCGAATTTGGCTTTATAATAAAATAATATTTTTAGTTTTCCAAAGGAGCCCCTCTCCTCCGTTATAAAAGGGAACCTCCTCCCCCTCTTCCTCACCCCACTTTGAGCCTTAAATCTCGGCCAAACCCTGCCAATTTCTCCTCTCCACTTCCCTAGAAACATCCTAGAGGTCTTGGTATTCTTCAAAAAACAATTTTAGTACCCTAATAGGAGGTCTCAAAGAAGCACTTCAAAGAAGAGGTAATGTCCTTTACTGATTCTTTCAACTTTATTTCTTCTTCCACTTCTTCTTCTTTAGTTGTTTCATTATGAAGTAATTACATCAGTATCACTAATATACTGATATGTTATTATAAGTATGAAACAACCCTATTTCACCATCTATCCATCCTACGGAAAACGAAATCACTGCACGTGCGTACGTACGGAATACCGTCTCCACGCCGTGGTGTAATCTATTTTCCACCACCACCTTACTTGGATGGGTATAATGGTGTAAATAATGACTATATATGACTACTGTAAAGTGATATTGATTCTGAAACAGTATACATACACTCCAATACAATTCCACCTTCTTGGGAACGATATCGTCGCTCGTGCGTACGTACGGAATACCGTCTCCACGATGTGATGCGACTCGTTCTACAAGATCCTCATTGTATAATGATTATATAAATGAATTTAATGAATTTATATGATATATATTACACTTATACCATTCAGTAAATTATGTATCTATTATCTAAAGATAAGAATAATAATTTATTTGACAAAACACGCATAAGAACAAAAAGTAATAAACACCGAAATAACAGGTAGTAATGAAATATTACTAATAAGAAGCTAATAATATGACCATATATGATATCATAACAATAATTATGATTCTATAATAATTCAATAACATTATTTAAATCATTATACAGGAGGTTCGGACACTTACGAAGCACATCGGATCTAAGGTAAGGGAAATATCACAATCTCATTTTAATCGGAGATTGTTTGTACGTTGGAATTTACTGGGATGTATTTTATCATCCACGTCCATGTTCCCTCAATATGTAATATGGTTTCCATCCACCTAGAATTTTTTAAATTCAATTTTACCCTTTGATGAGTTTTTAGTAAAGGATATGAAATGAATCTTTTGTCGTTTTTCGTACGAGTTACTTTTTTACTTTTCCGACAAAAGTACCAGAAGAATGTTTTTTAACATATACGGCATGAATGGATTTTTAAAACATTATCTCCAATAATCTTACATTACAATTTTTCAAGATTATTTTTAATCAAAATCTTTTATTTTATAATTTTATGACATGTTAAGAAAGGAAAAGTGTTTTTGAAGTAGAAAGGATATTTTCCTCAATAATGGATTTCAAGTGTTTTATTAAAATTATTTTCCATCTAAGATAATATAGGGTTCTGTTTCTATCCCTCTTATTACATTGATTTGATTATTTTGTGATGGAAATATTTTTATTAATTCCTTTATCTTATATGAATTGTTTTATGATGTCATGATGTTTAAGATTCCCATTTTTATTGCATGGGTTATAGTATGATGTATGGTTTATGATTTTGTGGCACACATAACAATGGTATCATTATGAGATGCGTGGGACCTATATCTCCCTCCAATTAATTGGGTAAAGATTTTATATCTCATGAGATATACATGGATGGAACAGCAGGTTAAACCGGTTCAGTGAAACAGGACTGAAACGTGGAATGAACTCGGTTCAGAAATGGACCTTGTCCACTAAGATAGTATTGGAAATGAGTCTTGACTAATAATAAATGATTATCAATGATTATGTGTGTATGCCACAAAGCTTCATGTTTTCTGTTATGATTATTGGGATTACATTTCACTTATATGATTTATCCCATGTTATGGTCTCTTTTACAGGATAAGATTTTCAAAATGTTATGTTCTTATAAATATGATATGTTTGATATTTCGTTTGTTTACCCTTACTGAGCATTTGAGCTCACCCTTCAGTATGTTTTCTTTTCCCTAGGTCAGGAAGAAGGATATTAAGTACGATATGCCAAAAATGGACTCTAGATATGATAAAATAAATTAGAGACAACGTAGATGATTTATGAACCAGTTGTTCATGTTTCCCAGTTTCTAAAGATACTATACCTATACGGTCCTTTCCTGGTTTTTTAATATGTCGTAATAAGTGTTCTTCAATTATATTGTAATAACAATGTATATAATGTACAGGTCATTATAGTTGGTATCAAAGGAAAGGTATAGTCAACCTTTGGAATCTAGGATGTGAAAGCGTTAGTAAGAAGCCTAAGGATAAGTCTAATCATATAACACAATCTTAGTGATTTAGAAATGGACATTAATAACCTAGGATAAGACCTTAAGTGTGAAATTTTATTCTTTATTTGGTGGTTTTCCTATTATAATTAGTGTTTCTCACACTATTCTTCTTGGTTTTAGTCAATGGCTGTATCCCGAAGGAACCGTGTTAATGCGGAATGCGATGGGAAATGCAATGATTTTCCCCCTGAGCAACCAAACATTTTTGGAGCTGGAATGAAAAATCTTGTATCCATGTTCACACAACTCTCTCAAGCTATGAATCATGCAGGACTTCCAAACGAGCAAAGGAAGGAGCAAAAATCTGTTGAATCCTTCATAAGGCAGCACCCACCCTCATTCAGTGGGTCTACTGATCCATTAGTTTCTAAACAATTGATCAGTACTACTGAAAAGATATTTGCAGTTCTTCAATGTTATGAACATGATAAAGTCATCTTCGCAATGTATCATTTGGAAGGTGATGCGGATCAATGGTGGAATCTTATTAATAAAATGAGGAAATGGGATGAAATTGAGTCCATGGAATGGGATGAGTTCAAGAACTTATTTTTCAATAAGTACTTCCCTCATATTCTCCAAACAAAAATAGAGAAATAGTTTCTTGAATTGAAGGAAAAGGATGATGAATCTTTTGGTACCTATGAAGCAAATTTTACAAGACTTGTGAGGTATGCTTCTGGTATTATTATCCAACCTGAGAGTCAGATCGATCGATTCATTAGTGGCTTAAAACCATGTCTTCAAAGGGAATTAGCCCTAAGAGACTTTTATAGCTACGAGGAAATCGTTCGATCTTCTCTCAAAGTCAAGATGGAGATTGGAGTAACCCATCAGTCATATGGGTTTGATAAGAAGATGAAAATGGAATTCATAGGAAAATCTAAAGAGCACACTGAAAAGAAGATGAGCTTTCCCTCTTGATTAAAGTGTGGAATGAAACATAGAGGGAGTTGTCTTAAAGGGACAAGTAGATGTTTCAAATGTGGAAAGGAAGGTCATCGGGCATTTGAATGTCATAATGATGGGAATAAGATGTCTAATGATGCAAACAAAGTAAGGGATACACAGAATGAACCTAATACACTTTAATGATTCAAGTGCAAGGAGATGGGGCATTATTCCAATTAATGCCCAAATCCAAGGGTTGATGATGATGGTCTACGTCAACAAACTCTTAAGGCTAAAGTCAAAGGAACGTCACATGCAATTTCTATCAGTGATGTGGAGTACGATAACGATGTGGTGAAAGGTACATTTACCATCCAATCTAAAGTAGCAAATGTTTTATTTGATTCTGGATCCACCCACTCCATTATTTATGAAGAATTTTCTAAGGATATTACTGTATTATATCAATAGTTAGATGTTGAGTTAGCTGTGACAACCCCTAATGGAACAATAGTATCATCAACAGATTATAATTCTTCTCTGATTGAAGTTTGTGGGAAATTGCTTCTTGAAAATATTGTGATCCTTCCTATAGTGAAATTTTATGTGATTCTTGGCATGGATTGGATTTCTTTATATGGATATCCTATCAATTGACAAAGAAGGTAAGTCACATTTCATATTCCAGATCAATCCATGATCGTCTATTGATGTAAGGATGAACATAACCTTCTAGTGGAAATTTCATCCATCTTATGGGTCTTGATTCCATTAAATGAAGGTTATTTATCTCAAATGGTTGGTGAGAAACTCACGACTAAGAATATGCCCATTGTACAAGAGTTTGATGAAGTCTTCCAGGAGGAATTGTCGGGTCTTCCACCAAATCGTGAAGTTGAGTTTTCAATAGAACTCGTACCGGGTTCTTTGCCTATTTCAAAGACAACTTATAGAATGGCCCCAATTAAGTTGAATGAATTAAAGAATCATATCCAAGAAAATATTGATGAGGGATTATTACGCCCTAGTGCATCACCTTGGGGAGCACATGTTCTATTTATTAAGAAGAATGATGGATCAATGAGACTCTTCATTGATTATCGAGAACTTAACAAGATCACTATCAAGAAAAAATATCCTCTCCCACACATCGATGACTTATTTGACCAACTACGCAGAACTCAATACTTTTACAAGATTGATCTTCGTTCCGGGTATCATCAATTAAGGGTCAAAAGGGAGGATATACAAAAGACGGCATTCCGTACACGTTATAGACACTATGAATTTATAGTGATGCCATTTGGTCTTACTAATTCCCTTGCTATCTTCATGGATCTGATGAATAGAGTCATTAGAGACTATCTTGATCAGTTTGTGGTAGTCTTTATATATGATATTCTTGTATATTCAAAGAGCAAGGAAGAACATGAAGATCACTTGAGAATTATATTGAAGACCATGAGAAAAGATAAGCTTTATGACAAATTTACAAAGTGTGAATTTTGGCTTCAAAAAGTTGCATTTTGGGCCACATAATCTGAAAAGAGGGGATATCTGTGGATCCAGCAAAAACGGAGGTTATCGAAAGATGGTCGAGACCAACAATAGTAACAGAAATCCGATTTTTTCTTGGTTTGGCTGGATATTATCGACGTTTTGTAAAAGATTTTTCACGATTATCTAATCCACTCTACAGGTTGAGTCGGAAAGGATTTAAGTTTGTATGGACGGAGTAATGTGAAGATAATTTCATGGAGTTGAAAAGAATTTTATCCAGTGCACTTGTGCTCACACTACCTTTTAGTGGAGAATGGTTTGTGATCTATAGTGATTCATCAAAGAAGGGATTGGGGTGTGTTATTATGAAAAATGATATGGTGATAGCTTATGCCTCACGACAGTTGAAAAACCATGAAAAAAATTACCAAACTAATGATTTGGAGTTAGCTACGGTAATATTTTCATTAAAGACTTGGAGGCATTACCTTTATGGTGAATGGTGTGATATTTATACTGATCATAAAAGATTAAAGTATATTTTCACACAAAAGGAGCTGAATATGCGCCAAAGAAGATGGTTGGAGCTGATTAAGGATTACAACCGCTCAATCCATTACCACCCTGGGAAAGAAAACAAGGTGGTAGATGCATTAAGTCGACAAGACCATGCCATTTTATCCATGATGAGGGTCACAAAAGATTCAATATTTATGGATTTACAAAGGATGGATCTTGGAATTATAATGGAAAGGCAAAAATCTTATCTTTCTCAAATGAATGTTCAACCGTCTATACTCGTGAAGATTAAAGAAGCACAAAAAGAAGATGTCGAGTTACAAAAGTAGGTGAGAAATGTTCCTGAATTCAACCTTTATTGTGATGGGATAATAATGTTCAGGAATCGGGTTTGTATTCCTCCCATCCTCGAATTAAAGAAGGAGCTGGTGGATTAGGCTCATAGTTCTTCATTCTCTATTCATACTGGAAGCACAACGATGTATAGAGACCTGAAAGAGTACTTCTGGTGGGATGGAATGAAAAGATATGATGATGAATATGTCTCTCGATGCTTGGTTTTCCAGAAAGTTAAAGCTGATAGACAGAAGTCTAAGTGGATTTTACAACCATTACCCATACCCGAATGGAAATGGGAAAACATCACTATAGATTTTGTCACAAGACTTACTAAAACATCCAAAGGCAATAATGATATCTGGGTCATAGTTGATCACCTTACAAGGTCTGCACACTTCATTACTATTACAGAGGATTTCTCTCTAGATCATCTTTCTAGGATATATGTGAATGAAGTGGTAATATTTCATGGAGTACCACTTTCTATTGTATCTGATCGGGATCCAAGGTTTACCTCAATGTTCTGGAGAAGTCTTCAGCATACTCTGGATACAGAGTTGAGTTTCAGCACTAATTATCATCCTCAGACAGACGGTAAGTCTGAGAGAAAAATTCAAACTCTAGAAGATATGTTGAGAGCTTTCTCTATGGATTTAAAAGGTGGTTGGGATCAACACCTACCTTTGGTGGGATTCTCTTATAATAATAGCTTTCACTCCAGTATTCAGATGGCTCCTTATGAAGCTCTCTATGGAAATAAATGGAGGACTCCAACTTGCTGGGATGAAGTTGGGGAAAGAAAGCTATTAGGACCTGATCTTGTTGATGAAATGGCAGAAAAGGTCCGATCTATTCAACAACACATACGAGCAGTTCAGAGTCGACAAAAAATTTATGCTGACAACCGAAGAAATGACCTATAGTTTGAAGTGCGTGATAAAGTGTTCTTACAAATATATCCATGGTAGAAGGTCATGAGATTTGGAAAGAAGGGGAAGTTGATCCCTAGATATATCGGTCCTTTCAAAATACTGGATCATGTTGGGAAGGTAGCTTACCGATTGGCGCTTCCACCGAATCTCTCTCAATTTCACGATGTGTTCCATGTATCTCTCCTGAGAATGTACATACATGATCCTTCACATGTACTCAGCTCAGAAGTTGTACCGATGGAGAAAGATCTCTCTAATGAAGAACAACCGATATAGATTCTAGATCGTAGTGAAAAAGTCCTACGAAACAAGACCACTTGCTTGGTGAAAGTTTTATGAAGGAACCACCAATTAGAAGAAGATACATGGGAGCTTGAGGATTTGATGAGGGAGAGGTATCCTCATCTGTTTGTTACAAAGTGATGAATTTTGAGGGAGAAATTCATTTTAAGGGGGGTAGAATGTAACGCCCAAGACTTTTATGAGAAATATTTTGTTTTTATATAAATCATCAAACGAATCTTTCACTACACACAACATTATCTTGGCTTGCTTTACAAGCAATCGCGGCCTTCCTCGATAGCTTGCGTCGTACGCAATACCGAGTTTCACTAAACAATGATATGATATTAGAATATTATTAAAACTAGCAGTTATAAATAGTAATAACCACTTTTTGAAATTTTGTAAATTTTATTTTTCAAAATTGACTTCATTTTTGGATTCGGAAAATCAAAATTATCCTAGGGTGAAATTTTGGTATTTTTCTGAAAACTTTCAATTTTTGATAAATAGTGAAACCACTTAGTGGTAGTTAAAAAACTAAATTTTTTCATAAAACATAATTTTACTTCTTCTGTTAGTGGAATTTCAAAAATCAGAGAGACACAGTTAATATCAAGGACTAAAATGTTGTTCAATGAGATGAAAATAATTTTTGGTGAATAGTAGCTTTTTACCACGGTTAAAAGTAAATTGGGTAGTTAAGGGTAAAAATGATATTATTATTACCCTAACACATGTCCTATTTCTATTGGATAAGTGTAATTTGATCAGAAACAACCTTAGGAATAAAATATGACCATTAATTCCCACTTGGATTAGATTAGGACATTTATTATCAATTTATTTAAAGAAGGATTAAAATAGTTAAAATCAAAGTTTAATAACTAAATCATTTAAAATATAGGGTTATACATAAGATAAATTTGACTATAAATATTCATTAGAAAGATAAAACGATTTCCTACATAATTGTATCTTATTTTTAATTTTTATACATTAAATAATTTAATTTATTTATGACATAATGATGATGCAGTAATTATCTTATTAATGAAATATTGACATAATTGATGTTATAAATACCCAAATAAATGTCATTTGAGACCTTTTATGAATTAAACTGATTTTATAGGTTAATATGACATGTTAGTATTGATATAATAAATTTTTTTCGAACTAATTATTCTGTTATGATTTTCACAAAAATCAATTACTAAATAGTTCAATATTGACATAAAACAGTTTTTAAAACAAATATTATATTATTAATTGTTATTTTATTCCTAAAAATATAAGGATCGTCCAAATTACATAGATAAGGTTATATATATTAATAATAAACAACTTGGGGTTCGTTTGGCTTGTTATAGTATGTTTATTAACCATATAGTGTAAGAACAGAAGAAGTCACGGTAAAAGTAAAATTATTTAACGTAATGTCAAATCTAAATGATAAGGTTAAAATAGGAACCCAAACTTGTCTAAATTCTATTGGATGATAATATTTCGACCCATAACCACCTTATCTTCTAAATAAATCAATTTAGAGCTATTTAATACCGAATTTGGCTTTATAATAAAATAATATTTTTAGTTTTCCAAAGGAGCCCCTCTCCTCCCTTATAAAAGGGCACCTCCTCCCCCTCTTCCTCACACCACTTTGAGCCTTAAAGCTCGGCAAAACCCTGCCAATTTCTCCTCTCCACTTCCCTAGTAACTTCCTAGAGGTCCTGGTCTTCTTCAAAGAACAATTTTAGTGCCCTAAAAGGAGGTCTCAAAGATGCGCTTCAAAGAAGAGGTAATGTCCGTTACCGATTCTTTCAACTTTATATCATTTTCCACTTCTTCTTTTTTAGTTGTTTCTTTATGAAGTAATAACATCAGTATCATTAATATTCTGATATGTTATTATATGTATGAAACAACCCTATTTCACCATCTATCAATCCTACGGAACACGAAATCACCGCGCGTGCATACGTACGGAATACCATCTCCACGGCGTGGTGTAATCTATTTTCCACCACCACCTTACTTGGATGGGTATAATGGTGTAAATAATGACTATATATGACTATTTTAAGGTGATATTGATTCTTAAATAGTATACATACACTCCAATACAATTCCACGTTCATGGGAACAATATCATCGCTCATGCGTACGTACGGAATATCATCTCCACGATGTGATGCGACTCGTTCTACATGATCTTCATTGCATAATGATTATATAAATTAATTTAATGAATTAATATGATATATATTACACTAATAACATTATGGAAATGAGTTATCTATAAACTAAAGAGAAGAATAAGAATTTGTTTTAAAAAACAAGCATAAGAACAAAAAGTAATAAACACCCGAATAACAAGTAGTAATGAAATATTACTAATAAGAAGATAAGAATATGAGCATATATGATATAATAACAATAATTATGACTCCTGAATAAGTCAATAACATTATTTAAATCATTATACAGGAGGTTTGGACACTTACGAAGCAAATCAGATCTACGGTAATGGAAATATGATAATCTCATTATTATTCGAGATTGTTTGTACTTTGGAATTTACCGGGATTTATTTTATCATCCACATCCATGTTCCCTCAATATGTAATATTGTTTCCCTCCACCTACAATTGTTTAAATCCAATTTTACCCTTCGGTGAGTTTTTAGTAAAAGATATGAAAGGAATCTTTTGTCGTTTTTTGTACAAGGTCCTTTTTGAATTTTCCGACAAAAGTACGAGAAGAAGGTTTTTTTAACTTATACAGCATGAATGGAATTTTAAAACATTATCTCCAATAAGTTTCCTTTAAAAGTTTTCAAGTTTATTTTTAATCAACATCTTTTAGGTTATAATTGTATGACATGTTATGAATGGAAAAGTGTTTTGAAGTAGAAAGGATATTTTCCTCAAGAATGGAGTTCAAGTGTTTTATCAAAATTATTTTCCATATAAGATAATATAGGGTTCTGTTTCTATACCTATTCTTACATTGATTTGATTATGTTGTGATGGAAATATTTTTATGAATTCCTTTATCATATATGAATTGTTTTATGATGTCATGATGGTTAAGATTCCAATTTTTATTGCATGGGTTATGCTATGATGTATGGTTTATGATTTTGTGGCACATATAAGAATGGTATCATTATGAGATGGGTGGTACCTATATATCCCTCCAATTAATTGGGTAAAGATTTTATATCTCATGAGATAGACATGGCTGGAACGGCAGGTTAAACCGGTTCAGTGAAACAGGACTGAAACGAGGAATGAACTCTGTTTAGAAATGGACTTTGTCCACTAAGATAGTCTTGGAAATGAGTCTTTGACTAATAAGAAATGATTATCTATGATTATGTGTGTATTCCCCAAAGCTTCATGTTTTACGTTATGATTATTGGTATTACATTTCACTTCTATGATTTATCCCATGTTATGATCTCTTTTGCAGTATAAGATTTTCAAAATGTTATGTTCTTATAAATACGATATGTTTGATATTTCTTTTGTTTAACCTTACTGAGAATTTGAGCTCACCCTTTTGTATGTTTTCTTTTCCGCAGGTTAGGAAGAAGGATATTAGGTAAGATATTCCAAAAAGGGACTCTAGATATGATGAAATAAATGGGAGACAATGTAGATGATTTATGAACCAGTTGTTTATGTTTCCTAGTTTCTAAAGACACTATACCTATACGGTCCTTTCCTGGTTTTGTTATATGTTGTAATATGTGTGCCTTAAATTCTAATGTAATAAAATTTTATGTAATGTATGGGTCATTATAGTTGGTATCAAAGGAATGGTATAGTCAACCTTTTTAAACTAGGATGTGAAAGCGTTAGTAAGAACCCTAAGGATAAGTCTAAGCATAGAACACAATCTTAGTGTTTTAGAACTGCCCATGAATAACCTCGGATAAGACCTTAAGTGTGAAATTTTATTCTTGATTGTGTGGTTTTCCTATTATAATTAGAGTTTCTCAAAATATTCTTCTTTGTTTTAGTGAATGGATAGAACCCGAAAAAACCGTGTTAATGCGGAATACGACAGGAAATGCAATGATTGTCCCCCTGAGCAACCAAACATTATGGGAAATGGAATGGAATATCTTGTAGCCATGCTCATACAACTTTCTCAAGCTATGAATCATGCAGGACTTCCAAACCAGCAAAGGAAGGAGAAAAATTCTATGGAATCCTTCATGAGGCAGCATCCACCCTCATTCAGCAGGTCTACTAATCCATTAGTTACTAAACAATGGATCAGTACTACTAAAAAGATATTTTCAGTTCATCAATTTTTTGAACGTGATAATGTCATCATATCAGTTTATCATTTGGACGGTGATTTGATCAATGGTGGAATCTTATTTAGAATACAAGGAAAAGGGATGATATTGAGTCCATGGAATGAGACGAGTTCTAGAACTTATTTTTCAATAAGTACTTCCCTCGTATTCTCCGAACAAAAATGGAGAAATATTTTCTTTAACTAAAGCAAAAGGATGATGAATCTGTTGGCACCTATTAAGGAAATTTTTAAAGACTTTCAAGGTATGCTTCTGGTATTATTATCCAACCTGAGAGTAAGATCGATCGATTATTTAGTGGCATAAAACCAAGTATTCAAAGGGCGTTAGCCATAAGGGACATTAATAGCTACGAGGAAATCGTTTGATGTGCTCTCAATGTCGAGATGGAGATTGGAGTAACCCATCAATCATATGGGGTTGATATGAGTAGGAAAAGGGAATTCAAAGGAAAATCTAAAGAGCACACTGAAAAGAAGATGAGATTTACCTTATGCTCAATGTGTGGAAAGAAACATGGAGGGAGTTGTCTTAAAGGGACAATTAAATGATTAAAATGTTGAAAGGATGTTCATCGGGCATTTGAATGACTCAATAATGGGAAGAAGATGTATAATGATGCATACAAAGTAAGGGTTACATAGAATGAACCTACTACACTTCAATGTTTCATGTGCAAGGAGAAGGGGCATTATTCCAATCAATGCCCAAATCCAAGGGTTTATGATGATGATCGACATCAACAAACTCTTAAGGCTAAAGTCAAAGGAAAGTCACATGTGATTTCTATCAGCGATGTGGAGTACAATAACGATGTGGTCAATGGTTCACTTTCCATCCACTCTAAAGTAGAAAATGTTTTATTTGATTTTGGATCCACCCACTACAATATTTCTGAAGAATTTTCTAAGGATATCACCATATTACCTCAACAATTTGACGTTGAGTTAGCTGTGACAACACCTAATAGCACAACCGTAGCATCAAAATTTTATAATTCTTTTCCGATTGAAGTTTGTGGGAAAGTGCTTCCTGCAAATCTTGTGATCCTTTCTATAGTAGAATTTGATTTAATTCATGGCATGGATTGACTTTCTTTATATAGATCTACTATAAATTGACAAATAAGGGAAGTCACCTTTCTTATTCCAGATCAATCTATGATCGTCTATCGATGCAAGGATGAACATAACCTTCCAGTGGAAATTTCTTCCATCTTATGGGTCATGATTCCACTAAATGAAGGTTATTTATCTCAAATGGTTGGTGAGAAACTCACGATTAAGAATATTCCCATTGTACGGGAGTTTGATGATGTATTTATGGAGGAAATTCCGGGTCTTCAACCATATTGTGAAGTTGAGTTTTCAATAGAACTCGTACCGGGTGCTTTGCCTATTTCAAAGACAACTTATAGAATGACCCCAATTGAGATGCAGGAATTGAAGAAGCAACTCCAAGAAAATCTTGATAAGGGATTCATATGCCCTAGTGCATCACCTAGGGGAGCACATGTTCTGTTTGTTAAGAAGAAAGATGGATCAAGGAGACTCTGCATTGATTATCGAGAACTTGACAAGATCACTATCAAGAACAAATATCCTCTCCCACGCATTGATGACTTATTTGACCAACTACGTAGAGATCAATACTTTTCCATGATTGATTTACGTTTAGGGTATAATCAATTAAGGGTCAAAAGGGAGGATATACCAAAGACGGCTTTCCGTACAAGTTATGGACATTATGAATTTATAGTGATGCCATTTGGTCTTACTAATGCCCCTGTTATCTTCATGGATCTAATTAATAGAGTCATTAGTGACTATCTTGATCAGTTTGTGGTAGTCTTTATAGATGTTATTCTTGTCTATTCAAAGAGAAAAGAATAACATGAATATCACTTGAGAATTATATTTAAGACCTTGAGAAAATAGAAGCTTTTTGCCAAATTTACCAAGTGTGAATTTTGGATTAAAAAAGTTTCATTTTGGGTCACATAATCTCAAAAGAGGGGATATATGTGGATCCAGCAAAAACAGATGTTATCGAAATATGGTCGAGAACTACAATAGTAACTGAGATCTAAATTTTTCTTGGTTTGGCTGGATATTACCAACGTTTTGTGAAATATTTTTCACGATTATATAATCCACTCACCAGGTTGAATCGGAACGGATTTAGGTTTGTTGGTACGGAGGAATGTGAAGAGAATTTCAAGGAGTTGAAAAGAAGGTTATCCAGTCCACCTGTACTCACACTACCTTGTAGTGGAGAAAGTTTTCTGATCTATAGTGATGCATCAAAGAAGGGATTGGGTTGTGTTCATATGCAAAATGATATGGTGATAGCTTATGCCTCACGAAAGTTGATAATCCATGAGAAAAATTACCCAACTAATGATTTGGAGTTAGCTGTGGTAATATTTGCATTAATGATTGGGAGACATTACCTTTATGGTGAAAGGTGTGATATTTATACTGATCATAAAAGTTTAAAGTATATTTTCACACAAAAGGAGATGAATATGCGCCAAAGAAGATGGTTGGAGCTGATTAAGGATTATGACTTCTCAGTCCATTACCACCCTGGGAAAGAAAACAAGGTAGAAGATGCATTAAGTCGACAAGAACATGTCAGCTTATCCATGATGAGGATCACAAAAGATCCAATATTTATGTATTAACAAAGGATGGATCTTGGAAATATAATGGAAAGGGAAAAATATTATCTTTCTCAAATGAATGTTCAGCTGTCTATACATGTGAAGATTAAATAGGCATATAAAGAAGATGTTGAGTTACAAAAGAAGGTAAGAAATGTTCCTGAATTCATCCTTGATTGTGATGGGATAATAAGGTTCAGGAATCAGGGTTGTATTCCTCCCATCCCCGAATTAAAGAAAGAGTTGCTGGTTGAGGCTCATAGTTCTTCATTCTCTATTCATCCTGGAAGCACGAATATGTATAGAGAACTGAAAGAGTACTGCTGGTGGGATGGCATGAAAAGAGATGTTGCTGAATATGTCTCTCAATGCTTGGTTTGTCAGCAAGTTAAATCTTAGAGATAGAAGTATAAGGGGATGTTACAACCATTACCCATACTCGAATGGAAATGGGAAAACATCACTATGGACTTTGTCACAGGGCTTTATAAAACATCCAAAGGAAAAAATTCTATCTGGGTCATAGTTGATCGCCTTAAAATGTCCGCACACTTCATTGCTATTAGAGAGGATTTCTCTCTAGATCAGCTTGCCATGATATATGTGAAGGAAGTTGTAAGATTGCATGGAGTACCACTTTCTATTATATCTAATCGGGATACGAGGTTTACCTCAAAGTTCTGGAGAAGTCTTCAGCATACTCTGGATACATAGTTGAGTTTAAGCACTGCTTATCATCCTCAGACAGACGGTCAGTCTGAGAGAACAATTCAAACTCTAGAAGATATGTTGAGAGCTTGCTCTATGGATTTCAAAGGTTGTTGGGATCAACACCAACCTTTGGTAGAATTTTCTTATAATAATAGCTTTCACTCGAGTATTCAGATGGCTCCTTATGAAGCTCTCTATGGAAATAAATGCAGGACTACAACTTGCTGGGATGAAGTTGGGGAAAGAATGCTTTTAGGACCTGATCTCGTTGATGAAATGGCAGAAAAGGTCCAATCTATTAAACAACACATAAGAGCAGCTCAGAGTCGACAGAAAAGTTATGCCGACAACCGAAGAAAAGACCTATAGTTTGAAGATGGTGATAAAGTGTTCTTACGAATATCTCCCGGGAATAGGGTAATGAGATTTGGAAAGAAGGGGAAGTTGAGCCCTAGATATATCAGTGCTTTCAATATACCGGATCGTGTTGGGAAGGTAGCTCACCTATTGGCGCATTCACCGAATCTCTCTCAAGTTCAAGATGTGTTCCATGTATCTCTCCTGAGAAAGTACATATTTGATCCTTCACATTAACTCAGCTCAGAAGTTGTACCGCTGGAGCATGATCTCTCTTATGAAGAACAGACGATAGAGATTCTAGATCGTAGCGAAAATGTCCTACAAAACAAGACCACTTTCTTGGTGAATGTTTTATGGAGGAACCACCAATTAGAAGAAGCTACATGGGAGATTGAGGATATGATGAGGGAGAGGTATCATCATTTGTTTGTTACAAAGTGACGAATTTCGAGGGCAAAATTCATTTTAAGGGGGTAGAATGTAACGCCCGAGACTTTTATTAGAAATATTTTGTTTTTATATAAATAATCAATGGAATCTTTCACTACACACAACACTATCTCATCTTTCTTTACACGCAATCACGGCCTTCCTCGATAGCTTGCGTCGTACGCAATACCAAGTTTCACTAAACAATGATATGCTATTAAAATATTATTAAAACTAGCCGTTATGAATATTAATAACCACTTTTTGAAAGTTTTTTCAATTTTATTTTTTAAAATTGTCTTAATTTTTGGATTCGGAATATCGAAATTATCCTAGGGTGAAATTTTGGTATTTTTCTGAAAAATTTTAATTTTTGAGGAATAGTGAGACTACTAAGTGGTAGTTAAAAAACTGAATTTTTTCATAAAACTTAATTTTACTGCTTCTGTGAGTGGAATTTCAAAAATATGATAGACACGGTTAATATAAAGGACTAAAATATGGTTCAATGAGATGAAAATAATTTCTTGTGAATAGTATCTTTTTACCACGGATAAAAGTAAACAGGGTAGTTAAGGGTAAAAATGATATTATTATTACCCTAACACATGTCCTATTTCTATTGGATAAGTGTAATTAGACCAAAAACAACATTAGGAATAAAATACCACCATTAAGGCCCACTTGGATTAGATTAGGACATTTATTATCAATTTATTTAAAGAAGGGTTAAAATAGTTAAAATCAATGTTTAATAACTAAATAATTTCTAATACAGGGTTATACATAAGATAAATTCTACTATAAATATTCCTTATAAAAATAAAAATATTTCCTAGATAATTTTATTTTATTTATAATTTTTAGACATTAAATAATTTAATTTATTTATGACACAATGATGATGCAGTAATTATCATATTAATGAAATATTGACATAATTGATGTTATAAATACCCAAATAAATGTAATTTGAGACTTTTTATGAATTCGAATAATTTTCTAGTGTAATATGACATGTTAGTATTGATTTAATAAATTTTTTTCAAACTAATCATTCTGTTATGATTTTCTCAAAAATCTGTTACTAAACAGTGTCAAAATTGACATAATATAGTTTTTAAAACAAATATTATATTATTAATTGTTATTTTATTCCTAAAAATATAAGGTTCAGAAAAATGACTTATATAATGATATATATATATTTATAATAAACAATTTGGGGTTCGTTTTTCTTGTTATAGTATGTTTATTAACCTTATAGTGTAAGAACACAAGAAGACACGGTAAAAGTAAAATTATTTAACTTTATATTAACTCTAAATGATAAGGTTAAAATAGGAACCAAAACTTTTTTAAATTCTATTTCATGAGATTATATCAACCCATACCCACCTTAGCATCAAAATAAATCAATTTGAAGCAATTTAAAACAGAAGTTTTCTTTATAATAAAATAATATTTTTAGTTTTCCAAAGGAGCCCCTCTCCTCCTTTATAAAAGGGAACCTCCTACCCCTCTTCCTCACACCACTTTGAGCCTTAATTCTCGGCCAACCCCTGAAAAGTTCTCCTATCCACTTCCCTAGAAACATCCTAGAGGTTCTGGTCTTCTTCAAAAAACAATTTTAGAGCCCTAAAAGGAGGTCTCAAAGAAGCGCTTCAAAGAAGAGGTAATGTCTGTTACCGATTCTTTCAACTTTATTTCTTCTTCCACTTCTTCTTCTTTATTTGTATCATTATGAAGTAATAACATCAGTATCAATAATATACTGATATTTTATTATAAGTATGAAACAACCTTATTTCAGCATCTATCCATCCTACAGAATACGAAATCACCGCGCGTGCGTACATACGGAATATCGTCTCCACTCCGTGGTGTAATCTATTTTCCACCACCACCTTACTGGGATGGGTATAATGGTGTAAATAATGACTATATATGACTATTTTAAAGTTATATTGATTCTAAAATAGTATACATACACTCCAATACAATACCACGTTCATGGGAATGATATCATCGCTCGTGCGTACGTACGGAATACCGTCTCCACGATGTGATGTGACTCGTTCTACATGATCTTCATTGCATAATGATTATATATATGAATTGAATGAATGAATGTGATATATATTACACTAATAACATTATGTAAATGAGGTATCTATAACCTAAACAGAAGAATAAGAATTTATTTGACAAAACATGCATAAGAACAAAAAGTAATAAACACCCGAATAACAAGTAGTAATGAAATATTTCTAATAAGAATCTAGAAATATGACCATAAAATATATCATAACAATAATTATGATTCTTTAATAAGTCAATAACATTATTTAGATCATTATACAGGAGGTTTGGACACTTACGAAGCAAATCGGATCTAAGGTAAGAGAAATATCACAATCTCATTTTTATCCGAGATTGTTTGTACTTAGGAATTTACGGGGATGTATTTTATCATCCACGTCCATGTTACCTCAATATGTCATATTGTTTCCATCCACCTACAATTGTTTAAATCCAATTTTACCCTTCGGTGAGTTTATTGTAAAGGATATGAAAGGAATCTTTTGTCGTTTTTCGTACGAGGTACTTTTTGACTTTTCCGACAAAAGTACGAGAAGAATGTTTTTTTTAAATTATACGGCATGAATGTTTTTTTAAAACATTATATCCAATAAGTTTCCTTTTTAAGTTTTCATGTTTATTTTTAATCAACATATTTTAGTTTATAATTGTATGACATGTTAAGAAAGAAAAACTATTTTTGAAGTAGAAAGGATATTTTCCTCAAGAATGGAGTTCAAGTGTTTTATCAAAATTATTTTCCATATAAGATAATATAGGGTTCTGTTTCTATCCCTATTATTACATTGATTTGATTATTTTGTGATGGAAATATTTTAATAAATTCCTTTATCTTATATGAATTGTTTTATGATGTCATGATGTTTAAGATACCCATTTTTATTGCATGGGTTATGCTATGATGTATGGTTTATGATTTTGTGGTACACATAAGAATGGTATAATTATGAGATGGGTGGGACCTATATATCCCTCCAATTAATTGTGTAAAGATTTTATATCTCATGAGATAGACAGGGCTAGAACAGTAGGTTAAACCAGTTCAGTGAAACATGATAAAAATGATGAATGAACTCGGTTCAGAAATGGACTTTGTCCACTAAGATAGTCTTGGCAATGAGTCTTGAATAATAAGAAATGATTCTCTATGATGATGTGTATATGCCACAAAGCTTCATGTTTTAAGTTATGATTATTGGGATTACATTTCACTTCTATGATTTATACCATGTTATGATCTCTTTTGCAGGATAAGATTTTCAAAATGTTATGTTCTTATAAATATGATATGTTTGATATTTCTTTTGTTTACCCTTACTGAGCATTTGAGCTCACCCTTTTGTATGTTTTCTTTTCCCCAGGTCAGGAAGAAGGATATTATGTACGTTATGCCAAAAAGGGACTCTAGACATGGTGAAATAAATGGGAGACAACATAGATGATTTATGAACCAGTTTTTTATGTTTCCCAGTTTCTAAAGACACTATACCTATACGGTCCTTTCCTGGTTTTGTTATATGTTTTAATAAGTGTGCTTCAATTCTAATGTAATAACAATGTATGTAAAGTATTGGTCATTATAGTAGATATTAAAGGAAAGGTATAGTCAACCTTTGGAAACATGGATGTGAAAGCGTTAGTAAGAACCCTAAGGATAAGTCTAAGCATAGAACACAATCTTAGTGATTTAGAAATGGCCATGAAAAACCTACGATAAGACCTTAAGTGTGAAATTTTATTCTTGATTTTGTGGTTTTACTATTATAATTATAGTTTCTCACACTATTCTTCTGTGTTTTAGTCAATGGCTGGAACCCGAAGGAACCGTGTTAATGCAGAATGCGACGGGAAATGCAATGATTGTCCCCCTGAGCAACCAAACGTTATGGGAGCTAGAATGAAAAATCTTTTATCCATGCTCACACAAATTTCTCAAGATATGAATCATTCCAGACTTCCAAACGAGCAAAGGAAGGAGAAACATTTTGTTGAATCCTTCATGAGGCAGCGTCCACCCTCATTCAGTGGGTCTACTGATCCATTAGTTGCTGAACAATGGATCGGTACTACTAAAAAGATATTTTTAGTTCATCAATGTTCTGAACATGATAAAGTCATCTTAGCAGTTTATCGTTTGGAAGGTGATGCTGATCAATGAATGGGATGAGTTCAAGAACTTATTTTTCAATAAGTACTTCCCTCATATTCTCCGAAAAAATGGAGAAAGAGTTTCTTGATCCGAAGGAAAAGGATGATGAATATGTAGGTACCTTTGAAGCAAATTTTACAAGACATTCAAGGTACACTTCTAGTATTATTATCCAACCTGAGAGAAAGATCGATCGATTCTTTAGTGGCTTAAAACCAAGTCATCGAAGGGCGTTAGCCATAAGGGACTTTAATAGCTACGAGGAAATCGTTCGATGTGATCTCAAAGTCGAGATGGATATTGGAGTAACCCATCAGTCATATGGGTTTAATAAGAAGAGGAAAATGGAATTCAAAGGAAAATCTAAAGAGAACACTGAAAAGAAGATGAGCATTCCCTTATGATCAAAGTGTGTAAAGAAACATGGAGGGAGTTGTCTTAAAGGGACAAGTAAATGTTTCAAATGTGGAAAGGAAGTTCATCGGGCATTTGAATGCCACAATGATGGGAAGAAGATGTCTAATGATGCAAAAAAGGAAGGGATACACAGAATGAACCTACTACACTTCAATGCTTCAAGTTCAAGGTGATGGGGAATTATTCCAATCAATGCCCATATCCAACGGTTGATGATGATGGTCAACGTGAACAAACTCTTAAGGCTAAAGACAAAGGAAATTCACATGCAATTTCTATCAGCGATGTGGAGTACAATAACGATGTGGTGAAAGGTACACTTACCATCCACTCTAAAGTAGAAAATGTTTTATTTGATTCTTGATCCACCCAATCCTTTATTTTTGATGAATTTTCTAAGGATATCACTTTATTACCTCAACAATTAGATGTTGAGTTAGCTGTGACAACCCCTAATGGCACAATAATATCATCAAAAGTTTATAATTCTTCTCCGATTGATGTTTGTGGGAAAGGGCTTTCTGAAAATCTTGTGATCCTTTCTATAGTGGAATTTGAAGTGATTCATGGAATGTATTAGCTTTCTTTATATGGATCTCCTATTAATTGCCATAGGAGGGAAGTCACATTTCATATTCCAGATCAATCTATGATCGTCTATCAATGCAAGGATGAACTTAACCTTCCGGTGGACATTTCTTCCATCTTATGGGTATTGATTCCATTAAATGAAGGTTATTTATCTCAAATGGTTGGTGAGAAAATCATTATTAAGAATATTCCCATTGTACGGGAGTTTGATGACGTCTTTCCGGAGGAATTTTCGGTTTTTCCACCAACTCGTGAAGTTGAGTTTTCAATAGAACTCGTACCAGGTGCTTTTCCTATTTCAAAGACACCTTATAGAATGGCCCCAATTGAGTTTCAGGAATTGATGAAACAACTCCAAGAAAATCTTGATAAGGGATTCATATGCCCTAGTGCATCACCTTGGGGAGCACCTGTTCTATTTGTTAAGAATAAAGATGGATCAATGAGACTATGCATTGATTATCGAGAACTTAACAAGATCACTATCAAGAACAAATATCCTCTCCCACGCATTGATGACTTATTTGACCAACTACGCGGAGCTCAATACTTTTCCAAGATTGATCTTCGTTCAGGGTATCATCAATTAATGGTTAAAATGGAGGATATACCAAAGTAGGCTATCCGTACAAGTTATGGACACTATGAATTTATAGCGATGTAATTTGGTGTTACTAATTCTCCTACTATCTTCATGGATCTGATGAATAGAGTCATTAGAGACTATCTTGATCAGTTTGTGGTAGTCTTTATAGATGATATTATTGTTTATTCAAAGATAAAGGAAGAACATGAAGATCACTTGAGAATTATATTGAAGACCCTGAGAAAAGAGAATCTTTATGCCATATTTACCAAGTGTGAATTTTGGCTTCAAAAAGTTGAATTTTGGGTCACATAATCTCAAAAGAGGGGATATCTGTGGATCAAGTAAAAACAGAGGTTATCGAATGATGGTCGAGACCAACAACAGTAACTGAGATCTGAAGTTTTCTTGGTTTGGCTGGATATTATCGACGTTTTGTGAACGATTTTTCATGATTATCTAATCCACTCACCAGGTTGACTCGGAAAGGAGTTTAGTTTTTTTGGATGGAGGAATGTGAAGAGAATTTCAAGTAGTTGAAAAGAAGGTTATCCAGTTCACTTGTGCTCACACTACCTTGTAGTGGAGAAATGTTTGTGATCTATAGTGATGCATCCAAGAAGGGATTGGGGAGTGTTCTTATGAAAAATGATATGGTGATACCTTATGCCTCACGATAGTTGAAAATCCATGAGCAAAATTACCCAACTCATGATTTGGAATTAGCTGTGGTAATATTTTCATTAATGATTTGGAGGCATTATCTTTATGGTGGAAGGTGTGATATTTATACTGATCATAAAAGTTTAATGTATATTTTCACACAAAAGGAGCTGAATATGTTCCAAAGAAGATGGTTGGAGCTGATTAAGGATTACAAATGATCAATCCATTACCACCCTGGGAAAGAAGACAAGGTGGAAGATGCATTAAGTCGACAGGACCATTCCAGTTTATCCATGATAAGGATCACAAAAGATTCAATATTTATGGATTTACAAAGGAGGGATCTTGGAATTATAATGGAAAGGGAAAAATCTTATCTTTCTCAAATGAATGTTTAACAGTCTATACATGTGAAGATTAAAAAGGCACAGAAAGAAGATGTCGAGTTACAAAAGAATGTGAGAAATGTTCCTGAATTCAACATTGATTATGATGGGATAATAAAGTTCAAGAATTGGGTTTGTATTCCTCCCATCCCCGAATTAAAGATGGAGCTGCTGGATGGGGCTCATAGTTCTTCATTCTCTATTCATCCTGGAAGCATGAAGATTTATAGAGACCTGAAAGTGTACTTCTTATGGGATGGAATGAAAAGAGGTGTTGCTGAATATGTCTCTCGATGCTTGGTTTGTCAGCAAATTAAAGGTGAGATACAGAAGTCTAAGGGGATGTTACAAACATTACCCATACCCAAATGGAAATGGGAAAACATCACTATGGACTTTGTCATAGGACTACCAAAAACATCCAAAGGAAATAATGCTATCTGGGTCATAGTTGATCGCCTTACAAAGTCCGCACACTTCATTGCTATTAGAGAGGATTTCTATCTGGATTAGCTTTCTAGGATATACGTGAAGGAAGTGGTAAGATTCCATGGATTACCACTTTCTATTATATCTGATCGGGATCTGAGGTTTTCCTCAAATTTATGGCGAAGTCTTTAACATACTCTGGATACAGAGTTGAGTTTCCGCACTTCTTATCATCCTCAGACAGACGGTCAGTCTGAGAGAACAATTCAAACTCTAGAAGATATGTTGAGAGATTGCTCTATGGATTTCAAAGGTGGTTGGGATCAACACCTACCTTTGTTGGAATTTTCTTATAATAATATCTTTCACTCCATTATTCAGATAGCTCCTTATGAATCTCTCTATTGAAAGAAACGCAGGACTCCAACTTGCTGGGATGAAGTTGGGGAAAGAAAGCTATTAGGACCTGATCTAATTGATGAAATGGCCGAAAATGTCCGATATATTCAACAACACATAAGAGCAGCTGAGAGTCGACAAAAAAGTTATGCCGACAACCGAAGAAAAGACCTAGAGTTTGAAGTGGGTGATAAAGTGTTCTTACCAATATCTCCCTGGAAGAGGGTCATGAGATTTGGAAAAAAGGGGAAGTTGAGCCATAGATATATCGGTCCTTTCGAAATACTGGATCCTGTTGGGAAGGTAGATTACTGATTGGTGCATACACCAAATCTCTCTTAGGTTCACGATGTGTTCCATGTATCTCTCTTGAGAAAGTACATACCTGATCCTTCACATGTACTCAGCTCAGAAGTTGTACCGCTGGACCAAGATCTCTCTTATGAAGAACAGCCTATAGAGATTCTGGATCGTAGCAAAAAAGTCATATGAAACAAGACCACTTTCTTGGTGAATGTTTTATGGAGGAACCACCAATTAGAAGAATCTACATGGGATCTTGAGGATTTGATGAGGGAGATGTATCCTCATCTATTTTTTTCAAAGTGACGAATTTCGAGGGTGAAATTCATTTTAACGGGGGTAGAATGTAACGCCCGAAACTTTTATGAGAAATATTTTGTTTTTATATAAGTCATCAAAGGAATCTTTCACTACAAACAACACTAGCTTGTCTTGCTATACACGCAATCGCGACCTTCCTCGATAGCTTGCGTCGTACGCAATACCGAGTTTCACTAAACAATGATATGCTATTAAAATATTATTAAAATTAGCCATTATGAATAGTAATAACCACTTTTTGGAATTTTGTAAATTTTAGTTTTCAAAATTGACTTCATTTTTGGATTCGGAATATCAAAATTAGCCTACGGTGAAATTTTGGTATTTTTCTGAAAACTTTCAATTTTTGATGAATAGTGAGACCACTAAGTTGTAGTCAAAAAACAGAATTTTTTCATAAAATATAATTTTACCGCTTTTGTGAGTGGAATTTAGAAAATCCGAGAGACACGGTTAATATCAAGGACTAAAATTTGGTCAATGAGATGAAAATAATTTTTGGTGAATAGTAACTTTTTATCACGGTTAAAAGTAAATATGCTATTTAAGGGTAAAAATGATATTACTATTACCCTAACACATGTCCTATTTGTATTGGAGAAGTGTAATTCGACCAAAAAATTCTTAGAAATAAAATATGACCACTAAGGCGCACATGGATTAGATTAGGACATTTATTATAAATTTATTTAAAGAAGAGTTAAAATAGTTAAAATAAATGTATAATAACTAAAGAATTTTTAATATAGGGTTATACATAAGATAAATTCGACTATAAATATTAATTAGAAATATAAAATTATTTCCTACATAATGGTATTTTATTTATTATTTTTAGACATTAAATAATTTAATTTGTTTATGACACAATGATGATGCAGTAATTATGTTATTAATGAAATATTGAAAAAATTGATGTTATAAATAACCAAATAATGTAATTTGAGACTTTTTATGAATAAAAAAAATTTATAGGTTAATATGACAATGTAGTTTTTATTTAATTAATTTTTTTTCGAACTAATCATTCTGTTACGATTTTCAAAAAAATCAATTACTAAATAGTGTCAAAATTGACATAAAATAGTATTTAAAAAATGTATTATATTATTAATTGTTAAATATTTCCTAAAAGTATAAGGTTCGGCCAAATGACTTATATAAGGTTATATATATTAATAATAAACAACTTGGGGTCCGTTTGGCTTGTTATAGTAAGTTTATTAACCTTATAGTGTAAGAACACAAGAAGACACGGTAAAAGTAAAATTATTTAACTCAATGTTAAATCTAAATGATAAGGATAAAATGGTAACCCAAACTTATCTAAATTCTATTGGATGATAGGATTTCGACCCATCCCCAACTTAGCTTCGAAATAAATCAATTTTGAGCTATTTAAAACCGAATTTGGCTTTATAATAAAATACTATTTTTAGTTTTCCAAAATAGCCCCTCTCCTCCCTTATAAAAGGGAACCTCCTCCCCCTCTTCCTCACACAACTTTGATCCTTAAATCTAGGCCAACCCCTGCCAATTTCTCCTGTCCACTTCCCAAGAAACATCCTAGAGTTCATGGTCATCTTCAAAGACCAATTTTAGTGCCCTAAAAAGCGGTCTCAAAGAAGCGCTTCAAAGAAGAGGTAATGTCCGTTAGCGATTATTTCAACTTTATTTTTTCTTCCACATCTTATTATTTAGTTGTTTCATTATGAAGTAACAAAATCAGTATCACTAATATACTGATATGTTATTATATGTATGAAACAACCCTATTTCACCATCTATCCATCCAACGAAAAATGAAATCATCGCGCGTGCGTACGTACGAAATACCGTCTCCATGCCGTGGTGTAATCTATTTTCAACCAACACCTTACTTTGATTCGTATAATGGTGAAAATAATGATTATATATGACTATTGTAATGTGATATTGATTCTGAAATAGTATACATACAGTCCAATACAATTCCACGTTCATGGGAACGATATCATCGCTCGTGCGAACGTACGGAATACCGTCTCCACGATGTGATGCGACTCGTTCTACATGAACTTCATTGCATAATTATTATATAAATGAATTGAATGAATTAATATTATATATATTACACTAATTCCATTCTTTAAATGAGTCATCTATAAGATAAAGAGAAGAATAAGAATTTATTGGACAAAACACACATAAGAACAAAAAGTAATAAACACCCGAATAACATGTTGTACTGAAATATTACTAATAAAAAGCTAAGAATATGACCATATATGATATCCTAACAATATGTATGATTCTATAATAAGTAAATATCATTATTTAAATCATTATAGAGGAGTTTTGGACACTTACGAAGAAAATCGGATCTAAGGTAAGGGAAATATCACAATCTCATTTTTATCTGAGATTGTTTGTACTTTGGAATTTACTAGGATGTATTTTATCATCTACGTCCATGTTCCCTCAATATGCAACATTTTTTCCATCCACCTACATTTGTTTAATTCAAATTTTACCATTTGGTGAGTTTTTAGTAAAGGATCTGAAAGAAATCTTTTGTCGTTTTTCGTACGAGGTAATTTTTTACTTTTCTAACAAAAGTATGAGAAGAATGTTTTTTTTACTTATACAGAATGAATGGATTTTTAAAACATTATCTACAATAATCTTCCATTACATGTTTTCAGGTTTATTTTTAATCAACATCTTTTAGTTTATAATTGTATGACATGTTAAGAAAGGAAAAGTGTATTTCATGTAGAAAGGCTATTTTCCTTGAGAATGGAGTTCAAGTGTTTTATCAAAAATATTTTCCATCTAAGATACTATAGGGTTCTGTTTCAATCCCTATTATTACCATGATTTGATTATGTTGTGATGGAAATATTTTTATGAATTCCTTTATCTTATATGAATTGTTTTATGATGTCATGATGATTAAGATTCCCATTTTTATTACATGGGTTATGCTATGATGTATGGTTTATGATTTTGTGGCACACATAATAATGGTATCATTATGAGATGGGTGGGACATATATCTCCCTCCAATTCATTGTGTAAATATTTTATATCTCATGAGATAGACATGGCTGGAACGGCAGGTTAAACCAGTTTAGTGAAATAGGACTGAAACGAGGAATGAACTCGGTTCAGAAATCGAATTTGTCCACTAAGATAGTCTTGGCAATGAGTCTTGAATAATAAGAAATGATTCTCTGTGATTATGTGTATATGCCACAAAGCTTCATGTTTTATGTTATGATTATTGGGATTACATTTCACCTCTATGATTTATCCCATGTTATGATCTCTTTTGTAGGATAAGATTTTTTAAATGTTATGTTCTTATCAATATGATATGTTTGATATTTCTTTTGTTTACCCTTACTGAGCATTTGAGATCACCCTTTTTTATGTTTTCTTTTCCCTATCTCAGGAAGAAGTATATTAAGTAGGATATACCAAAAAGGGACTCTAGATATGATGAAATAAATGGGAGACAATGTAGATGATTTATGAACCAGTTATTTATGTTTCCCAGTTTCTAAAGGCACTATACTTGTACGGTCCTTTCCTATTTTGTTATATGTTTTAATAAGTGTTCTTAAATTTTAATGTAATAACAATGTATGTAAAGTATGGGTTGTTATATTATAATTGTAGTACATTAAAAAAATAATCAAAATGTAATCCTTAATTTATTTTAAATGATGATGTACATGTTTATATTCATTATTTGTAAACTAAAATTAAAAAAATTAAAATTTCAACTTTTAATAGAAATTTTTTGATATTTATGAAATTCATTAAAATAATTTTTAGTAAAATCATGTCTAAATTTTCATTCAATTCTTATTCATGATATTTATTTTATAAATTATAATATTTAATTACTTATATTAGTCATGGTAAAAATTATTTTCTATAAAATTTATTACTATGAGAATAAATAATTATTTCAATGGTCATGTTACTATTTTGAATTGTATGAAAAATATTCCCAATATCCAGGTAACTATAAAAATGGTCACATATAATTTAAAAAATACCACTTCAATCATTCATTGAATATTCAATAAAAATCATCCTAATGTTATATATTTTAATTTTATATTATATTCAAAATTTTAAAAAAATCATTTATATATTGTTCAGTATCCTATATAAATACATTATTCGACATATACCTTTAGATGGTAATGTAATCTATTTTAGATATTATATTAATTAAAAGAATGTTCCATATATGACATTATTAATTCCATGTATGATATATTGTAGATCCACAATATTTATAATTTGTTTGAATATATTTTAGTGATTTTATAGTAAGTCATAATATATCAACTCTATTATTAAATTTGTGCAACATATAATTTATTAAAAAATTGGGAATTCAAGAGATTGAATATTATAAATAATAGGACTATACATAAGATGTGGTGATATTCAAGTATTATTGTAATATGATTAGTCAAATTCTTAGAATAGAAGATATATTATATGATATGATCATGTTGTGTGGAATTTTCTTTATTTATATTGGTTACTAAGGAGAATCATGAATAAAGAGATTGGAGAGTACAATAGAAATGAGTTGAAGGGTTTGGATCCATCAGCTTTACTGTGATATACTTGTGAGAGATTCACCAAGTAGTAATGATGATTTTAGTATTCAATTTCGATGATCGTTTTGGTTTTTATCCATCTTAAAAAGAATAAAGAGTAAATAAATTTTTAAAAAAATGAGTGTTACGCAACCATAATATTTTGGTGATCACTATGATATTTTACAAAACCAAGGATAATTCGATATAAGATACATTTCAAGGATATTTTTTTGGTTACTATAGTAGAAGTTGATTCATAATATTAAATACAACAAGGAACAAACCATGTTAAATATACTATGTTCATTATGAGAATCCCATGATATATGAAGTTGGATTAAATATAGATGAGAGAGATCCAAGATGTAATATATTTCTTGGTGTTTCATTATTAATGTTAACATGGATTAAGTAAATATTTCCTGAAACACATATAGTAGATATATTCATAAAAATAATGTATATTGTGGTGGTTCATTATATTGAAAACATATTTCTATAGAGGAATATTTATGTGATATAAATGATATTGAAGATGAACAGTATAAAAAATTAAATTGATGAAAATTAGATTCCTGATTTCATTTGGAATGTGTAATTACATGGATAAGAAGGAAATGGATTAAAAAATATATTTCTTTTGAACTAGATACACTATAATTGGATAGATTAAATTTTAAATAGTGGCCAGGATCAATTTGTGGTTGGAGAGACCAGTGTGATGATATAATCAGAATATAGGGTATAATCATGTCATTTAAATGACATGAAGTTAAACTATCCTGATGAACATATTCTATATAATAACAACAGTTAGTGATTTGATTTTCTTTTAGTATATAAAATCTATTTATTCTATTTATGGAGTGATATCATCATAAAATTTCCTATTTGGATATAATTGAAAATGGATTACTTAATTTTTATTGGTCACTATATTTATGGAATGTTGTGTCTCATAATGGCACTCTGAAATTTGAGTCATGGAGGAAATTATTTTCTCATATGACTTATATAATCCGTGGTTGTAAACACATTTGATTATAAAATATGAATTTATGTTTGGGTGACAAGGTAGTCCTCAAATGGTGTATACATCAATAAAGAACATTTAAAATCATTTTTTCTCTTGCTACCTCATATTTTGATGCATACTATAAAATATTAAGATAATATATTGAATTAATTATTAAATTAGTTTATTAATGTTGTTTAATTTATAATTTAGGACATACCTAATAATTATATTGATTAATCCCCCAGTGTATTATTTTTCTATTTAGAATGGGGAATCAGTATACTCCAGGTCCTATAATTTATCTCATTATAGTCTGGTCAAATATGTGTCAATAACTATATTAATTATATAAAAATATTATTTAACCAAATTAATATTATTTCAAAATATTAATTAACATTTTTTATCGTATATTTATTTCATAAAAAGGGAATTATAAATGTATAATGTTGTCAGACAATGGATGTTCTATATGTTTATTTATAAACTATTTAATATTTAATAGAATAGTAATAATTTATTGATAAAATTTATCCATGCAAAAAAAAATAACAACTTTATAAATTTCAATTACATTTTTTGTAATAATTTATATAATGTTATTTATAACAATTATAAGAAAACTTATTAGTATAATTTATTTTATTTGTGATTGTTAAATTCGGATTTTGAGATTGTTGTATACAATTTTTTTGATATAATAATTATTTATATAATTAATTATTGGAAATAAATAATATAATATAATATAGATTAAAATTAATTGATATGGAAGAAATATTTTCATTAATTTAACATTTATAATGTTTCTTGTATCTATGACATGAAATTTAAAAATTGTATTATACCCTCACAATTTATGATTTAAATATAATTTTAATCTATATAGTATCATATATTAGTATTTAAAAATAAAAATGTATGTACCCCATTTAATAATTTTATTAAATGATTATTTTCCTCATAAAAAATGTAAGATGTTATATAATTTTAAAAATATTTTTTTTACGTAACGATTTCCATTGAAATTTTACAATTACTTGTTTATGTGAAAACATTAATCACATATCATCTGATTAAATTATAAATTTTACTTTGATGGAGGTGTATGATTCTATTGAAATGAGGTTGTTTATAGTGAATCACACAATAATGGATTTGAAAATATATTTATCTGCATACAGTATAGATTTGAGATACAAGATAGAAGATATTTCATTAATTACATTCCACTTTTTAGTAATATAATATTGAAATAATTTGATAGTAATATGGATAAAAACATGATCAAAATTTCAATCCCAAAAGAGCGGATGTTGTTGGGGGGGGATGTTGCAAATAAATGAATCCAATTTGAAAATTTTAGTAACATTAAAAGGAAATAATACAATGATTTAAAAAAAATGAAAATACCATCATTATTATACCCATATGATGTATGAATATATATATATATATATGTGACTTCCACACCATGTGTGAATGTCATTTTCTATTGGTTAAATAATAATGATACATGGTCAGATGTAGTAGATAATATTCTAACAACAATATAAATTCTCTTCAAATGTGATTATAATACTATAAAATTCAATATCTAATTAATAAAAAATAATATATTTTTGAACATGTATATTAAGGAATTTAATAATTTCTTGATCCTCTTCCACCACTAAAATACACTATATAAGGTGGGAAGAAAAATCTAGGATTATCAAGCCCTATTAATATTTTTCAATAACTCCAACATTCATTAAACCTTGAACACAAGAGATGTATTTGTTGAATTTAATAACATTATATTAGGTTTCCATTTTACTTATAATCTCCCCGCATCTATGGAGAAACCAAACATGGACAACAACTTATTGTCTGAATAAAGACCTGCAACTCCTATTTTAGAGGAACACCTTTATCATGTCATTAAATAGAATGGTGTTGATCCAGAAATTTAATATAATGTACTATAGGATCATTTAGATACCCCAATGATAAAATATTTTCTGATATTCCAATAAGATTTATCAATCTATAGTTTCAATAATGATCCACCCCTTTCCATGTGATACATTACCACAAAAAATTTCCAACTTATCTAAATGTACCCCCACTTAGTGTTAACCCTCTCAATAACACCTAAAATTATTTTATTCTATGTCGAATTATTCAAAACATATTCACTATTAAGGGATATGTTATTAGTTTTTCTAACTATTGAGTTAATGAATTATTATCAAATTATTGTTGTTGGAATGATTATTCAAGAGAGATTATAATAATTTGGAATATATTGGTTTATATTCTGTAAAGAAGGAAATAAAATTTTGTATGAATGTGGAAAAAATAGATTCATGAACCTATAATGCCATGATTAGATGAATAATTACTCATATTATTAATTTTGGAACATGTAAAATCTCATGAGGGAGAAGTTGATATTAATAAAAAATAAGGATCTGTAGAAAATTTCATTCTTTGCAGTACTTCATATTCATCGTATCCTCAAAAAATACATTATTAAAAATAAATTATTTTAATACTAATCATTTAAACCATCTATGCATCTATGGTGGGAAAATAATTTACAATGTTTATTTTGAATGTTATACAGCTTCGAATGAGTAATAAAGAGACAAATAAACTATGATTTTAGTAACAAATGTCTCTATTCCCATTAATCCACAGTGAAATATATATAAAAGGATGAACATATGAATTCAAAGTTCTATAAATATTTGATTAAACAGATATTATGGGCCAAAGAATGGGAAATCAAAATAAAATTTCTTAATAAAATAAAGAAGAGTGTGATTTCCATTATATAGACTAACACATGAATATTTCTTGTAAACAAAACTTTTTTTTTCAAAAACATTTTGTTTAACACCCAGATGTAGAAGAATTATTGAATTTATTTAACAAATATAATATTAATGATGTTATTATTAATTAGAGTCGAAAATGATTATTTTTAGAGCCTTTTAATGTTTTTACCTCTATTTTGGTAAATTTTTATATTGATATAATTTGAATGGGGTCGAGAAATATTCACTATGGACCTATATGATTATTTCTCTAAATTATTGAAAATGGATTTTATTGGATTATAAAGCTAACCATGTTTTTTTTGATTTTTTTATTATGATGAATTATAACACTATAATTAGATAAGGGAGAAACATAATAAACATATAAAAATCATTGTTTTTAAAACCCATCATGTCATGAATGATCATTAATATATAGGTTGAACATAAGTTATAGATAAAAACATTTATTTTATTTTTAATAATACAATAACCTTAATTATTTTAAAAATTATTAATAATCCAAGTAAAATGTAAAATATTATTAGAACATAAAATACTAACATATAACATGGAATATAAAAAGAAGTAACAATATAAGACAAATAATACATACATAAATTTAAATTTATGCATCAACCCTTTATCAAAATCCTTATAGATATTTTTATTGAGTAAATCCAATAGAAATTTAATAGGTCTTGGTGAGATTGGGGAACCATATATCAAACACCATGTCAATTTGAAAAATCCAAATAATATCTTCCCAAGATAAATCATAAACAATAGAGAGGATAAAATCCTAGATCAAATTTCAATATAATACTAATACAAATAACACTTATTGTGATCTTAGATTAGAAGTACATATCCCTATTGTTCATATCCTTATCCATGAAAATATTGATCATAAAATTTGTAAAAATCAATACTCAATCTTGATCATGAATATTTTCATGGACCATCCCAATATCTTCATAAAACATAATCCCTATCATGAATCCATGGTATTACTTTTAAACCATGATTTCATGATAAAAGGGAAATATCACATTGAGAACGGTGGCCAATAACAATTATTAGATGTTTCAGATGATGAAAATATGAAATTACTCAAATGTATTTTTTTGCATTACATTTTGAATGGGATAGAATATAATAGTATACATATCTCTATGTCCTAGTGATCTCTCTAGGTGGTTATTTTTAATGAAAAAATTATTTTTATCTATTCTGAGATGAAGATCCATCCATTTATTGTCTTAGTCATTAATGGGAAATGAATAATTATGAAATAATTATAATTATATTTGTTATTCCTGATATATAATCCCTTGTTCATAATAGTAACTGGTACGAGTTTTGGTGATGTGTTCCAATATAAAATTTCTTATATTTTTTGCATAACTTGTGTGAGAACAACTTTGAAGAGGAATGATAAGCCTTCCATAAAACTCATTATTTCCAAAACATATATAAAAATAGAATTTTTTCCCCAAAACATAAACATTTTCCTTTTTATATCTATCTTGGCGATTTATGTAGATTACATATAACATCTTCTAAATGGGGGTTTTTACTCTACATGATCATGTATTTGTTATCATATCAATAGACTTCTAATAAGAGACCCAGATGATTAAATTTTCTAGGAATTTTGGGAATTAAAATACAATGTTAGAAGAAGAATGAACCAAATAATAATTTCAATATTTAAACTTTTTATATTACCCTAAATAACTACCAAATAAATACCTTTAATATGATAATTAACTCTTTTTAATGGGTGATTCCTTTTAGGATTTATAAGGTTAATAGTATGTTGTGGCCCTAGACCATTACTCTGTATTTTTGTCCCAAATATTCATCAAATAAAATAAAATCCTTCATACACAATTAGTGCTAAAATATCATTGTCACATTTAAAAGAAATATAACTTAATATTTATAGTATTATAGAGATAATAAATTGAATATGATTATAAATCCCAAGTGTCTAAAAAATGATCTTTATTAAAATTATATATAATTCTACATAATATGAAATTAATCCAAGAGAAATGGAAAAAATATCATGTAATTAGAATAAAAATTTATTATATAATTGAGTCATTTAAATGTGGAACTATCATAAAAATGATATAATAATCATAGGTCAGGGCTCTATTCCTCGTGAACACAACATAGTTGGCTAGGATGACATCCCCACACATAATTATATAGGATCACTAACCAATTTCTACTATATATCATCAGATGACAACATTATGAAATACATTTGAGGATATATATATATACATATATTAGACCACTCAGATGATAATAAAAATAATAAATATGTCATCAATATGTCTTCAACTAGTATATATTACAAAATCTAATTAAATGATTTTTTTATATTATTTGATGTTATACTACAAAGATGTATTCATAATTCCTTCAAAATATA
Organism: Viscum album; assembly: GCA_963277665.1. NCBI lineage: Eukaryota > Viridiplantae > Streptophyta > Magnoliopsida > Santalales > Viscaceae > Viscum > Viscum album. The sequence continues at coordinate 1,012,437,384 of OY728157.1, forward strand.
ATATATGAGGAACCGATGGAAAATAAATTGGTATCCAACTGTTTTCTATTATATTCTTTCTCGATAACTCTCATAAAATATGATTATAGAAAATTAATAATCAACATATATTTTTTTATATTAATTTATGATTTGTAAATATATTTAAACAATAATTTGTTATGTAATAGAACATATTGTATTCCCTACGGAAAGAGTTGGAAAGCATATATTTCCAATATATGTTAATTATTAATGAATATAAATGTTGGGCTTGATCGTACGATAGATGTATAAAAGAATTTAATCATCCATGTCCATAAATAATATGGATTGTATATATTAATTAATACATATAATAAACCATTATATATATAAGAATAACACTCATATAATAATTTGAAAAAATTCTTTGAAACATGTATTTAGTATTTCTTTTCAAAAGACATAATATTGAATAATATTTAAAAAAGAGAGAAAAAGATTTCACTTTCTAAAAAATGATTGTATATATTAGATATATTGTAAATAATTTTAATGTAAATAAAATTTCATGTAAACAAATAAATACCTAAAATAAATCATATCAACTAGAAATAAATAATGCGTAAAATATAAAATACTATTTTCAATTTAAATCAGATTTATTTATAGAAAATATATACGAAATTATGATTAAAACAATCTTTATGTGATAAATTTTAAAATATTTGTATGATTAATTTAATGTTAAATTTTTTTATTTATCCATAGGAAAAATTTATATATAACTTAAAAAACCAAGAACACTAACTAATTATTATAAATTAAAATAAAATATTATTTTTAAAATTACCATTTTGTATCAAGATAATATCATTAGATGATAGATATTTGGGTTACATATAATAAATTTTATAATTAATACATATACATAAAATAAAAAATTTCATTAGAAAGAAATATGTTTACTCATACCAATATAATTATTTTCATTAAATAAGTATTTCAAAAAAAGAAAAATATTAAGGAATATAATTAATATCCCAATATAAAATATAATTCATGATAAATAAAATGTAATGGTAGAAAATGAAACTTGTTTGATAAAAATCATGATGGGATTTCAGGACTCATTGAGAAAAGTTCATTAGTTGAGAAAACAATTATGCATTTAGTAAGATATTTATCAAAACACATGAAAGAGAAAAATTACAAAAAATCATACCATGAATAAATGATATGTCTTGATTAAAAAATAATTTTCTGTAATATAGACCACATAAATGAAAATTTATGGATGTTTTAAAACATTCCCCAATAAAGAATATTTGTGATTAAACTCCTTAAATTATTATCTCACATATTTGTCCTTACACTAACATTCTGTAAATAATCATAAATATCTAAATCATAAAATTCTATAACGTATTCATTTTGAAATTTATTTTAATTATTTATTTATAATTATTTATTATTAATATAGTGGTTTATAAATTATTTTAACAATTGGATGTTATTACTTTCAATTATCTAATAATGGATTACTTTTGTTAATATTGATCATGGATACTTGGTAGAAATGTTAGCATACCATGAATACATATTGTTCGATAATATTTATCACATGATAATTTATAATTTTACAGTTTAATCACGAATGGGTTTAATTTCGAGTCATGATGATGAAGCTAAATAAAAAATGCTTACTACTATTTTTAATGAAATAAGTTGATATTTTCAGAACATGTATCGATATAAACATTATAAATCTAGAAACATTAAAAAATTAACAATATTTAATAATTAACATCAATATACATTATAAAGCATTTTTCAATCATTCATAATATATATATTACCAAAACACTCAAGTATGTGGTAAACAAAAAAAAGTTGCTGGTAATGATTGAATTAATAATAATTTGATGTTATATAGTTTTCATAAAAGATTTACAAATATTAATCTTGTAAAATATAACATGTTCCCCATTTAATCCATTGAATTAACTGAAAATGATTAACAATATTGAATGAACAATTTAATCATTTATGGGAGTGGTAGTCCATATATAAGAAAATTTAATGAAATAATTTCATAAAAAATAATAGAGTCATGGTATATGAAAAATAATAATATTTTAAATAATACAAATGTAATCAAATTCTATCATAGAATCTTCATTAAACATTTTCCACAAATTTTTGGTGGTTAATAGATTTGATACTTGTCGTCGATTGATGTGGTAGCCCACAAAAACTCTAGATTAATAATATTTTTCTTTAAATAATGGATAGAGTGAAGTTCAATAAAATTGATTACATGATATTAATTTCTATTTGACATATAGATCATAATAAATCATCAAACTCATCCTTTATAACAACCGTAATAGGTTGTGATGAATGGTGACCTGCATCTTGTCGTCAAGCATGTATTTTGAACATACGCCCAATCAATGAAAGGATTTTCATGCTGGAATTGATTGAATGAATGAATAATTGAACTTATATTAATATAATTATATATTTATACATGATACATATTTAATTATAGTAATATTATATAGGGATTTCTATGAATATGTCAACTATAATGAAATATTAAGAAGATATTAATATTAGCATTAGGAAATTCTAACTTCCATGGGAATATCAATTGAAATGAAGGGTTTTGCGTAATTAATGAATTTATAATGTTATATTAAATGTTATATGGGTTTAGGGTAAAAATAATGGATATTTTCACATTCTAATTCAAATTAATGCTTTTTTAATGACATAGTGTATATGTGTCCTTTCTCATGTGCATGGAAGTGTACATTTGGAATTACATCCCCATATTAATTAATTTATTTCCACTGTTCATGGTAAAATAAACCCATAACTAGAAATTATAGATTATTATAAATGATATAACAAATTATTCTCCAATACAATCTTTTTTGGAATATTATTGTGTTATTTAGATGTTTTAATTTTATATTTTTACTTAACCCATGTATACATTTCCCCAACTAAACGTTTATTTTTACCCATGCTAAATAATTGAAATTTTATTTATGTATATTCATATCAATTAATAATTTTTTTATTATAATCCCCTTTATGATATATATTTTTAAATAATAAACTTTAATTTCTAATAATATTTAAATTTAAAATAAATATGAAAAATCCTTGATTTTTTTTAATATTATCCGGTTTTTAAAATTAAATTTATTTTGGATTTCAACATTGAAATTTTGATAATTTTTATCACTTAGAATTTTATAAAATAAATAAAATTATGTTTATGATATATTAAATAACATTCATTACTAAATCTTCCCAAAATGTAAAACTTACTTTTATGTGATGTCATAAAATTATTTTATTTTTAAATGTTACAACATATATTTTTAAAAAAATGATAGACATGAATTTTAGGTTCTCAAGTAATTTTTTAAATTTATTATTTTTATTTATTAATAAAATATTTTATCACCTATATAGTTTTATGATGATTATTTCATTCTTGTATATGAATAATTTATGGAAATTTATTATTTCATTACATCCTAATTATCATTAAAAAAATTATTATTTTCCAAATGACCTCAAAACCCCATAATAAATAAATTATGATTATAAAATTTTAAAAATGAGGATATTATTATATAATTATATTTATAAATTTTTTTGAATATTTAATGGAAAATATAATATGGGAATTTAATCACATTTTATATAAAAATGTCATTTCTAATACTTTTGTGTTTCCAATATCATTTTATATAAATTATAATAGTTAATAAAATATAATATATTATTTAATATAGTTTAATATATATACAATATAGGTTATCATAAAAATATTATAAATAAGGTTATTTTAATTTTCCAATGTATCATGATATCATTTATAATGCATGAAAGGAAATATATCAAACCATGTATTATTTAATGGAATATACATATATATATACTGAATTTTGAGTATATTATGTTCTCCCTCATTAGATAAGTTAAATTATAAACATTTTTAAAAAAACATAAATTAATAATATAAATTAGATGGAAATGACTATAGATAACAATTCAGATGATTTTTCTATATTAGTTTCTTATGTAAATTGAAAAGAAATAACTTATTCATCTATGAAGTTAAATTTTGTATCATTTTCCCTCAATTTATGGATTATTCAAGTCCACCATTTCAACACATCAATTCATTTTTTCTTCCACAGAGACTTCACCCATTGCATTTCATTGCAAACATTTAAAACATAAGGGTTTTATATGTTTAATATTTATTACCTTCATTGCATGAATTTTCACTAGAATCTATAAATATTAAATATGGAGAGATATGGAATAATAAAATGTTTACTATATGACGATTAATTTGAAATAGTTGATTTTTTATAGTAAAAATATTTCTATCCTAAGTTGATTTCCAAATATATTTCTGGTTATTATAGTTATTTTATTGTCAATTTCAACCATTTTTATCATTTTTACATCTCTAGATATCATATATTTTAATTTTAAGAAATTAAAATATTGAATGGAATATTTTTGGAGTCAAAATGTGAGATAAAACTCAATTTCAGAGCCAGGTGTTCCCAAAAATATTTTTAAAAAATTATTAAATATATTGTATACCATGTCGGAATTGGTTTTAAATAATAATTGAATATATCTAAACAGAAGTTTATGAATCGAAATATGAGGCCATCTTTGAATCATGAATAAATGTATTATACTATAATGACCTAATAATAGTCATAATAGGGATTTGAAAGAAGGAGGTTGTTTACAGTTTCTTTAAATTGATTAATTAATACATTATTTAATTAATTCAGTTAATTAACATAAACTTAATTCCCTATATATATAAATTATTATGGAGGATCAAAAAGTTTTTATTTATTAAAATTAAATGAGGATCCATCATTATTCATTTTTTGATTGATATCAGATGATGATGAGATTTTAGATCTAGGATCATCGAGGCATAGAAAACTCTACATATCTTCCTCCTCCCCCAGAAGAAGAATTCACCATCATCAATCATTAAAATAATGAGGTATGAATTTTAATCTTTTGATTAATTCTATAATAATTAATTTATTGAGTATAATGAAATCCATTTTATTTATCGTTATTTTTTGATCATTTGAAATCCCTCATTTATAATGTTTTATCATTTATGTGATTTACCCATTTAATGCCATGTTTCCCACCCTTATATATCCCCAAATTCTATTTCTACACCTAGAATCCAAATACAATGAATTTTTTACCTTTTTCTTGTTTTACATTCCTGAATCATATTGGTCTAGTTATATATGTATCCTAGTAATTCATTAGCATGGTGTTCTTCCGTCACACACTTTTATCATTTCTATGTCCATTTTTGTTATTCCCGTTAATCATCATCCTAAATTTTTGACATGTGGATTGTTGTTTCATAAATATTAATTTTTCATTTGAGAAACTATTAAGAGAAAACATTATTATCATCTAATCAAATTAAATTTTTATCCACTCTCCTTGTGCATCTATACTTTGAGAGCACATCAAACTACTTCTTCATAACTTTAATATTATTATATTGTTGGATACTGTGTTATTATGTGGGTTAAACCCACTAAATAATATAACTATTATTTTATCATTGTTCAAAACAAAAATCTAGTGGTATCATGAAATCGTTTTTATGTTTTCCTCATTGCCCATGACTTATATTCCATTATTTTTATTCAACAACATGAATTACTCCAACCTTTTTTCAAATGTGGTTAATGACAATACGTGATAATATTTTTTTTCTTAATATCTTCTAACTCCAAATCTTCAATATTAAATATTATACTTTTGATATTTTAAATACACCTATCATTGATAAGCCTCTCAATATAAATGATATATGAACAAAATAGTCATCTCCTTCAAAGAACAACTAAGTAGAAAAAAGATATTTTCAATATTGATTATATGATTGTTCTGCAATAAGTAAGTAAGATGTTCTACTAAATATCACTAGTATATTCCACATATATGACCCATATCATGTTTATATGTAATTGGTGAAGGTGGATGTTCAACATGTTTTAGCTTATTAATCATAGCCTATGACAATTGGTTTATCTTTTCTATGTTGTTTTTAACTCCACAACCTTTGGAATTGGAGATGGCATTATAGAAATTGGTGAAATGTTTTTCACATGGGTTGTTAGGCTAGTTTCTCTTCGATCTGACCATCTAATAAAAACATGTTTTTACATGACATATGTACATTATTTAAAAAAACATAATTATTGTGTGAATTTAACTTTAATAGAATGTCATATGTTATCCTAATTTTATCCTTTTCATATATCATATTTTTTTGGATTTTTACATATAATTATTCATATCATAAAGGTGATCACTAAAATTTTATATTAATAATTCAAAAATTTTTAAAACCATGGCTATGTGACAAACTATATAGATCAAAATTTTTCATACATGACTATTTTATTATTTTTAATATAGATAAGTTAATGGAGATTTAAATTTATGATAAAATGGTTATGTGACATGGGAAAATTATGCTAATAAAAAATAAAAAAATAAAACAATTATTTATATAATTATTCAATATCCATATAAAATCATGTTTTATACTTAGTATAGGTAATAACCAATGTATATACATCATTGAAAGTGTGAGAAAAAATTATAGTAATAGGAAGAATGAGGGACACAAATTAAGATAACTAGGTTTCGAATAATAATAATCATCATATAATAATAATATTATCTTCATAAACATAATAATGGGAAAATCTGATATATTAATTGAAAGATTCATGTTCATATAAATGAAACATCATGTCATTATGGTTATATAAATATATAGTTTTTAACAATTACAACATCTTCTTCATGCATAACATATGTGCATAAATCCTAAAATCATTAATGTGTGCATAGATAGAACCATGTTCACACATATTTCACATAACTTCAATACAGACATAACACTATTTAATGAATTCGAGGGCTATATTATTCTACTCATATATGTCACATTATAATATTTAAACAATTATGAATGCCACATAGAACATATGACTATCATATTCATGTAATAACTCATGGAATGGAATGGATATCCTAATGATCTCATAAATAATAAATAATGATTAATATTATAGTTATCCAAATTAAAATAGTATATCATACAATAAAATATGTGATCAATTTTCATTGGATAAGTTACAACTCATGAGGATTCAATGATTTGTGTCGGAAATAAACGAATTTTCAATAACTCCTTGTATTTGAATTGAAAATTAATGTGGAAACATGTATATCCACAAAACAAGGAAGAATAATGAAATGATATTTATCGAATGTTTATTTAATATACATACTAAAATTCACAAGGAAGGGGGAGAACCAAATAGAGGGGCATGGGTTTTGAAATCCCCTTACTATAATTCCTACATCATTTCATAAATATTGTGCTTCTATAATAAAAAACATAAATATATTAAAATAGTGATATATAATTGAATTATTTTTATTTTTTCAATATTTAATAAATTGTAGTCATTTGATATCATTTCATAACTTTTTGGTTATAGGGTTGTCATTTTGGAATCCTTATTTAGGTTATATTTTTTTGATATTTATTTAGTATCAAAATTACGTTAAATATAATATATACATTAGTGGAATTAATTTTAGGTGAAATTAATACATATCATTATATTTATAAATATAATTCATTGTATCCATCCATGATTATGGTCATATTTTTTTACATGGAATTTTCTATATATGTGGTTAACCAACCATTGATGGTACATTGATAGAAGAATAAAAAATGGATGTTTGAAATATATATATATATATAATAAATATGATACATACCATATGTTTAAGTCATTAAGAAAATATTAAATGACTACTTAATTAGTCTTATATTTTATTTTTAAAAGTTTGTTTCAACTAATGATAATGAGAGTTAGAATGAAAAAATAGATGATTTTATCAAATCTAATTAATCATTGGTGTAGCTTATCATGTACGTTAATGAGACACCATTGATGATTGTAACTATATTACTACAAAAAATTACTATGGATTATAAGGGTATTTATAAGAATGAATTTGGTAGAGGTTATGATTTCAATATTAGGGGATTAGTGGCTAGAAAGAGATATGGTGTTGGGTTATTTATACATGAGGACATTTTTATTCTTAGAAAAATAAATTATATGAAACAACATATCATTGGTTAAACATGTCATAGAGAAACTTTTACAATATAATTGATATATAATAAAAATATATTGTTCTTTTTGACTCTGATATTCATTATAATTATAATTTATTAGTTTATTAAAAATGAAAGTGTAATTAATAAGATCATGGTATTTTATATGGTCCCTTTTGACATTATTTTTTTGAGAATGTATTTTTATGTTATTTTTTCTGATGTATTATTTATTCTTTCCATTCATTATAACATCTGGTGAAATATTTGCCATCAAAACAAACATATTGTTATTCACTGAAATTAAATGTTTACCCTAATGCAATGTGAGGACATCCTGACACATTTACATGATTGTTGATTCTAGGAAATTTAATAGATGAAGAGAGTCATGAAACCCATGGAGTCCATGCCCATGTGACAATCCACTAATACTATAGAATCCTACCAACACATTTTTGGACCCTAATGCTTGATCCCCACGATGCTCGCATTGATACTCTCTTGTGTTTCCAAGAGGTCAAAGATAAACCAATATTTTATATCATGTCTTATTCCTCATTAGGGCCATTCATACCTTCTATGGATAGTGGCATCACATGAAATAAATCATGTGAACAATTTTTTTCTATTAAATCTCCCAATGGTGATCAAAAACAATGTAATGATTTTTTCAGACATTTTCTACAATAATATGAACTTCCCACACTATAGCCTCAAAAAATTTCAGATCCATAATAGTATTCAATTATGGATAATTTGTTGTAACTTGATGAGTAACTAAGGAAATAAGTCTTCGAGGCATAAAACAAGACACCAAAAGGAAGAAATGATCAGGAAATAGAATAATTTCACATCAAATAAGAAATTACATCATAAAAATAGATAATAAAATAATTTTATCATGAAAATAGAAACATATACCCATATCCAATGGTAACAGGAATCTCGTTAGAACTTGAATTTAACAGGTACACATCACATTCTGCCTATAGTGTCTTAACTTTCCAATATCCAATCAATCGAATGTCATATAAAAAGAAATATTTATGGTACATCACCTATAATACCACATTGTAATGAACTGACCCATACACCCTCATAGGAACCCAACCATATCATGAAAATACCCAAAGGGTGTCCCTGATCCCCTCATGTTGTGGACTAGCACCTATTCATCATAAATTAAAAGATTCGTTGATTTTTCCCAACCACAAGCATATATGTGAAATAAAATCCAATATAAAAAAGAAACAAATAATGATATAAATATATTCCATAAAAAAATGAATATAGCATAAACGATAAAACCAAAAGGGTATAAACCACAATTTCAATGATATGAGTCAAGCTATAATGAAAAAAATAAAACCATTTACTCTATAAGATCCATGGGATAGCATGGGAAAACTCTCACCATTTCATGACTGTCTACATAAAACCTATCAACCATAAAATAATATCATTAACCAATTTTGGTTCCATGATATTATAATCACCAAAAAAACATAATAATGTCTATAACTACTAAAGTGAAGTACAAGGTGTAAGATTCCAGTCATGGTAGGGTCTTAGCCACATGTTACATAATAAGACTCTATAAAAATATTTGTATTCTCACGATTAATGTAATTTATTCTTGATAATATATTATAATAATTCAATTGAATATCATTGAAAAAAATGTAATTTCTATTTTTTGACATTTTCAAATACAACAGGTATATAAGCTTCAAATAATTTCATAAACATGTATCACAATACCTATATCATATAAAAAACCATGTATCATATATCATTTCATATAAATTGATGAATAATCAATATAATACAACAAAACCATATCCTAAATAAGTCAATAAGATTAGGTAACAACATGCCACAGATCACATAATGTTCGGATATATTGGACACTCCATCCAAAAAGAGAATACCACGTATTTATTATGCCACTATACACTTTAATCATGTCTATAGAGGAGAGGAACACCATAATATGTCACCCCCAAATAAGAAATACAATTCAAAAGAATAATTGGCCTCAGGAGAAGATTAAACCTCCATGGCCAAGTACCCTGATAATGTAGGAGTCCTATTAAAATAACTTCTACCCATTTACCCATGGATATATATGAGCACTATTTTCAAAAAATATAATCCTCCCAACATCATCAAACTATGATTTGAAACCCATTTAAATAACCATATTATAGATAATTTTTCATTTCCATGAAACTCCATTACATTATCAAAAAATTGGGGGAAACTATATGCTCAAAAATCACATTTCCAAACTCTAAAATATGATATGTCAATATAGAAATTATTTTCATAAAAAAATTATATAATAACTAGAGAAATGATGTTTATAAATAAATTGTTTAGATGTAATCTCCTTTGGACGAAAATAAACATTCAAATTTTTTTAATTATATCCACAAATTGGAAATAACAGAAACCACAAAAGAATTCATAGAACCAATCCAATATTTTAATAGGTTATTCAAATTAGAAAAATAGAAATTATATAATAGAGAAAAACAAATACCTCCAGAACTACCACCATCCACACCACAATAAATAGTGAAACTAAATCAAAAATGATACCACACAACGAATATATAAAAATATCTATAAAATCATCCCCATGTGTCAATAAAAAAATAGTGCAACACCATTTTGCTAACATGGGAAAGAGAAATGAATAATAAAAAAAGATATATATCAAATTGAGAACTAGTAAAACATACATTTAGATAAATCTAAAAAAATCAATCTAAATTAAATTAATTCTTACGAAATCATTACAGGAGATCCCTAGGTAAAGAAGGAATATGATATATTTAGAATAAATTTGGTATCACTCACAATATTTCTTAAATTTCACTACAATGATATTTAGACGGTGTGTAAACAGCCAACACATTGTATCAAAACCACCTCCCCACAATGTGTACCACATCTAGCCCATAAATGTGTGGGGAGAGATAATGACCCATCATTACTACCTCCAATACACCCCAGGTTGGGGACTAGCACCAATGGTGTAAGATACACACCGATGGGAGGCATTACGATCTAAGAGAAACATCTGTTAAATAAAGGGATAATATAGAAACCAACGAAATCCAACTCATACTACAATATTAAATAAACCATATTTCCCATATGCAATGTCACGCAAGAACTAGTAGAACATTAATAGGAAATCTACATGTTCCAAAAGAATGTAAATTGGGGAAGAAAATGATGCCCAAATTTCATCTGCAACCCCATGTTTGTACTAACCATCCTAATCACCAACCTAGACCATGTGACATGAAAATAGTTTGTATAATGTTGTGGGAGTATCATATTATTTCCAATGGGATCATACATAGAAGCTATTGTGAAAATGTAAATAAGAAATTCTAAATAATAGTGAACCAAAAGTGAATCTAACTCAACACCTAAATAAGCATACTTTGTTCCTATCCTCAACTGGGAGACTATCACCACATATGGTGTACACAAGTATAAAATATAACAATGAATTTAAATGATACCCTGAACACTTCCACTGTAGTTTATTGCTTTTCCCCAACATTGAATGTCCTGTACATCTCTCTCCAAAGTGTCATACTCATAGAAAACTGGTTAAGTATCACAACATGCACCTCGTGCATCAAAACAAGCACTTCAACATGACCAAAATAACCAGGTAGTGTCCAGGATAACCATATCTCATATAACATGAATAATATGTCATCTATTATACATAAATCCATTAAAACTCCTAAATAATGTAATGATCGTCAAGAAATCACATCCTATACACATTACAACTATAATAGTCTCTCAGAAAATATTTCCTAAATACATGTGTCTGATTAATCACTATCCACTACAACCCCCTACAAAAATTTATATGGAAAACTAACAGTCGTGCCTACTAGAAAAATTACCAACCAAGAGAAGAGAGTAGTGCCAATGGTTGTAGTCAGGCATCTATCCCCACATTGGGATTTTGAGGAAAACACCCACTGGGGCTCAACATTCGTGGGTGTCTGTTTCCTTAATTGACATCATAGTGTATCATATAGAAACAATAAAAGTACATAATATAATATATATTACAACCATGCTATGTGAATATAGTAGTCTTAGAACCAACGACATATAACACTTCTCATAATCCCAACTTCCACCTCTATAACTTGGTATCCTATAAGAATACACACATTTTAAGAGCTGAATTAGATTAAATTATCACATTATGTTAATTAATTATTTAACCATTAATTAACTATTACAATTTCCACATAAAATTTCATTAGAATCAATACAGTGTACCTTGTCTTCCATTCATAACCAAACCAAACCCATTCTTCCGTCAAATAGTATCCTCAGCATTGAATCCTATAAAGGGACAACCCCATGGTATGACACTATTTATTCAATCACATATTCATATAATTTTTTAATTTCCATTATTAAAGGTAATAATGAAATGTATTCTATGCTTCCAAACAAAACTAGAACAACATGGTGAGTACATTACCTACTTGTTCAATCTTTTCCACCTATACATAGAGAACAATCTCATCAATCCCAAAATAGCTAAACACATAAAGAATGTTGCAAACCCCACACATCTTATCACATTTTGGACAGAGGGAATATATGAATATCATCTTAAAAAAGTGTGTAAATTAATGCAGATAAACATTCATTAGATACAATAACTTCTAATTTCATGTCAACAAGTAAGCCTAGCTTCAACTAGTTCCATTATCCCTGGCATCCTTCCCAACACCCACATGCATAATGTGATTCATCTTTTCACTATAGGTGTCAACAAATTCCACCAACACTAGGCCTCCCTACCCCTATAATCCAAAACAACATCTAGGATCATTCATCCTTGTCCCACACCCCAACACGTGCATATTGAAACAAACAACATATCAACATGGATCTTATCTCTAAAGAATAAGATATGAATTAACACACAATGAGGAATACCAGCTCCAAATAATTTGGTTCACTTCCTTTAAAGTAAAATTGTTAACTCATAACCCTTCAATGAAATTATCATTATCAAAAGACTAATTCTTTATTCCATATTGAATTAACTGATTTAATTAAACATGAATAACTCCTTCATTTTTCTTTATCATCAGACACTATAAATACAAGATGATTTATTAAACATGCCTTAATTTTTTTAGAAAATTAATTTTAATTAATACATTCTATACATTCCTTAACATTCTCTATCGATAACGATATGGTAAACAAGAAATTCAAAGCAATCACACTATATAGAAAATAAACAGGCAATAACATCAACATGAAAAAGATACAAATTCTTTAATCTGGTTCATGTATTAATTATTTCTATGTGATTTTGATCAAAATGAAAAAAAACCCTTTTTAATATAAGTATTCAGGTAAATGAATATAGAATAAATAAATCCCCTACAAAAAAGTTTTTGATGTTTTTTTCTAAGAACAAGCCAACAAAAAAGATCACAATCCCCTCTCCTGCAATGACAGTATCCAACCAAGGACAACACCAAACAAAAACTTCAACAAACACCCATAAAATGTCTATTATAAAAATTTAGATCAAGTTATATAACATGGGGTGGATAATGATAGAAACCATATTGTGGATCCCAATAGAATTGAGGTATAATAGAAAATATATCAAAAATGGATCGATACATCCTGATTGCACCAATACAGGGGGTGCCCCATGCAATACAAAAAAACATGAGGAGAAATTATCCAATAATAGAACAATCATAAAAAATCATCCAGAAGAAAAGGTATTAAAGAACCTCTCCACAAGAGAAGGATAAAAAAGTACATGGATGAAGGTTTATTTTTCATTTCGAAAATCTATATGGAGCAGTTTTTTAGATACAATTTAAAATTTCTACTAAAGGTTGATTTTGTCAGGACCATGTTTTTTAAATAAGTTAAGGCACCTGAACACTTACGAATACTAATATAAGAGTTAGAACATAGGATTCGGCGTTAAATACCATAAAACTGGGCTTTGAATGTGTTTGACATCAAAGAAAATGTTAAAGGGGGGAAATTTTAGGAAACTGTAAACATTATTCACAAATGTATCATCTATGTCATTATTCACAAATATCTCACCAAAGGAACTATTCAAAAATTACTCACTAATGAAACTATTCAAAAATTTCTCACCGATGAAACTTTTCACTAATTTCTCTACAATGACAATGTTCATAATTGCCTCACCGAATACACCCATCCCAAATGACTCACTGATGACACAGTTTACAAAAGTCTAACCAGAGACACTATTCATAAATATCCCATTGAGGAAAATGTTCACAAATGTTTCACTAAGGAAACTATTCACAAATGTCTCACCATTGAAACTATTGAAAAATGTATCACATATGAAATTGATCACAAATATATCAGTACTAAAAATATTCACAAATGTCTCACTACGAACACTGTTAAAAAATTTCTCATCGATGACACTGTTCACAAAGGTCTGAACAATGACACTATTCAAAAATTCATGATCAATGAAACTATTCACCTATTTCTCACCAAGGAAATTTTTCACAAATTTATTACTGATGACATTGTTCAAAAATTTATCACTCATGACAATATTAAAAAATGACCCCCCGACAACATTGTTATCTAATGTGTCTCTAAACGAAACAATTCACATAATTTGGAACAATGTTTATAGAACAAGAAATTTGAAAAAGTATTAGAAATAAGTCACATTGACCTCACCGAACACCTCAAACACCATATTGTCACAATTAAATAAACCAAAATGGTCCATGTTATTACAAATTATATCTCTCAAAACATTATCTTCATTATTAATTCAAAACCAACCATGTGAGGAAAATGAAAAAGGGGGTTTGAACAACCACTCATTAAGATACCTCTTGATGCACTCACCCAAAATAAGATCAACCACCATTGTTGAAGAACAATCATAAATAAATTAAACAACCACAACAATCTCTGAAACAGTCTCTCAGTGATGTTAACACTATAAATAGACTTTCCGTAAGATGAAACAAGATAAATCCATCTCATAAATAAGAATGGTCTACAACCCAAAAAACAAACATTGTTATAAGAAAAGATATAAAAAAACAACTCACGGTAATTAGCATGTATCTTCGACTCATGTTTTTAGGTAAACTTCTCCATAACACTATTTGTCCATATGTCATGATCCAATGGGATAATATTCAAGAGAGAAACCTTATACCAGCTGTTATAGATCTCTATAGTACGTTCATACATTGTCTCATCATCATTAACATCTATCTCTACCCAATCAATGATTTGAGAGTCTCTATAATGATATTTATAGAGATGTGACACATGAAAACCAATATGTATCTTATTCATCTTCTAGGGGGAAGAGTTACATTGTATTCCATGATGCCAAAAGAAGTTAACACATCATTTGGACCAAATAAATGGGGTGAAATCATAATCCCATGACCAAAACATCACTTCCCTTGATAGTGATTCACTGTCCAAAAACATATGATCCCCAAAATAAAATTGTAATTGTTTCCCCCTATGACAAGGAATGAATTTATGAAGATTATGTTCTGTCTTCATCCCCTCAAGAATTACCTAAACTATCTCTATGAGATTTTGCACTAGTTATGGCCATAGAATTTCTTACTATTCAACCCCCTCTCTAACACACCGGTAAGTGGAAAATTCAACCATAAAAAATATTATCAATATTATGGTGGTATGGAAACTAGTTTTTAGTCTAACTCTACCAATGTTATGTTCCTCATGTAAAATATTCTAAAATCAAAGACACAAAACTGCAACATTTCATCATGAATCTGGATGATCTGCTCTGTTTGACGGTCCATCTACGGATGAAATGCAGTGATATAGAATAATATATAACCAAAATAATGATAGATTCCTCTACACACCATGGAGGTAAAATGAGGATCTTGAAATTAAATTATATTTATAAGGACCTCGTGGAGTCTGGCCAACTCCTCCAGATAACTCATCAAAAAAACTCCACTGATCTGAAATCCTTTATTTATATGAATTGCGATAATTTCAATAAATGATCCACTACTACCCATATATTTTCATAACATACCTAGTCTGGAGGTAACCAGGTAATAATTTCTATCGGTATTTCCTCCCACTTCCATTAAGGAACATATAATAGCTGGAGAAACCCATAGAGAACACGATGCTTGACCATAAACTTCTAGCAGACAAAATATATAGAAACCAACTATATAATATAATGATTCAACCAATGCCACAATAAATGAATCCTCAAATATCGGTAAAGCATTGTCCCACAAGGATTAACCATTAAGGATGATATATGGAACTCACTAAGAAATGTCCCACACATTTCAAAAGAAAAGAAAAGTGTTCCCTAAAACAACACCTGATATTGGTCATCCTAATACCAGTCATCAAGGGCCTCCCCATAAACAAATCTGTCTCTTGGTACCTCCACATAACAATCCATTAACTAGGAAAATTCCACACTATTCACCAAAAATGACTACATCATCCATTAAAAAAGACAACCAATTCCTACTTCTTATCCTAAATCCATATGTATTGTTGATGTTATTCCATTACTCTCCAATAATCCCTTGATTTACACAATGAATCACTATGAAAAATCATATTCAGAACATCAACTAGAACATTACCCATACAAGATTTTGAAATCATAATTTTGTATGAACTCCATCCACTAAGGCTTTTGCAAGAACATGCCACACTGATATAAAACATACGTCGAGCTTTTAAGATCATTGAAGACGAATAAACACTCTATAATATGGTAATGTCTCCATAAAATCAATGAGAACAACACTAATTCAATCTCATGATCATGGGTGGAAAAGTTACATTCATTGGGATGAAATTACCTATACCCATAAGACACAAGTATTCTATACTTCATTAGGATAGAACCTAAACCCATACAAAAATAATCAAAGAAAACACTAATCTGAATGCTTTTAGATAGAAGAAAAAGAATGGGATCACTAACATACGTCAATATTCGTTACTCTAATGAATATTGACATTGATATGTCCACAAAAACGATTGGTTATCCATATTCAACAATGTAATTAGAGTCACAACCCAATATAAATTGGCTAAAATCCTTCTGTAATAGAAAATAAGACCTGAGAAATATTGTACGTCTGCCACTATCTTTGGAGCATCCCAATACACAACTACTTATTTAATTTACGGATACCCAAATATTCCCTCCTGGGATAAAACATGACCCATGAAACATACATCTACATCCAAAGACTCACAATTAAACAACTTTCAAAATATCTTCGGTCATTAAATGACTCCTAAAAAGTCATTATGGTGTTCTGCATGCTTCTTCTCAAACATGGATAACACATGGTTTCCATTGAAGAATAACACCAACATCTTATCATGGAACTCATATAACACACTATTTATCATCCCATTGATCATAGCTGGATCATTCAACACACCAAATTGAATCACCATGAACTAATAAGGACCATGATGACAATGGAAAGCATTCATCAAGATATCCTTCACATTCACATGAATATGATGATATCCTCACCAAAATTTATTCATTAAAAACTAACATTCAACGTTACATTGTTTTAATAAATTATCAATCCATGAAAGATGATAGAAAATGTAACGCCCCGACCCCAGTTGCCCAGAGTCGGTGCATTAATTACATAACATTGGCATGATCACAAGAAAGATCAAATCTCGAAAGACCGATTGGTTTAGTAGCCTTGGAAACACTAGATATATTCATAAGTTTTACATTACATCATAAAATGAAAAACTAATACAACAACATAATGTCTCAATAGACCACACTATTATCCCCTCATAAAATCCCTGCAGGTCATTCATAATTTACTTCTTCACTTCCTGGGAAAAATAAAACATAAAAAAGGGGTGAGCTCAAATGCCCAGTAAGGATAACAATATAGCGGAAACTTTCATAAATAAGAATAAACATTTAAGGCAATGTATAACTAAAACAAAAGCCTTTTAAATATGAACTTTCAACATGGTATGGCATAAATAAAATGAAATAATGCCATTTACTTATTCACATGGATATTCTACTAATCGAATAATCACATGCAAAAATCAATAACCACTTTCATAATGTTGGAATGCATAATGCCAGACTATCATAACCACATAGCCAAGGCCTCGTGCCAAGACTACAAATAATATTTTGTCAACGCCTTGTGCCAAGACACTAGTTTGTCTCATGAGACCTACCGATGCATCGAGGAGCTATAGCGGGCTCCACCCGTCACTTATTAAGTCCAATGCATTCCCATATGAAAAGGTTTAAACATAACATAAACATTCGTATTAAAACTAGCATACGAAATGTCAATACTTTCACCATAAACCATGAATGGTATAAAAATAGCACATCCACAGTCAAACATATCACAAAACCTTCAATACAATATAGAAGTTTTGTATCATAATAAATCAACTTCAAATAATCTTAAAATCCATCAAAGGATGTTGACATAGATGAAATCAAAATTCTTTTTAAAGAAATATCTCTTTTTATTTTGAAATCATTTAAGATCCATATAAATTAAAACATTTTCTTTGAAAATATTCTTATAAGCTTGTAAGGAAAGCTTTGAAGATTTTATAATGGCGTAAAATAACCGCACCCGCCGTATAAGTTAAAAAAAACATTCTTACCTCAATTCTGTCGAAAAGGTTAAAAAGGACCTTGTTTTGAAAATGACGGAAAGATTCCTTTATAAACCTCTTATAAAAAGTCAAAAAAGGGTATAAATGACTTTAACCCATATTATTGTAAATAGTAAAAATGTTTTGAAATACATTTTTAAGAAACATGGATGTGGATGATAAAGATATCCCAGTAGATTATTACGTATAAACAACCTCGGATAATGAAGAGATTGTGAAATAACCCTTACCTTGTACTTTTCCTTTGTTGGGGTAGGTTAACCTCTTGTATAATGGTGAAATAATTGTTATTAAATTATACAATAATCATATATATTAATATGATATCATATATGATCTTTTAACATTGATTTGTTAATAATATCTTAGAATTATCGTCGTTTCGGGTGTTAACTTACTTGTTTTCTTTTATATGTTTTGTTACGTAAGACATGTTTGTAAAGGATAGGTTTTATATTATTCATATCCAGAATTATATCAAGTCCTTAAACATCATTTTTAAATCATCAAATGATAATTATACTTGAATGGATACGATGGAGAATGAATCTCATCGCGTTCGTGGAGACGGTAGTCCGTACGTACGCACGAGCGACAATATCATTCTTTTGATATTAAAATAATATATAAATGGATGGTATATCATATATACAGAATCATTAATATGTTATATTTATTATTTACATGAGTTACACATCATTATTATACCCATCCAACTAATAATATATTGAATAACAATTACACCACGACGTGGAGACGGTAAGCCGTACGTACGCACGTATGGTGACATGTTATTCAAAGGGTGGATAGAATACTGAATATGGTTGTACCATATTTATAATAACATCACAGTATATAAATGATACTGGAGTCATTATTTTAGAATGGTAACAACAAAGGAAGAAGAAGTGGAAGAAGAAATGAACTTGGAAAAGGGGTGGTGAAAACATTACCTCTTCTTCGGGTTCTTCCTTTTGATTTGATCAAAAGGGCTCCTTAGGTTGGCTTTCTGATCAAACTAAGGCCCCTAGGTTGTACTGAGGGATGTTGGGAGAGTATTTGGGAAGAGTTTGGCCGAACCAAAAGGCTTTAGAGGTGTGAAGAAATGAGAAGGAGGAGTGCCCTTTTATAAGAGGGGTGAGGGGCACCTTTGGAAAAGCTAGAAATATTAATTTATAATAAATTCATATTCGGTTTCTAATGGCTCCAAAGTTGACTATTCAAAGGTTAAGGTGGGTATAGGTCGAAAACCACTCAACCAATAGAATTTAGACAGGTTTGGGTACTTATATTAACCTTATCTTTAAGTATTAACTCTAAGTTAATTAGTTTCACTTTTACAATGTCTCTTTGTATTTTTATATAATATGGTTAATAAACTTACTATATACATCCAAGCGACCCCCAAGTGGTCCATTAATGAGGAAACTATCATAATATAAGTCTCTTGGCCGAACCTTAGATTTTTAGGAATTTAATATCAATTAATAATATAATATTTGTTTTAAAAACTCTTTTATGTCAATTTTGACACTATTCAATAGTTGATTTTTGTGAAACTCATAACAGATTGATTACTTCGAACAATGTCAATTAAATCAATCCTAATATATCATATTATCCTAGAAAATTAGTTTAATTCATTAAATGTTTCATATTATATTTATTTGGGTATTTATAATATCAATTATTTTAATTTTGCACTATTATAGTAATTACTGCATCATCTTTGTGTCATAAATTAAATAAATTATTTAATGTCTAAAAATTATAAATAAAATATCATTATGTAGGAAATATTTTTATCTTTCTAATTAATATTTATAATCGAAAATCCAACATGTATAACCCTATGTAAAAATTGTTCTTCTAAAAGATGTAAGCTTATGCCATTTTTATTTTTATTTTAACTTTATTAATATAATGTGTACCTACCACATACAAGTGGCTCCAAGGGGTCCCCAAATTGACCCCAGGATGCCCATGGTCGGGTATGTGTCCACCAATAAGGTTATGGCACGTTTTAGGGTAATTTTGTATTATTATAATATTATTTTTTTACCCTTATTTACCGGATTTACCCTTTAACCATGGTAAATAAAATATTTACCGCAGTAATTATTCAAAATGTCTAAAAATAAAATTTACCTGTTTACACAATTTGAACATCCTGATTCCAAATATGGAATCCATTTTTCTAAATTCAAAAAACAGAAGTGGCAGAAATTAATTTAAAATTAATTCCCGCTGTCAAAACAAAAAGCGTGTTTTTAAGAGATAATAACTATCAAAAGATTGACACTTGTTTATGTTTGGTTTAATTGTAAAATTATGTCCAATGACCAACATTATATTAAACGGTAAAAATATATTCTAAATATACTTTAAAACCACTCAAATTCATAATTTATCACTATTAATTATTTTGATTAAAAAAGTTGTTTTTAATTAAAATTTAGTAATTTTCACTATTCATCAAAATATGAAAGTTATCCGAAATGTACCAGAATTTCACCTTAGGCTAAATTCGATATTCCGAATCCAGAAATGAAGTCCATTTTCAAATATAAAATATATATAATTTCAAAAAGTAGATATTACTATTCATAACGGCTAGTTTGATCGGTTGTGGTGTGTGTTAAA
This sequence comes from Viscum album, assembly GCA_963277665.1. Lineage (NCBI taxonomy): Eukaryota > Viridiplantae > Streptophyta > Magnoliopsida > Santalales > Viscaceae > Viscum > Viscum album. The sequence continues at coordinate 1,012,459,031 of OY728157.1, forward strand.
ACTCGACGTTGCGTACAACACACGCTACTGTTTTATTCAAAGGAAAGCGTACCGTGGAAGCTTGGGATGTTTCATTTTAAATTTTTTGATGTCCCAATTTAGTCAAAAAGTTTAAAATATAGTATTTAAAAAGGGTTCACAATTAAAGTTGATAAAAGTGCAATACTGAAAATGAATTTGTTCTTGCATTATATCTAAGAAACTCATAATATGGATTCTAAAATTATAAGGATTATATAAACATTAAAATTTATCTAATACTATTCATAACCTCTTTTGAACGGCTTGTTTGGTAAGTCATGGTGTGCTTGAACATTGTGTTGCATGTAGTGAAAGTTATTGAATTATTTTGAATAACTAACACACTATGAAATCTTGGGATGTTACATTCTCCCCTCCTTCAATAAATTGCGTCCTCGCAATTTGAAATTGTTCTTTGAAAATAAATGGTTGAAAATAGATAATATATATGTGGGAAAACCCACATCGGAAATTGGGTTACTAAAATTTAGTCTTAATATGAGGAAAAGAGAAATGAAAGGGTCACCACCAAATTATGATCTCGATTAGGAGAACATTGGTGGCAATTAGAGACATATAATTGGAGGAAAAACGTAAATATTTATAGGTGGTGATTGAGGTCGTCAATCACAAACAAGTGTAAAATTGAGGTCCTTAAATTCATCAATCTATGATGATTTGAAATACCATCGGTTCAACAAAACATAGGGTATTAGGATAACACATTTTTGACGTTTCAAAATATCTTAGTTGAAATCCCACATCAAAAAATGAAATAATGAGGCCTCTTTTTAAAATAAAGAGTGGAAAGTATAAAGATTACCGAAAATAACACATACTAGGGTTCCATGTAGGAAAATATGGATATGGATGAGAAATCTAACCATCAATTATATGATGGAGAGTGGTAGAGAACATGGCTATGAAAAGGCCAACAATCCCAAAGCCATAAATTAGTGATGATTTAAGGTACCATCTAGGACAACATTTTTGTTCTAAGTTCCTTTTATTAATGTTGAGGAATTTATTTATGAGATTGGCTAAGATCATAAGGAGATATACTTACATTATAATTAGATTTTTATCCATTAATAAATTTCTACCACAAACTCATCTTTCACTCTAAAAGATAATAGAACGTAAAAAAATTTTCTATTTATACTATTCGTACAGGGTTCCAAAATAAATGAATTTATAATTCATCTACCAGATCTTTTAAAAAAAACTACATTATTCAATCCAAGACATCTCGTGGGCCAGTGGTAGGTGATACACTCTTGTCGCCCTTCGGTTGCGGGTTCAAGTCTCGCAGCTTTGCCGGACGCGACGGGTTGCCGCCCGACCTCCGGGTTGTCCTTTTATGGCAGTCCAAAATTAATATCAAACTTAGAATTTATTCAAAATACTTCTGTCCAAACTCACAGTCCAACATTTATAAGGAAAGTAAACATAATGTAGATCCTTTTTACCCTGTAATAGAATATTAATACCTTCATCATGTATTCTTTTAAAATACTGAAACATCCTGATTTACCATAATCCTTATTGATTACACTCATGCTCCCTTATTCCATATAGAATGCTGGATATACTTCATCAATCCAAAAATGTTTTAAACCCCACAATGATGGAATATACAAATCATTAATCAGCTTCAAGGTAGTCAAGAATATCCAATATAATTTATCCAAATCAATCATGTATTATTCTAAAATCACTACTTCGGTATCAGAACCATATTATGGTTTATCTTTCTCTCAACCATATATTTTCCAAAAATTTAACCTTCTATTGAGTCACTTTTCTTTGTTCCACACAATCTCAAGTCCTTAATGAAATAGTACTGCAGTACAATCCTTATATACTCCATAATTATTATAACAAGTACATTGTTGATACAACACTCAATTGACATAATCAACATAAGAACTCTAATCATTCCTCTTCATCTGTGGTAGTATCATAACTTGATTATTATCCAATAGCATCATTTGCGGCATAGTCTGATGACTGGGACATAGGTTCGCGTAGTGTCCAAACTCCTTGCAAATGAAGCATTGTACATTTGAAACCATTTTCTTACCCTTACAGTCACGTACTTTGTGCCCTTTTCCTCCACACTTATAACAAACTCCCATTCCTTTCAGGCAAGCTCCAGGGTGTTTCTTTCCACAGTTACCACATATGGGAAAATTCCTCTTTTCCCTCTTCCCTTTATCCATCTTTCTCTCTTCCATCCTGTTCTTCTCTTGCTTCCCTTCAAGGCCATAGGACTCAGCAAACTCTTTACTTATCTTATCAACACATGATATTATATCTTCATATGATGATAATACATGGGAGACTATTTCTCTTATGAATTCTAGCTTAAGACCATGAAAGATATGATCCTTCCTTCTCTTTGGATCATGTGCATTTCTGGAGTTCTCATTCCTTCTACTGGGCGCCATTTCTAAACAATGGGATACACTAGATTAGTTTATGAATCAAAATACATAATCCCATACTTATAAAACACTTAACATAAATTGAACTATTTATGGATATAATCCATAATCATAAAAATGTTTTCTTTGAGGAAGTATATACTCATAAACCCTTCATAATGATTTGTAAAGAAAATGAGAGTTATCCTAAGCATATCCCCCGGGAGTGTCGTAACCAAGAGTGCAGCAAGGCCCGTTGTCGTGCACCAGTTCCCGTTCGAGTCTAGCTCAAAGCGGTGTTTTCGGGTTTTACCCCTAGGTACATCTGTGCCAGAGCCGCCTCTACCTGCTCGTATCCAGACAGGGATGTATTGCTCGGAAAACTCACAAAATCTCTACAATACCAAAATTCTAGGAAGTTCTTCTATACTAATCCTCAAAGTTCATCTTAGGTCTATGTGCTCTAATCAGAGTTTATCTAAATCTAGCTTCCAAGGTTTGTACTAAACTTTCTCTGATACCAACTGTAACGCCCCGACCCCAGTTGCCCAGAGTCGGTGCATTAATTACATAACATTGGCATGATCACAAGAAAGATCAAATCTCGAAAGACCGATTGGTTTAGTAGCCTTGGAAACACTAGATATATTCATAAGTTTTACATTACATCATAAAATGAAAAACTAATACAACAACATAATGTCTCAATAGACCACACTATTATCCCCTCATAAAATCCCTGCAGGTCATTCATAATTTACTTCTTCACTTCCTGGGAAAAATAAAACATAAAAAAGGGGTGAGCTCAAATGCCCAGTAAGGATAACAATATAGCGGAAACTTTCATAAATAAGAATAAACATTTAAGGCAATGTATAACTAAAACAAAAGCCTTTTAAATATGAACTTTCAACATGGTATGGCATAAATAAAATGAAATAATGCCATTTACTTATTCACATGGATATTCTACTAATCGAATAATCACATGCAAAAATCAATAACCACTTTCATAATGTTGGAATGCATAATGCCAGACTATCATAACCACATAGCCAAGGCCTCGTGCCAAGACTACAAATAATATTTTGTCAAGGCCTTGTGCCAAGACACTAGTTTGTCTCATGAGACCTACTGATGCATCGAGGAGCTATAGCGGGCTCCACCCGTCACTTATTAAGTCCAATGCATTCCCATATGAAAAGGTTTAAACATAACATAAACATTCGTATTAAAACTAGCATACGAAATGTCAATACTTTCACCGTAAACCATGAATGGTATAAAAATAGCACATCCACAGTCAAACATATCACAAAACCTTCAATACAATATAGAAGTTTTGTATCATAATAAATCAACTTCAAATAATCTTAAAATCCATCAAAGGATGTTGACATAGATGAAATCAAAATTCTTTTTAAAGAAATATCTCTTTTTATTTTGAAATCATTTAAGATCCATATAAATTAAAACATTTTCTTTGAAAATATTCTTATAAGCTTGTAAGGAAAGCTTTGAAGATTTTATAATGGCGTAAAATAACCGCACCCGCCGTATAAGTTAAAAAAAACATTCTTACCTCAATTCTGTCGAAAAGGTTAAAAAGGACCTTGTTTTGAAAACGACGGAAAGATTCCTTTATAAACCTCTTATAAAAAGTCAAAAAAGGGTATAAATGACTTTAACCCATATTCTTGTAAATAGTAAAAATGTTTTGAAATACATTTTTAAGAAACATGGATGTGGATGATAAAGATATCCCAGTAGATTATTACGTACAAACAACCTCGGATAATGAAGAGATTGTGAAATAACCCTTACCTTGTACTTTTCCTTTGTTGGGGTAGGTTAACCTCCTGTATAATGGTGAAATAATTGTTATTAAATTATACAATAATCATATATATTAATATGATATCATATATGATCTTTTAACATTGATTTGTTAATAATATCTTAGAATTATCGTCGTTTCGGGTGTTAACTTACTTGTTTTCTTTTATATGTTTTGTTACGTAAGACATGTTTGTAAAGGATAGGTTTTATATTATTCATATCCAGAATGATATCAAGTCCTTAAACATCATTTTTAAATCATCAAATGATAATTATACTTGAATGGATACGATGGAGAATGAATCTCATCGCGTTCGTGGAGACGGTAGTCCGTACGTACGCACGAGCGACAATATCATTCTTTTGATATTAAAATAATATATAAATGGATGGTATATCATATATACAGAATCATTAATATGTTATATTTATTATTTACATGAGTTACACATCATTATTATACCCATCCAAATAATAATATATTGAATAACAATTACACCACGACGTGGAGACGGTAAGCCGTACGTACGCACGTATGGTGACATGTTATTCAAAGGGTGGATAGAATACTGAATATGGTTGTACCATATTTATAATAACATCACAGTATATAAATGATACTGGAGTCATTATTTTAGAATGGTAACAACAAAGGAAGAAGAAGTGGAAGAAGAAATGAACTTGGAAAAGGGGTGGTGAAAACATTACCTCTTCTTCGGGTTCTTCCTTTTGATTTGATCAAAAGGGCTCCTTAGGTTGGCTTTCTGATCAAAATAAGGCCCCTAGGTTGTACTGAGGGATGTTGGGAGAGTATTTGGGTAGATTTTGGCCGAACCAAAAGGCTTTAGAGGTGTGAAGAAATGAGAAGGAGGAGTGCCCTTTTATAAGAGGGGTGAGGGGCACCTTTGGAAAAGCTAGAAATATTAATTTATAATAAATTCATATTCGGTTTCTAATGGCTCCAAAGTTGACTATTAAAAGGTTAAGGTGGGGATAGGTCGAAAACCACTCAACCAATAGAATTTAGACAGGTTTGGGTACTTATATTAACCTTATCTTTAAGTATTAACTCTAAGTTAATTAGTTTCACTTTTACAATGTCTCTTTGTATTTTTATATAATATGGTTAATAAACTTACTATATACATCCAAGCGACCCCCAAGTGGTCCATTAATGAGGAAAATATCATAATATAAGTCTCTTGGCCGAACCTTAGATTTTTAGGAATTTAATTTCAATTAATAATATAATATTTGTTTTAAGAACTCTTTTATGTCAATTTTGACACTATTCAATAGTTGATTTTTTTGAAACTCATAACATATTGATTACTTCGAACAAAGTCAATTAAATCAATCCTAATATATCATATTATCCTATAAAATTAGTTTAATTCATTAAATGTTTCATATTATATTTATTTGGGTATTTATAATATCAATTATTTTAATTTTGCACTATTATAGTAATTACTGCATCATCATTGTGTCATAAATTAAATAAATTATTTAATGTCTAAAAATTATAAATAAAATATCATTATGTAGGAAATCTTTTTAGCTTTCTAATGAATTTTTATAATCGAAAATCCAACATGTATAACCCTATGTAAAAATTGTTCTTCTAAAAGATGTAAGCTTATGCCATTTTTATTTTTATTTTAACTTTATTAATATAATGTGTCCCTACCACATACAAGTGGCTCCAAGGGGTCCCCAAATTGACCCCAGGATGCCCATGGTCGGGTATGTGTCCACCAATAAGGTTATGGCACGTTTTAGGGTAATTTTGTATTATTATATTATTATTTTTTTACCCTTATTTACCGGATTTACCCTTTAACCATGGTAAATAAAATATTTACCGCAGTAATTATTCAAAATGTCTAAAAATAAAATTTACCTATTTACACAATTTGAACATCCTGATTCCAAATATGGAATCCATTTTTCTAAATTCAAAACACAGAAGTGGCAGAAATTAATTTAAAATTAATTCCCGCTGTCAAAACAAAAAGCGTGTTTTTAAGAGATAATAACTATCAAAAGATTGACACTTGTTTATGTTTGGTTTAATTGTAAAATTATGTCCAATGACCAACATTATATTAAACGGTAAAAATATATTCTAAATATACTTTAAAACCACTCAAATTCATAATTTATCACTATTAATTATTTTGATTAAAAAAGTTGTTTTTAATTAAAATTTAGTAATTTTCACTATTCATCAAAATATGAAAGTTATCCGAAATGTACCAAAATTTCACCTTAGGCTAAATTCGATATTCCGAATCCAAAAATGAAGTCCATTTTCAAATATAAAATATATATAATTTCAAAAAGTAGATATTACTATTCATAACGGCTAGTTTGATCGGTTGTGGTGTGTGTTAAAACTCGACGTTGCGTACAACACACGCTACTGTTTTATTCAAAGGAAAGCGTACCGTGGAAGCATGGGATGTTTCATTTTAAATTTTTTGATGTCCCAATTTAGTCAAAAAGTTTAAAATATAGTATTTAAAAAGGGTTCACTATTAAAGTTGATAAAAGTGCAATACTGAAAATGAATTTGTTCTTGCATTATATCTAAGAAACTCATAATATGGATTCTAAAATTATAAGGATTATATAAACATTAAAATTTATCTAATACTATTCATAACCTCTTTTGAACGGCTTGTTTGGTAAGTCATGGTGTGCTTGAACATTGTGTTGCATGTAGTGAAAGTTATTGAATTATTTTGAAGAACTAACACACTATGAAATCTTGGGATGTTACAGAAAATATTCACTATCACATTAATTAAGAGATGAACATAGACACACAATCACATTATGGGGTCATCTTTCTTCATGATCAAAACAAGTGCACCCCACGGTGACACACTAGGTCAAGATAACCACACTACAATAGTCCATTGAGTTGTATATGTAGATATCACAACATTGAATGTGACATCATTATAACTTATGGAGAAATATTATCCATCAATGAAAACTGATTATTATACACCTATACGAAATTCTCTCCCCATTGCAAAGTGAGGACATCCTGATACTTTTACATCATTACGATTCTAGGCAATTTGATGTATGGAGTGAGTATTAAAACCCATGGTGTCCATACCCATGTTCTAATCCTCAAATAATATATAATCCTACCGAAACGTATTTAGACCCTAATTCCCAATCTCCATGATGCTCTCATCGATACTCTCATTTGTTTCTAGGAGGTGAATGATAATTAAATATTTTATATTCAGCCCTATTCTTCTTCATATTCATTCATACCCTCTATAGATGGTGGCATCACATGAAATAAATCATGTGATCAATTTTTTTATTACATCTCCCAATGGTACCTAAAAATTATTTTATTAGTTTTTCAAACAATCAGTAGAACAATAGGAACTACCCACATAGTAGGCTAAAAAAATATCAGATCCATAATAGTATTCAATTGAGGATCATTAGTACTAACCTCTTGAGGAACTTATGAAACATGTCTTGGAGGCACAAAACCAGACACCAAAATGAAGAAACGATGAGGAAATAGAATAATTTCATTTCAAATAAAAATTAACATCATAAAAATTGATAATAAATTAAATTTAATAAGAATGGATACACAGATACCAACATCCCATGGTATCATGAATCTCATCATAACATGATTTCCCCAAGGACACACAATATTCAACTTATAGTGTCTCAAAATTCTAATAACCAATAAATCAAATGTCATTTGAAAATAATTCTTTATGTTACATCACCTCTAATACCAAGTTGTAATGAACCTACCCACATATCCTCATAGGAACCCAAACCTATTTTACAAATACTGAAAGGGTGTCCATGATCCCAACATGTTGGGGACTAACACCTAGTCATAAACCATTATAAGATTCATAGATTTTTTCCATACAAAATCATATAGATGAAATAAAATCACAAATAATAAATAAAAAATGAATGATATAAATATTTTACATAATAAAATGAATATAACAGAAATGATACCACTGAAAGGGTTGAAACCACAATTTACATGAGATGAGTCTAGCTATAAAAAACAAAAACATTCACTCTAATAGCTTCATGTTATATCCTAGAACAATACTCACCATTTCATGACAATCTACATAATACCTAGAAAAAATAATAATTTCATTACCCAATTGTGGTTCCATGATATTCCATACACCGAAAAACATAATAGGTGTTCAAACACTGAAGTTATGTATAAGGTGTATGATTCTAGTCATAGTAGGGTCTCACAAACATGTTACATAAGAAGTCTGTATAAAAATCCATGTATTCTCACAATTAATGAAATAAATTCACAATAATAGTTTAAAACCATTCAATTCAATATCATTGTAAACAACCTAATTTCCAATTTTTGAAATTTTCAGATAAAATAGTTATATAAGATTCAAATAATTTCATATAATTTTATCACAATACCTATATCATATCAAAAATACCATGTTTCATATATCATTTGAAATCAATTCTAGTAATATTAATATAATACTAAAATACCATATCCCAAATTATTCAGGATGCTTAGGTAACAACATGCCACATATCACATAATATCTGGATATAAAGGATACTCATACAAAACATAGAAATCTATGAGTTTATTAAGCCACTAGAAATTTTCATCACGTATATAGTGGATAGTAACAATATAATTTGTTATCACGCTAATAGGAATCATAATTCAAAAAAATGATAGGCCCTAGAAGAAGATCCAACCACCATAGGCTAGTACGCTAATAACGTAAAATACCTATTAAAATACCTTCAACCCATTTACCAAAGATACTATATGTGCACTATTTTCTAAAATATTCAGCATCCCAAAATTATAAAACAATTATTTCAAAATAATTTCAAAAACCATATTATAAACAATTTTACATTTCATTGAAACCTGTTTCCATTTTGAAAAAATTGGGGAAAACTATATTCTCAAAAAACACATTTCCAAACACCAATATCTGATATGTCAATCATGAAATTATTTTCCAAAAAGTATTTATAAAATAAATAGATAAATGATGTATATAAATACATTATTGATTTGGAATCTCCTTCATATCAAAATTAGTTTTCACAATTTTGTAATGATATCAACCAATTGGAAATAACACAAACCACAACAAAAACCTACAACCAATCCATGAATCTCATTTGTGATTCAAATTAAAAAAAATCGTCATATATTTGAGAAAAACAAATTCCTCATGAAATAACATGCACCGCACCAAAAACAATAGTGAATCTAAACCCAGAATGATATCACACAATGAATCCAGAAAAGATTAAACAAAATCATCTCATCTTTTCAATAAAAAATACTTCAACACTATTTTGCTAACTTGATAAAGATAAATGAATAACAACAAAGGTTATCTAACATATAAATACTAGTTCAACATCCTTAAAGATAAATCTAAAAAAAATCAATCAAAATTGAATAGAGGCTGACATAATCATTAGAGTAGATCATCTTGTAACGAAAGAATATGATATATTTCAAATGAAAAATGTATCACTCAAAAGATTTCAAAAATTCCACTTCTATTAAATTTAGACGGTGTGTAAATAGTAAACACATTGTTTCAAAACCACCTCCCCACAATTTGAACCACTTTTGTTCTAGAAATGTGAGGAGAGTGATAATGTCTCCGGATTCCTACCTCCAGTAGACCATTGGTTCAGGACTAGCACCACGAGTATAGAAAACACATCGCTGGGAGGAATTAACCTCTAAGAGAACATTTGATAAGTAAAGAGATATGATATAAACCAACCAAATCCTACTCATACTACAATATTAACGAATCCAAATTACCCATATGTAATTTCATGAAAGATCTAATAGAACAGAAATGTGAAAACAACATGTGCATAAGAATGTAAAATGGAAAAGAACATGAATCCCAAATAGCTTATGCATCTCCAAGTTAGTAGTATCCATACTGATATCCAACCTTGTCCAAGAGACATGAAAATAGATTATTTAAAATTGGGTGAGTATCATAGTATTCATAGTGGGATCCTACAAGGCACCACTTGTGAAAAAGTAAAAAACCATCCAAAGAATTTTCAACCGAAAGTAAAACTTACTCATCACCAAAATAGGAATACTATGTTTCCATCCTCACCAAGGAGAATATCACTACATATCAAGTACAAGAGTATATAATATAATAATGAATTTAAATGATACACTCTACCACTTCCACACTAGTTTATTGATATTCCCCAACAACAAATGTCCTATGAATCTCTCTCCAAAGTGGCATACTCACTAAAAACTAGGTGAAGCACCAAAACATGCACCTTGTGCATCAGAACAACCACTTCCACATAACCAATGTGAACAGGTAGCTTCCGAGAACCACCACACCTCACATGATTTGAATAATTTTTTATCTGTTATACCTCAATCCATTACAACCCATAAACTGAGTAAGGATAATCATGAAATTACATCATATACACATTTCTCTTACAATAATCCGTAGGAAATATATATCTTGAATATATGTGTCTGAATAACCATGAGGCATTAAAACCCACTACAAAAAATGTATGTGGAAAACTAATAGTCGTGCCACCAAAAAAATTGACAACCAATAGAAGATATTTTGGCCAAATGGTGTAGTAAACCATCTATCCTCAAATATGGATGTTGGGGAAAACACCCCCAGGGATCAACGTCCCTGGGTGTCAGTTTCCTTAACTGGCAAGGTATTGTATCAATTTGAAACAAAAAAATTACATAATATATTGTAGATCACAACCACGATATGGGAATATCATAGATAATGACTCAACTGCATCTAACATCTCTCGGACTCCCGACATCTACTTTTAAGACTGGGTATCCTATAATCACACTAGAACTTTAAGATTTACATTAGTTTAAATTATCACTTTTACTTTTTTCACATTATGTTAATTAATAAATAAAAAATTAATTAACCATTAACATTTCCACAAAACATTTCATTAGCATCAAAATAATTTTACATGTCATCCATGAAAATTAAACCAACCTCATAGTTCCTTCAAATAGTATCCTTAGCATTTCATCCCATAAAGAGACAACCCCATGTTATGAACCTATTTATTCAGTAACTTATTAATATAATAATGAATGTTTCATTATTAAAGGTAATAATGAAAATCATCTCTACTTCTAACCAAAAGCATCAAAACATAGTGATTAAATGAACAAATTGTTTTGTATTTTCAACCTATAGTTGGAACACATGCTCATCCATCACCATGAAGCTAAACACATAAGGAATGTCTCAAACCCAAACACATGTTAACTAATTTTGGAATGATTATAAATATGAACATCTTCCTCAAGAAGTATTGAATTTAATTCTAATTAATAAGAATTAGATTCAATAACATCCTATTTTGTGTCAAGAGGTATGCCTAGCTTCAACCAGTTCCATCACCCCATGCATCCTCCCCAACAACCACATTCATAATGCGACTCATTTCTCCATGATAGGTTCTAACTACTGCCACCAACACTAGTACTCCATACCCTTATATACCATAACAACATCTAGGATCAACCATCCATGGCTCATAACATAACACATGCTTATTTAAACAAAAAACATATCAACTTGGATCTTCGACCTAAAAAATGAATTAATCATTCACACACAATGAGCACTAACAACTCCAAATCATATCGTTCATGGTATTTAAAATTAAATTCTTAACTCATAAACATTCTATGAAATTATCATTATCTCATAATCAATTCATTATTTTATATTGAATTAACTGACTCAATTAAACATGCATAACTCCATTCATTTTATTTATCACTAAACACTTAAAAAACAACAATATTTAATAAACATGCATTTTTATATTTCGACAAAAAATTTATAATTAATCCATTCTTTACATTCCTTATGATATTCTATTGATAACGAGATGATAAACAAGAAATGTTTATATATCACATGATGTAGAAAATAAATAAGATATAACATCACTATGAAAATGATACAAATTCATTAATCTTGGTAATTTATTAATTATGTCAAAATCATTGAGATCAAATAGAAAAACCATTCTCAATGTTAGGCTGCATGCAAATGAATATAGAATCCACAAATAATCTACCTCAAAATTATTTTAATGTTTTTTCTGAGAACAAGCCAAAAAAACATCACAATCCCCTCTCCCACAATGATAGTATCCACCCAAGGACGAAAAAACACATCAACTTCAACAAACACCCATGAAATATATATTAGAAACATGGAGATTACATTAAATAACATGGAAAGGGATAATGATAGAAAACATATCGAGGATCCCAAAAAATGAAGGCATTATAAAAAATATATTGAAAATGGATCGACAAATTTTAGTTGCACCAATATAGGGGGTGCCCATGAAAAAAGATAAATTCCAAGGAAAAACATTACAATGATAGAAAAATCACACAATTCCTCTAAAAAATGGATTAAGGAACAACTCTCTAAGATAAATGATAAAAATGGAAAATCAGGAATGAATATTGTTCCTTTTCAATATCAATATGGAGAAGTGGTTTAGATAAAATTTAAATTTTCCATTACAAGAGTATATAGTCAAGACTATGTGGATTCAATAATTAATGTCACTCATACAAATAGGAATAGTAATATATGAGTTAGAATATTTTAATCTGCCTTAAATCACATAAAATTGGGCTTTGAATGTGTTTAACATCAATGAAAATGTCAGAGGTGGGAAATTTTAGTAATCTGTAACATAGTTCACAAATGTATTAGCTATGTCACTATTCACAAATGTCTAACCAAATATACTATTCCAAAATCTCTCACCAATGAAACTATTCAATAATGTCTCACTGGAAAACCTTTTCACTATTGTCTCACTAATGACATCGTTCATAATTGCCTTACTGAATTCAACATTCCCAAATGTCTCACTGATGACACAGTTCACAAATGACTCACCGACGACACTATTCATAAATGTCTCATCGAGGAAAATGTTCAAAAATGTTTCAAAAAGTTAACTATTCAAAAATGTATCACCAACAACGCTATTAAAAAATGTCTCACATATGAAATTGATCACAAATGTCTCACCACCTACACTATTCACAAATTTCTCACCGTTAACATTGTTTAACAATATCTCATCGTCGAAACATTTCAAAATTGTTTGACCACTGTAACTATTCAAAAATGACTGATCAATTACATTATACACCTATGTCCCACAGAAGTCATTTTTCAGAAATATCTCACTAATGACACTGTTCACAAATTTCTCAGCAATAAAACTATTCACAAAATTCTCACTAACGACATTATTCCCTAAAATTGAAACAAACAACACTATTAATATAATTGGGAACATTGTTCACATATATAGAAATTTAAAAAATTATTAGAAATAAGTCACATTGACCTCACCAAACACCTCAAACTCCATTTTATCACAATGAAATGGACCAGAATGGTCTTTTTTTATTACAATATAAACATCTCAAATCATTATCATCATCAGTAATTCAATACCAACAAAGAGAGGATAAAGAAAAAGTGGTTTTAACAACCACTCATTAAGATACCTCTTGATACACTCACCCCAAAGAAGATCATCCACCACCATATAATAACAAGCGTAATTAAATTAAACAACTACAACAAGCTCTGAAACAATTTCACAGGGATGGTAACACTAAATATAGACCAGCCAAAAAATGTTAGAAGATAAAGGAATCTTATAAATATGAATTTTCAAAAACCCCAAAATGAAAATTGTTACAAGAAAAGATATAAAAAAACTCATGGTTCTTAGCACGCATCGTTGACTCGCGTTCCTAGGTATGCTCTATAATGGCACTATTCATCCATTTTTCATAAACCCAGAGACAAAATTAAAGTGAGAAAACCTATACTTGTGGTCCGTGACCTTTATATTCCACCCATTAATTGTCTCATTATCATAAAAATATATCTATCTCCAGTCAATTATTTGAGAGTCTCCATTACGATAATGATAGGGATGTGAAACATGAAAAACATTATGTATCCTACTCATATTCTGGGGGGAGTTCTATAATATGTTTCACGATTCCATAATAAGTCAACACCTCAATGGTCCCAAATAACTGGGGTGAAATCATACTCCCATGACCAAAACATCTCTTCACATGATGGTGATTTAGCGTATTGAAACATATGATCTCCCAAATCGAACTATTATGGTCTCCCCCTATGACTGACATTGAATTTATGAACCTCATGTGGTGTAGTAATCCTCTCAGGAATCTCATAAATAATCTCTATCGTATTTTGTACTAGTTAGAGCCATAGAATTTCTAACCCTTCAACCAATCTCTATCACACATGATAATGGAAATGTTGTCCATACAAAATGTTATCAAACTTATGGTTAATTTGAAACTATTTTTGTAATCTAACACTACCAAGGTTATGTTTTTCATCTACAATCCTATAAAATAAAATACACAAAACAACAGAATTTCTTCAAGATTATGGATGGTATGCTATGTATGACCATCCGTCTATGAATGAAAAGCAGTGTTAAGTCATAACTCACAACCAAAGGCTTGCTAGATTCCTCTACACACCATCGATGTAAAATAAAGATCATGAAATTAAATGATATTCATAGGTACCCCATGGAGTCTCACCAACTCCTATAGATATTTCTTAAAAAACTCCACGTATTTTGACTCCTAAACTTCTATGAAGTGGGATGATATCATTAAAAGATCCACTACTACCCATATACAATCATAGAATCCCTGGTATCGGGGTAACCTTATATCAATGTCAATCTAGATGTCCTCCCAATTCCAATAAGGAAGTTATAAAAGTTGGAGAAACCTATCATGAAAACGGTGATCAAATTTCACCTTCTAGAAGACAAAATATAGAGACACAATCTCTACAATAGAATGCATCAACCGATGCCTCAATTAATGACTCCTGAAGTATCGGTATTTCATTGTCACACAAATATGTACCATTAATGGTGATCTATGGAACTCTGTAAAAACTATCTCATGCATTTGAAATGGATGGAAAAGTTTTCCCTAAAACAACACCTAAGGTTGTTTATCCTCATATTGGCCATCAGGGGCCTCCCCATAAAAAAATCGGTCCCTCCATACCTCAAACTAATGATGTATAAACCGAAAAACTTCCACCAATTTTACCAAAAATGAATACACCATCCAGTAAAAAATATAACACATTCACACCACTTATCCTCTGTCCATATGTATTATTGAATGTAATTCTGTTACACTCCAATAATCCCTTGATTAAGATAATGAATCATTATGGGATATCCTATTCATCACATCAACTAAAACATTCCCCTTACAAGGTGTATACAAGATTATGGTATCATAATCCTATATGAACTCCATACACTGATCCTTTCGCAAGTTCATGTCACGTTGAGTGGAAACATACATCAATATTTTATGATGATTGAAGATGAAAAAAACACTCTAATTAGTAAATGTCTCTAAAAATCATGGAGAAAAACACTGATTCCAACTCAATATCATGGTTGGAATAGTTACACTCATTGGGATGAAATTACTGATAGCTATAAGAAATAATTCATCTCAAATTCATTAAGACACACCCTAAACCCAGACCTAAATCATCAAAGAAAACATTAATATGAACTCCATCAGCTGAAAGAAAATGATTCAGATCACTTACTTATTTCTATATTAGATACTCTAAATATCATTGTCATTGATATATCCACACAAAAACATGATTTTTCATAGTCTATGATGAATTGGAGTCGCAACCCTTGAGAAATTGGCTAAAATACTCCTTTATTATCATGTAAGACCTCAAAAAAATTGTACGTCTACCACTATGTTTGAAGAATCCCAATACAAAACTGCTTATATAATTTATGAATACACAAATACTCTTTTCTGGGATACAACATGACCCATTAATCATACATCGACATCCCAAAACTCACAATTCAACAACATACAAAATAGGTTTTGTCAACAAAGACTCCCAAAAAGTCATGAAGGTGCTCTACATGCTTCTCCTCAAACATAGAGAACACATGGTTTTCATTGAATAAGAACATCGTGATCTAATCAAGGAATAGACATAAAAATTTTATATCATCCCCATGATCATAGATAGTTCATTCACAACACCAAATAGAATCACCATGAACTAATAAGGACAATGATGAAAATAGAAAGCAGTCATCAAAATATCCTCTAAATTCACATGCTTCTGATGATATCCTGAGGAAATGTACTTCATTAAAAAACATTAACACTTACATTGTTTGAATAAATTATCAATCTATGTATGAGGATAGAAAATATTCACTATAACATTGATTAACCGATGAATATAGACAAACAATCCCCTTATGTGGTAATCCTTCTTCATGATCCAAAGATATTGCACCCCACGGTGACACACATGGCTGAAATAAACCACACTACAACAGTCCATTGAGCTGTATACATAGCTATCACAACATTTAATGAGTCATACAATATATATTCCATGAGATATGATAAATTTCATATTTTATCTTGATCATGTATTTGATCTCTCATCGTCGATGTAACAATATAACCTCTTATGATAAGTCAACATAGTAATCTTCTATAACCCAAGGAAATTCAAAATATTAAACCACTAAAAATGTCAACATCTTCTCAGTCATCAAGGATGAAAATAATTGAACATGAAACATTCTCATATAAGGGCATCAAATGGTAACAATCACCACTATCTCTCCATAAACATCGACGAAAATCACCTATCAACTGAAGAAATCCACAAAATCATGAACTGAATACTAAAAATACTTGTTTCAGATGAAATAATATGGTAGTATAATTAAATATGTGAAATCCCTCCAAGTGAAATGTTATCTTAGCACTGGGACACAGTCTATCTATACTTCATACAAGTCAGTTTGGCCTCCAACTAGCATAGTAAATGCCAAGGGAACTGGATGCCTCTTAATGTCAGGTCACAGATAATTGTCAAGGGTTGATGATATAATGTATTGTGTCTCTCCTAAATAAAAAAAAGGAATAATCTTATGTTGAATAAATTAATCAGGTGCCTCAGAAGAGAACTGGATCACTCAGGGCTAGAAACGCAAATGCATAAAGCTGATCATGACCAACTCTATGACCTCTCTGAACGATATGATGACCACTACCATCGCATCACTCTGCTCTACAAAGATGGGGATCAACAATGGGTTGTCCTATGAATACCCCATCATTTCTATATTGATGCAAAGATGGTTAAACCCCTATTATTTCCTTAACTGAATTTTACCCAATGAAGGAAATAGAAGCAGAATACATAGTGCAAGCTGACAGCTTAGAAAGGTTGGACACACATGATGCAGATGACCTAGGGCTCCACAAGAAAAAAAATAAATGATCGCATGGAATAATTAAATGATTTTATTCCACTGGTGGAAAAAGATACTGAGTGATGGGACCTACCCCAAGACGAACGAATACCCTTTTTCTCTAAAAACCAGGAATGATAGACCACTCCTCTGCTTCATGAAGATATCCAATAATTCCCCTATATTGATGATCTTATTCTTCTTAACGCCCCCTATGTTACCATTAATTCTAGCACCACATCATGTTATGTCTTCAACATAAATGTGGTTACCTAGTATGAGATCACTGGAAGCAAAGAATCCAAAAAATACCTTTCCTGGGCCTCTGCATCTAGAAATAGTTCCAAAATATATCTCACAAAATTATATAAATGGATTCCAAACACTCACACATTAGAGTTCACATATCAAAGGTTAAACATCACCTGACTAATTTCCACCATCATGTTCGATGAACAAAACTTGGCTCGGAAAAAGTCATGAAACTCTTCCTAGGGCACTAATTACATGTCATAATCCCTAAGGAACTAGAATCACCACTTCCTCGCTACCCCAAATAGCATCATCACAACCAATTATACCATGTTCTACAAACAAGAACATATCAAATAGAAATACATCTCAACATCATCTAACAAGTCATCTATGATTGAATTTAAAAACCATCCATTATATATAGGATGACTCTGGTGCTGAAATTATCATAGAGTCCACTTCCACATGTTGTCATCATCAACCACTACTCTACAGTGATATGCTAGCACAACCTGGTGAAAATATTATGTGCAAACATAATGAGGATATCATCCAAGAGAGAATTATACAAAATAAAAAATAGTTTCATCTCTAATATTTAGAATACATAATAGAAAACATTAATTAATATTTTTTTTTCAGGAAATGCTAACCTATCCCATGGTATACCTAATAAAACAGAGTGGAAAAAAAGTTGGATGCATGATCCTTTCAATGGCCTCTACCTATAACATGTATCACCTCATTTAGTAGCCATTGAAATCTTAAAGGATAGTACATCAGAAAAAAGGGGCCCAAAATACCCATATCTCTTCCAGGAATCGATATTTCACAGTGTTTGAAATGATTAACCGACATTATTTCCCTACCAACCCATTAAAAATCACATGTGATTGACTCCAAAATCTATCTGATCTATCAAATATATAGATGATATCCTATTATATCATGACCCCATCACCATGATTTGTTCCAAGAATGGGATAAAATGTTAGAAGAGATATAATGACCCACACTCCCATCCTCCTATAGGATCGGGATAGGCGACTAGAAAAAAGGGGATATTGAACGCACCGATGAGAGGCATTATACACTAAGAGAACACATGTTAAATATAGAGATAAGATAGAGAAAAACAACACTACTCAGAATACAACATAAAATAAACCCAAATCCACATATCATATTTAATGTAAGAATTTCTACAAATGAATGGAAAACCAACAATTATAAAATGATGGTTAAATGTAAATGACCACATAGCCTCAACAGCTCCTTCAAAACCAATTTAGTAGTAACCAGACTGATCTATAACCTACTCTAGGTGACCTGAAAATATTTTATATAACATATGGTTAGTATAATATTATACTCAATAGGATCATAAATAAATCCTCTAATGAAAAATTAAATAAATAATTCTAAACCATATTGAACAACAACTGTAACTAACTCGTCACTTAAACATGAATACTAGGTTCCCATCGTCCACATGTATATTTTCAAAATGTATATCATACAAAAGTATATAATATAATAAAAAAATTCAATGTTAACCCACTACCACTTCCCTGCTATTTTTCATCCTTTCACCAACATCACACACCCCAATCATCTCTGTACAGAAAGAATATCCTACATACACCTTAACAAAGAACCACAACATGCACCTCCTGCAACACAACCACAACATTATCATAACCAATCTAACCAAGTAGTTTTTGGGACCCACCAAAACTCAGATAACGTGTACCATACATCAGGTATTATACAACTTCCCATTACATCCCAAAAACTATGAATGGATCTTCAAGACATCATTGCCTATGAAAGATATAGCTATAGCAGTCCATAGGAAACTACATTCAGAATATATTTGTGTTAATAAAAAAAGAAACTACATCGCTCTACACACATATATGGGGAAAACTAACCAATGTTCCTATGATCACCAATAAATAACTGGAGAATAGAGTGATGTCAATGGGGGTTTTCAACCACCCATCCTCAGACTAGGGTATTTTGGAAAACAACCCCACCTACCTTTGAATTAACGGGGTGTTAGATTCGCTAACCGAAATTGTGCAGTATCTTATAAAACAAATTATTTCAAATAATATATCTCACATCCACTATCTGATAATAAAAGTGTCTTATACACAACTGCATGTAACATCTCTCAAACATCATCTTCCACATTTAAAATAAGGTTTCCTGTAATCAAAAAATAATTTAATGAGTTGCATTAGACTACATTATCCATGTTTATCTATTTTACATTATTTTAAGTTGTTATTTAACCATTAATTAAAAATTCTCATTTAAACATTATATTTCATTAGAATAAAAATATTGTCCTTTACATCCAGGAATATCCAAACCAAGACCACAGTTCTTATTAATTTTATCCTTAGCATTGCATCCTAGAAAATTCCCAACCCATGGGTTAACATTAATTTTTGAATAATTTATTAATATAATAACATCATTTATAGAATTCTAGAATACTACAGAATAACTACAAACTTCCATGGAAATGGGGATCACAATAGTGAGGAGATGAAGTGCCCTTCGAGTCCATTCCACCAATATATAGAGATTCGGCCCATTTATCATCGAGAAGCCCAGCACAAAAAAGCACATTTCATTCCCAGTCAATATTTTAATAAATTGGAAAAAGGGTAAGCAATTCCATATTCATCATGTGGTGGGGAAATTAAATAAAATTAAAAAAAAAAACAGATTCAACAAAAACCACTTTCATAGAAACTGGTAATACCATATTCAACCTATTCAATCATCCTCATTATCCTCCTCAACTCCCACATTCGTAAACAATGAATATTTCCACTCTAGGCTTCAACTACATTCCCCATCATTGGGCCCCCTACCCCCACATACCACAACATCCCTCTAGGATCATCCAACCCATTATCACATTACAACAAAAGATATTGAAATCATAAATAATAGAAACATGGCACATGAACCTAAACAACGAATTAATCCTTCAGACATAACATTCACTCACAACTCCAAAGAATAAGGTGCATCACCTTTAAAACCAAGATGGGAAATTATATCCATAAAATTAATTATTTTTAATGCAGAAAAGGTATTTCATTTTATATTGTATTAAATGGTTCAAATAATCATCCATAACTATGTCAATTTGATTTATCACTAGGCAGCAGCAACAACAACAACCAGATTCACTTATCATGATTCTTTAGCATTATGTTGTTAATTTGTAATTTATCCTAGACATACATTCATATCAACATCCATCAAGAATTATATACTAAATATGATAAAAAATGATATAAAATGACTTACATGATAAATAGGTAATAACATCTCTATGTAAAAGATTCCAATTGTTTAATCTGTTTTAGGTATTTATTATGCCAACTTCATTGTAAAATAATGTCTAAATCTATATTCCTCTATGACTATAATTAAAAGAACATGGAATCCATGAATTCCCATCTAAAAATTATTATGATGTTATTTTCATGCGAATGGGCCATCAAAAGACACCACGATCAACTCTTCCACAATGACGACAACCCAAAAAGGACGTCGAAGCACAACTGAATCATCCATCACCCATGAATTTTCCATTAGAAACATGGATACCTCATGCGGTAATATGGAAAGGATAATGTGGGTAAATAGATTTAAGAACAATGGAGAATGAAGGTATAATATAACATAAATTGAATATATTTCAACACCTCTTGGTTGCACCAAGACATTGGGTGTGCATGAAGTAGTAATAATTCCAAGGATAAATTTTCCAAGGATATCAAAATAAATATAATTCTGTAGGAAAAATGTTTGGGGTGACTCGCATCAAGGGAAAGGTGAATATAGATCTAGCGAGAATTTATCTTGTCCCTTTTGAAAATATAATCGTACGAACCATTTGGAGATGGATTTGATTTTCAAATATAGGATGACCTGGTTAAGACTATGCGGTTTGACCAAGTAAAGTCACCATGATATATATTAATATTAAGATAGTTTTTATAATCATTGAATCTACTATAATTCCTATAAAATAAGGATTTAAATTCATTTATGTTCAATGAAAATTATAAAGGGATGAACTATAGGAAGCTGGAAACACTGTTAAAAAATGTCTCACTAGATACATTGTTCACAACTATCTCACAGAAGAAAATATACACAAATGTGTCACTGATGACACTCTTAACAAATGCCTCACCACTTACATTTTTTAGAAATTTCTCACAGGAAAAATTATCCACAAATGTCTCACTAATGAATCTACTCACAAATTTATTACCAATGATAATGTTCACAATGGTCTCACTGATGACACTATTAACAAATGTCTCTCTGAAGATAGTATTCACAAAGTTATCAATAAAAAAAATTAACAAATGTATCACTGATGACAATGTTCATAAATGTCTCACTTGTTACATTGTTCCCAAATGTATCATTGGTGACAATGTCGAAAAATGTATCACCGACAACATTTGTAACACCCCAAGTTTCAACGGTACATTTCCTTTTGAATAATGCAGTAGCTTGAGTTGTACGCAACATGGAGTTTTATCACACCACGAATAATGAAACTAGAAATTATTAATATTAATACACAGTTTTTGAAATTTTATAAATTTTAATTATCAAAATGGACTAAATATTTGGATTCGGAATATCAATGTTAGCTTAGGGTGGATTTTTGGTATTTTTCTAAAAAACATTCAATTTTTGATGAATATTAAAAAACACTGGGTTACTGTTTAAAACCAACGTCTTATTTAAAAAATTAGTTATATTATTTTAATTTACTTTAGGTAATAATATTAACATAATACCTCTTTATGTTATATGTAATTAATTGTAGTCATATTATAATTTGATTACATTTATAAAATTTTATTGAACTTTTTACTGTCTTTTAGCCACCTTCTATAAGCATTTATAAATTTGAATAAAAAATAGTTTTACCACTTCTATGAGTTTAATTTCAAAAATCAAAGATAAATATTTGAAATCAGTAAGTCGAATGTATTTCAATATGATGAAAATAATTTTCATTCAATACTAACATTTTACTTTTATTTTTACCACGGTTAAAAATAAATAGTGTAATTATGGATAAAAATGATTTTATAATTACCCTAACACGGGTCCTAATTCGATTGGATAAGTTTAATTCGACCAAAAACATCCTTCGGAATAAAATATGATCATTTTGGTCCACTTGTATTAGATTAGTACATTTATAATAATTTTATTTAATGAAGAGTTAAAAGTGTTAAATTCAAAGCTTATTAACTAAACCATTTTTATATTGGGTTATAGACAATATGAATTCTACTATAAATATTCATTATAAATATAAAAATATTTCCTACATAATGGTATTTTATTTATAATATTTTGACATTATATAAATTAATTTAATTATGACACAATGATGATGCAGTGATTACCTTATTAATGAAATATTAAAGTAATTACCTTATTAATGAAATATTAAAATAATTGATGTTATACATATCCATATAATATTACATTATAGGGTTGTTTAAATAAATTTTATAATATGCGATGATGTGTTCATGACATAAAAATTATTAAATCATGTCAAAATTGACCAAATGGAGTTTTTTTTAAAAAAAATTTATTAATAATTGATATAATATTCCATAAAATATAACGTTCTGCCAAAAGAAATATATAAGGATATATATATTAATAATTTACCACTTTGGATTCACGTGGAATTTTATACTCTGTTTATTAACCATATAATATAAAAATACATTGAGCCATGGTAAATGACAAACAATTTAACTAAGAGTTAAATCTAAAAGATAATGTTAATATGGTGAACTAAACCTATATAAACATATTGGTTGAATCCTTTTTGAACCATACACACCATAACCTTTAAATAAATTATTTTGGATCCATTATAAACCTAAATTTTTTTTGTTATAAAATAATATTACATGCTTTTTCTTAAATTGACTGTCACCTCTCTTATAAAAGTTCACATCTCTTTCTCTTAAATTTACACATAAAAATCCATTTTTTAGACTAAACCCTACTCAAAGATCCTTTAAGGAAACGAACCTAAAACCTTATGTCCTTACATTGATCATAAATACATCCTATGGGTCCCTATTGATCAACTCAAAAGGAAACACCCAAAGAAGAGGAAATAATTTCACCACCAACATTCAAGTTATTTTCCTTTTCCACTTCCTCTTTCATTGTTGTTACCAAAAGAAATAATATATCTAGTACCTTTTACATACATTTAGGTTATTATAAATATGGTACAACAATATTCACTATTCTACACATCCTATAAATGACAAATCCACCATACATGTGTACGTAAGGCTTACCGTCTCCACATTATCGTGTAGTTTGTTATTGAAACACATCATTATGTGGATGGATATACTAATGAGTATGGCTGATCAAATAATAAATATAACTTTTTAATTATTCTTTATATAGGATATACCATCCTATTATATACGGTTTCACCATCAATATTATGATATCATCGATTGTGCGTACGTACGGATTACAATCTCCACAGACGCAATGAGAATCATTCCACATTGCAATAATTATAGAATAATTTTCATTTTATGATTAAAAATAATATCTATGAACATAATATAATTCTTTGTATGAATAAAATACATCCTATCCATAAAAAACATGGCTTACATAACCAATCATATAAAAGAAAACGAGTTGGTTAACACCCAAAAAAAAGATACTAATAAAATATTATGAGAAATGAAATATTACAAGATAATTTATGATAACATATTTATTTATATGATTATTATATAATTTAATAATAATTTTCTAATTATTATACAGTAGGTTAACATAACATTGAATTTTTAAAATTAAATGTTAAGGATTAATTCTAAAATCTCTTTACTTATCTGAGGTTGATAATATGTAAGAACATACTGGGACCTCTTTATCATCTACAATCATATTTTCAAAAAAATGTAATTCAAAAAAAATCATAATATTTAATAGATAATGGTTTAACCACCATTATTACCTTATCTGACCATAAATTTTTTTAATGAAATATTTCTATTATTTTCCAATCAAGACACTTTATGAAATTTTTGACCAAATTATGGTACGAATGTTTTTTTAACATATACGATTGGTGAAACTATTTTCCTCCATTACAACGTCTTTGAATCATCCCATACAAGCTTATAAGAATAATTTCTAGATAAATGTTTTCTTTTTATAATTATATAACTTTTAAATGATTTAAAAATAGAAAGATATATTTCTCTAAATATGTATCCATTTCATCTATGACAACATCCTTTAAGGGATTTTTAGCTAGTTTGATGTTGATTTATTAGGATTCAAAACATCCATATTGTATGGATGGTTTTTTATTTGTTTGATTGTGGTTGTGTTATTTTTACACCATTAATGGTTTATAGATGAGGTATTGACATTTCGTATTCTAGTTTTAAAATGAATGTTTATGTTACGTTTAAACATATTCATATGAGGAATTCATTGGATATAGTATGTGATGGGAGGATCCGGTTATAGCTCCCCGATGCATCGGCATGTCTCGTGAAAAAAATAGTGTCTTGGAAATAGGTCTTGAATATATCATATTTATAGTCAAAGCACAATGACATGAATATGTGGTTATGAAGTATGTAATTATGCATTCCATCATTATAAAATTCGCCATTCATATTACATGTGATTATTCGACTAGTAAAATATCCATGTAAATAAGAAAAATGGAATTATTTGATTTATATTGGCCATATTATGTCTAAGATTATGTTTAGAAGGCTTATGTTTTAGTCTTAAACATTGACTTAATTTTTAATGCTTATTTATTAATATTTTCGCTATATTATTGCCCTTTCTGAGCATATGAGCTCACCCCTTTCTATGATTTATTTTTTCCTAGTGTGAAGAATTATTTTATGGTTGACCTTCTTTGATAGTCTAAAGATATATGTGTGATCAACGGGGAATAATGTTGTTGATGTTTTTATTTTATGATTCAATGTAAAACTTATGAATGTAGCTTGTACATCCCAGGTGACTAAACTGATTAGTATTTCAGGATTTTATCCATTGGGATCATGGAAGTTTTAGTTAATAATGCATTGAATCTATATAACTATGGTTGGGGTGTTACATTTGGTATCATAGGAATTCCATTACAAACCATGGAAGTTAGATTTAGAAAAAATCTAATTATAGAACATTAACCTATGATAGAATTTGATGATTAGTATAGAAGAACATTGTAGAATTTTGGTAATATTGATATTTTGTGAGTTTTGTAAATAATACATCTTTGTCTGGATACGAGTAGAAAGAGGTGGCTCCGGAAAAAATTTACTTAAGGGTAAAACCCAAAAACACTACTTTGAGATAGAATCGAATGAGAAATGGTGAATAACAATGGGACTTGCGGCACTTTGGTTATGACACTTCCGGGGGATATACTTAGGATGATTCACATATTTTTTACAAACAATTATTAATGATTTATGATTATATACCTCTTCAAAGAAATTTTATTTATTAAGTATTATATCTATTAATTGTTCAATTTATGTTAGGTTTTTTACATTTTTTGAATTATGTATTGTGATTGATAAACTAATATACTGTATTAAATTATTTATAAATTTCTCCAAGTAGATGAATGGAAACTATATAAATGCATGTAATCAATGAAGTGATTTGTTTCCTACTCAAGATAATTATAGTAGAGATGGTTATGCAACTAGTGTTAATCACCTTATCAGTATACTTGGACAACTCAGTCAGGTTGTAAATAATAATCTTACCCGTATGGAGCACCCTAATATATAATTTGGAGGATCAATGTTAGACCACGTCATGAGGAATCAACCACCAACATTAAATGGTATTATAAATACATCAGTAGCTGAGAAATGGATAAATTTTGTAGAGAAATATTTAATTCCTTGTGGTGTAACAAATGGAAAAAAAATTCATGGAATTTTATCTCCTCACGATAGAAGCAGATTAATGGTGGTCATTAATCCAAGACAAAAAGGAAGATTGAGAAGTATCAAACAAGGAATAGGGGGAGAATAAATATATTTTCTTGGAAAAATAATTTCCTCGTGACCGTAGAGTGGATATGGAAATACAATTTCTGAGTGAGAGGAAAAAGGAAGATAAGAATATTGTAATGTATGAGGTTGACATTACAAGGTAATCAAGAAGTGCAACAGATTATATACGTAACCCAACAAAAATTTTAGATCGATAGTTTTATGGGTTAAAACAATTTCTCAATAGATAATTAGTCTCACAATCCTTCTCATCATATGAAGATACAGTCTCATGGACAATCAAGACAGAAAAAAAATTCTCTATGTCATGTGACATTAATGCAAAGAAAGAGAAAAAGTGATTTGATAAACACTCTGGAAATAGAAATAAGGGGAAGAATAGAAAAGTTGAATATCCATCCTATGATAAATGTGGGAAGAAACACCTTGGTACTTTCCTGATGGGAATGGGAGTCTGTTAAAAATGTGATGAAAAAGGCCACCATGCTCGTGATTGCAATGGGAGAAAGGGGATGTTAATTTCAAATGATAAATTTTTATAAAAAAGGTGATTTATTCAAATTAATGTCCTTTTTTCCAAGGAAACATACCTCTGAAAAGTCTAAGGGAGCATGGCCATGATTATGTGATCACTGTTGTAGAGGCTGAAGCTCTGAAAGACGTGTTGGAAGGTAATTTATTGGTTTCCTCATGTTTAGCCAATGATTTATTTGATTATAGATCATCACATTGTCTCATATATTCCTATCTTGGAATGAAAATTACTTATTTTCAATTTGACATAACAAGGGAGTTATCAGAATAAACACCTATGGAAAGTATCATTGCAACAATGATTTGTGAATTAATTTCCATTAGGGAATATAAATGTTTTTTATCTTCTGATCTCATCATTATATCCATGATTGAATTTTGTATAATCTTATGAATTAATTAAAATTCAGACCATGATGCGAAATTTATTATTAAAAGAAGGTGGTTAAAATTTTCTATGATGATAAAGAGTACCATAATGTTTCAGTAAAAATGTCACCACTTGATTCTTATCTTGATCCAACCCCAATTTCACTGGTAAATTCAATTATTGGGGAATATGAGAATTAAATATCTATAGGTGAGGAAAATAATGTATGAATAGACGACGTAACTATTTTGAATGAATATGTTGATGGTTTCAAGTGGACTTTCTAGGACATCGTCTTGAATGAGATATTGATTTTTACATTGATTGAATTTCTAGTTCAAGGCCCATATCGAAGACCCCTCATAGAATGATTGAACTTTGATCTAGATACCATCAGTTGTGCATGAAGAAGGAAGACATTATGAAGAAATCATTTTGAACCCATTACAGGCATTATGAGATTATAGTAATGCCTTTTGGATTGATTAATGCAACATCTGTCTTCATGGATCTATTGAATATAGTTATCAAGGAATATCATGATGAATTTTCAGTGGTGTTTATTGATGATATCTTGATTTACTCCCAAATCTAAGATGATCTTGAAAATAACATGTGCATTATTTTAATGACTCTTAGAAGAAATGAATTATTTGGGATGTTTAGCATGATAGAATTCTGGCATCTAGATATTTCTTCATTTGGCCATATTTTCTGTAAGGATGGAATCTCTATCGACCATTCATAGATCACGGCAATCCAAGAATGTATAACACCAATGATTATAACTACGGTAAATAGTTATATTGGTTTAGCAGGTTTTTATCAACATTTCCTCCATAATTTTTCCCAGGTGGCTAACCCATTAACTAATCTAAGACGTAAAGGGGTTAAATTTTTTTGGAACAACGTGTGTGAAGAATTTTTTGAATAACCTAAAAGAATATTAGGCAATGCACCTATTATGACTCTACTATTAGGGAATGATGGGTTTGTTTTTAATAATGATGCATCAAATAACGGACCTGGTTGTGTCTTTATACATATTGATAGATTTATTGACTATGCATCACGGCTACTAAAAATTCCCAAGAAAAACTACCCTACTCTAGATCTTTTAGTGAGCAGCTATAATCATTGCTCTGAAAATAGTAAGACACTATCTCTGTGTTGAAAAATGTGAGATTTATACTGATCAGAAGAGTTTTAACTATCATTTCTCATAGAAAGAATTCAAAATAAATAAATTCTTAGGGATTAACTATTAAAGGATTATGATTTCAGTATACACTAGCACCCAGGAAAGAGAATAAGGTGGAAGATACATTGAGTATAAATAACCATGGAGTTTTGAACAATATTATAGTTGAAAGGGGTCCTATTTTCAAGTATCCAGGAAAGATATATATGTTAAAAACCATGGATAGTGAAACACCAATACATTTTCAAATGGATTCCATACCATCTTTACGAGAAAGGATAAAGAGTTCTTGTACTGATGATGATGAGTTTCCAAATAAGTTTAATGATTTGATTGTTGGGAGATTGAGTGACATCATATATGATTTTGAAATTTGGGAAGAGACATTTTGATCCTAACATACCTGATCTATAATCATTTGAAGGGAAAGTTTTGGTTCGGACATCATGAAGAGGTAGATTGATGATTTTGTGTCAAGAAGTATTGTTAGTCAACCAGAGATGACTGGAAGGAAACAACAAAGATGATTCTTGAAACCTCTTCACATACCTTAGTATAAATGGGATGATATTATGATGGACTTGGTCGTGGGTCTATAAATGACTCCTAGAATTAATTATGCAATATCGGTCAATTTTTATCATCTTACCATGTCAGCACATTTTCTTGATATAAGAAAAGATTTACCACCTGAACATACTGAGTGACACTATATTAATGAAGTTGTGTGACTTCATGGAGTACCCCTACTGATTATTTCTGATTGTGATCCCCATTTTACATCAAGATTTTAGAAAGGTCTTCCGAATGCCCTTGATACTTAACACTATTTCAGAACTACCCACCACCCTCAAACTGATGGAAAATCAAAACAGACTATTCAAACCATAGAGGACTAGTTGATATCTTTCTCACATGACATTAAATGTATGTGGGATAAATTGTTACCTTTGTTAAAATTTCTATATAATAATAGCTCAATTCATGTCCTCATATGGAACCATATAACGCGTTATACGGAAAGAGATTTTACACATCAACTAGTTGGGATGACGTTGGTGAAAGAAAACTCGTAGGCCCAGAACATGTTGTGGAAACAATGTAAAAGGTGAAGGTTATCTAAACACACATAAAAGTATCCCAAAGATGGAAAAATATATATGTTGATAACTGAAGGAAGGATTTTGACATTCATGTAGGGTACCATGATTTCATGAAGGTATCTCTATGAAAGAGTGTTATACGTTTCGGTAAGAAGGGAAAATTGGGTCCCAGGTACATCAGACCTTTTGAAATTCTAGAATGAATTGGAGTTTTAGATTTTTCTTTTCCAATGCCTCATGTCTTTCCAAATTTCATGATGTGTTCCATGTATCAATGTAGAGAAAATACTTGCCCAACTCAAAGAAAGTACTCATCTATGAAAAAATTTATCTGGAACCTGATCTGTCTTATTTTGAAGGTCCTGTCAAAATTTTTTATTCAAGGGAACAAGAGCAGAGAGACCAGACGAATCGTCTAGTAAAAGTTCTATGTAGAAACCACAAGATAGATATGTCAATGTGGGAACCCAAGGAACATATGATGAAGAACCAAATGAATATTGTTAAGCTATAATATTCTAGAAATTTCAAGGTCAAAATTATTTTATGGAGGGGAGAATGTAACACCCCAAGCTTATACGGTACGTTTCCCTTTGAATATTGTAGTAGCTTGTGTTTTATGCAACTTCGAGTTTTAACACACCATGACCAATGAAACCAGCCATTGTGAATAGTAATTCCCACTTTCTGAAATTTTATAAATTTAAATATTCAAAATGGACTTTATTTTTGTATTTGAAATATCAAAATACGATTTGTGTGAATTTTTGGTATTTTTCTGAGAGTATTCAATATTTGATGAATATTGAAAAATACTGTGTTATTTTTTAAAACCAACTTTTTATTTTAAGATTTAGTTAATTTATTTGATATATTTTAGGTCAAAATAGATACATAATACAAATATAGGTTAAATTTAATTCATTGGAGTCATTTTACAGTATGTTTAGATATATAATATTTTATTGAACATTTTACAGTCTTTTACCCACCTAAGAGCATGTCCAAATTTGCATAAAACATAATTTTACCGCTTCTATGTTTTTAATTTCAGAAATCCGAGATACATGGTTGACATCATTATGTAAAATGTTGTTCAATAAGATGGAAATAATTTTTGGTGAATTGTATATTTTGACTTTTTTCCCACAGTTAACACTAAATACGGTAATGAAGGTTATAAATGATATTATATTTACCCAAACACATGTCCTAATTCTATTTGATACGTTTAATTATACCTAAAACGAACTTAGGAATAAATTATGATCCTTTTTGTCCACATTGATTAAATTAGGACATTTATTAATATTTTATTTAAAGAACAATTAAAAGTGTTAAATTCAATGTTAAATAACCAAACCAATTTTAATAGAGGGTTACACACAATATAAATTAGACTATAAATATTAATTAGAAATAAAAACTAATTTAATACATAATGGTATTTTATTTATAACTTTTAGACATTATATAATATAATTAATTTATGACACAATGATGATGTAGTAATTAAATTATTAATAAAATATTAAAATAATAGATATTATAAAAATAAAAATAAATGAAAATTTGAACTTATGATGAATTCAACTAATTTTATAGGTTAATATGAAATTTTAGGGTTGAATAAATAAATTTTTCTCGATGTGATAATGTTTTTATGACTTTAATAAAATCAAATACTAAATAGTGTCAAAACTGACATAATTGTCTTTTAAAAGAAAATATTATAATTTTTTTTGATATAATATTTCATAAATAATATGGTTTGTTAAATGGACATTGATAAGGTTATATATATTAATAATAAACCACATGGGGTTCTATTTGAATTTTATAGAATGTTTATTAACCATATAATTCAAAAATACAATGACACATGGTAAATGTGAAAATATTTAACTAAGAGTTAAATATAAAAACATAAGGTTAATATGGTGACTTAAATTCTCTACAACCTATTTTTTGAGAGGTTTTAGACCCATACCCACCATAGGCTTTAAATAAATCGATTTCCAGCCATTGTACTCCGAAAATAATTTTATAATAAAATAATATTTCATGCTTTTCCTAAAGTGACAGTCACCTCTCTTAAAAATATGTTCTTGACATTCTATTAAACTCACACCTCCAAATCCATTTGGCTTGGCCAAACACTACCCAAATATCCTATCATAGACCTAATTTCCTTAATTTTATTATAAAACCTACCTATGGCTCCCTATTGATCATCTCAAAAGTAAACACCTGAAGAATATGTAATAATTTTACAACCCTCTTTCATGTTCTTTTCTTCTTCAACTTCCTCTTTATTTATTTTTTCAATACAAAAATAATAAATATTGTTTCCTCTAAATACTGTTACGTTATTATAAATATAGTACAACAAATTTGTTATTCTATCCGTCCTATAAATGACAAAGTCACCATACATGCGTACGGACGGCTTACTGACTTCACATAGTGTTGTAGTTAGGTATTCAAACACTTCATTACATTGATGTGTATAATAATGAGTATAAATGATATAAATGATAAATATAACATGTTAATGATTATTTATATATAATATATCATCCAATTACAAACAATTTCACCATTAAATTAATGATATTGATACTCGTTCGTACGTACATATTACAGTCTCCACGAACGCAATGCGATTAATTCCCAATCATAATCATTCAAGAATAATATTAATTTTATGATTAAAAATAATATTTATTAACATAATATAATTATTTATATCAATCATATAAATCTTATACATAACTAAAATATCTTAAAAAACCATGCATGAAAAAGAAAACAAATCATTTAACACCAGAATCGGTGATAATACAAAAATAAATTAACAAAGAAATATTATAAGATCATATATGATATCATATTTATGTATATGATTCTTGTATAATTTATTAACAGTATTATAAATATTTTTAATTTTATTAACATACCATATAATAAGGAAATGTTAATGTAAGGGTTAATTTTACAATCTCTTTACTTATCCGAGGATGATAATATGTAAGTATAAACTATAACCTCTTCATCACCCACATCCATGTTTTTTAAAAATTTAATTCAAAACATTCTAAATATTTACTAGAATATGTGGGTTAATGTCATTTATACCCTTATTTGACCAAACACGGTACTTTATTTCCTTTTCGAAAATATTAATGTCAGAATGTCTTTTTTAACGTTACGGCATGTGCGATTATTTTCCATCGTTATAACATCATCTAAAATTACCATACAAGAATAGAAATTTTTTTTCCAAATTAAATTCTTTCTTTTATAATTATATAAATTTTAAATGATTTCAAAATATAAAGAGATGTTTATCTAAATTTATTTATTAAATCTTTGTCAACATCCATTGATGGATTTTATGCTTATTGGAGGTAGATTTATTATGATACAAAAAATCCATATTTTATTGAATGTTTTGTTATATGTTTGAAAATGGATGTGTTATTTTCACACCATTCATGATTTATGTATAATATATTGTTATTTCGTATGCTAGTTTTAATAAAAATGTTTATGTTATGTTTACACATTTTCATAGGAGGAATGTATTGGACTTAGTAAGTGACGGGTGGTTACTATTATTCCTCCATGATGCATTAGTAGAACTCATGAGACAGAATAGGGTTATGGAACAAGACCTTGAAAAAATCTTATTTGTAGTCTTCTCACAAGGCCTTGACTATGTTTTTATGAATTCTGGCATTATGAATTCTGGCATTATGAAATTGGCTATTGATATTTCATGTGATTATTCAACTAGTATAATATCCATGTGAAGAAGTAAATAGAATTATTTCATTTATATCGAACATGTTATGTAGAATATTATGTTTCAAAGTAATATATTTTATTCTTGAACAATGTCTCAATTGATTATTCTTATTTATCAATTTTTTCGCTATATTTTTATCCTTTCTGAGAGTCTATGCGCACACTTTTCTATTTTTTATTTTTCCCCAGATGAGAAAAAATATTTTATGTTTGACCTATAGGGACTGGATAAAGATATAAGTGTGTTCAATGTGGAGAATTTTTTTTGATGGTTTTATATAATTATGTAATGTAAAACATATGAATGTATCTATTACATTGAAAGTTACTAAACTGATCAGTCACCTGGGATTTGTTCCCTTATGATCATGACAATTTTATGTAATAATGCACTGACTCTGGGTAACTGGGGTTTCAGCGTAACAAATTTATTCAAAAATGTCCCAGTGATGTTACTATTCACAAATGTCTCAATGAATGAATTGTACACAAATTCTTCACCAACAAAACTCTTTCAAAATGTCTCACTGATGAAACTATTCCCAAATTTCTCACTAAAGACAATATTAACAAATGTCTCAATGATGAAATTGTTCACTAATGTCTCATGAATGACAAAATTCACAAATTTCTCATTGAATAAAGTACTCACAGATGTCTCACTGATGACACTATCCAATAATGTCTTTCCGAGGACACCGTTAAAAATTCACTCACCCACTACACTATAAAAAAATGCCTCACCCATGACACTATTCAAAAATGTCTCCCTGACAGCACTATTCAAAAATATCTCAAATACGACACTATGTGCAAATGTGAAACTGATATCACATTTCACAGAACTAGAAACACTATTCACATAACTGGAATTTTGAATATTTGTTAGAAATAAGTAACATTAACCTCTTAGAATAACTCAAACACTCAATTTTCACCATGCAATGGACCAGAGAGGTCTATTCCATTACAAATCGTGTAATACACAAGGACCACATTCTACAAAAACAGATGTTGTTTTAATTATAAACCAAATTTTTATCATTAAATAATTTGAAAACCCTTTAAAAATGATTACTTTTTTTGTTTTGTACTTGAATCAAACATGAGTTGGGAAACCGTGACACATCATGTAATCTCATTACAAGTTGTGTAAATAGTTTGAAGATGATGAACATTTCTAATTTTTACAAGAACAATGATATCACCCTAAGAGTTCTCTGAACTCAAGGAGAACCACAATAATCCATTCGAAGATTATAATCGAACTCCCTTAATTAGAAAAAATAAATTTTTAATCATTAGTAAATATTTATCACCAAATATTATCCCTTATTGGGTGTCCCAAGAATTACGTAATTAAAGAGAAAAAATGTAATGATAATACTTTAATTTATCATAGAGTTAAGAGAATACATTACCTTATTGTTCCAAAAATATTGAATTTATATGTTTTTCGATTACATTATAACGTACCAAGAATCATGAGATATACTATAAAGTCCCTCTAATAATTTCATCAAATCATATGTGTTGTTTATGTCCATTATACATCATTCATTATTTAGATAAATAGTGATTGACATGACATGTTCATAATAAAAATTATCATTATTCAATTATTGTAATAAAGGGATATATATTATTTACTCTTTATTATAAGTCTTTCATATTCAATGATGAACTATAGGATTATGCATAACATATTAAAAATCATTTTAACATTTTTTAGCACTCTAGGATATAAAAAATTTAAATATTTATGAGAAATTATATTGGAATGGTAGTATTATATCAAGTTATGATTCTCATATTCAACATAAGAATATCAGTAATATTTATCTCCTTAAAATTTCTATATATTATAGGGTATTAGGATTTTTTCCACAATGCAAATCATCTATATTTATTTACATCATAAGATGGTAATGTACTTAAATATGTTATTAATTATTCAATAGAAACCATCAATTTTTATTTACTCATCACACATTTAATGAAAATATATATAATATATTCTTGTAAGATCAATAAATATATCTAAAATTTCACAATATATATATCAAATAAATAATTAATTCAACATATATTATAGCTAGTTATTGGAAACACATTATTTAATTTTTCAAATGCTAAATTTATGAACACAAGGAATAATATATCACCATTTAAAATTATAGATGTATTAATGTTAAACATTTAAATATTATAACGATGGATATGTCAATGGGATCACAATTATAAGGTTGTTTCAAAAATGGTGAAGTATTAATTATCACATTATTGTCATGTAAACATTTATCATATTATTCTATTTCAAAAATATCCAATAAATTTTATATTATAATGGTTTTATGATTTTACAATTTTGAAAATTTTCCACAACCACTGAATAGATCAACGTAATCAATGAAAAATTATGATCAATATAAAACATGATAGTCTATAAAATTTTTTAACCACTAATTCCATTGATGTATCATCTAATATAAAATATTTAATGTTTACAAAAACAATAGTAAATACAATTTTAATAAAAAAATACACATTTGTAACAGATAATACAATTTAATATTTAACAATTTATCTACGAAAAAACAAAAAAAAATCATTTCTTACAATATAAAATAATATATAATTATAACAAAAAGGGATAAAATAAATGTTTTATATAATATCTAAAATCATTACCAGTAATGTCCAAAATGATTGAAGATGAATTTATATGCTTGAATCACATTACTATTACATCATATTGTCCATATATTGATTAATAAAATTTATTGGTTTATCATCATTTATTACCAATAAAATATAAAATTTAGATCAATTATCAACTCTTTAGAAATATTTGGAGACATTTTTTGATCAAAAAAATTATTAATACGTTTTATGAAAATAATTTATAGATCAATATTTTTTTATGTTGCAGATATAAATTCTTATGTACATTGATATATACATTTTCAAATTAATCATTACAGGCTCACACCGATGTGAAACAATTTGGGGTATAAAAAGAATATCCTAAATTTCATGAAAATGAATCATGTATTCTTCTAATTAATTTTGATCTGTTATTTATTGACTATATTATATATTCATCAAATAATAGTGAGAAAATTTTTTATAGCCACAGTTCATGACGTTGGAAATTCTCCCTTTGACCATTAACATAGGGGATGACATTGTTTATATTTCCTATGAACGATATTTTTGATTCCATATACTAAACTACTTTTAATATTGATTAATAATTGTTTATATCGCATTTTCATGTCCTCATGGTTATATTATTTCATTATGATTCACTTATTGAATTGTTTTCCTCTCAGTTTTGTTTGGATGAAAGGAAATTCCAAGATGTAATTGAATCGTGATCCTCATTTATTTAACAAACATAAAATTATTTATTCACTCTTATTATATTTATAAATATATAATTTTTTCATATATATGTGTTTGTATATATATTTTGGACATAAAATGTAAAAATAATTTATTTTTACAAGAAAATTATTCTTAAATAAAAATGATTATTTTCGGCCAACCGATGACCATGAGATTTTTTGTATTTATTTATAGTTATTATAGAGAACCCTTTTCAATAGCCAGGTTTGCAAATGTGAGAATATTATTCATCTCCGACCCTATATCAATGGACAATAGTATGAACTTTGAAATTTTCCTTCCTATCCATCATTTATTGGCATTCTATGACTGCACTATATCTGTTGGTTTAATCCAACACTTTTATTATAGGAAATAATATCCATATGGTTTCATGAAAAATCTAACTTAAATGAATGGAACTAACAATGGTAATAGTGGTACCTATAATAACATTAATTCATGGAACATGGATACATGATCCATATATCTGTGTACATTCCTTAATATTTCTATATAGATGTTGTTGTAGGCCAAATGTAAAATAATGGAATTTGGTTACAGTTTCATTTAAAGAAAAAATTATTAATCAGGAGTATGCGAAGTCAATTAATGGATTAGTAAATCATGTATATTCAGAATCAGTGATCCATTATAATTAGGAATTTAGATCAATTTTATTGTAATTTATTCAATTTAGAGTTAATCTATAACCATTAGAATCAGTGACCCACTATTATTATGAATGTAGAACAATTTTATTGGATTTTCTTGTAATGATATTCCACAATCATAGGTGAATTAATATTTGACAATAGATTGATTTAGGATGTGAATTCATATATCATTAACTTGAATGAATATGTGACATATATAGTGTGATTTTGAATCCATTATTATTGTAAAACTGATTTACACCAATTATATAAGACCATGATTTATAATATAAACCATCACACAAACAACAATTAGGGAAGAGTTTATTACCATTGTAATAATCATCATAGAACATGGTGTACTAACTAATAATTCAAAAAACATTGTTTTGTTATGATCTATTGTTTAGGTTTACTAAATATTATAGTAATTATTCACTAAAAAATTATATAATAAGATATTTATACCAATAAGAATACAATGAATAGATTTAACATCATGTTATCATTTCATATCATTTAAAAAAGTAAATATAATATATATAGTCTACCAAAAAAACATCATAAAAATAATCTGTTAAAAATTCAACCACGTGTTTTAAAAATCCTTATCACTTTTATATGATTCTATTTAAGATTTTCATCAATATATGTTATATTAAAGTATCATTTCATAACACTTAATAACATAATACAATTAAAAATATGAACTGTTACAAAAACAATTGATATGATCTAAGAGAAGAAAATATATGATTTACTTGAAATCTAAAAATTAAATAATTATATTCTACAAATAATATCATAATACCAATACAAACCTTTTTAGTGTCATTATAAATTCACTATAATAAATTCTTAAAATATTTTATATCATCATAATTACCTTGATTATTTTGAAAAAAGGATTGATTCATAGAATAATAACCACATAAAAATCTATGGAAATGTAAAACATAAGAGAGAGTGACCCCAAATTCTCAATTTGGTAAAATAATTTTATGAATCAAAAAGGTATGGAATATCACAATGATTGTAATCATGATGGGGGAAAATTTTTCTGTTAAATACATCATGGAATCAAATATATTGATCAATAAGAGTTATAAAATAACTTATGTCGTAAAATTAATAGAAATAAGATAATATAGTCATTAAATGATGCGACAAAATATACATATGGCATAATATATTAATTTTTCATGATGAATGTGGAATTTTTATAATAAAATGAAATTATTAATCTATATTAAGGGATGAAACAAATTCCATAAAAATATTATGGATTATTAATCACTTACAATTTTATATCACATCATGGATGAGGCATGTGAAACAATTTTACATAGTACATCAACATTCACAACATGAGTCTCAATGTCGATCATTCCATGAAATTCATTAACCATAATTATGTCATAAATCATTATGATATTTCCAATTAATTGAAGGAATATAAAGGTAACACTAGACAAATATTAAAAAAATACTTATGTGTTCAATATAATATCAATCCTTCATCCAATCATTAATGTTCCTATAATGAAAACAGGTTATATATAATTTTCAAATAATATCATAAATTAATGATATAGTTTTATATATTGGAGGATATCAAATATTATACCTCAAAAATGTAATTAATATTATTTTTAGAACTAATAAATAATGTATTTGGAATGTTGATATCAATGATGATAGGATACGATTATGCCTAAATAGATATTTCATTATTCATTTTCAACATTATCATAAGATGATGATCATTTGAGTCACATTTAAAATTACATTCTTATATGATTTTAAGAATAATTTTTGAGACATAAGTTTTAATGAAATAAAAATAATAAATCCACAAAAAACAATATTCAATTTATTAATTGGGATGTGAATGACAAGAAGTTTATAAATGATTAATGAAATGACTTATAAATATATTAGTCATTGTCATTGTAAAAATAATTGATTTTTTAAAAGAACTGCAAAAATGATAAGGTAAAATATGATTTTTTTAAGGATAATGTATATATATCATTAAATATAAAATATGAAATATTTTTTGGAAATAATTAATAAACTTTTATAATTTAAGGAAACATTATAAAGGGTTGGAATTGATCTCAATAATTTAAAATTATTATGATTCCATATAACCATCAATATAGTGTTGTTTGATGTGAAGATACAGATTTATCAGAATAGTAAGAGGATATAAAATATGTTATTGTCAATTTATTGTATAGATATTTATGATAAGAACATAGTTAAAATAGAATTATAATGACCCAAAAAATGAATTCACTCTTGAAAACCCCTTTTATGGGATTTCCACAATATGGGATGTGATCACACATCTTGTATAAATATCATAGAGCAATTTAGTATTAATTTTAAATCAAATATTAATGTCAATATTTATATATTTTTACTAGTTAAATTCTTATTTTTAATTATTAATAATGAAAAAAAATTAATACATGTAAATTTTCAGTTTTTTTGGATGTTATAGTTTGAGATAAAATTATATATACATTATTTTATCATATATATACTATTAAAGCATATAAATAGAGGATTATTCTTATTATTTAATGGTAAATGATTGTCCAATTTTTATTTTAGGTACATTTATAAACTAGACACTTGTAACATTATTGTTGAGGTATATTTGGACTAAAACAATTCTAAAATAATAATGATTTATATATTAACATATTGATAATTAAAAAAATGAAAACATTATTTATTACATAATATCATATCATTCATGTAAATTTTTTTTCTATAGTAACCCATGAGATAAATTTATTTATTCATTCATGTACGTGGTTAAATCAATGAAAACAAAATATTTCTCTAATTTATTGTATAAAATTGATCTGAAAATAATTATTTAACTAAAATATAATGATTATGTAAATTTAATTATATTTTTTAAAAATGTTTATAAATTTATTGGATAATAAATACTGGTAAAATATAATTATGATATTTATAGAGAGTGTATAATAACTATATTCAATGTTTCATAAATCTATTAAAGGGATTTATAAAATTTAAGGATTTAGTATATATTTCTGTAATAAATGATTAAAAAGAAAAAAATTATACTTTAATGGAGAATATATTTGATGGAAATGAAGTTTTATTTTTATGTTTATTAGCTTTTTCACTGTATTATTGTATGATCAAAATATATGTGAAATAGTGGTGAATTTCATTAATTCTTTTTTGAGGATTAGTAAATGTAGAATTAAAATTAATTGTATTTATTTATGTAAAGATATGTTACTGATAAATTTTAGTGTGCGTTAAAAGTAAAATAGGTTTTGAAATGAAAATTTGTTTCTTCCATATTCTTTTTTTAATTACTAAAATGGGTTTTTAAAGAGAAGGTGCATTGGTTTGGAAAAAGTTGGTATGTGTATGGATTTGGTATGTAAAATAAGTGTTTGAACCATGGAACACCTTGTTGAGGGTCACACGTTTGTGGGTATGTATGAAAAGTGCATGGGTGCACATGTTCATAGATGATGTGGGAAGGAGTGAATAAACACACATGTGATTGTTCATAAGATTCCATAGGAGAGATTTAATTTTTTTTATGAAATAAATATTTTGGGAATGTTATTTCTATTTCATTTGTATATGATTAAAATATGGGTCTATTTCCCTTGTCTTGTGTTGTTACCTTGATTGAGTTTTGGTATGATGCCAGTTTTGATGGTGTTTTTCGTGTTGTCATGACTATGCCACATCAAAAGCCTCCATAATTTGTTAATGAGTTATGACCGGTTCCCAGTTCTTTTTGAGTGATTCCTTCTTATCAAGGAAATAAATGTCCTTTAAAGTTAGATGTATAGTTCATGAATTATAGTGTGTCTTCGGGTTGTTGGGAACTCCCAAGGTAGTTAAAGTTCATACTGTCATAGAGTTATTTGAGGGTTCAGTTCTGGACTAGTAAAGGTGGGATGTATCATCGTTGATAGAGTCTCAGGTGTATTTGGTGGGGGTTCGACTTACGTTAAGGTTCTTCATCTGGAAAGGAGTTCATTCTGGTGGAACATGTCTCCAAGAATGTATCTTCTTCTATACCGACTTCTTGTTTGGTGGACCATTCACTCGCATGCCATTAGTCTGGCTGGTTCAATAATTCTAATCCACCTTATCGCATCTCTCCTAAGTCTTTCTACAATGCCAATGTTCGTTCCACATGGAAGTGTTCTTAAAGAAGTGTCATTCATGAGGAAGCAGTTAGGGACCAATGGATTCAAATGCTTGACTGTGAGGAAGGAGATGCTTCAACCATCAGGGCCACAACCATAGGTCTCAGGGTGAAGCTATTGAATAGTCAGAAAATGTTGAGGGTGTGTGGAACATCAGCTCAGATCATGTTTTCAATTTCAGATGGAAATATCCAAGGTATTCTTGTTCGATTTTCGTCATCATCGTAAACTCATTTTCGTTGTTGTGGTATGATGAGCTCGTTGTACTATAATCCAAGTGGCCTCATCTGCTCTATATGTGGCTTATAAATTTTTTTGGTATTTCTTTAGGGGTGTGGGCTTGTGAAAAAACGAACCTGTTCGGATTTTGAGTTGGTCCCGGCTGTACCCGTTAGGGGAATGTTTGGTATCGTGAAAGTGACGGGAAGTATTGAGTTAATTTCTCACCCTTAGGAATCTGGGTCATGTCATATAAAGCTTTCATCTAAGTTTTTGGAGTGCTTTTCTGTCCATGTAGAGATATTTAATGAGTATGTTTGAGAGTTCTCTCTATGCCCCCATTGGGGTGGTTTGTTCTGGTTTCAAGGGTTTCAGCATTAGTGAATTCATGTGGTGGGGAGAACCCTATCATGTTATTAACTCAATCTCGGGTAGAATTTTTCCATGAATTGGTCAGCTGTTTTGTTTTTTGGGAATGGTCACCCCGAGGTTCTTGGTTCTCTATGTTTTTTCCTGGTCGTGGACTCAAGTTCGGCCGTATGTCAGCTTGGTGACTTTCTGGGGGTGGAAAGTGTCTGTGTTGGGGAGAATTGTCACACCCTGACCTCATACACCTTTTTTTATTTACACAGTCTCGTATCATTTGGATGATGTTTAGATGGGTCCCAGTTTGAAATATTCAATGTTTGGTGTTTTTGGCGGGTCTCAGGCCAGTGCGCAGACACAACACCGCTAGTGGCGACCGTGCGTTCGGTCTTGGAGATTTCACGGTTGACCGTTTATTATTATTATTCAAAAATGAAATGACATAAATCGTTATTTTTAATTATCATTTTGTCTATATTAGTACTATTTTTTATTAATATGAATAATATTATTATTTTTTAACTAATATTAATATTATTATTATTATTGAGAAAGAAACTTCTTTTTTTTAATTCAATTGTTATTTTATTATTATTATTATTAGTAGTAGTAGTTTATTATTATTACTAAAACATAAATTAATATTCTTTTTAGTATTATTATCATTATATTTTTGTTATTATGTTTTTTTTCCTAATTCAACCCTAATCATGTCACCACGTCTCCCATTTTTGTTGTGCACCGCACCTCTCTGTTCACCTTCCTCCTATAGCGCCAGTGACGACCTCATGCCGCTACACTTCATCCGGCATGACCTCCGCCCTCTTGAACCGCCAGATGACTTTTAACATACCAAGTATGTAATTAATCATAGATATAGTTATCTTTATCTATTTTTGAATTAGATAGTGTTTTAGAGGCTTAAAATGAGAATAAATCCAATCTTAAGCATGGAATACACTAATATTTTTAAAAGATTGTTTTACTTCCTTTTGATTGCAAACCATTTTTAAATCTATCTTTTGACAATTTTATAAGCTTTGTTTTTCAAAATAAACTTATTCTTTATGATTGGGACATCAAAATTTACTTTGTGTGAATTTTTGGTATTTTTCCGATAAAGTTCATTTTTTAATGAATAGTGAAAACTGTTGTATTTTAATCCAAAACCTCTTTTTAATCTAATTTATTTATATTATTATATTATATTTTGAATTTGTTTTGAAGTTAAATTAGAATATATTTTTACCATTTAATCCAATGGTGGTCATTGGAATCAATTTCACTTTGAAATTGGACTTAAACTGGTGTCAATCTTTTGATTCTTATTGTTTCATAAAAACACGCTTTTGTCATGACAGCGGGAATTAATTAATAAATTAATTAATTTAACTTATATGATTTGAATTTTTCAAAATTGGCATCACTTTTGAATTTGGAATATCAAATATAGCTTAGAATGATGTTTTGAAATTTTTCTGAAAAACTTCAATTTTTGATGAATAGTGAAACCACTAAGTTGTACTTAAAAAACTGATTTTTCTTTTAAATGAAATTTTACCACCTCTGTGTTTTGAATTTCAAAAATCCGACATACATGGTCTTCATTAAGAAGTTAAATATG
This sequence comes from Viscum album, assembly GCA_963277665.1. NCBI lineage: Eukaryota > Viridiplantae > Streptophyta > Magnoliopsida > Santalales > Viscaceae > Viscum > Viscum album. Next base: position 1,012,503,693 of record OY728157.1, read on the forward strand.
GTTCAATGGGATTAAATTTTTTTTTGGTGAATAGTAACATTTATGTTTTTTAATCGCGATTAGAGGTAATTAGTACAATTTAAGGAAAAATGATATTATAATAAAATGAAAATACCTAGACACATGACCTACCATTATTTAATGTGTCAAATCCAACCAAGACAAAACATGGGTCAACTTGGGGACCCCATGGAGCCACATTGGTAGGAAAATGACATTAATATCTTTTTATTTAATGTTAAAATTAAAATGACACAAACATGAGTTGTTTTACCAAAACAATTTTTAAATGGGGTTATACAAGTCATATTTTTGACTATAAATATTCATTATAAATCTAAAAAGATTTACTACATCATGATATTTTATTTTATAATTTTTAGACATTAAATAAATTAAATTATTTATGACATCATGATGATGCAGCGATTACCTCATTAATAAAGGATTTAAATAAAATGAAAAGATAATGTAAAATCTATGACCTACACATGTCCAAAACCTATTTTATGGGTGGATTTCGAACATATATCACCTTAAACATGAATTATATCAATGTGGGATCTTTTGAATCCGAAACTCATTTTAAAATAAAGTAACATTTCTTTACTTTCCAAGAGTGCCCCTACTCTCCTCTTATAAAAGGCCCCCACCTCTACCTCCATACCCACACATCCAAAGCCTTTGGACCATCCAAAATCTGCCTATTTTGTCTCTACAATTTCCTCTCTTACTCCTTGAAGCCTCACTTTGGGAAGAAGTCTTCCCAAGGAAGCCTTTGAGCTCAAACCAAAGGGAGTTACCCGATTTTAAGGTAATGTCTTCACTTGTGTTCTTTGGTTTTATTTTGCTTCTCCAAACCCCTAAACTCTTTTTATTCATTTCTTCTGAAAAAACACTAGTATCTTCCATATACTAGGATGTTTTTATAAGAATTATTCGAGATACACTTACACAAACCTACATCAAATGGTTAAAGAACATACTGTTTCCATGGATGGAGAATTTCTGCCTCCCGAAATGATGATTGTTCAACATTATTTTAACACCATAAAAGGTGGCCATTAATATTAAAATATATTTATATATGATATATAATATGTTTATGTTTTCCTTAATCTTCTTTATTTTTCATTTTGGGCATACTTTTATGGTTTCCATTATGGGTAAACGCGATATCTTCATTTAAGGAAGTGCGGACTACTGCCCCCTCAAAGTGATTTGATTCGTTAATACAATATGTGGGACGTATAAATGATGGAGTTGTGATATTATATATGATATTATATTGGAATTATAATATATCTTTATATCATTATGATTCCATTTCATAAAAAACGAAATATAAATGAAAGCAGCGTTCATGCGTACGTACGGCTTACCGTCTCCATGAACGGTGCATTTCATTTCTTACCTCCAAATGTTATGTAATATTATAAATGCATACATGTACTGGATATATATGATATATATGATATCTACATCATGAATAAAATTATGGATATAATGGATACATGAACAACTTGTAATTATAAAGGGTTTATTTTTGACTCAAGTACCAATGATCGTTAAAACGACCGTTATTAACATAAATAATTACATTGTGTTCATGACATGGAAATAAGTGATATAAAAGGAATAATGAACTTGAAAATGGTTCTTAAACAAGTATAAATTAACTCATGTTTATTATTCCGGAGATTAAAGAATGATCAACTTAAGTCTGATACGAGGTATGGGACTTCGTCTCAATCTTCTTTCATTGAGGCATATTTTGTTTTATACACATCATTCTTTTATATGGTTTATAAACCCCATTTACTTTTATTTTTATCCATAAGGACTATTTTTTATATAAAGCGTTATACTAAACGACAAAAGGGATTATTTTTGTCGTACGTATAGGGCAACAACAACTTCTCCGCCGTCGTGACCATTATTTGAGTTTTGGCTTCCTCTACAAGCCATACCTTTTTTTAAAAGAAAAATAAATACCATGTTTTACTTTTATTTTATTTTGGTATTGAAAATGGTTTTCAAAATGTTTTTATATCAATGTTTTGAAATGATATCTTGTGATTTAAAGCTGTAAATGTTATGTTTCCTTTATGCATGTTTTATGTTATATGATTATGTTGTGGTTCCTGGGAATTATTATGAAGACATGTGGTTCCGTGATAAACTAACGGCGAGTGACCCCGATATATCTCTCCAATGCATTGGGTAACGCGAAGGAGTGAAACGTTAAGGTTTCTCCGAAGAGATTTAGGGAATATACTGTGATGGATATTCCAAATGTAACCAAGAGGGTTACTCCCTACGTAAGAATGTTATGAATGCCTCAAGTTACCTTTATGTCTTATGATTTCTATGATTTACTCATGATTTGATGAGGTATGTTAAAGTTCTTTTGTTTTATGGGTAAAGTATGATTTCATTCTTATGTATATATGTACCCATGTTTCCTTTCCATATTTTTATATCCCTTACTGAGCTTTTTATGCTCATCCCATGTTTTTGAAATGTTTTTCATAGGTCAAGGGAAAGGTACATGATATGATGATAGTGTCAAAGAAGTGTCAAGAATGAATCCATGTTTTATTTTAAATATTTTTCCATTGATGGGAAAAATAAATACTATCTTTTATGTAACCAATTTGTTTAAATGGGGAATGTAATTCATGTTTTTTGATCTAATTCTCTAAAACTCTAAACCTAAAAAGATCCTCAAGGTGTAATCTTGTAATAACTCAAGATTAAGTAATGTTTAAGGATGGGGCCTTATAGTTGGTATCATACGTCGGTCTAGATAACTTTAGGAGTAAGAATTTTATGAAATGATTATCCAATAGTATTTTTTATGGTCAAATTGAAGTGATATATCATTTGAATGTCACCATGTTGCTTCACCTAAGATATTTCTGTGTTATGAATGGTTTTTCGTAGATGAAACAGAACTACTTTTCTAAGAAGGCATACATAGGGAAATGACCTTCCAAATCAGCATACTGAGATTGTCAGAATCAGAATTGAGCAGTTTATAACAGTGATGGTTTAGTTGACTCAGGTGATAAATCATGGTTGTTTTTATTGATGATATTTTGGTGTTTTCTAAAAGTAACGAGGAGCATGAAAGGCATTTAAGGGTTATTTTGAAAACATTAAAAGAAAAGAAATTTTATGGGAAATTTAGCAAGTGAGAGTTTTGGTTGAAACAAATTTCTTTCCTTGGTCACATTGTTTCTAAAGATGGGATAACTGTTGATCCTCCAAAAACCAAGGTTGTTGAAGAATGTCCAAGACCCATAAATGTAAGATAGATTCATAGTTTCCTTGGTTTGACATGCTATTACCGAAGGATTGTTAGATATTTTTCATCGTTAACTAGTCCAATGACTAAGTTAACTAGGAAGGGTGTTTATTTTATATGGACAAAAGAATGTGATGATTGTTTTCAAGAATTGAAAAGAATATTGGTGAATGCTCCAGTTTTGGCACTACCTTCCAGGAATGGGGAGTTTGTTATCTATAATGATTCTTCATTGAATGGACTTGGTTGTGTCCTAATGCAGAATGATCAGGTAATTTCTTATGCTTCACTACAGTTGAAAACTCATGAGGTAAATTACCCTACACATGATTTGGAATTAGCTGCCGTTGTTTTCACTTTAAAAATTTGGAGGCATCATTTGTATAGAGAAAAGTGTGAAATATACACCGATCACAAAAGTTTAAAGTATATATTCACTCAAAAATAATTGAACATGAGACAGAGGAGATTCATAGAATTAATCAAGGATTATGATTGTACAATTCATTATCATCCGGGAAAAGCAAATAAAGTGGTTGATACTTTGAGTCGAAAAAGTAATGCTTCATTAGTAATGTTGCATTTGGAACGTGATTGTTTGGTTACAAATTTGATGAAATTTGGCATAGTAGTTGTTGGTGCAGGATGTTCTTCTGTTTTGTTTCAGGTATCGTTGAAATCTTCTCTATTAGACCGAATCAAGCAAGCACAGAAGCTAGACAATGAGTTGCAGGAAAAGGTAGAGTGGGTTCAGAAGGGTATGTTTCCTGAATTCAACATTGATAATGATTGCATTTTGAGATTTGGTAAGAAATTGTGTGTGCCTTGTGATTCACAGTGGAAGAGAGAGTAGTTATGTGAAGCTCATAGTTCTCTTTTTTCAGTTCATCCTGGCAGTACTAAGATGTATAGAGATCTGCGGGAGTATTACTAGTGGGATAGAATGAAAAGAGATATTGCTGATTTTACTGTGAAGTGTTTGACATGTCAACAGGTTAAAGCAAAGCGGCAGTTACCGAAAGGGATGCTTCAGCCTTTACCAGTTCCAGAGTGGAAATGGGAGAATATATCCATGGACTTCGTTGTGGGATTTCTGAAGACACCTTGAGGTAATAATGAAATCTGGGTTATTGTTGATCGCTTGACTAAATCTGCTCATTTCCTTGCTATACGAGATAATCATTCGCTAGATCAACTTTCCAGTTTGTACCTTAAAGAGATAGTCAGGTTTCATGGAGTTCCTCTCTACATTGTATCTGATCGTGATCCCAGGCTTACTTATAACTTTTGGAAAGGCCTTCAGAAGTCGTTGGGTACTAAATTAAATTTTAGTACAGCTTTTCATCCTCAATTAGATGGGTAGTCAGAACGAACAATTCAGACTTTGGAAGATATGCTATGTGCTTGTTCAATGGATTATCAGGGGAGTTGGGACCAACATATTTCTTTAGTTGAGTTTTCTTATAATAACAGTTTTCATACCAGTATACAGATTGCACCATTTGAGGCATTATATGGGAAGCGGTGTCAAACTCCAGATTTTTGGGATGAAGTTGGTGAAAGAATGCTGATGGGACTAGAATTGGTAGAAGAGTTGGCAGAAAAAGTTCAGCTGATACAGAAACAAATAAGAACTGCTCAGAGCAGGCCAAAGAGTTATGCAGACAACAGGAGGAAGGATCTATCTTTTGAGGTAGGTAATCATGTTTTTCGCAAAGTCTCACCATGGAAAGGTTTGATGTGATTTGGTAAGAAAGGAAAGATGAGTCCAATGCTCATTGGAAAATATGAAATTATGGAGAGAGTTGGATCAGTAGCATACCGAGTGGCTTTACCTTCGAGTTTATCTCAGGTACACAATGTTTTTCATGTTTCGATGCTGAGAAAGTACATGCCAGATCCATCTCATGTTTTGAGTCCAAAAGTTGTTCAGCAGGAAAAGAACCTATCTTATGAGGAACAACCGGTCCAGATTCTTGACCACAGGGATCAATTGTTACAAAATCAAGTGATTCATTAGGTAAAGGTTTTGTGGAAAACCACATGATTGAAGATGCAACATGGTAATCTGAAAATGCAATGAGGGCTAAATACCCCCACTTAGTAGATAAGTAAATAAATTGCGGGGATGCAATTATCTAAAGGGGGGAAGGATGTAACTTCCCAAGTATGTAATGAATAATAGATATAGTTATCTTTATCTATTTATAAATTAGATAGTGTTTTAGAGGCTTAAAATGAGAATAAATCCAATCTTAAGCATGGAATACACTAATATTTTTAAAAGATTGTTTTACTACATTTTGATGGAAAACCATTTTTAAATCTATCTTTTGACAATTTTATAAGCTATTTTCTTTCAAAATAAACTTATTCTTTTTTATTGGGATATAAAAATTTACTTTGTTTGATTTTTTGGTATTTTTACGATAAAGTACATTTTTTAATGAATAGTGAAAAATGTTGTATTTTAAATCAAAACCTCTTTTTAATCTAATTTATTTATATGATTAGATTATCTATTGAATTGGTTTTGAAGTGAAATTAGAATATATTTTTACCATTTAATACAATGGTGGTCATTGGAATCAATTTCACTTTGAAATTTGACTTAAACTGGTGTCAATCTTTTGATATTTATTGTTTCATAAAAACACGCTATTTGTCATGACAGCAGGAATTAATTATTAAATTAATTAATGTAACTTATATGATTTGAATTTTTCAAAATATACATCATTTTTGAATTCGGAATATCAAATATAGATTAGGGTGAGGTTTTGGTATTTTTCTAAAAAACTACAATTTTTGATGAATAGTGAAACCACTAAGTGGTACTTAAAAAACTGATTTTTCATTTAAATGAAATTTTAACATATCTGTGTTTTTAATTTCAAAAATCCGACATACATGGTTGTCATTAAAAAGTAAAATGTGGTTCAATGGATTAAAATATTTTTTTGGTGAATTGTAACTTTTTTGTTTTTTAATGGCGATTAGAGGTAATTAGTGTAATTTAAGGCCAAAATGATATTATAATAAAATGAAAATACCTAGACACATGTCCTACCATTATTGGATTTGTCATGGCCGACCAAGACAAGCCATGGGTCAACTTGGGGACCCCATGGAGCTACTTTGGTAGAAAATTACATTAATATCGTTTTATTAAATGTTAAAATTAAAATGACACAAAAATGAGTTGTTTTACTAAAACAATATTTAAATGGGGTAATACAAGTCATATTTTTGACTATAAATATTCATTAGAAAGCTAAAAAAATTTCCTACAAATGATTTTTTTTTTATAATTTTTAGACATTAAATAAATTAAATTATTTCTAACATCATGATGATGCAGCGATTACCTCATTAATAAAAGATTTAAATAAAATGAAAAGATAATGTTAAATATATGACCTACACATGTCCAAAACCTATTGGATGGGTGGATTTAGAACCCTTATCACCTTAACCTAGAATTATATCAATGTGGGACCTTTTGAATCCGACACTCATTTTTAAATAAAGTAACATTCCCTTACTTTCCAAGAGTGCCCCTCCTCTCCTCTTATAAAAGGCCCCCAACTCTACCTCCTTACCCACACTTCCAATGCCTTTGGCTCATCCAATCCCTTCCCATTTTGTCTCTTCGCTTCCCTATATTACTCCTTGAAGCCACACATTGGGCATAAGTCTTCCCAAGGAAGCCTTTGAGCTCAAACCACATGGAGTTACCCGATTTTAAGGTAATGTCTTCACTTGTGTTCTTTTGTTTTATTTTGCTTCTCCAACACCCTAAACTCTTTTTATTAATTTCTTTTGTAACAACAACAGTATCTCACATATACTAGGGTGTTGTTATAAGAAGGATTTGAGCTACAGTTACACACCTACATCTAATTGTTAAAGAACATACTGTTTCCGTGGATGGAGAATTCCTGCCTCCCGAAACAATGATTGTTCAACATTCTATTAACACCTTTAAAGGTGGCCATTAAGATGACACTATATTTATATATGATATATAATATGTTTATGTTTTCCTTAAGCTTCTGTATTTTTCATTTTGGGTATACCTTTATGGTTTCCATTATTGGTAAACGTGATATCTTCATTTAAGGAAGTGCGGACTACCGCCCACTCAAAGTGATTTTATTCGTTAATACCATATGTGGGACGTATAAAGGATGGAGTTATGATATTATATATAATATAATACTGTAATTATAATATACATTTATATAATTATGATTAAATTTCATAAAATACTAAATTGAAATGAAATCAGCGTTCATGCGTACGTATGTCTTACCATCTCCATGAACGGTGCATTTCATTTCATACCTCTAAAATGTTATGTAATATTACAAATGCATGCATGTACTGGATATATATGATATATATGATATCTACATCATGAATACAAATCTAGATATAATGGATACATGAACAACTTGTAATTATAAAGGGTTTATTTTTTACTCAAGTACCATTGATTGTTAAAACGACCGTTATTAACTTAAATAATTACATAGTGTTAATGACATGGAAATAAGTGATATAAAAGGAATAATGAACTTGAAAAAGGTTCTTAAACAAGTATAAATTAACTCAAGTTTATTATTTAGTAGATTAATGAATGATCAAGTCAAGTCGGATACGAGGTATGGGACTTCGTCTCAATCTCCTTTCATTGAGGCATATTTTGTTTTATACACAACCATTTTTTATACGGTGTATAATCCCCTTTGACTTTTATGTTTATACATAAGGAATATTTTTTATACTAAGAGTTTTACTAAACGAAAAAAGGGAATATTTTTGTCGTACGTATATGGTGACAACGACTTCTCTACCGTCGTGACCATTATTTGAGTTTCGGCTTCCTCTACAAGCCATACCTTCTTTTTAAAAGAAAAATAAATTCCATGTTTTAATTTTCTTTTATTTTTGTATTGAAAATGGTTTTCATAATGTTTTTATATCAATGTGTTGTATTTATATCTTGTGATTGAAAGGTGTAAATGTTATGTTTCCTTTATGCATGTTTTATTTGATACGATTATGTTGTGGTTCTTGGGCATTATTATGAAGACGGGTGGTTCCGTGATAAACTAAGGGCGGGTGAGCCTAATATAACTCTCCAATTCATTGGGTAACGTGAAGGAGTGAAACGTTAAGGTTTCTCTGAAGAGATTTAGGGAATATACTGTAATGGGTATTCCAAATGTAACCATGAGGGTTACTCCCTACGTAAGAATGTTATGAATGCCTAAAGTTACCTTTATGTCTTATGATTTCTATGATTTATTCATGATTTGATGAGGTATGTTAATGTTCTTATGTTTTATGGGTAAAGTACGATTTCATTCTTATGTATATATGTACCCATGTTTCCTTTCGATATTTTTATATCCCTTACTGAGCTTTTTATGCCCATCCCATGTTTTTGAAATGTTTTTCATAGGTCAAGGGAAAGGTACATGATATGATGATAGTGTCAAGGAAGTGTCAAGAAAGATTCTTTTTTTTATTTTAAATATGTTTCCATTGATGGGAAAAATAAATACTATATTTTATGTAACCACATTGTTTAAATGTGGAATGTAATGCATGTTTTATGATCTAATTCTCTAAAACTCTAAACCTGAAAATATCCTCAAGGTTTAATCTTGTAATAACTCAAGATTATGTAATGTTAAAGGCTGGGGCCTTATATGACCCGCTACCACCACCTCGCATCCCCCCTTGCACAACCCCATCTAGATGTCCCCGGTCCCACGAAGCCACATACCCCTCTCCCCCTTCCTCTGCCAGTACGCACCAAACCCCATCCGTCCTCACACCCCTCCGTCCCATCATCCACCGGCATGCACCGATGTCCCAGCCGGCTCCGCCTCGCCCTGATGGTTTCCACCGCACAGCCCCTCAGTTCGGCACCCTCCCAGTCCGATGCGGCCTCCCACGTCCGGTGCAGGCTCCCTTGTCCGGTCAGCTTAGGACTGACCTCACCTCACCATGCCCCCGCCTAGCACCCACTATCTGGACCCAGCCCCCTTCCCAGTGCAATTCCGATGAACCCGACCCCCTTCCCAGTGAAATTTAGGTGAAACCAGCCCCTATTGTCCGACGGGCTTCTAGTACAAACCCAAATCCCATTGCACAACTCCTCCGCATTGCTCTGGCATGGTCGCGAATCCCCTCACCAAGTTTTCGAAGGGTGTCCCAGGTCATATAGGACCGCGTCCCATCCACCGCCACAGAAGACAATGTGATTCAGATCGTTTCGGACCGCTCTCCATTATTCAAAGGGAGAGTCTGTCCTCGCTGCTTGTTTTGGTTTTCCGCCACCATCTAAAGTGAGTTTTAGAATCATGAGCACTTTTATTTTGTTTTCATTATTTTTTTTTGAATTCCTTGTATTTTATTTGTATTATGGATAATTTCATTGGTGTGCAACCTTGCCTTTCCTTGTTCTCATGATCACCGCCATTGCCTGAGGTGATGTTTCTAATCCCTTTCCTTGTTTCACACTTTATTTTTTGGTCATATTTATATTTTTGAGACCTTGGTTTTTACTGTTAGGTACATCGGTCTGTGCCGCTTTATTTTTGGTCTTATATGTTTTTGCTGGGATTCGAGAACATTTCCAAGTGCGTGCACTTTTTTCTATGTGTGTGAACGTGAGAAGGGTGTGGTTTGGGTTTGAAATCATAGAGTGGCCATAGTTTGAGGTAGGAAAATCCATGAATTTACATCCCATTACTTGTCCTTAATGGTTGAGGTTTTCGTTATATTATTATCTTGCTATTCATCTTCATGGTACCTCTTTAATGATTCATGTGGTGTTCTAAAATTATCTGGTGTTGTTAATGATCAGGCATACATTAATCTTCATTTATCCCTTGTATATGATGTGTTTGGTGTTTTTAAATTTCAACTTGTTCTTTTTGGGTGAAATTGGATGTTTGGTTTGGATTTTTTCCATTAAAATGTGTTGTTAAATTCGTTTGAAATATGTTTTTGATATCTTGTATGAAATGTGGTCTTTTCCCTGTTTGTGGTTCATTGTTTGTCTAAAAACAGGGTTTTAGTTTATGAACATGTGTGGTATTTTATAAGTGACTGTTAGGTACTTTTTTGGGTTGAATGAGAAGGATGTATTTATAAAATTTGGTTTCAAAATTGATGGTTGGTTTTGAAGTGTTCCTCCTGGTTTGGCCTGGTTGGCCCTTGAAACATGCTAGGGTGAGTTGTTGGAAAATGAAAGGGGTGTTCATAAATTTTGGGGTGTGTTGGGTGAATGTTGATGTCAAAGCCCATTTGGCACTTTCTTAGGGGTTGTTATTTTAAGTTTATAGAAAATGAATTTCGGATGGTTATTGGTAAATGTTTTATTTAAGGGGTTGTTTGGCCACGTTGGTATAAAGATAGTATTTGGGGTTGTTTTTGTATGGGTTAATAAATGTTTTGACAAAAGTATGAGCGATGTGAATCTAAAAAATCATTTGGAATTTTAGATTGGATGTCTACAATAGGCTTCATATGTGGGAATTGTATAGGGGCCTTTTGGCATAATTGAAATTGTGTGTTTGGAAAACCCCTCTTCGGTTAGGCACCTTGCCTCGTCTTTCGATCATGTGACTGGAGGGTCCTAGGTATGAGCCTACATTTGAGAATATTTATGTTATGGCATGGGAATGACCTTGTCGTGGTCGGGGTGGTGTCGGTTTCTGTTGCGTGCTTGATTATATATATAAGGTTTGTTAATTGAATGTGTGGCACACCTATTTGTGAACATACCACAGAAACATAGCATAGTAAGGGGGTTTACTATGAACGATTGCTGCATTAGTTTAGATTCTCCACTGGCTAGTGGCGCATAGCACAGAGGTGTTTTGTGATTATTGTTATGGGAATGGTCCCCTCGATCAGGCCAGGTAGAGTGATGATCGGGCGTTATGACATCATCGAGACTAGGCATACTTTCAGGATGACTGACATGTATAGTATGTTCTGGTCATCCTCCGAGTTCCAAGGTTTTTTATGATCCTTTGATACATGAACTATTAGTAACATTTCCCGTACTGTGTGTGGAATCATACCCTTGAACATGGTTTTGTTGTTTCTTGGAAATGTTTTGTGTACATGGATAGTTTTAAAAATGAACTTCAAGTAGCAGTTTTAAAAAGGTTTCTGGGAACCCTGCCATTGTTTTCATTTACTAGTTTTTGAATTATAAGGGAAATGGATGTGTGATTGTTAGTTTTCAAAATACAGTGTAATATGAAAACCTTATTTTTATAAATATAGTTCAAAATAGTATTATTGGACTGTTTTGGAAATGGAAATTTCATGGATTCTATGGTTCATTCATGGAATCCCTAATGAGCATCTCGATTCTCAAGCCTATTATATAATTCCAAATACAAGTTCAGTTTCTCATGCAGGTTTCTAGTTCAGCTACTCCTTGTTGGATCAGTGTGGTCTTGAGTTGGGTGGTGACCTAGGAGGTCACATGGAGGTATGATTGGTTTTATCCTCTTTCTGCTCTAAGTTTTTATCTTTATCGTCAGTTTTGTTTATCTTTTTACCATCTTCTCATGGGCCAAATAGTTCCCAAAAGTTGAATTTTGATGCCCGACACTAGTTTCCAGCCCATGGGTATCATGAATTCCCTTGAGGTCATGTCGTGGACCAGCTCAGGTGACCAGCTCAGGGTTGAATCGGGTTGGTTCGTGACAAAATATATAATGTGTTTTATGACATCAAAATAACACAATACTGATGTAATAAAATACTATAAATGGGATTCTTGGGAAATAAATGTTTTTACATTAAAATAATGTGATTTTTGTATTGTTTGATTTACATTACAATACAAAAGTGGACACTACAAGACTTATAAAACATTGTGTCATTTTAAATTGATTTTCATAAGAGTGTGACTCACATCTACATAATCAAGCATAATATTTTAAGATGTTCAGCCATTGTATTTATAAAATATTTTTTTCACACCCTAATAGAAATATATATTGGCCAAAACAATGGGATGGATTGTGGGTGGGATTAGATTAATGTTGGGTGCACAAATCCTAAATAATAAATAATTCTCCCTTCATTACTATATAAACCCACCGAATCTCCCACATCATCTTCACTCAAATACTTTTGAGTTCATCCAACCTCAGACCTCCTTTCTCTAGAATCCTCCCAAGGTTCCCCATACTATAAGGAAGCCTCTCAATCCTCTCCAAATCATTTAAGATGGAACCTCTAACTAAGGGATTCCATCATTTCTTATTTTATCCATTATTATAAATATTCTTATTTCATTTTATTTTTAATTATAAATGTTGTGGTATAGTTTCTCACCACACCCATACATCCCTGTTTATGTTTGAATTATGATATATCATTTCTTCTATCATTAATGCCCCCCATGTACACCTGTTATAATGCCGAAATTCCGAAAGGATGTTCTCTCTCCTCATTTACATTCATGAAATTATTTTGAATTATGAATTCAAATTACTTTACCTTTTTTGGAAATTTTTATATATGAAACCCTTAATTTACATTTCATTTATGTATGATGAGACACCCCTTTATCTCTTATAAACAATTTTTATGAATTCTATTGTCCACTCGTTATGTTGCTGAAATAGCACCGTGATTTTTCAAGCCAAACTCATTGTGTAGTGAATACGATCCCATTTATTTATCATGGTTATTCACCATTATTCACATTTAAATATAGATTATATAGTTTCATGTATGAATTCCACAATCCATTATCATCAAATAAACTATTATGTTTAATTATTCCATGTTGTTTGATCCATGTGGCACACTAATGAATGAAATGAAATGTTTAAGAAGGGCGTGCCTGAATTGTGCTCCAATGCATTGGGTAAATATTAGTATCATGATACGTCAAGTGCAATGAGGGTATTTTTGTGATAATTAAATTGAAATGATGTATTACTCATTCCCATGTGAAATTAGACTTGGCTCATGATAATACCATGTTATGTGTTGTTTTCACATTTCCATTTTATGGTAATATTGCTATATCATGACATTATGATCATATTTATTTTATGCCCCATTGATATTCCTATCTTATAACATGTATTGTATAATTCATGTATGAATATTTTACTCCCATTTGGGGCTTTAGAACTCCCCCTTTTGTTTTTCACGCCCTCATGTTATCATGTGGAATGCTATGTATGAGGGAATATAGTTGTCGTATAAAAGGAAGCTTCCATTAAATTGTCATGTTTAATGTTTTAAGTAGTTTTGTAATGATTATAAGGCCTAAAAAAACTATATTACTCAATATTATATACTTTTTCAAGTGATTATTTTATTTAATAAGTCATGTTTATGTGTGTAATTAAATGTAGGTTTGTCATAGAGAAAATGTATTGATAGAATATTTCTTGAAACTGTTATACTATTACACCATGTTTTCCTTTGCAATCTCAGGTACTTGGTGTTTAGGGATGTTATAGGCCTAAATAAGTGGAGGCTTATAAACCAATTGATATAGGATTGAAAATTGGTTTGATTTTTGTTCACTCTTAATTTGATATATAACAAATCTAGAATGGTATGAGATACACTTTTCTTTTCACTTGACATGTTAGAGTCTTAAATTGCAGTCTAATCCATTTTCATATAAATTTCACCTAAAAAATCTATCTAGAGGGTGTTAAGTGATAATAATTTTATAATCATATTGTTACCATATTCTTGGGGAATAACTATACGAATGTGCTATTTTTAGTAGATATTTGATCTTGTGATTTAATATTAGGTATGGAATATCAACCTATATTTATTTCCCAAATTAAATGATTTATATGGAATATGTAGCGAATCATTAGTGATGGGATGATTTTATCCATCATGGGTTTGATGGAATCCAGAGCATAGAATGATGGAATCTTACCTAAGATTAAATAGATGATTACTCCACAATTATCCTATATCACCCATGGTGTTATGGATTTAATGATATATCAATAATCTACACCTGTGGATTTATAAAAGAGTCATTCTGATATATTTTTCAAAAATAGTAACCCTATGGAAGATATAATTATCCCCAAATATTTTCTTAGGGAATAACCAAATATCTATGACCACATTTCAGATGGCTCCCAGTTAATTTTGTGATATGAATAAATTGAATATGTACTTGTAATGTCTTCTAATTTTTAATACCAAACATATCCCCATAGTATTCCCATTTTTTAAAAAATAAATAAGATTATATATAGAGGTTTTTTTGGATTACATTATCATAAATATAGTGATTAAGAATAAGTATCCATTATAAGATCACAACAACCTACTGAACCAGATGAAGGGGAAAAGATGGTCATCGATGAATAATATTTAATTTTGTTATCACCAGATCCATTTACGAGATGTCAATATACGTATGATGACAATATGATGTTTATATTGTCATTCTGAGAAATCTTTAATTCCTTTTGTAGTGATGAATTCCACTACTACGTTCATGGGACCCCTGACCCTAATCAGTTATCCTTTCATGGATCATTTTATGGTGGCCTCCGTAAATAATAATCTAGATAACTTTTACTCCTATTAGGATCACATATGTCACTAGAGGATGTTCATGGAATAAATCATATAGAATCAGCAATATGGGAATAACACAAGGATAATTCTATTGATTTAATAGGTCAACATTTATCACAATCTCGTCATTCATGTTGGAGAAAACATTGACCCCGAAAAAATGATTTATTGTTAACTTGGGAGAAATCCTTGAGGGTTTCTATGTGGTGTATATTTTTTAGGTTGAATAGGTACTATAAAATAATTTTTATCATATTCTATTAGAAATTGTATCCCTTGAAAAAATTAACTCGTAATGGGTTTCATTTTATATTGGCAGAGATGTTCCACAAGATTTACATGTGTTTTGATAATGGTCCATGAGCTCCCTCGACCTAAGTCAAGTAGAGGTGGGTGTTGATTAAATTGTGTTATGTGATTCCAATGGAACCATGCAATGTTTTTATTCATATGTTGAATATGGTAATGATTTAATCTGGGTCTTGATAGTTATAATCACATTAACATAACTACATGACCCCCATTTATGATATGGAAACATGGGGATTCTACCTAAATATGAGGAGAAACTACTATATGGGTGTGTATATTATCATATTTTCTGACGTGAAGAGACACTAGAATATATAATATTATAAATATAATAAGAATAAAAATAACATTATCAAAATAATTCCCAATGGATTTTTACGTTGATATATCCTATTATCTTGGAAAGGGTTACAACAGGTGATATGCTCTCAATAGTATATATTTTTCATATATATTTACTAAAACATTAGAGCAGTTAGCCTCATTAATTTCTACCTTAGTGTAAAAGGATAGTAAATGTTTCCATTCGATGATTGTTTTTGGTTCACTTAATCTAAATTGTGGAAAGAGGATCAACATGGTGATACTATGTATGAGGAATTACATTTTCATATTTTATCCGGATGTTCTCTTGATATATATTCCTAATATGAATATCATTATATATGTGAAAAAGGATGGATGGTAAATCTTGTGACATTGTGTGAATTTATTCAAATAGATATTCAAACAACCTCTTTCCAGTACATCCATATGTGGAAAATATATACTAGGACCTTTATCATTTTTTTCTCGAAGGGTGATGAAGTGTGTAGAATTGTTTTTATCATGGTGCCTGACTTGTCAGCGAGACAATGATGACAGACATTATCCAAAAGGTTTAGTAGTACACATTTATTTAAAATAGGGGATGTGAGATGTTATATATATAAACCACTTTATGAGTTTTCCACAACAGTATCAATGACACAATTCCATCTAGGTGATAATATCCTAACTCACTGATTTAGTCAACATCATATATTTTTTAAATAAGAGTTAATTTTATAGAGTATGATGTATTAATGGGATGAAAATAGCTCAGAATCATAGAGTAACCTCTACCATCATTTAAAAACATGTTTATCTATAAACATCATTATAATGGTGAGGTTTTTCAGAGGCCACTCTGACAAAAAAAAATTACAGAATGAAATTTTACCCATAGACTAATGGAAAAATAAATTAGACCATTACAAAGCTCAATTAAATGATGTAGGGTGACATGTTAATCTTTTACAATAGTAGTGAATATATTCATACGTTATTAGAGTTTTCATAAAAAAATGTATAAAATTCCTCCAAGATGTGACACCATTTGTTACTTTGAATAGGGTACACCACAATTCAAAACTATATTATAGTGATCTATTAGAGTCATCAATCACTGGTTCAACAATTATGTGAGTAATGAAGGAGTATATTTGTATCATACAGGAGTTGATTAAGGCTAATTAGACCTATATAATTCCTTTCATTGTAAAATGATGAAGTCGTTGGGAATTTTTGGAGGGAAACCATTTTTTGGGACACCAAATTAATATAGATTGTAAATATTTATTCATGGTGGTATTTTATGTCCATGATTTATTTTAGTATTATAGATACATTATATATTTGAAAAGGATTTCTATTACATAGAAATAATTCCATTGTAAGACCAATTTAATTTTTTAGTCCTTCTTTCTAGGCTGAGAAGTTATGTGAATGCCCCATATCATTTTATCAACTGGAGAAATCAAAAGATGGAGGATAGAGAAACATTTTCATTGTATCTTATATATATTAAGGTTTGGTGAATAAATATAATTTGGGGTGACCAATTTCATTACAATATGTCAAGTGGTACCACGTGAATATTTATGGGATAATTAGGGAGGGTGACATAAAGAAGTGAACATAGAACCATCATCATTTTAGGATGAATTTTTTCATTTTAGGAAAAATGACTATGTGTGGGAATAATTTAACATATGTGTGACATCATTTTATTACATTAGAATATATTAAGAAATAATTTTAGAACTAGGTGCTGAGAGGACATTACATTACATGGTTAATAGACCCTTAGTATAGATAATATAATATTATTAAATATATTATTTCATTTGCACATAGTTTTTCTTGAATAATTAATCCACATGATGTATTATTATATATAAAATATTCTAGAACCATTGAATATGGATCATGGGTTCTTCAATCAGTTCTAAATAAGAAAAGTGTGTATAGAGATTTTGGTTTTTGCGTGATCATTAGAAGAATAATATGAAAATAAACAAAAAAATACTTACTTTTTTAATTAAAAAAACCTATTCCCCTTATAAATACATGATTATAGAAAAATAATAGGGTTTTCTTTAGAATGAATAATATTGTTGATTTGTGTGTAGAGGAAATAATTATGGGTGAAAATATGATCAAATATCAGATCAATTCCACTAGGATAATCTATGATAATTATGTTTGTGGGTCTCACCAATGACACCATCCATCATTCATCAATTGAGAAAAAAACACAAGTTAGGGAATCTTTTTTAATTTTGATTGGATATTTATTTTATTATCCCATGATTAATGAAAATAAATTACACCAAAATATATATTCACTTGTCATTTATAATCCAAATATTTTTTTATGTTTTTTCTATTTTAGTTATTTGGATTTTTTAAGATTGGATCTTCATTATTCATTATAATGGAAAATAATAAAGGGAAAGTCAAATAATACCCTATGTCTATTCCTCTTTTTTTTATTTTGTTCTCTCCCCTATTTAAAAATTCATTTCTTGAATAAATATTTCTAGTGGTACGACATACAAACAATGGACTATTATTTCATAATCATTCCATTGTGAAATGGATAGTCACCATAATTTAAGGATTGATATTAACAACGAGATTGTGAGGTTAATCAATATTTGAAATTTTGGATTTGAATTTGGAGACCCATTTTTCAAGTTCATGTCTTGGAATGACATGACTCAATGATAAATAATTCTCCAATAGAGGATGTGGAATAAATTACTCAACTGGGGAATTCATGTTATTTCAACCCCAAATCAATTATTTTTGTGCATTAATCGGAGTTTCATAAAAATATTGGACGTATGAGTATAAAATGGTGATGGTATGAGATTTTTGACATATATTGAATATATTATATGTAATACGGAGTAACACATATAGTGTATTCACCTAATACAATTCTAGTATGTTTATATAGAAAAGAATATAATACTCTACATTGTTTATACAACCTAATATGTGGTCTGATGCATAAAATAATCATCTACCCTAGGTGTACATTATCACAAAAATATAAATAGTGGAGTTCAAAATCATTTTATATAAGAATGACCAAAAAATAGGGCATATACATGTACATTATCACTACTGTAGTTCATGGTCCTCACCCGATGTACACGTTCATGGGTTGTTGTTCAAAAAATCTAGACACTGCCCCACTGAGTTCCATATCATCAATGACATGTAATTTATCTAAAATAATAATCCATGTAAGTGGAGAAATAAATTCTTTGGGGGAGAAATCCATGAAAAAGAAATTAAAAACATATATAGACATATTATCTACTACATGTACAAATTGTGTAATACCTATAGGATATTTTGAGGCCCAAAAACCTATTTATATGGATTTTTTTAGTTGTGTGAAATTCTTTATTCTACATATTCATGGCTATAATGATGAATTACATCCTCTGAATAATATTTTGATACCTAAAATTGGTTATCGTTGGAAATAGTTTTCATAAGTCGATTCAAAATTCCTTTGGTGGGATTATCAGTCATATAATTATCCCATGATGTGGTTAGGGGAATCATCATGAAAAAAATACATGGGAATATGATAACACAGTAAGAGAGTTATTAAAGATATATTTAGTGGTGACCCCATCAACTATGGATATGATATTCAATCAATTTCTAAGATGATTCTCTATTTTAGTGATTCTACTAATGAGGCATGATGAGAACAATATCTCGAATGAGAACATTCAAAGAGATCATGTCTTGAAGGGTAAGTTCATGAGGATGATAATTTCATTGAATCCTTGATTGGAATCTTGTGGATGATAGTGTTAATGAGACTTCCTTGAAACACAATGACTATCATGAGTGTATTGGTGTTAGTATTGATGTTATTTTTCATAAACTAATATTATATATCTATTAAATTCAAGTTGATTAATCAATTGATTCTTTCTATTTAGTTATTATTAGATGATTATCTAGGTATTATTTTACCCAAACCTTCAAGGACCCTACATAGACATTTCAAAACTAATAAAAATGAAATATAATTAATAGAGTCATTGTAAGACCTATAGTATGATGAATATAGCTGAGTTGGACATACTATAACTAATTTATGTGTATCTTTTGATTGAAGATGTAACATAAATTGGATGTTAGACTGTATTTTAGTTTTACTTCGGGATTCTATTTGGATCATGATTTTTTTTTGTAATTTTCGATATTTTAATTAGTAACTGATGTTATACATAATCTTTAATATCAATTTTATTTTAAGAGTCAATATGTTTTTGGTATTTTTTGATGCGTGTGTGTGTGTGTTGAGGTAATTTTTTATAATACCACCAATTTGGGTGATATGTTAATTTGGTATTGGTCACATATCTCAAGACAATGGGTTGGTCTTGGGGTATCACACTTGGGTTTTCAATATCTGGGAAGGCTAATGTGATTTTCATCATGATAGATATATACAATGTAAAACATCAGTTTATTATAAAAAACATGAGAGATATAAATTTTTAATAATAAATGGAAGTGACAAGGTCATTGGGGTTATGAAAAAAATAATAAATAAAAGGATTACCACACAATGATATCATACTCAATGGCACATAAATAATAAACAGGAATATGAAATATTAATTTTGTAATATCGTGTTTATTTTTCAATTAAATATTTAAACATGAGTCAAAAATATTTACTGCTAAAAAAATACATGACCATTACATAAAGAATTATTAATAATTAAAAAATATTTTAAGTTTTATTATTAAGTCAATTATAAATTTTTTGATGGTGAATCACTACATATTTACCATATAAAAGTATATATGATGTCCCAACTCAGGTCGCAAAAAATAATTGGCCATGAGTCACTACTTCGTTAACATTGTGATCATTAGAGATTTATTGAATTTAAAATTCACGGGCAATTTATATCTGACACACCAATCAAAAAATGATTGATAAACACGTTTATGGCCCCAGGACCTATTAATATTCATAAATCAATAATAAAATAAATTATTGTGAGTATGATATGGGGTTCTAGAAAATACATAAAAAAATTAACAAATCATAAAGTTATTAAAATTCAATGATATCACATAAACATATCTAACTTGAAACACAATTATCATAAAATGATATGTTAATAGATAATCTAAAATTATGTTTAAAATATTATTGTTTTAATAAAAATAGAAAATATCCATTCCATTTTTCATAAAAATTATTAAAAATAAATTAATTTTTGAAATAGCGGTATTACGAAATGAAGTGTAATATAAAAAGAAGTTATTTTATACAACAATGAAAACATAGAATGCAATCATTGTAATGAATGTTGAGGGAATAATAGGAGATATTAAACTTCTGTAAAATGAAAAGAGATACAGTTCAAGACATCTATTTAAATTTTTTCTAAAAATCCAATATCAATAATAAGGCACCAACGTTATCTTTTATATAAGGATAAGGATGTCCCCTATAACATTTTGAATTTATCTACTCACTATATTTTATATTTTTAAAATTTGAAATATTTTATTTCTATTCAACTTTTATTGGGAGTGGCGATCAGTATGAGAATGATGATTCATTCTCTGGATTTAACTATTTTGTGGGGGATACCTTCGTCGAACTCCATGGGGAGGGAGGAGGTATAATGATTGGAATTATACTACATGGAGATCTCTGTGTCTTTCCATGGGTGTGATAAACACCATAACTATTCATGTGAATGTTTCTTTGGGTACAATAAGTTTCATATGGGTATTAATGGTATCTTATGTAAGAGTAATTATACATATAAATGGACCCACCATTCTTCAGTTTAGTTCATCATCATGTATTTTTTAGTTCCTCGCATCTGAATAGTCAGGTATGTCTGGTTTGAACACGACCATTGAGAGTAGGGATGAACAAGATATGTGAAATTTATTCATATTATTTTTTAACTATGAATTTATCATGTGGTAGTTCACATATAAATAATTCTAATAACTGAAAATTTATTGACTTATATATTTTGTCTTTTGGGTGTAGTATTATCATTATAATTAAGAGATATTCAAATAGAAATGGAAAACTGTCTGTGATTTGGGAAATTTATATTTCTTGCAATGACTAGAATGGTATGTCCCTACATATTATTTCATCTTATTTTGGTTGGTTTGATTAGTTTTTGCCTTTCAAAATTCCTTTTATCCAATAATGTTAGGGAAAATTGATCTAGGTCATGGTCGAAGGCATGAAACATGTTTTCATATTTTTATAATTTAAAATTATCTCATTGAATATTATGTAACTTATTTTCCATTATGGGTACATAAATAATATATATTAGGGAATTTATAAAATAATTTTTAACTCATATACTCTCTATACATAATTAATTATCCTCATTTTTTGTGTCTCAAACTCATTCATTTAAAAGTTGTTTATGGATGGAATTATTTTCCAAAAAAATCTTCTAGATTATTTTTAAAAGATTATTTAAATCAACTTAGATGGATTTTATATCACCGAACATTGAAAAAAGGAAAAAAAATTAGTTTATTGTTTTTTATAATTCCCATTTTTTGATTAATTGTTATGACAAAACATTATATAATTCTAATGAAATGTGAAATAAATATGTATGATGATATGGGTTTAAAGACATTCATATATATTTTATGACTAATAGAAAAATGAAATATAATATGTGGATATAGACATTCACATTTCATGATTTCACTACATTGTGTATATATAAATGGCCAATATAATTAGACAAAATCATGTGGCTCATTTTGGGACTGAAGGATTTTACCACCATAATATGTCCTACATATTGAGGGTTGGGTACAAAATTAAATTTTGGCATTTTCAATGGGTGTATTTTTTCAGGAAGATCATTTATTGTGTGAGTTGGATAGATTTATATTTATAGTATTGGAGACGGTCATGGTATCGATTATTTCATAATAATAGTATATAAATATATTTTTAGGCCATATTACCCACATCAGGTGTTGTAATATATATGTTTGTCATTATTTGAATTTGTCCTTATCCTGGTGGAGTGGGAATGGAATTTTTAAGAATTCTTACTATGTCAAATAGCAACATATTATATTTAATGCACAGTGTGTAAGAAATAATTATTTACGATGATTCATTTAAGTTGGTTATTTTATAACTTTCTTGAATTAAATAGAGTTATTGAAATCATTTAAATTTCGAGTTTGAGATTGATTATTTTTTAGTGCTATACTCATGGTTACACAATGGTGATATTTATTCCATTTTTATTTATAGATATGATGACATGAATTCTCAATTTTCATATTATATACCAAATTAATTTCTATTTTCTCTTGTATTCTAGGAACTTATAATAAAAATAAAATTTAGATTATATTGTTTTAATTTTATATTTGAAAATTTATTATGTACATAAGATAAATTCTTCCTTATTTATTTGGTAATTCCTAAGGAATATTATTCAAGCATATTCCTTCTGGGAGATGGCAACAAAAGATTGAGTAATTGCAATAATACCCAATCCAATGAAATGTGATTATGATATTAAAAATCATATTTGTTAACTAACATATATTTATTTTAATATAGGGCTTCAGATTATATCGTTCATGATGTTACATTTGAAACATAATATGGTATATGAAACATCATTATGTCGATTGTAACGTTATTAGGGTCATCCAGGTAGAGAATATGTTATATAAAATTTGTACGAATATCATCACCTCATCACCATGTGGGTATTTGATAGGTGTTTTATACCATAAAATAGTAATTCGATATTCCAATAGTGTTACATAATTAATATGATATTTTAAAAATGATTATATGTGATCAAGTCAAAAAACCCTAATTATATTTGTTCCTTGTTCTTGGAAGTTAAACTAGGGGTTATATGACATTATTTAATACACATGGTAATATATTGTTCTCCTCTATAAAATTAATTATTTTTCAATACATAGAAAATATTTTGATATTACATGTGATATAAAAGGTATTAAAAAAACAAATTTATTGAATTTTATTTGTTTCATTGTAATGATTGTTTGATTTAAATATTAAATGTATTAGATAGACGAAAATAAATTTGAAATGACCCTAATTTCAAGTAGCTAGTCAAAGGTAAATGTCAATATATACTATTTTTGAAGAATGATTACAATTTATGTCTAATAAAATAGTATAATAATTTTATGTTTACTCAATTGAATTAATTGTGAAAATATTTTTTCTAAAACGATAATATATAAAATACTTACACATTATTGAGTGAAATATTATTCAAATATTTTATGGTCTTGATTATGTGTTATGCGTTGGTTTAATTTCAATTTATTGAAATTGAAATATTGATTAACTATAGATTAAATATTTACATTCTTAATAAGGAAATACATTGTTTTTCTATAATGAGTATAATGTAATTTAAAATTATGAATATATTAAATGATGTGATCATCTCTACTATTAAATACTTCTTATTGTCCTTATGTTTATAGGTTATACTACATTATTATATGCTAATAATATATATCATGTGGAATAAAATTTCATTTACTTATTAAAATTATTTGTTATATTTTTTTTCTAAAAATATTTCTCATGTGGTTTTCACCAAAATATTATTACATTATACTGGAAAGTAATTAGTATAGTTAAAAATTATAGGAAATATAAAAAATTTATAATTTCAATTTTTCTATATCTAGAGTTTGTAATATCAATAATAATTTTATAATAAATATAAAATTAACCTTGTATATGGGAAATATGGTACACAATGAAATTTTAATTATTTTTTTCTATAAGAATATTAATTTGTTTGACGAAACCACATTCTTTAGAAATAGTATTCAATTTATTGAATTCCATTAGTATTTTTTAATTTAATAATTTAATTAATTATGTAAAATATTTACAATAAAATTATTTATAATGTCTCATGAATTTTAGGACATGTTTTTAGTGGAAACATATTGATAAAAAATCATTAAATAGACATTGGGGGAAAATGATTGTTGAATGGAATTAATTTCTTTTTTATATTTATGACCATATTCATTTATAAATTGTATTTATAGAGGATCCATTGTTTATTTTTGTATTTAAAATATTTTAGATGAATTTTATTTTAAACTTTTTATACAATCCATTATATTTAGGAAATGTTATATTCTGTAGTATGTTAAAAATGAAATATATAAAAGAAACAATGATATTTTTTTATGAACATTATAATTACTTATGGAGATTTCTAGACTTTTATAGAATACTTAATCTGCCCTGAAAATCATAATTTTCATATATAATAATTTTTAGTATGAATGTGTGGTGCTTAGAAAAGATCGTATGCGATACTTACTTGATATAGTAATTGCATATAATGCATTTTCAATTACATTTATCATTATTTATTATTATACTTGTTCAGATTCATTGTTTTTTTATAGTATGTGATATAAATCAATATTTTTGGTGTGAAATTATTTTCATGGTTATGTCAAATTTGAAATTGTTTTTAAATTATAGTAATAATATATTGAAATGGAATAGATGTCTATTGGAAATGATCACTGAAGGGAGTATTATCATGACATTATTTGGGTAGTGGGATATTATCTGATATATGTTAGTCATCACATACAATTTACAATATAACAATCCATATTTAGTATTATTAAATTCCCTAGATGTTTCTTTGTTATTATCTAGGAAATGGTGATGTTACTAGCATTAAATGTCAAGTTTAATTGGATGCTTGTAATATCACTATCATGAATTCAAATATATTATTAAAATTTTAAACGGGGATGGGGAAAATATTCATGGATAGTTATTATATGGAGTGTTGGGAATAATGGATTAATAATCAACTGTGAATATAGTTTATCTATGGGACATTTCAATGGAATTATATGATAACGTTCAAAATATTTTTCCAAAAAAATCATGTGTTAAACATATTGGAGTCGTGGGTTTTCTTTGAGAAGTATAATATTGGAAATCTCTTTTTACGACATTGTTGTATTAATGTATATATGGTTATATCTATAGATTTTATAATTTTCTATCCAAATTCATGAATCATTTGAATTGATTCATGTCTTGGTAGTTGGATTAATCATTCATATGGTGCTTTGGTGAGTTATTATTTTCGTATTTCTTGTATTCTCATGTTTTTAATATGAATGTACTTCCCTATCAATGTAATATTGATTGCGATTAGTTTGTATATTGATATATAGTATTCCATGTCTCTAGGATCCATACCATTGAAATTTGGTCTCGTGGATGATTTATAGGTAAAATAATTAACATAAACATGTATAATATAGATCCACTGAATTTTACTATTTTAATTGGATGCACCACATTAAGGATATGGTCAATATAATATAAAGAACATTTTTAACAATTTCAACAGTCTTACAAAAATGTGAATATATACCGGTGGCTAATCATTGATGGATTCTTATAAAGTGTAATTCTATATGGGCATTTGAGATAAAATTATGGTTCATACATATATCAAAAGTGTATCATGTGTCTTATTCATTAAGATATTAGTAGGGTTTATATGGTAATGAATATTGATGAATAATTGGTCAACATGTTTTAGCTATTTTTTCAGATATATGGAAATAATATTCATATGTTATGAAATCATAATGTCTTCTAGAATGTGTATTTTCAAAACTGTACATGAACATCACACTCACATTTATTATCTCTTTTATTGATGGGATTGAGTTTGTGATGATCTAACAACATTGTATATTACATATGTATTTTAATTTCATTATATACTAATTTACATAGACTCTTATATATGAAGTAGTTATTTATTCATATTAATAAAATGATTAGATTTGCTACCATAATTTATAATTTTAAAGGAATCTGGGTAAATCCCTACTAAATATGTTGAAGATTGGGAATGTACATACTCGGTGGGGAAGTTATTTGGAAATGCAATGAATATTTGATAGTTTAATGAAATGAAAATGAAATTTCAATACATAAATATCATAATCCTCATATCATTTTTGTCCACTATCTATAATAGTATAAAATACATATTTCTTGTGAGAATACTCATGATTAATGAGTTATGATTTCTGTAATAATTTAATGTTATCTCTATAATATAATGAAACATTGAAGATTTATAAATAAATTAGTTTAATTTTTTTGGTTTTCTTAAATTCCAAATTTATAGTACTATGTGATGCTGTCATATATCCTTGTTATAAATTTGTGGGTATATCTTTGTATCATAACTATTCAGTTCCCTATTAAACAATATCTGATTTCCAATGGGGTTATCATCATATTTCACATCATTTGGAGGGAATTATTTTCTATTTTTAGAAAAACATGTATTATGTATACCAAAATATATTTGTGTGGAATTATAGAATAGCGTTATGATGGACCATTGGACTCTAAAATAATTTATTCACCATCAAAAAAATTCATCATTATTGGGATGTAAATTTTATTTGTTGTGAGATTATGAAAAACAATATTTATAATATCCTAAGGAATTAATCTATTAACATCCATTGAGGTTTCATTTTTCTATTCTAATAATATTTTCTTATGTAATGACATATAAAATGATGATTCTGTTGTATAGTTTTGACTACATCATAATAATAGATATTTTGGAATATTGTTTTCTTTAATGGGAATTATGATGAGAATTTTATTTTTGAGAGGTCTATTTGATTTTTAGTTTTCAAGACAAGCAATAGACATATGCTATGACAATTTGAACAATGAAAAATTAAAATTTCATTTTATTCTATATGGTTATATAGATGTCATGTATGGATAATCCATCTATGTGTAAGGATATATTTGTGTGTGGGTGGTTATATTTTTTTCGATGTTGGGATGAAAATCATGAGAAAAATATTCGAGGTGTCAGGTTTCATAAAATTATTCTTCAGGAGGATAACATTTAATGAGTTGTGGAATCCCCAAAATCATTGGATTAGAAAAAATGGGTCTTCATGGTGGAGATATATAGTGTAATACAACAGATGGAAAAATAATTAATATTATAATAAAAACATCGTGGTATCCATGTTCCTCAAAACAATTCTATGGCAATGTCCCTATATTTGGGTGACATTACATTGTAGATGGATAAACACATGATAATAAATTTTAATATATGATAGATTAAACCACATGGTTAAAATCACAATTATCGAATATATTATGTTGTTCAGGTCCTCAACGGTTAAATTTCAGATAATTAGTCATAAAATCATAGGGTTTGTTGTTCGTATTGATGGGTAACCAGAGGAGATATTTTGGGACGGTTTATTAATGATTTTTTTACTATGTTTATCATCAAAAAACTCATTTATTATACATTGGATATGGCTCTAGAAGGGAGGACATTCAAGTTCATTTCTGGATGAACACATTTTTTATGAAATTATTTATCCATGTTTCTATTATGATGTATAACTCAAGGTAGGTGATTTTGGTGACACAATAATAATAAATAGAACTAATGGTATTTTTTTTGGAAAACAAATAATGTCTCTGATGATGATTTTAAATAAAATAAACACCTCATATTTTATGAGAATTTATCTATTTTAAAAGTTATTTTTTTATATATGAATAGTAAATAATAATCATTTGGATAAATTGTTTTTTAAATGTATAATTTTACATTACAATACCATGGTGTCAATTTTGAGGTGCATATTGGAAGGTCCTATTCAGTTTATATATAATAGAATCTGCCAATTTGACCTCAAAAGATAAAACCACCATCTGATGGATTTTGATTATTTTAATGAGTTTCAATCATGGTTTTGGGGTATCTAATCAACTTGTATAATGTAGATCTTCATTGGGATTTTTTGATACATTGACGTGAATTCATTATGTAACAACACAATCTTTAATCAATGAACTTTTCACTTGATCTAATTAAATGACTTATAATGTAAAATGTATATAAAACATATCCACTTCATTAGTTTTCTATTTTTTGACTTCAAAATACTGTTAAGAATTGTAATTTTTTAATATATCCATAGAATAGTGATTACATGATTAATATAAATATATGGCTTTAACAAATCCTATTTACTCAAACAAATGAATAAATGACCTCATCCAGTAGAATTACTCCAGAAAAAACCCATTTTTAGGTTCTCTAAAAAAAGGTAGGGCCACTGGACTTCACTTTTTACCTATCCGAGGCCGAGCTTCAACATGTCACGCTTGAATAGAACCACCTATAGGAGAAGTGGAAGTATATAAAGATTACCCCGTGAGAGATGTTATCGAAGAAACCCCAAGAGATTGTCAACATTTCACACGAAACCCTTAGGTATTATATGAGTGTAATAAAGAGTTATGTAACAAGACCTTTTCTCTATGATTATGTGCATTATTTTTGTATAATATAATAAATATTTATTAATTTTATTGTTGTTATGTTGTAAATCGTTATTAATTCACAAATTATATTTTCTGTTATTATTCAATTAAGATATCTGTTTTGATGAATTAATAGTCTTTTAAATAAAATAATATTATAATAATATATTATATATTAATTAATTTTTATTAAATATAAATATTGTATAATTTGTTTGAATACAATTTAAATTTTTATTATGGTCTGAATGCTGTATTTGTCAAAACCCGTGAATTTTTTATAATTAATGATTTTTTTAAATTAAAAATTCACATATTTAGAAATATATTTAGATAAAATGAATACTATTTTTGGATTCAGTATTTCAAAATTATCCAATGGTGATATTTTCATATTTCATGAGACAGTAGAATTTTTGTTAAATAATTTATAACCATTTAATTATATAATGTGTTTTATGACATCATGAAGACCTAATATTGATGTAATAAACTAATATCAATTATATGTTAAGAGAATATATGTTTTACCAAAAAAATAGTGTTAATTTATGTATGTTTTATTTAATCTACAATGCTTTAGTGAACCATATAAGGCTTATAAAGTATTTTAACCTTTTAAAATGTTTTCCTTGAGAGTGAGAATGACCTCCACATACGAAAGCCTACTATTTTTAGAAGATTGTATGTTGGACATATAATTTTTCTCCCACTACTCTTTAGAAGAAACCCTAGGATAAACCCATGTTTTTGTTTTTGGTGTTGATTAGTTTAATGTGTGGTTTCCAAAAACCTAAATAATAAGGAATTCACTCTATTTTCCTATATAAACCCACACAATCTCCCACTTCCTCTTCCCTAAAACCATTTTAAGTACAACTAACAACTTCACTAACCTCCCTATAATCCTCTAAAGGTTCCTAGAGATACCAATACTCCTCTCACAATCCCCTCCCATGCCCTTGGGATCACAAATCATTGTATGGGATTTCTTCCTTTCTCATTTCTGTCCAAACTAAATTACGCAGTTATAGCATTTTGTTTTCAATTAAAAATGTTGGGGTTTGATTTCTCACCTCTCACATAATTTCCTAATTAGTATTGATTAATGAGAGGCCTATTTCTATCTCACAAATTCCACCCATGTACACCTGTTACCATGCCGAAATTCTATAGTGAATTTCTCTCTTCTCATTTACATTCAATCATTTTTTTTGAATCTTGAATCTAAATTCCAGTAAATATGTTTGGACATTGATATATATGACCCCCGTGTGTTCCATTACATGTACATATAATGAGAAAAATATTTATCTCTCATCAACCGTTTTTATGATTTATTATGTCACACCGTTATGTTTCCGAAATTGCATTGTAATTTCCCCATCCAATGTCATTGTATAGCGAATACCGTGCACATTTCACTATTAAGGTCATTCACCATAATGCACATTTAATTATTTATTGTATATTTTAATTTATAAATTAATCATCCTTTTATCATGGAATAAATGATTATTTTTAATGAATCCATTATGTATGATCTACGTATAATACTTATGCATGAAATGAAAAGATTAAGAAGGGTGAATCCAAATACCACTGCAATGCATTGGGTAATGATTAGTAAAATGATACGACAAATGAGATGTGGGTTTACTCATTCTAATTCATGTTAAATGGATTTTTACTCACGCTCCATGTGAAATGATCCTTGGATCATGCTAAGATCATGTTAAGTGTTGTTACCAAATTTCCAAGTTATTATAATCATTCTATATCATGGCTTTATTTTAATATATCTATTTCGGTCGATTGATATTATTATTTCTATAAATTTATTTTAATATTCATGTTATACTATGTTTAATACAATAATATGCTTCATAGATCACCTTTTTTTATGTGTGTCCTCAGGTTATCCCATGATTTTCTAGGTATGAGGGAATAATGTGGCCATGTGATGGAATTATTATTTAAAGATGTTGTATATTATGTTATAAGCTGTTAATAAATGTTCCTAATTATAAAAGACAAAATACATTTAAATAATTTAAGTTGTATTAAGTGAAATATTATGTAATATATCATCTTTATGTGTGTAATGAAGAGTAGTGTCATTATTGTTTGCATGAGAGAATAAGATTTTTTTTGGGATTAGGATAAAAAACCCTTGTGAAAGACTTAGATATAAGAATATGTATAATTAAAATATACCAAAATTTGGTTGTGTATTTTTTAAGTGGTTTAGCGAGAAAATACATCCCTATCTGGATACGAGTTGGTAGAGGAAGTTCGGGCATAGATGTGTCTAGGATTATAACATAAAAACACCGATGTGAACAAAACTTGAATGGGGACTTGTGCACAAAAACAGGTGTTGCTCCACTCTTGGTTACGACAATCTCAGAGGATATGATTTTGTAAACTCATAAGATTGGTACAAAGTATTATTGATGGAATAAAAAATTACCCCAAAAAATATTTTGGGATATTGATCATTGATAACATTGATTAAAGCATGTAAATTCAGAAGGTAAGTAAATTAAGGTAATTTAAAAGGCATCCATTTTTTTCATTGAATTGACAATAATGTGTTACCCCTAATTTTTTTTATTCTAGCTAATGGATTTTAGTAGGAGGACTCAGGCTATCAACCAATGTGAATATCAATGTGATGACCATTCTAATGTGGTTTCCAATCTAATAGGAGGGGGAATCGAGAAAATTGTCAACATACTCTATCATAAAACTAATGTTTTTAAAATAATCATGGTTCATGAAGAAAATTAAACCCTCCTAAGAAATAAAAAGTTAAAATTGAGAGATTCATGAGAAATAGGTCTCATACATTTAATGGTTCATATTATCCCTAAATTGTCAAACAATGGATCAAACCTATGGATATGAACATATCTATCCTTGAATGTTATGAACAAGAGAAGGTACTTTGGGATTAATATGTTGTGGAGGGTGAGGCTGATCAGGGGTGGAAATTGGTAAAAAAAAATACAAATCGTTTGGAAGAGATAGGGTTGTTGGAATGGTAGGACATCCAGAAAAAAAATTCGATAAATATTTTCCTCGCACCCGACAACTTACGATGGATAGGTACATCCTTTATCTCATGAAAAACAATACAAATATATTAGAGAATATGAGAATTTCATTAAAAGGCTTCCATGATACTCCATTGTCTTTTTCATTATCCTAGAATTCATGGTTGATTGCTTCTTTGATGGGATGAAACCTAGCCTACAAATGACCCAGTGATCAATGAAATCAAGAGCTATGTGGAAATTGGCCCATGTTCCTTTAAAGGTGATATAGAAATTAGAAAATCATAGGGGTATCATAGGGACATGAAGTGTAAAGTGGAATTTAATTCTGGAAGTCCTATGGATAAATCCAATGGTGCTAAAAAATCCAGCACCCCACTTTCAAAGTTATGGAAAAAAGAATCCTCGAAATTACTAGAAGGGGACGAGGAAATGTAGTAGGTGTGGAAAAGATGGGCACCTGGAGGATAAATTCCAACAAGATAAAATCATAGCTACAATATTGGAAATGAATACTCCCATTAACCCTCAATACATTATTCATTTCTTTAGCTACAAACAACTTGGGCACATTGAAAACTAGTTCCCTAATCCAAGGGTTTTTAGAGGCAACCGACAACCTCAATGGAAAATGGGATATATTTTTCTATCACAACTTCAATAGTGAACCACAATAATGATTTCATGATAGGTACACTAATTATTCATTCATGAATTGTCAACATAATTATTTAGTCTGTTTCTATGAAATATTTTTTATTCTTAATGATTAGTAGAACAATTCCTACACCACCACCAATTATAGAAGGGACTAATTTAGTGAGAAAGAGAAATGGTGAAATTATTGCATCACAAGAATATTAATCCTCCCCTATTATAATGTGTGGATTGTAAATCCCATCTAACATCGTCATACTGCCTTATGTAGAACATGATGCAATTCTTGTCATGGATTGGATTTCCCTATATAGATCCCATATAAATTTGTGTGATAGGAAAATCACTCTTCATATGGTTAATCGACCCCTGATTCTGTACATGGGAATGGAGGAGGATGAATCGTCTATAGCAGAATCATCACAAGCATAGATATTAATACCCTATGAGGACATGTATCTTTTTCAGATGATTGAGTATAACCAGGAAACCATCATTGAAGTCATGACTATTGGGATGTAACTCCCTAAAGTGTTTCCTGAGAAATTACATGTTCTTGTTCAATGAATATATTTCGAATTCTCAACTGGTCTAATACATAGGGAGTTTCCAATATAGATGACTCCATATAGAATATATGTTGCTGAGCATGAGGATCAGATGAGAAAAAAAATGAGAATATTTATAAGTGGCTTATACACCCAAGCACATCCCCATGGGGTGAACCGGTCCACTTCATCATGATAAAGGATATGGTATTGCACCATTGCATTGATTGACATTAGATCAAGAAAATAATGATAAATAATAAGTATCATCTTCCATGAATTGAAGACCTGTTTCTTCATCTACGTGGAGAACAATATTTATCCAAAGATGATTTATGGTCTGGATATTACAATGTAATGGTGAAGAAGGACGATATCCCAAAGACTACAATTCATATAAGATACGAGCACTATAAATTCATAATAATTTCTTTCTGACTAACTAATTCTCTAGAAATAATCATTGACTTGATGAATAGGGTCTTTATATATTACCTTGACAATGTTTTTCTAGCCTTTATATATGATATTATAATATACTCTAAAACCAAGTAGGATCATGAGAAGCATCTAAGAACTGTACTAGAGTCCTTTCGAAAGAATAAACCCAATAAAAATTAAAACATGTGTGAGTTCTTGTTGAAGAAAGTCTTATTCCTGGGGCGTATAATCACCATCAATGGGATATTTATGGATCCCACCAAGACATCTGTAATTAAGAGATGGTTGAGGCCAACATCGGTATCAGATATCCGTAGCATCCAAGGGGTAGCTGGAAGATATCGTCAATTTATGTGAAATTTATCATGATTGTAAAAAACCTTTTACTATACTAACTTACAAGGGATTCATGTTTTATTGGAGTTATAAATGTGAAGAGAGCTTTATAGAGCTGAAAATGAGTCTTATCTCTGAGCCTGTGGTAACATTACCCAAAGGTGGGGAAATTTATTATTGTATTCAGTGATACATCGATGAATATCCTAGGTTATGACATGATGAATATTGCCAACATCATATCCTATTATTTAATGTAATTGAATGTTCATGTGAAAAACTACATGACACATGATTTGGAGTTGGCTATAATATTATTTGCTTTATATTTTTTGCGATATTTCATCTTTTGGGAGAAGTGTAAAATATATATGGATCCAATAAGCCCCAAGTATATATTCACACATAAAGAATTGAATATGCACCAACAAAGTTGTTTAATGCTGATCAAAGACTTGGATAACTCAATCCATTACCGCCATGGGAATGAAAACATGGTGAAACATGCTCAATGTAGAATCCTTCTAGCGATTCCATCATTGATGATAATTGAAAATGATCCAATATTATATGATTTGATGAAGAAGGATGTGGTAATCATAAATAAGGTAGCATTATAAATCCTTTCAAAAATGGCATCTCAATCGTCTTTTTTGGAAGAGATAAAGGATTCCTAAAAGGATGATGTGGGAATTCAGATGAAAGTGAAAACTATCAAAAAATGGAATCCCCAGAGTTCAATGTTAATGAATAATGAATTGTGAGATTCAGGTTAATAATAGGTGTTTAATAAAATCTTGAGTTAAAGAATGAACATTTGGATTATGCAAATTATTTGAATTTATCCATGCTCCATGGAAACAAACAGATGTATCGAAATATGCGAGAGAATTATTGGTGGGATAATTGATTATAAATCAATGTGCATGGTATGTCAGCATGTGAAGGATGAGAGCTATAAGGCTACATGGATGATGAAACCATTACCGATTCCATCATTTTTGTAATGACCTGAGCCCAGTTCCCTAGAGTCAGTGCATTATTTTAATAAATTGGAATGATTACAAGGAATCATGTCCAAATGAACCGATCGGTTTAGCAGTCTTCTAAATTACATTACATATATGAACATTACATTACACTTTCCAACATACAAAAAAAAAAACTAATCCTTTGAGAATTCCATTGATCCCTTATCATAACCATGCATCTCAAAAATAAAACACTTCATGGGATCCTAGGAAAATAAAACATAAGAAAGGGGTTAGATCATATGTTTATTAAGGGTAAATAATTTAGCATAAGCTTTCAACTTTTAAGGAATGATGTGTAATAAAAACATTAGCCTTTTATACATAAACATGAACATAATATGGTAAAAAATCAAACATTACCATATAAACATGAACGTGAATATTATACTAGTCGAATAATCACATGTAATAACTAATTTCATAATTATAGAATGTATAGTACTAGAAATGAATTTCGGTGTCATGTCCTCGTGCCACGTCCTAGGGGCTAACTGTCTGCGAACACCTACCCGGACACCCTTTGTAACCAGACTCCAACCTGAAAGTACTCTGTAATCGGACTCCATCCTGGAGAGCCTCTATAACCGGACTCCAACCCAGATAGTCAACTGTAACCAGACCCCAACATGAAGGGCTTACTTTTACCAGTCCCCAATCTGGAACATTCAAGTCTAACACATTCATCTTAAGAAAAGGTAGAAATGTAACATAAACATTAGTATTAAACTAGAATACGAAATGTCAACAATTTGACCATAATCCATGAATGGTAAAAAAATAACTCATCCACAGTCAAACGTATAAAAAACAGTAAATACAATATGAATGAATTGTATCATAATAAATCAACATCAAACAAGTATCAAATTTATCAAAGGATGTTGACATAGATGAAATCAATACTATTTGAGAGAAATATCACTTTATATTTTGAAATAATTTATGATTAACATAATTATAAAAAACACTTATATTGATAATATTTATTCAAGATTTTAAGGGAATACTCGACGATATTATAATGGCCAAAAATATATGCACCCTTCGTATATGTTAAAATTACATTCTTAACTTATTTTTCTCAAAATAGTCATAATATACATTGTTTGGAAAACGACTGAAGGATAATTTTCAAACCATTTTATAAATATTAAAAAAAGGGATTAAGGACATTAACCAACAGTATAGTAAATAATAAAAAAAATTTGTAATACATTTATAATAATCATGGATGTTGATGATAAAGAGGTCTGAGTAGATACTTACGTAAAAACAACCTTGAATAATAAAGAGATTGTGAAATTAATTATTACCACATCGTAATCAATCATGTCATATGACCAAAAATTATTAACCACCAAGTGATTCACAGAATACCATAAATATAAAGAGTCTCTTGATAATATATATCAGGTGGCAGTACACAATAAACCACATGCAATAACTGGTGAACAATGGAAATCTCATGAAATTAAAAGTGAGATATGAAACCAATTACCTTCCACTTTCCTTTAGTGAAGGGTGTGTTTAACCTTCTGTATAATAAACATTGTATGTTGTTAGATTATAACAGAACTGTATTCATATTTTTTATTACATACATGATTTATTTATGACTTATGCTACCCATTTAATAATGATTTTAATGTTAAATTAACAATTCGGGAAATAATCGATTTCTTCATCATACATATTTTAACTTCTTATTCTTGATTATATCATATAGATCCTGATTTAAATAATTCCATAATAAAAACATTGATTTATATATCATATTTATATATAATATAAAAATTTATAATAGATAGATATATGAAATAGAAAACACTATTTATGGAGATGGTAGGTCGTACGTACGCATAAACAATGTTTCTATTTTCATATCGTATTGAACTGAAGTTAGTGAATAAGATATATGTAAGTATATATATATATATATATCTCCATTAGAATTATTATGTCTTATATTACATTCTTATTAGTAATATATATTTTTATAATCATTGATAAATGGTTAACGTGGAAATGAATCTCATTACGTCGTGGAGACGGTAATCCGTACGTACGCACGAGCGATAATGTCATTTTCATAAAAGTATGGAATTTGATGGTATATTTATTTTATAGAGACATTATCATGTTAATTTAATTATTTATATAGATATTACTTATCATTATATCCTTCTAAATAATATAGTATTGAATAACAAATTACACCACGACATAGAGACAATAAGCCATACGTACACACGCATTGTGACAGTATCATATATAGGATGGATATAACAATAAATATGGTCATGGAATATTTATAATAACATCAAAGTATATATAAGGTACTGGAGTTATTATTTTATTTGGTAAAAACAATGAATGATTAAGTGGATGAAGAAAATAACTTGAAATAGTGTGGTGAAATCATTGCGTCTTCTTCGGGTTCTTCTGTTAGATTTGATAAAAATGACTCCTTAGGTTGGTTTTTGACCAATGGAATGCCTCTAAGATGATGTTATGATAGTTGGGTGGATACATGAGAAGGGTTTTGGCCGAGCCAAATGGCATTGGATGTGTAAATTTGAGATAAGGGTATTTTCCCTTTTATAAGAGAGGTTAGGGTCACTTTAGCAAAATATTGAATGATTATTGTATAATAATATCAGTTTCGGTTTATAATGGATAAAAATAAATTAATAAATGTATATTGTGGGTATGAGTCGAAATACAGGCACCCAATAGGTTTTATATATTCTTGGGTTACTATATTAAACTTATCTTTTAGATTTAACTCTTAGTTTAATAGATTGACATTTACAATGTCTCTTTTAATTTTTCAATTATATGGTTAATAAACATATAATAAACTTCCAAGAGAACACCAAGTGGTTCATTAATGACATATATAATAGTATTTAATCCCTTTGTCTAAATATTATATTTTTAGGAATATAATACCAATTAATAATATAATATTTTTTTTAAAAACTCTATTATGTCAATTTTGACATTATTTAGTAATTGATTTTTTTAGAGTCCTAAAAATTTAATTACATATTAATTAATTAACTAAATAAAACTTAAAATGTCATATCCTTATATAAAACTTTTGTATGGAATCAAAACATTCAAATATTATTTATTTTACTATTTATAAAATTATTTATTTGATTGTTTCATTAGTAAAGAAAATACTGCAACATTATTGCGTCATTTTTAAATACATTTGTTTTTTGTCAAAATATTTTAAATAAAATATCATGAGGTAAGATATAATTTTATATTTATAATTACTATATTTAGTCGAATAGGTCAATTATATAACCTCATATATAAATTGTTTTACTAGAAGATATTTTCTTTTGTTATTTTTTCCTTTACTTTAGATTATTTAATATAATATTTAATTATCACTCCAAAGTGGATCCATGGGGTCCAAAAATCGTCCCAAGGATTCCCATGGAATTAAATGTATCAGAAAATATTTTTAGGGGATTTGTTATGGAAATTTATTACTATTAACCATGGTAAATTAAATATTGACTAAAGCAAATATTCCTAATGTCAAAATATAAAAGTTACTTATTTACACAATTTGGACCTTCGGATTCCAAATATGGAATATATTATTCCAAATTGAAAACACATAAGTGGATGAAATTAATTTAAAATTAATTTCTGTTGTCAAAAGAAAATTGCATATTTTTTGGAAATAATAGTTATCAAAAGACTGACACATGTTTATGTCCAATTTCAAAGTGAAATTACTTACAATTACCCACATTATATTAAATGGTAAAAATTAAATGTATTTGTAATTACAGATAATTATGATTTATTATTTAAAATTATAAATTATTTTGATTAAAAAGGTATTTCTCAGTTAAAAAATAGTAATTTTCACTATTCACCTAAATATGAAAGTTGTCTAAAAAACACAAAAAATTTATTGAAACTATAATGTTATTTACTGATTATAAAAAATATGTTTTTTTTGTAAAATCTAATATATAAAAGTTTTAAATGTTGGGTGTAAAAAGAGTTCTCCATTACAAGGCGGTAAAATTTCATTTTTTTAAAAATAATTATTTTATCTGAAAAAATGATTTTGTTTTTACATTATGTATAAGAAGTGCATAATATAAATTCTAAAATTAATAGGATTATATAAAGTTAAAAATTATTTTTATACTATTCATAATCGCTTTTTAATGACTTGTTTGGTTGTCTTGGTGCGCATTAACTCGGTGTTGCATGAAGTGAAAGTTGTTGAATTACACTGAAAAGTAACATACTATGAAATCCTTGGGTTAAAAGGATGAAAATAAGTGGAAAAATAAAATGAAAGGGTCACCACCAAATTATGATATCGATTAGGAGAAAATAATTGGAAATTAGAGACACATAATTATAGGAAAACCCTAAATATTTATAGGTAGTTATTGAGGTCATCAATGAAATACAAGTGAAAAATTGAGGTCCTCAAATCCATTAATCTATGATGCTTTAGAATAAAATCGTTTCAAAAAAACATAAGGTTTTAGGATATCATAGTTTTTGTTTTATGATCTCTTCCCTAATTATTAAGAATAAATTTAACTATATTATAAGAGGGAAAAATTATATATATATATATATATATATATATAAAATTTAAAAATACAGTTACATCTTTCGACTAATTCCTACCTAAAACTCATATTTCCCACGAAACGATTTCAAAAAAAATATTCTATTTATCCTAAATGTATAGGGTCCCAAAAATAATAAAATTATATTTAACCTATCATATCCTTTAATAAAATACTAGATTATATAATCCAGGGACTTCATATAGTGTATTGGTAGGCGATAAATCCAAATCAAATTATAGTTGTGGGTTCCAATCCCGCAGCTTTGTCTAATGTGACAGATTGTCACACAGTCTACATGTTGTCCTTTTTATAAAAATCCAAAAACGACCTTAAAAACAGTATCTAATTTCAATATTAATCCATTCCAACCTTTAGAATTATCAAAAATACTTCAATCCAAACTCACAGTCCAAAATTCATAATGAATTTAATCACAATGAAGATCCTTTTTTTCCACGTAATAACATGTGAACACCTTTAGCATGAATTATTCTAAAACATAGTGACACCCTTAATTTCAATAAACCATTATGATTACATTCATTCCCCCTTCTCATTTATATAATACTAGATATATTCTTTGTATCAAATTTTTTTTTATATTCCAACAATGATGAAATATACAAACTATTAATCTGTTCCACAGAAGTGAAGAATATCTAATATATTTTATCCAAATCAACAATAACTTACTCCAAAATCACTACCTCATTATTATGACATTATTAAGGATTACCATTTCTTCAACCGTGTATTTTCCAAAAAGAGTAACTTACTATTAATTCACTTTTCATAGAACCATATAATCTCAAATCCTCAATAAAATAGTACTAGAGTACAATCCTTTTTTATATCCATAATTTATATATCCAATATATTATTTTTACAATAGTCAAATAAAATCATTATACAATAACAACATATGAACAATAGTCATTCCTCTTCATCTGAAGTATTATCATAACATGATTATTATCCAAGTGCATCATTTTTAGTACACTCTGATGACTTGGACATTGATTTGCGTAGTGTCCCAATGATGTAAAGATGAAGCATTTTACATTTGAAAACTTTTTCTTACCCATTTAATTAAGTACTTGGCTTCATTTTTCTCCAAACATATAAAAAACACTCATTCCATTTATATATTTACCAAAGTTATACTTTAGATAGTTATCACATATGGGAAAACACTTATTTCCCTTATTCACATTATCCATCTTTTTGTATACCATCTTGTTCTTCTCTGGCTTCCCTTAAAAGCCACATGAATCAGATAATTCTTAACATATCTTATTAACACATCATACTATTTATTTATATGATGATTATACATGGGATACTATTTCCTTTCAACATTTTGGCTTAACACCATGAAAGATAAGATATTTCATACTCATTGGGTCATGTGTACTGTTTGAAGTTTCATTCAATCCACTAGGGACAATTTCTAAACAATGTAACCCAAAAGGATAGTTTATTAATCCTAATGCATAATTCAAAACATGTAAAATACCTAACCTAAATTGAAAAGATTATGCATATAATCTATAATCATAAAAATTTATCTATGCGGATGTATTTACTCATAAATCCTTTATAATGGATTTAAATGAAAATTTAAAATATCCTATGAATATCCCCCGAGTGTTTCGTAACCAAGAGTGTTGCAAGGCCCGTTGTTATGCACCAGTTCTCGTTCGAAACTCTCTCAAAGAAGTGTTTTCGGGTTTTACCCCTAGGTACATCTGTGCCAAACCCACCTCTACCTGCTCGTATCCAGACAGGGATGTATTTCTTAGAAAACTCAAAAAATCACTACAGTATCAAAATTCTAGGAAGTTCATCTATACTAATCCTCAATGTCTATCATATGGTAATGTTCCTTAATAAATTATTTTACAAATCTATTTTCCATGGTTATTTCTAAACCTCCTATAATACCAACTGTAACACCCAGACGCTAGTTACTGAGAGTTGGTTCATTATTTTAATACATTGGCATGATTACAAGGAATCCATTCCCGATGGACTGATCAGTCTAGCAGTATAGGAAAATAGATTACATACATGAAAATTACATTACACATTCCAACATACCACACAAATAAATAATTCTTTGATAATTTCATTGTTCCCTTTGCATAACCCTTCATATCAAATATAAAACACATCTTTGGATCCTGGGAAAATAAAATAATAGAATGGGGTGAGCACAGATCCTCAGTAAGTGTAAATAATTTAGAGGAAGCTATAAACTTTTAAGCCATGATGTGTAATTCAAACAATATCCATTTAAAAAATATTAACATAATATAGAAAAAACAAATCAAACATTACCATAAAAACTTGAAAATGGATATTATACTAGTCGAATAATCACATGTAATAACTAATTTCTTAATAAGGGAATGTATTGTACCAGACATTTATTTCTATTTCAATGCCTCAAGCCATGTCCTAGGGGTTATCTGTAACTATACCAAAACCCGGAGAGCCTCTTTAACCAGACTCCAACCTAGAGGGCCTCTGTAACCAGACTCTATCCTGGAGAGCCTCTATAACCGGACCCCTACCTAGAGAGTCCACTGTATCCAGACCCCAACAAGAAGGGCTTACTTTTAACAGCCCCCAACCCGGAACATACTATTCCAATAAATTCATCTTAATAAAATGGTTAAATATAACATAAACATTCATATTAGCACCAGCATACAAAATTTCAATACGTTAACCATAAACCACTAATGGAATAAAAATAACTCATACACAGTCAAACATATCACAAAATCTTAAATACAATATGGGAGATTTATATCATAATAATCCAACTTCATACAAGTGTAATATTTATCAAATCATGTTGACATAGATAAAATCGAAACTATTTGAGAGAAATATCTCATTCTATTAGTAAATCATTTAAGAGTAACATAATTATAAAGAAAAAATATATTTTGAAAATATTCTTATAATCACCTAATCTACATTAAACAATTTTATAATGGCGTAAAATAGCCTCAACCATCGTATAAGATAAAAAAACATTTCTATCTTAATTTTGTCGAAAAGTTGATAAGGTACCTTGTTTGGAAAACGACAGAAATTATCCTTTCACACCATTTTATAAAATTTTAAACAAATGTATACAAGAAATTTACTCATAGACTAGTAAATAGTAAAAATGGTTTGAATACATTTTTGAGAAACATTTATGTGGATGATAAATAGGCCATAGTAGATTCTTACGTAAAAACAACCTCGAATAATAAAGAGATTGTGAAATTAATCCTTACCACACTGTATTCAATCAAGTTGTATGACAAAAATAATTTAACCACCAAATAATTCAAAGAATACAATGAATATAATTTGAATCATGATGATATATATCAATAGGTAGTACACAATACACCACATGCAATAAGTAGTGAACAATGGAAATCTCACAGAATTAAAAATGATAGAAGAAACCCATTACCTTGTACTTTTCATTGATCGAGGGTACATTTAACCTCTTGTATAATTACCATTGTATGTTATTAGATTATACATGAACCATATTCATATTTATTATATCATACTTTCTTCATTTATTAATTTATACTACACATTTAATAATTATTTCCATGTTAAATTAAAATTTTGGGTCATAATATATTCCTTTATCGTATGTATTTCAACTTGTTATTTTTTATTATATCATTTAGATCATGATTTAAATAATTAAAAAATATAAA
The DNA here is from genome assembly GCA_963277665.1 of Viscum album. Taxonomy (NCBI): domain Eukaryota; kingdom Viridiplantae; phylum Streptophyta; class Magnoliopsida; order Santalales; family Viscaceae; genus Viscum; species Viscum album. The sequence goes on from OY728157.1 coordinate 1,012,547,151, forward strand.
ACATTAATTATATATCATATATATTTTGAATATAAATATTTATAAAATATAGATATATGAAATAGAAATCATCGTTTATGAAGATGGTAGGCCGTACGTACGCAGAAATGTTGTTTCTGTTTTCTTAACGAATTGAACGAAAGTAAGTGAAAATGATATATGTAAGTAAATATATATATATATATATATATCAATATTAGCATTATTATTTCATATATTACATACTTATTATTAATACATATATTTATAATTGTCGATAAATGATGAACGTGGAAATGAACCTCATCACGACGTGGAGACGAGAATCAGTACGTTTGCACGAGCGATAATATAATTTCCTTAAAGGTGTGGAATCTGATGGTATATTTATTTTAAGAAGACTTTAACATGTTTTTTTTATTATTTATATACATATTACTCATAATTATATACATTTAGATAACATAGTTTTGAATAACAAATTACACCACGATGTGGAGAAGGTAAGTCGTATGTACGCACACATGGCGACATTATCATATATAGGATGAATGGAATAATTAATATGGTACTTCCATATTTATAATAATATCACATTATATATAAGGTACTGGATTTTTTATTTTGGTATGTTAATAACAATGAAAGAGTGAGTGGAAGAAGAAAATAACTTGAAAGAGGGTGGTAAAGTCATTACCTCTTCTTCGGGTTCTGCCTTTTTATTTTATCAAAATGGACTTTTAGGATGCCTTTATGACCCATTGTGTTAAGACCCGTAAATTTCAAGGGATTTTTTTTAAATTCTTTGAAATTTTACAAGTACTCCGTTTCTGACGGCACCTGATTCGGAGGCCCGGTGTGCCCGAAATCATTTTCTGAAGTTTTGTTATGCTTAAATTAACGCGGGTAAGCAGTTTTCCTCAAAAAGAGGAATAAATCATAAACGGTTACTTGGATCAAAAATCAGAGGACACCACTGTTCTCAGGATGGTGGTTTTACCATAGGCGTGAATTAAGTTTTGTCGGTGCATGACTCCTGTGAGAAAACCTGAAAATGGCATAACTGTAAAAAAAATAATTCAATACGTTATTCTATTTTTCAAATGATTATAACTAATAAATGGTAACATGGATTAAATATCTGAGTCCACCGCTGAACTCGTGAGGGTATAATTACTATAAGAAGATACTAACTTTAGTCGGTGCAGGCCACCTGAGAAAGTTAGTTTTTGGCCGTAAATAAAATAATTAAGTGACAATTATTTTATTTTAAAATTCATAACTTCTAAACGGTAACTCGAATTAAAAATCCGAGAGTAACGTTGAGTTCCTTGGGGCGTGTTTCTCATAGGTAGAGCCTAACCATGACCACAGTGGGTAAAGGGTGATATATAATAATTTTTTGAACATTTTTTCGAGTACGTTCAGTAAACATACGAGCGACGTTTTATAACTTTTGAAACGGTGCTCAGAATCAAATTTTGAGGTCATCATTGAAATCACAGTGCCAATAATCGCTTAATAATACTTTCACCTCAACAGCGGATGATTGGGTATGAATGTTATTTTTTGGGGTTTTACGTGGGTTAATAAAATAAAATAAGTGAATAATTTATTTTATTTTGTTAAACACATGTAGTGCAGATAAAGTGGTTAGAAGCCCCACTTGGGAGTTGGTGGTGGAACCGCCACACCCTAACCCAACATTTAATGGGGAGGGAGAGGAAACCTTTTAAACCCCAAATCATTTAATTTTATATGTCGATGTAAAATTAATTGCACTCAATTAATTTTATGGGTCGACATAAAATTAAATTTTGTTAGTTAATTTTATGTGTCAATGTAAATTTAATTTCTCTCAATTTATTTTATGATTTGATGTAAAATTAATTATTGTTAGTTAATTTTATGGGTCAACATAAAAATTCACTACTGTGATTTAATTTTATGTGTCGACGTGAAATTAATTGTTGTCGATTAAAATTATGTGTCAACATAAAATTGATTCATGTCATCTGTTTTGACGTAGGCTATGTGGGGGAAAGTTCATGGCATCCTCAACTCTTAAGTATGGCCAACACACCTCTTAAATTGCACCAACACAATTTAATTTTCCCAAACCCATTTTTAAATTAAGTAACTGGATCATTTGAATTTAGGAAGGTTCCAAATAAATGAACCGTCATAAATTCCATGATGGTTACATACCTCTTCCTCTATCCTATATATAGGGAGTTTGGAAGAAGGTTTTGGGACAGATTCACTAAGCGACGAAGCGCTGTTAAATTATTATGATGCCCAACAATTGGGGAAATAATATCTTCTCCATCGAAGAATGTGAAGAATGCCAACGACGATCTTCCACGCAATTCTTCTTCAACCTTCCTTCCCCAGAAACCTATCCTCTGCTACATTGTCAACAAACCGATGAAGCTCAGAATTGGGGACGTGTGGTGGATGTGATGAACAACAATCTTCATCGTCTTCCCACTGCGACTCCGCCAATAAGCGACGAGCAAGAGGTAGGGGTTTTATTTTATGTTCGTGAATATTTGGGCATTTATTGTCAATATTTTAGCCGCTTTCAATTGATTAACAGGAGGGGGCCGGACCGCACAAACACGGCTGACCCTCCTACCTTTTTATTGTTGTCCTTCGTTGTGTATTGTAATGGAGAGGGCGTGGTGCCGTCAAACCGTGCAGAAATGAGGGAACCACAGAGAAGGAGCGCGGTGTTGTCGTGTCGTGCCTTTAAGGCCGAAAGAGGCCACGACCAGAGTAGGGGTCGTGGCGGAGGGGTGCGGCGCCGGTGCGCCGTGCCATAGCATCATTAAAGGTCGCGGATGGTGTGGGCCGCGACAGAGGGGTGTGACGCCGACGCGACGTGCTAGTCGAAGAAGGGCCACGACCTAAGGCCGCGGTAGTCAACAAAAGGGGGCGGCCAGACTCCCTGGCTTCCGGATCATCAAGAGTCATGGCCCTATGGTGGCGGCGGAAGACCTGGAGGCGGCTGGATAAACCGTCCACCAGCGCTTAGGGGGCGGGACCACGGGGTCCCGCGGCGGTGGCACCTGCCAGCCAACAGGGCCGGCCATTCGGAAATCTGGGGGTCGTAACTCCCTGTGGATGATAGGTGGTCCCCCCACGTGGGGCCGCTATTACAAGGCGATGGGGCAGAGCCCCCACTTCAGGCCGCTCGCGCTGGGCCAGGGCACCCCGCCGCTTGGCCGGGCCGCCCACTGGGCCGGGCTGCACCCAAAGGTGCCAGACCCAGACCCGGTTTGGGTCGACCCGGTTCGGGCCGACCCCGGAGGTCTTCGGTCGGGTCGGTCCGGGCCCAAAGCCCCTAAAAGCGGGAATATTCATTCAAACTATCGTAACTTGGGCTATGGGCCTGCGATTGGCGCACCGTTAGTTGTGACATGATCCTTGGATAGAGACATTCGTTTTGGTTTATTACACTCAATGTTTTAGAGAACTTGGGGTATGGCGGGGTTGGATCGAACCCGAAACCAACCGGGCCCTCGGAGCGAAAACGCTTACAGCTTGAGTTCCAGATGTCCGAATGAGGTGCCATTGACTTTGTTGGATTCCTTTCAATGGGACAGATCGTTTGGTATACATCATCTGAGGTTTGGATGTAGTTGGAGTGTGGCCGAGTAGGATTGTACCAGAAGTCCCACCGGGCCCCTGGAATGGAAAATCCAATAACTTTCAGACCAGACATCCGTTTGACGAACCGTCAGTGGTGTTGGTGATCACATTGAGAAAAAGTCCCTATGAGTATACCCTAGGTGAGTTCGGGGTGTAGTAGAGATATGATCGGGTTTTTTCATACCTGAAACCAACCGGGCCCATGGGACGAAAATGCTAATAAATCACAGACCGAGCATCTGATTGATGCGCCGTCTGCTAGGTTGAGACCCCTATAACAAGGCAGTCCATTGAGATACTTATTTTTGGGACTCAGTGATAATTGGTGTGTAGACCTTTAGCTTGTGGAGCGGACCCTACCGGAGATGAGCGTACACAGTACAGAGACTGTGTAGCTGGCTGAGACCTGATGACTCCTTGTCCGATTTAATTCGGAGTGACTTGCATAGCCCAGTGGGGAGCACTAATTTGTGAGGTGGCATGCCCATGGTAGAGGAGAACTACTTTGTGATGTGGCAGACCCATGGTACAAGACATGAGAAGTACCTCTGTAGGCTATGAGGGGGAGCACTACTGTGTGAGGTGGCAGACCCATGGCGGAGGAGCACTACTTTGTGAGGTGGCTGACCCGTAGTACTCGACAGGAGGAGTACCTCAGCAGTCTTAGGTTAGTGAGCAGTACCTCGGAGTCGTCACATGATCACTGTACTCATTAGAGACAGAACTCTTTATTAGTTACAGTTTCGATAATGAAAATCCTGGTTTGAGCTGAGTCATTGACCTTTGTGTTTTCCTCATGATTGAGATGGGTTACTAAATAACTTACTTATATGGATGGGCATATATGTAAGTAGTGGTTATCCTTCGACTTCATATATGTGTGATAATTCATGGATGAGATGGGTTACATGGTAACTTAGGTATAAGAATGGTCTTATACCTATGTAAGGTTTATATGTTAAAAACACTCGTTATGATTATCCTTGTTGGATTTAGTGAGACCTTGAGGGTCTCGGGGTCCCTACTGAGTATCGTATACTCACCCCTGCACGATATTTTCCCACACCTCATTGTTTTGGTTGCATACGACGGACATCACCGATCGTGGTTGAGGCTTGTATAGCTGGACGGTACCTAGAGGTGGATCTCATGATGAGTCGGTCCCCTGAGGTGGATCTCACGACGAGTCGGTACCCGGAGGAGACGGGCAGACGTGGAGTGCTGAGGAGGAAATCTGTACCTGCCCATCAAGTAGGAACCCAGAGGATGATCCATGACCTTCTTTTCACCTTTCAAGTGATTTCCTTTGAGTTGTAATTTACATTCAGTTGTAGCTGTATCTTTCTTTTGGGCTTGTATTTCCGGCCCCTCGTACTTTCAGCATGTTTGTTATACTTCTTTACTTATTGTAGATTCTACTTGTACTCTATTTGAGTGTGCTTTCATTTTATAAAGGCAATGCATCCCTTTTTTGGGATTTACACCTTTGGTGATAGTTGCTAGCCCCTGGCCTATGGAAAGCGGGCTTGGGGTAGTCACGGCACGGGCCCCGAGGACGGGTCGTGACAAATTGTTATCAGAGGTGTCGGTTCGACCACAGAACTTATAACTCTGATATTTATTTTCTATGAAGAAATAGTTTTAAGAGTACTGAGTGTGGTATTTATTTCAGGGAGTCAAGTGATGGTGCGGGCGATCGATGTATCCATACACCAGGACCTGACCTCTGATTTCTGACTTAGTGCACAAAAACACTAATTGAATGTGTGTCTTCAAATGTTTTCCCCTTAAAACAGCTCAAACCAGGTCATCTCACTAGGTATAATCATTTGAACGTGTCACATATGTTTCTTTCAAGATGTCTTTCCACGGACGACCGGCTAGAGCCCAGAGGGATGTACGTACTGAAAGCCTGCCGAGCGACGAGGCCTCGGTACATGGACCTCTGATAGTTGAGGCACCAGCGATACTACCATACATTGGGAAAATGAGGCCACCAGCCTCAGTAGCAGGCGATGCACGCTTCTTAAATGCGCCGCACGAGTTCCAGCACTAGAAGATACCCAGGTTTCGGGGAGAGACGGACCCACAAGCAGCTGAGGATTGGCTGGAGGCTGTGGTCGGAGTTTTCAGGATAGTGGGTACACCAGCAGGCATCATGGAGATCTTTGCTGCCAGCTCCCTTTAGGAAGAAGCAGGCAGATGGTGGAGCCGGATGCTCTAGTTTTGTGATGATAAGTCCTTCACATGGGGAGACAACGATACCTTCTTTTGGGTGGATTTTATACCAGTGACTCTACACTCCAAGAAAGCTCAGAAGATGCTACCATTGTCGCAAGATTTTCCATCAGTAGGTGAGTCATCTATAGGCAGTAGACAGATGATGTAGGGGTCCAAGAGGACCAGACCAGCAGTTGGGAGACCTCGGGATACAAGTTTTGTTGTGAGAGGCACATGAAACAGATCCATCTATACGTGGAGAAGGAAGTGTTATGAATGCGACAGGAAGGGTCACCTAGCACGTGACTGTCTGACCCCCCCGCAAAGTCGATCCCATGCATTGGAGGAGCCACCAAGATAGAAGCAGTGGCGGGTGCTTTAGAAAAATCCGAGCAGTGGACAAGGCAGTAGAGCCCCGGAAGAAGGTGGATAATAGTGGAACTAGTGTATTTTTTTGTCCCTTGTACTTCTAGTTCCATGTTGTTGTTGTATTTGTGTCTTTGTACTTCGAGTTGCAGTAATAAATGACACTTATATTTGTGATGTTTTCTTTCATGTCCATCTGGTTGGTTGATACTGAGAGGTCCCGGTTAAAAACTGTTGTCTTGACCCCCACTTTTGAGATAGCTACTAGAGGAGATCTAGTGACCACACACTGATGCTGACAGTGTGACTCAACCATTGGAGGCGAGAGTAACGGTTGGATCATTTGGTAGTAGTGCCGATGCCTTATGACGTCATCCTTAGTATGGATTAGTGTCATCCATGTCGGGATTGACTATATTAGGAAAAGAACGTGGTTCATCTAGGGGATGAAACTAGATTTCTCTTATCGGCAAAGAAGAAATCTTAGCAGCTCTTGTGGGACCAGAGAAGGTTCAGGACTTCCAAGAGTCAGAGACCACTAGTGTTCGAGGATGGCGACCACGTTTTCTTATGGGTCTCACCTCATTATGGATTGCGGAGTTTTGGCCGGGGTGACAAGTTATCTCTGCACTTCATCATACCATTCTAGGTCCTCAACAGGGTAGGCGAGGTGGTTTACCGCTTGACCCATCCACCTCAGTTGCACCAGGTGCACGGCATTTTTCCACGTATCTCAGCTGAGGAGATACGTGCATGGCCCGACACATATCATCGACCATGGGGAGCTGAACATAGATGACACGGTGACTTTTGCGGAGGTCCCCGTGGAGATCATGGATTGAAAAGACCGGGTCCTACGTGGACGGTCGATTCCTCTAGTGCGCATCAGATGGAAGCACAGGAACCTCAAAGAGAGCACGTGGGAGCGGGAGGCTTAGATGCGTGCACATTTCCCCTTTTTTGTTTCCCTAGTTTTTGATGTAGCTTTATGGGGACGTAAAGCCATGATGTGGGAGTAATTTAAAGACCCATAAATTTCAACGGATTTTTTTTATTCTTTGGAATTTTATGATTACGCAGATTTTGACGGTACCAGATTCTGAGGCGCGGTGTGCCCGGAATAATTTTCTGAAGTTTTGTTAAGATTAAATTAACGCGCATAAGATGTTTTCCTGAAAAAGTGGAATAACTCTTAAATGGATACTCGGATAATAAATTAAATTACACCATTGTGCTTCAGATGGCAGGTTTACCCAAGTTGTGACTTAAGTTTAGTCGGCGCATGCCTCCTGTGAGAAAACCTGAAAATGGCATAACCGTAAATAAAATAATTATATAAGTTATTTTATTTTTTAAATGCTTATAACTCGCAAATGGTAACTCGGATTAAAAATCTGAGACCACCGCTGAACTCATGAGGCTATCCATCATTTAAGAAGATACTAGCTTTGGTCAGCGCAAGCCACTTGAGAATGTTAGTGTTTGGACGTAAATAAAATAATTAAGTGACAATTATTTAATTGTAAAATTCATAAATTCTAAAAGGTAACTCAAATTGATAATCCGAGAGTACCATTGAGTTCGTTGAGGCATGTTTCCCCTATTAAAATCCCAACCTTGACCGTAGTGGGTCAACAGTGTATGATAATAATTTTCTGAACCTTTTTTCGGGTACGTTCAGTAAACGTACGAGCGGCGTTTTATAACTTTTGAATCGGTGCTCGGAATCGAATTCCAAGGACAGTGTTGAACTCACAGTTCCAATATTCTCTTTAGAAGACTTTCACCTCAATGACGGATGATCAGGTATGAATGTTAGTTTTGGGGGTTTGAAGTGGGATAATAAAATAAAATAAGTGAATAATTTATTTTATTTTGTTAAACACATGTAGTGCGGATAAAGTGGATAGAAGCTCCACTTTGGAGTTGGTGGTAGAACCGCCACACCCTAACCCCCCATTTAATGGGGAGGGAGAGGAAACCTCTCAAACCCCCCCATCAATTAATTATATATGTCGATGTGAAATAAATTTCACTCAATTAATTTTTTGGGTCGACGTAATATTAATTGTTGTCAGTTAATTTTATGTGTCGATGATAAATTAATTGCTCTAAATTAATGTTATGAGTTGATGTAAAATTAATTATTGTTAGTTGATTTTATGTGTCAATGTAAAAATTAATTTATGTGATTTAATTTTATGTGTTGACATGAAATTAATTGATGTCAATTAATTTTATGTGTCAACATAAAATTGATTCGTGTCATATGGTTTGACGAGGCTATGTGGGGGAAACTTCTTGGCATTCTCCACTCTTAAGTAGTGCCAACACAACTCTTAAATTGCGCCAACACAACTTAATTCACCTGACCCACTTTTTAAATTAAGTAACTGCATCGTTAGAATTGAGGAAGGTTCCAAATAAATGAACCATCATAAATTCCATGATGTTGCATACTTCTTCCCCTCTCATTTATATAGGGAGTTTGGGAGAAGGATTTGGGACGGCTTCACCAAGAAACGAAGCGCTGTTAAAGTATTGTGACACCCAACACTTGAGGAAATCATATCCTCTCTAAAGAAGAACGTGAAGAACACCAACGAATATCTTCCATGTGATTCTTCTTCGACCTTCCTTCCCCAGAAACCTATCCTCTGTAACATCATCATCGAACCGACGCAGCTCGGAATTGGGGACGTGTGGCAGACGCGACAAACGACGGTCTTCATCTTCTTCCTTCTACGACTCCTCCAACGAGCGATGATCAAGAGGTAGGGGTTTGATTTTATGTTCGTGAATATTTGGGCGTTCATCATTAATATTTTACCTTCTTTCTATCGATTAACAGGAGGGGGATGGACCACACAAACACGACCGACCATCCTCCGTTTTTACTGTTTTCCTTCATTGTGGATTGTAACGGAGACGGCACGGTGCCTTTGCACTGTGGGGAAATGAGGGAACAACAGAGAAGGAGCGTGGTGTCGTCACGCCGCTCCGTTAAGGCTGAAAAATTCCGCGGCCGGAGTAGGGGCTAAGGCGAAGGGGCGCGACGCCGTCGCACCGCGCCAGTCATAGAAGGGTCGGGGCTTAAGGCCACGGCGGTCACCGAAAGGGGGCGTCCGGACTCCCCGGCTGCCGGAGCATCAAGAATCTTGGCCCTTTGGTCGTGGTGGAAGACTTGGAGGCCGCTGGATAAACCAGCCGCCGACGCTTAGGGGACGTGACCACGAGGTCCCGCGGCGGCGGCACCGGCTGGCCAACCGGGCCGGCTGCTCAGAATTCCGGGGTTCATATCCCCCTGGTGGTGGACAGGAGGTCCCCCCACGTGGGTTCTCCATTAAAAGGGGAGGGGGAAGCCCCCAACCCCCTCGTGCCGCTCGTTCGTAGACCGAGCACTAAGCTGAGCCGTGCTGCTCGCGCTGGGCCAGGGCGCCCCGCCGTTGGGTCGGGCCGCCTTCTGGGCCGGGCCGTGCCCGCTGGTCGGGGCCCACCAAAGGGGGCCGGACCCAGATCCAGGTCGGGTCGAACTGGTTCGGGCTAAACTATGGGGTCTAGGGTCGGGTCGGTCCGGGCCCAAACCCCCCTAAAAGCGGGAAGATTCGTTCCAATGCCTGTAATGTGGTCTATAGACCCCCGATTGGCGCACCGTTAGTTGCGACGTGATCCTTGGATCGAGAATGTCATTTTGGTATATTAAACTCAAGGTTTAGGAGAACATTGGGTACGACCAGGTTGGATCGAACTCAAAACTAACTGGGCCCTCAGATCGGAAATGCTTATATCATGAGTTCCAGACATCCGAATGACATTCTGTTGACTTTGTTGGATTCCTTTCGATGAGACAGATCTTTTGGTATACATCACATGATGTTTGGATGCAGTTGGAGTATGTCCGGGTTGGATTGTACCCAAAATCCAACCGCGCCCCTGGAACGGAAAAGCAGATAACTTTCAGACCAGACGTCTGTTTGAGGAACTGTCAGCGGCGTTGGTGATAACGTTGAGAAACGGCCCCTATGAGTATACCGTAGGTGAGTTCGGGGTATATTTGAGATACTGTCAGGTTGGTTGATACAGGAAACCAACCAGGCCCCTGGGATGAAAAGTCTAATAACTCACAGACTGAGTGTCTGATTGACGTGTTGTCTGCTGCGATGATACCCCTATGACGAGGCGGTCCTTTGAGATACTTCGTTGTGGGATTTTTGATACTTGGATTATCGACCTATAACTTGTGGAGCGGACCCTACCGGAGACGAGCGTATGGAGTACAAAGACCATGTAGCTGGCTTAGACCTGATGATTGCTTCTCTGATTTGATTCGGAGTGACTTGCATATCCCAGTGGGGAGCACTAATTTGTGAGGTGGAAGACCCATGGCGGAGGAGCACTGCTTTTTGAGGTGGCAGACCCATGGTACTCGGTACGAGGAGTACATCTAAAGGCTATGAGGGGGAGAACTACTGTGTGAGGTGGAAAACCCATGGTAGAGGAGCACTACTTTGTGAGGTGGATGACTCGCGGTACTCAACAGGAGGAGGACCTCAACAGTCTTAGGTTAGTGAGAAGTACCTCAATGTTGTGACATGATCATTGTACTCATCAGAGACGTAGCTCTTCAGCAGTTACGGTATCGATAATGAAAATCCTAGTTTGAGGTGAGTCATTGACCTTTGTGTTTTCCTCATGATTGAGATCGGTTACTAGATAAATTATGTAAATGTATGGGCATATACCAAATTAGTGGTTATCTATCGACTTCATATCTGTGTGATACCTCGTGGCTTAGATGGGTTACATGGAAACTTAGTTATATGTATGGGCTTAAATCTAACTAAGGGTTATCTGTTGAAAACATTTTTTGTGATTATCCTTGTTGGATTTAGTGAGACCTTGAGGGTCTCGGGGACCCTACAGAGTATCATATAATCACCCCTATACGGGCTTTACCCGCACCTAATTGTGTTGGTTGTAGACGACGAACATCGCTGATCGTGGTTGAGGCTTGTAGAAATGGACGGTACCTGGAGGCTGATCTCACTTCGAGTCGGTACCCAGAGGTGGATCTCATGGAGAGTCGTTACCCGGAGGAGATGGACATACATGGAGTGAAGAGGAGGACATTTATACCTACCCTTCAGGTAGGAATACGGAGGACGATCTAGGAGCTTCTTGTCACCTTTCAGCTGATGTCCATTGAGTTGTACTTTAGTTTCAGTTGTAGCAGTATCTTTCTTTTGGGCTTGTATTTCTAGCCCCTTGTACTTTCAGCACATTTTTTATAATGATTTACATAGTGTATCTTCTTCTTGTACTCTTTTTGTGTGTGATTTCATTTCATAAAGGCAATGCCTCCCCTTTTTTGGGATTTATGCCTTTCGTACTAGTCGCCAGCCCCTGGCCTATGGAAGGAGGGTTGGGGTAGTCATGGCACGGGCCTCGAGGACGGGTCGTGACAAATATATTGCCTCTAGAATGAAGGTAATTTTGTTGGGAGGATATTTGGACTGGGGTTGGCTGAGATAAATGGCTTTGGAGGTGTGAATTTGAGATAAGGGGAAGATCTTAGTTATAATAGAGGCCATGGCCACTTTAGGAATAAATTGAAATATTATTTTATAATAAAATCAGTTTCGGTTTATAATGGCTAAAAAATAAATTATTTAATGTCTAATGTGAGTATGGGTCTAAAATCAGTCAACCAATAGGTTTTAGAGTGGTTTGGGTCAGTATATTAACCTTATCTTTTATATTTATCTCTTAGTTGAATAGTTTTACATTTACCACGTCTTTTTGTATTTTTATATTATATGGTTAATAAACATACTATAAAATTCCACGTGGACACCAAGTGGTTCATTAATGACATATATAATAGTATTTAAGACCATTTAATGAACCTTATATTTTTAGGAATACAATTAAAATTAATAATATAGTATTTGTTTTAAAAACTCTTTTATGTCAATTTTGACATTATTTAATAATTGATTTTTGTTAAAGTCCTAAAAACATCATTACATAGAAATAAAAACCATTAATAAATCCTAAGACTTCATATTTAGCAATAAAAATTGTTTATGGAATCAAAACATTAATATTACATTTAATTTACTATTTATAATATAATTTATTTGATTGTTTCATTAAGAAGAAAAATATTGCATCATTATTGTGTCATATATAAATATAATTATATTATGTCTAAAATTTATAAATAAAATATCATCAGGTATGAAATATTTTTAGTTTTTTAATTAATGTTTATTATAGAATAGATCAATAATATAACCTCATTTAAAATTTGATTTACTAAAGGATATTTCTTTTGTTATTTTTTTCATTACATAAGATTATTTAATATAAACTGTCATTATCACTACCATGTGGCTCCATGGAGTCCCAAAATCAACCAAATAATAACCATGATCATAAATTTATCAGCCAATACATTTATAACACATGTTAGAGTAATTTAATATTAATATAATATTAAATTTTAACCTTATTTACTGGATTTACCTCTTTAACACGGTAAATAAAATATTTAATAAAGTAATATTCATAATTTATAAAAATAAATGTTACATATTAAGATAATTTGGACATCAAGATTCCAAATATGGAATCCATTTTTCCAAATTAAAATCCCATAAGTGGTATAAATTGATTAAAAATTAATTCTCGTTGTCAAAAAATGCATTTTTTTTTTGAAATAATAACTATCAAAATAATGACACTTTTTTATGTCCAATTTCAAAGTAAAATTTCATAAAATGTCCAAAATTGGATTAAATTTAAAAAAATATAATCTATTTATACTTCTAACCCATTAATATTCATAATTTAACACTATAAATTATTTTGATTAAAAAGTTGTTTTCTATTAAAATATAGTATTTTTCATTATTCCCCCAAATATGAAATTTATCAGAAAAACAGAAAAACGTTATTGAAAATAAATTACTATGTATCAATTATAATTTAGAAGTTTATTTTGTCAAAATTAATATATAAAAATTTCAATTATTGGATTTAAAAAGGGTTCACCATTAAGAGCCGGTAAAAAAGCATTTTAAAAAAAATAACTTTTTTATCTGAAAATATGAATTTATTCTTACATTATGTTTGAGAAAGTCATACAATGGATTGTATAATTATAAAGATTATATAATGATAAAATTATGTTAATACAATTAATAACATCTTTTGAATGGCTTGTTTGGTATGTTTTGGTGCGCTTGAACTCGGTGTTTCATGTAGTGTGAGTTATTAAATTACATTGAAGATTTAATGTACTATGAAATCATGAGGTTTTGAAATTTAAATGGGATAACATCACGATAGAAAATATCACTATACTTCCATAGAAATTATATATAATCAACTTTATATGTGTTGATGTAGATCATATAATAAAGACATAACACATCATTTAAATTCAAGAGAATTTCTCATTGGATCAGTTGGCATTGATATACATTAGCGATGTGGTAAGGCTACATGGAGTTCCACTATCGATTGTATCTGATCAAGATCCAAGATTTACCTCTATGTTCTGTATGAATCTCCAACACACATTGAATACTGATCTGAACTTTAGTACAACTTATCATCCTCAAAAAGATGGCCAATCTGAGTGGACTATCCAGACATTATAGGAAATGTTGATATCAATATCAATGGACATCAAAGGAGAATGGGGTCAACATATTCCTCCAGTTGAGTTATCTTTTAACAAATGTTTCTACTCAGGACTCTAACATACTACTTTTTAATCCCATTATTGGAAGAAGTGATGAACATTAGCATCTTGGGATGATTTTTGGGAGGGAAAACTCTAATGTGCAGAAATGGTTGATGAAATGGTAGTGAAAGTTAAGACCATCTTGAAACACATTAATGAATCTCAATGTCGACAAATGTGAAATCCTGATAATCATCGATGAGGCCTAGATTTTGATGTTGGGTATAAGGAATTACTCCACATATCATCGTGAAAGAGATTTATGAGATTTCGGAAGAGGAGAAAGCTTACTACAGGTTACATCGTCCATTTTATGGGATCCATGGTCGCATTGGAGTGGTGGCCTACAAACTTGGACTTCCAAAGAACTAAAATTACATGATGTATTCCATGTATCACTTGTGTGGAAGTACATACCTGACCCTTCGCATGGACACAATCTAGAGGTTGTACAATTAGAAAATGTCCTCTCCCCTGACGGTAAGCCTATGAAAATATTAGAACGTAGTGAAAATGTTCTACAAATTAAGACAATTCCCCACTACAAGGTGTTGTGTAAAAACCAAATGTTTGAGGAAGGAACATGGGAATCAGATGAAATGATGAATTAGAGTTACATACATCTGTTCTCGTGTAGGAAAATGAAATTTTATGGGAGAAATTTCTTAATTGAGGAAATTTGTAATGACCCAAACTTTTACCAATGAAAATTCATATTCATCTAGTTAAATGTCTTCGTATTTAAAATGTTTATATAACATATGCCATTCATTGGAGTTATGTTTCTAGACATCAATGTACCATATTTAATTGTTAGCATTTCTAATATAGTCATTGAAGAGTTATCACATGATTAGTATAAATATAGGTCTTTATCAAATCAAATTTACTAAGAAAAAGGAAGTGATGACCTCATCCAGTAGAATTGCCCTATACGAATACCGTTTTTTGGAGCTTTAAAAGGAGGTAGCGTAACATGGATTCACTATGGACCATAACCAAAAAGAGATGAATCACCTTAATCTCGAATGGAATCATCTATGGGAGAAGTGTAAGTTGTTATAGATTACCACCAGAGTGATGTTATCTGAGCCACCCCAATAGTATGTCATTATCGCACACCTTAACATTTGGTCTTATGATAGAGTTCTAAGGGTTTATGTAACAAGACCTTATCAATATGATTATTTTCATTTTTTTGGTATCTAATAGTGAATATAAATTCATTTTATTATTATAACATTTTAAATGGGTTTTAAATCACAAATAGTATTTTTTTTATAATATTCAATTTAAAAATATTTTTATTTAAAAACTATTTTATTAAAATTTTACTAATAATTAAATTTTTATTATATATAAATGATATTATAATTTTTATGAATAAAATATTTATTTTTATTTTGTTTTTATGGATGTTTTTGTCAAAACCCATGAAATTTTGATATATCGGTTTTTTTATTTTAAAAGTAAAAAAATCACATATTTAGAAAATTATTTAAATAAAATGAATATTATTTTTAGAATCAAGAGATCAATATTATCCAATAGTGAATTTATCATAATTTTATAAGATAGTATATTTTTTGGATAAAATTTATATACCGTTTAATTATATTATGTGTTTTATGAAATCATAATTACATAATAGTGATTTAATAAAATTAAAAAAAATTAATTTTGGATAATATATGTTTTATCATTAAAATATTGTGATTTTATGGTTTCTGGATTTATTTTACAATTCTTTAGTGGATCCTTGGAGGCTTATAAAATAGTTTTCCTTTTAAAATATTTTCAATGATAGTGTGAATCACCTCTACACAAGAATTCGTAATATTATAAGACGTTAGGGAATTTTTCAAATAAAATAATGTTCTTAACTACCCTTTCAAAAAATCCATGGGTGAAAACCATGGGTTGGATTGTGGTTTTGATTAGTTTAATGTGTGGTGTCCAAAACTTAAATAATAAGTAATTCCCTCTTTTATCCTATATCAACACAATAATGCCAACAGTTACTCATCACTCAACACCTTTTGAGATCGACCAATCCCTACCCTAATCTCTCTAAAATCCCCCAAGGCGCCCCAAGCTCCCATGAGTCCTCTATGAATACCCTCCCAATACTTTGGGATCACACTTATAAATAAGGGATTTATTCCATTCTCATTTTTTTATAAATTTTTTTATTTTGTTATAGAAATTTATTTTAAATTAAAAATGTTGTTATAGGATTTCACTCCTCCCATATACATTCTGTTAATGTTTTAACAATTAGATACATATATCTCTATAATTAATTCCTCTTATGTACACCAATTACCATGCTGAAATTTCGTAAGGATTTTCCCTAATAGCATTTTTTTTCAAGAAAATATTTAGTATCATTAATGTAAATTCCATTACATATTTTTGGTAATTTATCTATATGACCCCCAATAAACTAGATAATACAATTAATGGACTTCACGTAGTCTAGTGGTAGGTGATAAATCCCAGTTTCAATATGGTTATGGGTTCGATTCCCGCAGCTTTGTCCGACGTGATGGATTGTCACACGGTCTTCATGTTGTATTTTTTATAAAAATCCAAAGATAACCTTAACAATATTATCCAATTTCAATATTAATCCAATCCAACATTTAGACATATCCAAAATACTTCTATCCAAACTGCCATACCAAAATTAATAAACAATTTAAACACAGTGAAGTTCATTTTTTCCCCGTAATAAAATGTGAACACCTTCATCATGTATTATATTAAAACATGATAACACCCTGAATTACCATAAAACCTTACTGTTTACATTTATTCTCCCTTATCCATTATATAATAATCGATATATTTCTTATGTCCAAATTTTTTGAATATTACAACAATGATAAAATAAACAAAGTATTAATCAAATCCAAGGAACTCAATAATATCTAATATATTTTGTTCAAATCAACCATCTCTTATTCCAAAATCACTACCTCATTATCTGAGCCATATTAATGATTACCTTATCTTAAACCATTTATTTTCCAAAAAGTTTTGGTTACTATTCTGTCACTTTTCTTAGAACCATAAAATCTGAAATCCTCAATAAAATAATATTGCATTACAATTTTTATTACTCTCCAAATTTCATATAACAAATATATTGTTGATACAAAACTCAAATTAAATAATTCTATAATAACAGCATTAGAAAACAATTTATTCCACTTCATCTGTGGTAGTATCCTAACATGATTATTATCCAAATGAATCATTTATAGTATAATATCATGACTGGGACATTGACTCACGTAGTGTCCGAATGCCTTGTAGATGAAACATTTTACATTTGAAACTCCTTTTTTACCCTTGAAATAAAGTACTTGATGTCCCTTTTCTCTACACTTTTAACAAACACCCATTTCCTTTATGCATTTACCACGGTGATTCTTTCCACAGTTATCACACATGGGAAAATAATTATTTCACTTATTCCATTTATCCGTCTTTCTATCTACCATATTTTTCATCTCTGGATTCTCGTCAAATATATAAGACTTTAAAATTATTTAATTATTTTATTGACACATGACACTATTTCATTAAATGATGATTATACATGGGAGAATATTTTCTTTCAAACTTTTGACTTAACACCATGAATGATATGATATTTCTTCCTCATTGGATCATGTGTATTGTTGGAGGTCTTATTCCATCTACTAGGCACCATTTCGAAACAATGGAACACACTAGGTTAGTTTATGAATCCCAATACATAATTTTAAACTTGTAAAATACCTAACATAAATTGAAAAGATTATGCATTTGAACTATAGTCATAAAATGTTTTATTTGAGGATGAATTTACTCCTAAATCATTCATAATTAATTGTAATGAAAATTGGAAATATCCTAAGCATATCCCTTAAGAGTTTTTTAACCAAGAGTGTAGCAAGCCCCATTATCGTGGAGTAGTTCATGTTCGAGTTTATCTCAAAGCAATGTCTTTGGGTTTTACCCCTATGTACATCTATGCCAAACCCACATCTACATGCTCGTATCCAGATATGGATGTATTTCTTGTAAAAATCACAAAACCACTACAAGATCAAGGTTCTAGTAGGTTATTATATACTAATACTCAATGTATATATTAGAGTAGTGTTCCGTAATTACTGATTTTTTAAATCTAGTTTCTCATGTTATTTTTAAACCTACTATAATTTCAATTGTAACACCCTGAACCCAGTTACCTTGAGTCGGTGCAATATTTTAATACATTGGAATGATTACAAGGAATGTATTCTCGATGGACCGATCAGTTTAGTAGTCTTGGATAATTGATTAAATAAATGAATGTTACATTACACATTCCAACATACAATAGAAAAAATAATTCATTGATAATTCTATTGTTCCCTTAGCTTTACCCTGCATCTCAAAAAAACACTTATTTGGATCATGGGAAAATAAAACATATGAAGGGGGTGAGAAGATATTCTCAGTAAGGTTTAATAATTTAGAAAAAGGAATAAACATTTTATGCAAGATGTGTAATACAAAAAGTATCCATTTAAACAAAAAATGAACATAATATGGAAAAAATCAAATATTACCATATAAACATGCACATGGATATTTTACTAGTAAAATAATCACATTTAATTATGAATTTCATAATGAAGGAATCTATAATATTATGAATTAATTACTATTTCATGGCCTACTTCCATGTCCTAGAGGCCAACTATAATAGGACCCCAACCCAGAGAGCATCTATAACCGGACTCCAACCTGGAGAGCCTCTATTACCAGAATCTATCCCAGAGGGCCTCTGTAACCGGACCCCTACCTAGAGTGTCTACTGTAACCAGACCCCAACCCGAAGGGATTACATTTACCAATCCCCATCCTATATCATACCAGTCCAATACATTCATCTTATGAAAAGGTAGAAACATAACAAAAACATTCATATTAAAACTAGCAATGAAATGTCAATACTTTAACCATAAACCATAAATGGTATAAAAATAACTCATACATAGTCCAACATTTCACAAAACCATAAATAAAATATGAGAGATTTTTATCATAATAAATCAACTTCAAACAAGTGTAAAATTTATCATGGGATGTTGACATAGATAAAATCAAAGCTATTTGAGATAAATATTTCTATCTATTTTTAAATCATTTCAGAGTAACATAATGATACATTTTTTTTTGAAAATATGATTATAATAATGTAAGGGAAATTTGACGATGTTATATTGGTGAAAAATAGCCACACCTGCCGTATAAGTTAAAATAACAGTCCTACCTTAATTTTGTCGAAAAGGTCATAAGGTGAGTTGTTTGCAAAACGACGGATATGATCCATTCAAAACATATCATAAAAATAAAATCAAGGGTATAAATTAAATTATCACAAAGTCTAGTAAATTATAGATATTTTTTGGAATAAATTTTTAAGAAACATTTGATTTGGATGATAAAGAGGTCACAGTAGATATATACTTAAAAAACCACGAATAATAAAGAGATTGTGAAATTTACCCTTACAACGTTGTAATCAATCGAGTCGTATGACCAATATTTATTAACCACTAGATAATTCACAGAATACCATGAATATAAAAAGAATCAGGATAATATATATATCAATTGGCTGTACACAATACATGACATGCAATAAGTGGCGAACAATGGAAATCCCACAGAATTAAAAATATACATAAGAAACCCTTTACCTTGCACATTCCTTTGGTTGAGGGTATGTTTGAACTATATTATAATGACCATTGTATGTTATTATATTATACCAGAACCATATTAATATTTTTTATATCATACATGATTCATTTATGAATTTATACAACACATTTAATAATGATTTACATGTTAAATTAACATTTCGGGTAATAATGACCTCTTTAACTGTATGTATTTTAACTTGTCATTATTGTTCGTATAATTCAGAACACGGTTTATATAAATCCAGAATATAAACCTTGATTTATATATCATATATATTTATAATATAAATATATATAACAAATGGATATATGAAATGGAAAACACCATTTATGGAGACGGTAGGTTGTAGGTACGCATAAACGTTGTTTCTATTTTAATATCGTATTGAACATAAGTAGGTGAATAAGATATATTTAAGTAAATATATATATATATATATATCTAGTAGAATTATTATGTAATATATTACATACATATTATTAATATATATTTTTATAATCTTCGATGAATGTTGAACGTGGAAACGAATCTCATCACTTCATGGAGATGGTAATCCATACGTACGCATGAGCGATAAAATAATTACCATAAATGTATCAAATTAGATGGTATATTTATTTTAAAGAGACATTATAATGTTATTTTCATTATTTATATACATATTACTCATCATTATATATATCCAAATAACATAGTGTTGACTTACATATTACACCATGGCGTGGAGACTGTAAGCTGTACCTATGCACACATGGTGACATAATCATTCATAGGATGGATAGAAAAATGAATATGGTTGGGCCATATTTATAAAAAAATAAAAGTATATATAATGTCCTGGATTTATTATTTTGGTATGTTAATAACAAATAAAGAGTAAATGGTAGATAAAAAGAACATGAAAGAGGGTGGTGAAATCATTATCTCTTCTTCATGTTCTTCCTTTTGATTTGACCAAAAGAGGTACATAGGTTGAATTTATGACCAATATAACATCTTTAGGATGATGTTATGATAGTTGGAATGATATTTGAGTAGGTTTTGGCTGAGCCAAACATATTTGGAGGTGTTAATTTGAGAGATGGGTAAGTTCCCTTTTATAAGAGAGGTCAGGGTCACCTTAGGAAACGATTGAATTATTATTTTATGATAAAATCATTATCGTTTTATAGTGCATCTAAAATAAATCATTTAATGTCTATCATAAGTATGGGTTGAAAACCACTCAACCAATAGGTTTTAGATAGGTCTAGGTCACTATATTAACCGTATCTTTTAGATTTAACTGTTAGTTAAATAGTTGGACATTTACCAAAACTTTTTTGTCATTTTTATATTATATTGTTAATAAACATACTATAAACTTCTATATGAACACCATGTTGTGAATTAATGACATATATAACAGTATTTATGAACTTTATATAATACTCAGATTTTTAATAATGGAATAGAAATTAATAATATAATATTTTTTTTAAAAACACTTTTATGTCAACTTTGAAATTATTTAATAATTGATTTTTATTAAAGTATTAATAACTTTATTACTTATAACTAAATACATTTAATAAATATTAAAATTTAATATTCACCTATAAATTTTTTCTATGGAATCAAAAAGTTAAAATTATATTTATTTTAATATTTATTATATCATTTATTTGATTGTTTCCCTAATAAAGAAAATTATGAATCATTATTGCGTCATATATAAATATATTTATTTTATGTCTAAAAATTAAGAATAAAATATCCTAAGGTATGAAATATTTTTTATATTTCGAATGAATGTCTATAGTCTAATAGATGAATTATATAACCTCATATGAAAATTGTTTTACTAAAGGATATTCTCTTTTGTTATTTTTGTCTAATAGTAATTAGGGTTGTTTGACTATAGAATGCTATGAGTATTTCATATAACTAATTTCTATTCAAAGGAATGATTTAGTTCCTACTTGGTTATGATTTTTTTAGGGTATAATGTGACTGTAATTTACTTTAAATGTTTTTTAAAACAACATTTAAATTTTAAAATATCTAGAGTATTGATGTAGATTTTTATTTTAATTGAATTTTTGTTTAGAAAAAATATGTGGGTATATCACTGTTTTATATTTATTTTCATTAGTAGATCGTAATTGGTAATATGGAAGAAATGACACCAATGAAAATTCAAGATGTGTTGTTAACTACCTCATCATTTTTGACTCACGGTAAGCCTGGTAGGGTCCCAACTATATTATTATGAATCATAAGAACAGTGTAGGGATATATATTGAGGTCCGGAAATTTAGGGTGGATTAATGAATTCAATAATAAATATTTCTTAGATAGTATCACTATCATTATATCTTTTAGTTTAAATTTTTTTTGGTTTCTATCTTTACATAATGAAAATACTTTCATAGTGGAATGGTATTCAAACATTCAAATTTAAGAGTCCTATAGTGTACATTTTCCTGAAGGAGTTTTACAATTTGATTGAAATATTGTGTAATGTAATTTCAAATCCATCGTATCAATTATTTGTAAGAAATACCAATTTTTGTGTGGTCACAAACATCTCAGCAATGGAAATACTAATATATGATATAAATGATTCAAATAAGGTGGTTTTCTATGTGAATCTAGTTATAAAAATGAACTTCATTTTCAATGGGGATTTAATGTACCTATAATCATTGATTATGAGAATTATGTTTCATCCTTTTTAAAAGATATTTATCAAATAATTTTACTAGATTCCCATTATATGTGTGTTAATGAAATCATTTATGTTAGGTAGACAATGATATTATGTATTTAGAGTCTAAATATTCATTTATTTCTATGAGGTAGTTAAATATTCATATTGATAAGAATCACAGAATGATAGATCATGAAAATAATTAAAATTGGTATAATCACTCTTATGTCACCAAGATGTTTCATAATATACTATATCAATGTAAATGGTGTTTAATGATTGGGTCAATTAAAAAATTAATGTTTCAAGGATGGTCTTATATAAATAATTGATTCTGAACACCATATAAAATTATTTTCATTTCAACAAAACAATTATTTTATAAAAACGAGGTAAAATAATCATTTATACTGTAATTAAATAATAGTATATTCATTAATGTTAAAAAGATAAGATTCAGTGTAAAAATTACCCGATTCATGAAATCCTGTAATATCATTCTTTCTAAGATTGATATTTTTTATGAAGTGACTAATTATTTTTTTAATATAGTTGATTTCAAGCTCCTTGGTTTACCTATGGTTACCCTATATAGATGATACAAATTTATTGATTTACAATTTTAACTAAATTTCAAAATTCATTGGGTTTTCAGATTAATTCATATGTGACATTAAATATAATTATATACCGTCTTTGTTTATGAATGATTTAATTCTTGAGGATGTGCTTCGGGTGTTTTTTATTTTTTAAAGGGTTTTTAGGGTTCAAATATAATTTATTTTTTTTATTAAAGTAACTCATATTAATGAATCATGTGGAAACCATTGTAGATTTATTTTTTATATAACATTAATTGGAGAACAATATCTAACTGGACTGATCTATCCCATATATTGTTGGAAAGTAGAAATTATCTATGTAAATTGTAGAAGAACTTCAAAAACAATAAAATTATTTTCTGTCCACATTCTATTTCTATTATAGATATTGGAATGTTACCATGTTCTTATCAGGGTTTTTCCACCTTTTTTACACATTTATTTGTCCATGTAGTGAATATTTTGGATAAAAGAAGTGGTATCTTTTTCAGACAATCCAAAAACTTTGAATACTATTATATATATTATGTTCTCATATCGCCTTATGTCAACTAAAAATGTACATATTTTCTTAAATTTGGGATTTATAAATAGGTTCACTAACATTTTGATAATGGAAGAATTTTTAATTCAATGAGGATACCTAAACAGTTGATAAACTAATTTAGGTAATGGATATCCATGACACGAGAAAGTGTGATTAAAATTTTCTACTATTCTGTTTGTTGTGTTAGAGGGGATGGGATATAAATAATAAATTTTTAAAAATAAATTTTTTATACAACATTAGCCTAATCATGTTAATAGTTTAGTCTCTTTAGTGATTACGGAAAATATGAATTTATATATATCATTTGGATACATTTAAATAATGTTTCATTTAGAAATATTTGATAATATGTATTGTATTGGTTTTTTGAAAGGAATTAAGAATTCATGAATCTAGTATTGACAAGAAGAAATGATAAAAATGTACATTTAAATAAAGTGAATATTTGGTACACAACATTTACAAATTGATAATAACACCTTCTAGGTGATGGACATGCCTTAAAACCCAAATAAAAGTTATGATCTACATAATTTATGTGACTTCTAATTACACATTGATAAATACGTGAATTTAAAATATGATGTGGATTATAAATGAAGTGATCTCCATACACGATTTTAAATGGTTGAATCCTAGATGCCCACAAATATTCATACCATGATATCAGTTAGATATAAAATATTTAGGGATTAATTTAGATCAGATGTACATGTAGATTATATAAATTATATGACATAAAAGTATCTATAAAAAATCATAACTCACCTACAAGATGTGATCATTTACTATTATATGGTTCCTTGTTGTAATGAAATTCATAAATAAGTATTAGTTTATGTGAAACATCCATTGATGTTTTATTCTTCCTAGTTTTATAATTAAATAATGTTTTAAATTGGTTTCTTGGAATTTAAATAGTGTATTGCAATTTTTTTGTTAAATTCTTATTTTAATCTAGTAATTTGTTTGTTTAATTTTATTCAATTTTATCTTACACAGTTAATCATCTTCTGTTAGGGGATGAGAGTAGGGACCTTTTGAAAGTAATTAACATCTAAAATTAGGATTATGTATCCATGTGGTTTGTAACTTGGTTTGAAACAATGGTCAAACACAATCAATTAAACCTACCCACACCATTATAGTATCAATAATAATAAATGAACAAGTCATAATTGATCAGGTCATGACCAATAGTGTGTGATTCATTATTCATAGAATAAATGTTTCATGTTATTAGATTTAGAACTAATATGGACCATGTTGTAGTTTCCATGTTAAGTTAATTCAATTACATGGACCAAGATTAGTTAGTGTCATTTGTGCCGCATTTATGCGTATTTTTATGATTCTATTTACTTATTTTTTGGACTATCCTTTAGTTATAGACAAATATTAAATACAAAAATAACCATTAATCTAATTTAAATCCCAAGATACATATTTTAGTAAATTAAAACCAATGAGTGTTTTATTTATGAATCAAACTCAAAAGGTTATTATCAATGAAATTCATGTATCCATGATGGATCTATTTGATCGACCATGAACTGAAACTAATGTAAAACATATTAGTTGAGATCATATTGGGATATAAATTTCTAATCAGATCACACACAGATGATATAATGACATATTAGTGGTGCATCGAATTTTTGTGCCCTTACTAAGGACTGATGTTCATAGTAACAATGATCTATGGAGTAATACTTGTAATGAATCACCCCAATTTTTCGATTTATTCCTCTTTTAATTTTACAAACTTTTTCTCTAATGAACTAGGACCAGCATTAATTTTCATTCGACAAGTTTATGTTACATGGTCCCCAAAATCATTCTTTGAACTTGAACACAGATGAACTAATTTTTTTGTTCCTGAAATCAACATAATATTAATTAAATGTATATATATTAAAATTTCTAGATGTAATGATATTATAAAGCCAAAATTTCATTATTCACAATATGAACCACCTAAACATAATGATGGGATACCAGTACTACAATAGATCACCACAATCCATTACAACTCATATTCCATTAGTTGTTATTCACCAAGAACTGTGCACCAACCTATTCTGGTGAACTAATTAGAGATACAAAATTTGTTCATTCATTTGATCAAGTACATGGTGAAATATATTTGACCACAAAGTGAATACCATATGTTCAAATTTCATATTTTCTTGAGGGATGTGATAACTTTTGAAATGAGGGAATATCATGAGATGTCATTAGGATGAGAGTAATTCCATTCTCAATACATGATTGAGCCAAGGAATGAATTATGGTTCATTGTCATGAATCCATCAAAACATGCCACAAATTTGAATATACATTTCATGATAAATACTCTCCACTTACCCAAACAAATCATTCAATTATTTAAATTACAATTTTCAATTAGTTGTATATAGAATCATCTAGGAAATCATTGTACCTCTTCATTTAGTAAACCAAAATACTCCCATGTCATAGACTAGATGTTTGTATGAATCTAAAATCCCATTCCTTAGGAAAATATCCATCCACCATCATGATGCCTTAATTGATGGAGGTTTCATGGGTAAGAAAAAAAAATTCATTAGTAAAATCATAGACAAAATATACCATAATTTATTACTACGAAAATGAAATATAGGACTTCCCTGATGATGAATCCACCAGGTGTAGGAGACAACACGCCTTATAGCCAATGTTGAAGCCCTACAAAAAAAGGTGTTTCATTAAAAAAAACTGCACCACCATCACTCCCTCCCTCTCAAATTAGGAATATCCAATCTTACGATATTTGTAGATGCCCACCTAGCTATCAGGGATGCATCTAAGATTACAAAGAGAGACAAATAAATTATTTTAATTTGTTTAATTATAATAAAAATATTGAGTTGCATCTACTTCAAATACCTATGATCGATATTATTATAAACCAAGGATAGCTCAATGGCTATAAAAATATGATCAAGGCCACGGTTGTCATAGGATAAGAAAAATTCAATTGTAAAATTATAGACACATGGGTACCCAAATCAATTTCCATCCCTACAACCCCACTAAAAATAGTTCCCTAGAGATTAATAATTTCATTTTATCCAAAAAAATAAATTACAACAATGTCATATAATACTAACACAATAGGTCCACCACCATCAACCTTATTTTGGGATCCTTCTATCTAATTTTTTGAAAAAACGTAGGTTAGTCAATGAGATAAATATGACTGAAATGAATAATAAAATGGTGTATCTAAAAAACTAAGGACATCTGGCGTTGAAAATATAGAGTATATTATTGCATTTAATATTGTGATCATTATGCAGTACCGCCATGGATCATAAAAGGGATGCTACTAAGGCTACATTTAATTGAAGTGTAAATAATGTACGCATTAAACTACAACTATTTTGTGATAAATAATAGATATAATAATATGATAATGTTGTATAATTTAATATTAAAGAGGGAAAACCGATAATGCTCTAGTTAATGAGAATCTAGAAAATGGAAACACAAATGTGGAACATCAACCATATAATCCCCCTGTAAATTTTTTTTTAATATGTGAGCACAAAAAATATTACAAAACATACTTTAAATACATGGATAATACTTCAAAATTGAATCATACATATTACAACATATAAAAAACCATGATTAGACCGTATAGGTATAGTGTCTTTAGAAACTGGGAAATAGAAACAACTGGTTCATAAAGCATCTACACTGTCTCCCTTTTATTTCGTCATATCTATAGTCCCTTTTTGGCATATCTTACTTAATACCCTTCTTCCTAACCTGGGGAAAGATAACATACAAAAGGGTGAGTTCAAATGCTCAGTAAGGGTAAACTAATGAAATATCAGTCACATCAAAATAAAAACATAACATTTTGGAAATCTTATCCTGAAAAAGAGATCATAATTTCATAACATGGGATAAATAATGGTAGTGAAATGTAATCCCAATAATCATAAAATAAAACATTAAACTTTGTGGAATTCACACATAATCATATAGAATCATTTTTTATTAGTCAAGACTCATTTCCAAGACTGTCTTAGTGGACAAAGTCCATTTGTGAACCGAGTTCACTCCTCGTGTCAGTCCTGTTTTACTGAATTAGTTTAACCTGCCCTTCCAACAATGTATATCTCATGAGATATAAAATCTTTACCCAATTCATTGGAGGGATATATAGGTCCCACCCATCTCATAATGATACCATTCCTATGTGTGCCACAAAATAAAAAATCATACATCATTGTATAACCCGTGTAACAAATAAATGGGATTCTTAAACATCGTTATATCATAAAAAAATTAATATAAGATAAAGGAGTTCATAAAAATAATTTCATCACAACATAATCAAATCAATTTAATAATAGGGATAGAAACAGAACCCTTTATTATCATAGATGTAAAATAATTTTGATAAAACACTTGAACTCCATTCCTGAGGAAAATATCATTTCTACTTCAAAAACACTTTTCCTTTATTAACATGTCATAAAATTATTAAATAAAAGAAGTTTATTAAAAATAAACATGAAAACTTGTAATGGAATATTCTTGTAAATGATGTTTTAAAAATCCATTCATGCCGTATACGTTAACAAACATTCTTCTCGTACATTTTTCGGAAAAGTCAAAAAGTACCACGTAAGAAAAACGACAAAAGATTACTTTCATATATTTTACTAAAAAACTCACCGAAGAGTAAAATTGGATTTAAACAATTGTAGGTGGATGTAAACAATATTAAATATTGAGGAAACATGGATGTGGATGTTAAAATAAACCCCAGTAAATTCTGAAGTATAAACAATCTCGGATAAAAATTGAGATTGTGATATTTTCCCTTACCTTAGGTCTGATTTGCTTCGTAAGTGTCCGAACCTCCTATATAAGGATTTAAATAATGATATTGACTTATTCCAAAATCATATTTATTTTTATGATATCATATATGGTCATATTCTTAGCTTCTTATTAGTAATATTTCATTACTACGTGTTATTCGGGTGTTTATTACTTTTTGTTCTTATGTGTGTTTTGTCGAATAAATTCTTATTTTTCTTTTTAGGTTATAGATACCTCATTTCCAAAATGGTATTAGTGTAATATATATCATATTAATTCATTCAATTCATTCAATTCATTTATATAATCATTATGTAATGAATATCATGTAGAAAGAGTCGAATCACATCGTAGATACGGTATTCCGTACGTACGCACGAGCGATGATATCGTTCCCATGATCGTGGAATTTTATTGGAATGTATTTATACTTTTTCAGAATCAATATCACTTTACAATAATCATATATAGTTATTATTTACACCATTATACCCATCCAAGTAAGGTGGTGGTGGAAAATAGATTACACCACGGTGTGGAGACGGTATTCCGTACGTATGCACGCGCGGTGATTTCATTTTCCGTAGGATGGATAGATGGTGAAATAGGGTTGTTTCATAATTATAATAACATATAAGTATACGATTGATACATATGTTATTAATTCATAATGAAACAACTAAAGAAAAAGAAGTGGAAGAAGAAATAAAGATGAAATAATCGCTAACGGACATTACCTCTTCTTTGAAGCACCTCTTTAAGATCTCCTCTTATGGAACTAAAATTGGTCTTTTAAGAAGACCAGGAACTCTAGGATTTTTATAGGGAAACAGAGAAGAGATATTTTTAGGGGTTGGCCGAGCTTTAACGCTCAATGTGGTGTGAGGAAGAGAGGGAGGAGGTGCCCTTTTATTAGGGAGGAGAGGGGCACCATTGGAATAACTAAACATATTATTTTATTATAAAGCCAAATTCGGTTTTTAATAGCTCCAAATAGATATATTTATAAGATAAGGTGAGTATGGGTAGAAATAGTCTCAAAAAATAGAATTTAGAAAACTTCAGGTATCAATTTTAACCTTATCATTTAGATTTAACTTTAAGTTAGATAATTTAACTTTTACCGTGTCTTCTTATTTTCTTACACTATAAGGTTAATAAACATACTATATAACGCCAAATGATCCCCAAGTTGTTTATTATTAATATATATAACCTTATCTAATTCATTTGGCCGAAACATAGATTTTTAATAATAAAATTAAAAATAATAATATAGTATTTGTTTTAAAAACAATTTTATATCAATTTTGACACTATTTGGTAATTGATTTTTGTGAAAATCATAAAAGAATGATTAGTTCGAAAAAGATTAATTAAATAAATACTAACATGTCATATTAACATATAAAATTATTGGAATTCATTAAAAGTCTCAAATTACATTTATTTGGGTATTTATATAATCAATAATGTCAATATTTCATTAATAAGATAATTACTGCATCATCATTGTGTCATAAATAAATTAAATTATTTAATGTATAAAAATTATAAATAAAATACCATTCTGTTGGAAATATTTTTATATTTCTAATGAATATTTGTAGTCGAATTTATCTTATGTATAACCCTATATTAAAAATTATTTAGTTATTAAACTTTGATTTTAACTATTTTAACCCTTCTTTAAATAAAGTGATAATAAATGTCCTAATCTAATCCAAGTGGGCAGAAATGGTCATATTTTATTCCTAAGGTTGTTTTTGGTCAAATTAAACTTAACCAACAGAATTAGGACATGTTTTAGGGTAATAATAATATCATTTGTACCCTTAACTACTCTATTTTCTTTTAACAGTGGTAAATAAAAGAAAAATGTTACTATTCACCAAAAATTATTTTCATCTCATTGAACCACATTTTACTAACTGACATCAACATTGTCTCTCGGATTTTTGAAATTCTACTCACATAAGCAGTAAAATTATGTTTTATGAAAAATTCATTTTTTTAACTACCACTTAGTGGTTTCACTATTCATCAAAAAATGAAAGTTTCCAGAAAAATAACAAAATTTAGGCCTAAGCTCTATTTGATATTATTAATTCAAAAATGATGTTTATTTTACCAAATTAAAAAAATATAAGTTACATTAACTAATTTAAAAATTTATTCCCGTCGTCAAGACAAATAGCGTGTTTTTAAGAGATGATAACTATCAAAAGATTGACACTTTTTTATGTCTGGTTTAAATGTGAAATTACATCCAATAAACAAAATTTTAATAAATTGTAAAAATCAAAATCTAAATATACATTAATATCACTCAAATTAATAATTTATCACTATTAATTATTTCCATTAAAAAAGTAGTTTTTATTTAAAATTTAATAATTTCCACTATTCATCAGAATATGAAACTTATCCGTAAAGTACCAAAATTTCACCATGAGCTAATTTAGATATTCCGAATCCAAAAATGAAGTCCATTTTGAAAAATATAATTTACAAAATTTCAAAAAGAGGTTATTATTCTTCATAATGGCTAGTTTTAATAATATTTTAATAGCATATCGTTGTTTAGTGAAACTCGGTATTGCGTACGATGTAAGCTATAAAGGAAGGTCGTGGTTGCGTCTAAATAAAGCCAAGCTAGTTTTGTGTGTACTGAAATATTCCTTTGATGATTTATATAACATAAATACAAAATATTTCTCATAAAAGTTTCGGATGTTGCATTCTACCCCCTTTAAAATGAATTTCTCCCTCAAAATTCGTCACTTTGTAACAAAAAGATGAGGATACCTCTCCCTCGTCATAGCATCAAGCTCCCATGTAGCTTCTTCTAATTGGTGTTTCCTCCATAAAACTTTCACCAAGCGAGTGGTCTTGTTTAGTAGGACTTTTTCTCTATGATCCAGAATCTCTATCGGCTGTTCTTCATAAGAATGATCTTGCTCTAGCGGTACAACTTCTGAGCGGAGTACATGTGAAGGATCAGGTATGTACATTCTCAGGAGAGATACATAGAACACATCATTAACTTGAGAGTGATTTGGTGGAAGCTCCAATTGGTACGATACCTTTCCAACTCGAACCAGTATTTCGAAAGGACCGATTTATCTAGGGCTCAACTTCCCCTTCATTCCAAATCTCATGACCCTCTTCCAGGGAGATATTCATAAGAACACTTTATCACCCACTTAAAACTCTAGGTCTTTTCTTCGGTTGTCGACATAACTTTTTTGTCGACTCTGAGATGCAATTATGTGTTGTTGAATAGATCATACCTTTTCTACCATCTCATCAACAAGATCAGGTCCTAATAGCTTTCTTTCCCCAACTTCATCCCAGCAAGTTGGAGTTATGCATTTCATTCCATAGAGAGCTTCATAAGGATCCATCTGAATACTGGAGTGAAAGCTATTATTATAAGAAAAGTCTACCAAAGTAGGCGTTGATCCCAACCACATTTGAAATCCATAGAGCAATCTCTCAACATATATTCTAGAGTTTGAATTGTTCTCTTAGACGGACCATCTGTTTGAGGATGATAAGCAGTGATGAAACTCAACTCGGTATCCAGAGCATGCTGAAGACTTCGCCAGAACATAGAGGTAAATCTTGGTTCCCGATCAGATATAATAGAAAGTGTTATTCCATGAAATCTTACCACTTCCTTTACATATATCCTGTCAAGATGATCCAGAGAGAAATCCTCTATAATAGTAATGAAGTGTGCAGACTTTGTAAGATGATCAACTATGCCCCAGATAGCATTATTGCCTTTGGATGTTTTAGGAAGTCCTATGACAATTTCCATAGTAATGTTTTCCCATTTCCATTCGGGTATGAGAAATGGTTGTAACATCCCCTTAGACTTCTGTCTCTCAGCTTTAACTTGCTGACAAACCAAGCATCGAGAGACATATTCAGCAACATCTCTTTTCATGCCATCCCACCAAAAGTACTCTTTCAGGTCCCTTTACATCTTCGTGCTTCCAGGTTGAATAGAGAATGAAGAACTATGAGCCTCATCCAATAGCTCCTTCTTTAATTACGGAATGGGAGGAACACAAACGCGATTCATGAACTTTATGGTCCCATCACAATCAAGGTTGAATTCAGGAACATTTCCCACCTTCTTTTGTAACTCGACTTCTTCTTTCTATGCCTCTTGAATCTTCACATGTATAGATGGTTGAACATTCATTTGATAATGATATGATTTTCCCCCTTCCATTATAATTCCAAGGTCCATCCTTTGTAAATCGATATATATTGGATCTTTTGTGATCCTCATCCTGGATAAACTGGCATGGTCTTGTCAACATAATGTATCTTCTACCTTGTTTTCTTTCCCAGGGTGGTAATGAATTGAGTAGTCATAATCCTTAATCAGCTCTAACCATATTCATTGGCGCATATTAATCTCCTTTTGTGTGAAAATATACTTTAAACTTTTATGATCAGTATAAATGTCACACCTTTCTCCATAAAGATAATGCCTCCAAATCTTTAATGAAAAGATTACCGCAACTAACTCCAAATCATGTGTTGGGTAATTTTGCTCATGTATTTTCAACTTTCATGAGGTATAAGCTATCACCATATCATTTTGCATAAGAACACACCCCAACCCCTTCTTGGATGCATCACTGTAGATCACAAACCTTTCTCCACTACAAGGCAGTGTGAGCATAGGTGCACTGTATAACCTTTTTTTCAACTCCATTAAATTCTCTTCACATTCCTCCGTCCAAAAAAACATAACTCCTTTCCGATTCAACCCGGTGAGTGGATTATATAATCGCGAAAAATCATTCACAAAACGTTGATAATATCCATCCAAACCATGAAAACATTGGATCTCAGTTACTATTGTTGGTCTCGACCATCTTTCAATAACCTCTGTTTTCGCTGGATCAACATATATCTCCTCTTTTGAGATTATGTGACCCAAAAATGAAACTTTTTGAAGCCAAAATTCACACTTGGTAAATTTGGAATAAAGCTTCTCCTTTCTCACGGTCATCAATATAATTCTCAAGTGATTGTCATGTTCTTCCTTACTCTATGAATAAACAAGAATATCATCTATAAATACTTCCACAAACTGATAAAGATTGTCTATAATGACTCTATTCATCATATCCATGATGATAGCAGGGTAATTAGTAAGGCCAAATGGCATCACTATAAATTCATAGTGTCCATACCTTCTACGGAAAGCCGTCTTTGGTATATCCTCCCTTTTGACCCTTAATTGATGATACCCAGAACGATAAATCTTGGAAAAGTATTGATCTCTGCGTAGTTGGTCATATAATTCATCAATGCATGGGAGAGGATATCTGTTCTTGATAGTGATCTTGTAATGTTCCCGATAGTCAATGCAGAGTCTCATTGATCCATATTTCTTCTTAACAAAATGAACAGGTGCTCCCCAAGGTGACGCACTAGGGAATATGAATACCTTATCAATATTCCCTTGGAGTTGCTTCTTCAATTCCTGCAACTCAATTGGGGTCATTCTATAAGGTGTCGTTGAAATAGGCAAAGCACCCGGTATGAGTTCTATTGAAAACTCAACTTCACGATTTGGTGGAAGACCCGAAAATTACTCCGGAAAGACGTCATCAATCTCTCGTACAATGGGAATATTATTAATCATTAGTTTCTCACCAAAAATTTGAGATAAATAACCCTCATTTAGTGGAATCAAGACCAATAAGATGGAAGAAATTTCCACTGGAAGGTTATGTTGATCCATACATCGATAGACGATCATTGGTTGATCTGGAATATGAAATGTGACTTCCCTTATTTGGAAAATTATATGTGATCCATATAAAGAAAGCCAATCCATGCCAAGAATCACATTAAATTACACTATAGGAAGGATCACAAGATTTGCAGGAAGCACTTTCCCACAAACATCAATCAGGGAAGAATTATAAACTTTTGATGTGACTGTTGTGCCATTACGTTTTGTCACAGCTAACTCAACATCTAATTATTGAGGTAATACGGTGATACCCTTAGAAAATTCTTCAGAAATAAAAGAGTGGGTGGATCCAGAATCAAATAAAACATTTTCTACTTTAGAGTGGATGGTAAGTGTACCTTTGACCACATCGTTATCGTACTCCACATTGATGATAGAAATTGCATGTGAATTCCCTTTGTCTTCATCCTTAAGCTTTTGTTGATGTCGATCATCATGAAAAACCCTTGGATTAGGGAATTTATTGGCATAATGCCCCATCTCCTTGCACATGATACATTGAAGTGTAGTAGTTCCATTATGTGTGTCCCTTCCTTTGTTTGCATCATTAGACATCTTCTTCTCATCATTGCAGCATTAAAATGCCCGATGACCTTCCGTTCCACATTTGAAACATTTACTTTTCCCTTTAAGACAACTCCCTCCATGTCTCTTTCCACACTTTGAGCATAAGGGAAAGATCATCTTTATTTCAGTGTGCTCTTTAGATTTTCCTTTGAATTCCATTTTCCTCTTCTTATCAAACCCATATGACTGATGGGTTTCTCCAATATCTATCTCAACTTTGAGAGCACATCGAATGATTTCCTCATAGCTAATGAAGTCCCTTTTGTCTAAGGCCCTTCGAAGACTTGGTTTTAAGCCACTAAAGAATCGATCGATCTTACTCTCAGGTTGGAAAATAATACCAGAAGCGTACATTGTAGGTCTTGTAAAATGTGCTTCATAGGTACCAACAGATTCATCATCCTTTTTCTTCAGTTCAAGAAACTCTTTCTCCATCATTGTTCAGATAATACGAGGGAAGTACTTATTGTAAAATAAGTTCTTGAACTTGTCCCATTCCATGGACTCAATTTCATCCCTTTGCCTCATATTATTAATAAGATTCCACCATTGAACAACATCTTCTTCCAAACGATACACTAAAAAGATGACTTTATCATGTTCAGAACATTGAAGAACTGAAAATATCTTTTCAGTAGTACTAATCCATTGTTTAGCAACTAATGGATCAGTAGACCCACTGAATGAAGGTGAATGCTGCCACCTGAAGGATTCAACAGAATGTTGCTCCTTCCTTTTCTCATTTGGAAGTCCTACTTGATTCATTGATTGAGAATGTTGTGTGAGAATGGCTACATGATTTTTCATTCTAGCTCCCATAACGTTTGGTTTCTCAGGGGTACAATCATTGCATTTCCCATCGCATTCCGCATTGACACGGTTCCTTCGGGTTCCATCCATTGACTAAAACAAAGAAGAATAGTGTGAGAAACACTAATTATAATAGGAAAACCACATAATCAAGAATAAAATTTCACACTTAAGGTCATACCCTAGGTTATTCATGTTCATTTCTAAAACACTAAGATTGTGTTCTATGCTGAGACTTACCCTTAGTGTTCTTAATAAGACATTCACATCCTAGTTTCCAATGGTTGACTATACCTTTCCCCTGATACCCACTATAACGACCCATACTTTACATAAATGGTTAATAATTAAAAATTGAATCATACTTATCACAACATATAACAAAACCATGAAAGGACCGTATAGGTATAGTGTCTTTAGAAACTGGGAAACATAAACAACGTGTTCATAAAGCATCTACACTGTCTACCATTTATTTCATCATATCTATAGTCCCTTTTTGGCATATATTACTTAATACCCTTCTTCCTGACCTGGGGAAAGAAAAAATACAAAAGGGTGAGATCAAATCCTCAGGAAGGGTAAACAAAAGAAATATCAATCACATCAAAATAAAAATAATAACATTTTGGAAATCTTACCCTGCAAAAGAGATCATAATTTCATAACATGGGATAAGTCATGGTAGTAAAATGTAATCCCAATAATAATAACATAAATCATTAAACTTTTTGGCATGCATACATAATCATAGAGAATCATTTCTTATTAGTCAAGACCCATTTCCAAGATTGTCTTAGTGGACAATGTCCTTTTCTGAATCGAGTTCACTCCTCGTTTCAGTCCTGTCTTACTGAACCGGTTTAACCTGCCGTTCCAGCCATGTCTATCCAGTGAGATATAAAATCTTTACCCAATGAATTGGAGGGAGATATAGGTCCCACCCATCTCATAATGATACCATTATTATGTGTGCCACAAAATAATAAATCGTGCATCATTGCATATCCCATGTAAAAAAAATGGGATTCTTAAACATCATGAAATCATAAAACAATTAATATAAGATGAAGGAATTCATAAAAATAATTCCATTACAACATAATCAAATCAATTTAATAATAGGGATATAAACAGAACCCTTTATTATCATATATGGAAATTAATTTTTATAAAACACCTGAACTCCATTCTTGAGGACAATATCATTTCTACTTCAAAAACACTTTTCCTTTCTTAACATGTCATACAATTCTTAACTAATAGAAGTTTATTAAAAATAAACTTTAAAACTTTTAAAGGAATCTTCTTGTGAATAATGTTTTAAAAATCCATTCATGTCATATAATTTAAAAATCATTCTTCTCGTTCTTTTTCTGAAAATTCAAAAAGTACCTCGTACGCAAAATGACAAAACATTCCTTTCATATATTTTACTAAAAACT
Organism: Viscum album; assembly: GCA_963277665.1. Lineage (NCBI taxonomy): Eukaryota > Viridiplantae > Streptophyta > Magnoliopsida > Santalales > Viscaceae > Viscum > Viscum album. The sequence goes on from OY728157.1 coordinate 1,012,584,197, forward strand.
CCCCAAAGGGTAAAATTGGATTTAAAAAATTGTAGGTGGATGGAAACAATATTAAATATTGATGAAACATGGATGTGGATGATAAAATATACCCCAGTAAATTCTGAAGTATAAACAATATCCGATAAAAATTGAGATTGGGAGATTTTCCCTTACCTTAGGTCCAATTTTCTTCGTAAGTGTCCGAACCTACAGTATAATGATTTAAATAATGTTATTGAATTATTGAAGAATGATAATTATTTTTATTATATCATATATTGTCATATTCAAAGCTTCTTATTAGTAATATTTCATTACTACTTGTTATTCGGGTGTTTATTACTTTTTGTTCTTATGCGTGTTTTGTTGAATAAATTCTTATTTTTCTTTTTAGGTTATAGATAACCCATTTAAAAAATTGTATTAGTGTAATATATATCATAATAATTAATTCATTTCATTTATATAATCATTATGAAATTATGATCATGTAGAACGAGTCGCATCACATCGTGGAGACGGTATTCCATACGTATACATGAGCGATGATATCGTTCCCATGATCGTGGAATTGTATTGGAGTGTATGTATACTATTTCAGAATAAATATAACTTTAAAATAATCATATATAGTTATTATTTACACCATTATACCCATCTGAGTAAGGTGGTCGTGGAAAATAGATTACACCACGGCATGGAGACGGTATTCCGTACGTACGCACGCGCGGTGATTTCTTTTTCCGTAGGATGGATAGATGGTGAAATAGGGTTGTATCATAATTATAATAACATATCAGTATATTAGTGATACTGATGTTATTTCTTCATAATGAAACAACTAATGAAGAAGAAGTGGAAGAAGAAATAAAAATGAAAGAATTGGTAACGGACATTACCTCTTCTTTGAAGCACCTCTTTGAGATCTCCTCTTAGGGCACTAAAATTGGCCTTTGAAGAAGACCAGGACCACTAGGATGTTCCTAGGGAAGTGTATAATGGATATTGTCAGGGTTTGGCCGAGATTGAAGGATCAAAGTGTTGTGAGGAAGAGATATAATAGGTGCCCTTTTATAAGGGAGGAGAGGGGCACCTTTGGAATAACAAAAAATATTATTTTATTATAAAGTCAAATTCTGTTTTTAATAGCTCCAAATTTATATATTTAGAATCTAAGGTGGGGAGGGGTCGAAATCCTCTCATCCAATAGAATTTATACAAGTTCAGCTATAATTTTTAACCTTGTCATTTAGATTTAACATTAAGTTAGATAATTTAACTTTTACCGTGTCTTCTTGTTTGTTTACACTATAAGGTTAATAAACTTACTATATCAAGCCAAAAGAACTCCAAATTATTTATTATTAATTTATATAACATTATCTAAGTCATTTGGCCGAAACATAGATTTTTAGGAATAAAATAACAATTAATAATATATTATTTTTTTTAAAAACAATTTTATCCCAATTTTGAAACTTTTTGGTAATTGATTTTTCTGAAAATCATACCAGAAAGATTAGTTCAAAAATATTTAATAACATCAATACTAACATGATATATTAACATATAAAATTATTGTAATTCATAAAAAGTCTCAAATTACATTTATTTGTGTATTTATAACATAAATTATGTCAATATTTTCTTTAATTAAATAATTACTGCATCATCATTGTGTCATAAAAAAATTTAATTATATAATGTCTAAAAATTATAAATAAAATAAACTTATGTTGGAAATATTTTTATATTTCTAATGAATATTTATAGTCTAATTTATCTTATGTATAACCCTATATTAAAAATGATTTAGTTATTAAACTTTGATTTTAACTATTTTAACCTTTCTTTAAATAAATTGATAATAAATGTCTTAATCTAATCCAAGTGGGCCTAAATGGTCATATTTTATTCCTAATGTTGGTTTTGGTCGAATTACACTTATCCAATAGAATTAGGACATGTTTTAGGGTAATAATAATATCATTTTTACACTTAACTACCAAATTTACTTTTAACCGTGGTAAATAAAAGTAAAACGTTACTATTCACCAAAAAAAATATTTTCATCTCATTGAACCATATTTTAATTACTGAAATCAACCACGTCACTTGGAATTTTAAAATTATACTCACAGAAGAGGTAAAATTGAGGTGAGAAAATATGAATGATGGAAATGAAAATGAAAAGAAAAGAAAGAAAACAAAAGAGGATGTTAACATCTTCATTTTTTCACATTGAGATTCCTATTAAGGCCATTGGTTTTGGGCTTCTGGTTTGAAAATAATCTATTGTGATTAACTATGAGACTTGGGGATGTATTTTTTCATAACATAGAAAATTCTAAAGACATGAGTGGTGTGAGAGGAAGATGGTAATGAGATTGATATTTATTGTGGAGGAGAGGAGGTTTTTTACATTATTTTAATCATTATTATATTTTTTGGCTCATGACTAGGAATAGTAACAATTTCATGTCATATCGAAACATGTTAGATCACATCACTTTTGATGTGATAAATAGTTTATAAAACTGAAAATTTGAATATATGGGATTTTATTGTATATTATTGTATTTTATTTTTTATAAAAAATCATTATTTTCAAAATAAACACCAAAAACTCACTCTAACTATTTTTTTACATATATAATTAACAAATGTACTCAATTTTTTTATAATAGTTTCTAAATATTATGAATTTAATTTTAAAATAAAATTATACTGTTTTAAATAATTAACAATTTAAATTCTATAATTTCTTTTATATCACACTAAAAAATTAAACAATAGGTTATTTTCTTAATTCTATTTGAAATAAAATCATAATATAAATTTCGTATTCATTAGTTTTATATTACAATTCAATTTATTTTGTATATGGTTATGTTACTAGTGACATATAAACATGTTGGTTCTCTCAGAAACCAAATAACATACTAAAAACATATATAGATTCTATTTTATTGAAAATCAAATAATAAAGCCAAAATATTTTCATTAATGGCTAGTTATAGTTTTCTAATAAAAACAGTTTTTCATGCATCCCAATTTATTTTTTTAAAACCATTAGCTGTTACATTAGAACCAAATTCTATAAATTTTTCCCTCGCAATTTTATTTACTCAACAAACACGTGAGGTTACATTTCCCCTATAGAATTTTCATATTACCATTATACTTCTTTAACCACATGGATTCTCCAAAAAACCTTTACCTAGTGGATTACCTTATTCTACAATACTTGGTCCATTCGATCAAGAATTTGAACATGTATCTCTTAATAAGAATGGTTCCCTTCCAATTAAACTACTTTTGGTCTAAAAACATGAGTCGAATCTGGCACATAAATTGTCAACATAGAAACATGAAAAACATTTTCTACCTGAGATAAAATTTGAGGAAAAACTACTTGGTAGGCGACTGGTCCAACAGTATCTGGAACATCATAAATTTCAATGAACCGTAGACAAAGAATTCCTTTCAAACCAAAACACATAACACATTTCACTGGAAAAATTATATGAAATACATTATCACCTCCCCCCCAAAAAAGTATTTCCACCTAATGTAATCCAAAAATTTATGTCTTCTCTGATAAATCCTCATGTGTTTCTAGATCTTCTTCACTTCTCATCCACATACTCTACTAATTCTGGTCCGATCAACATCTTTTCCCTGACATCATCTACAAAATCTTGAGTTTGACACCAATTCACATAATATTTCTAAAAAGGTTCCATCCATATACATTGATGAAATTAGTTTTTATAGGAGAACTCGAATAAATAAATATTCTAATACCAATTTCCTTCGTAGTCTATTGACCATTCTTTAAGAATATCATCCAATGTATAAATCATTCGTTCTGACTACCCATCTGATTGAGGATGAAAAGTTAAAATAAAATATAATTTTGTGCCCAACTACTTCTAAATCCCAATCCTATATATTGAAATGATCATGGAATCCTGGTCAGATACAATATAAAGAGTTACTCCATATAAACCAAAAATATATTAGAGGTACATTTGATAAAGATTATCCAAATACATTGCATATTGAATAGAAAGAAAATGTGTATATTTTTTCAATTGATTATCAACAACTCATGGCGCATTGATCTCTCGATAAGTCATTGGTAGTCTCACCATAATGTCCATGGATACATTCTCCCAATTCAACTTTGGAAATGGAAAAGGCTAAATCATCCCGTTATGTAACATCCACTAAATATTAACCTATTGACATGACATTCAATTCAAATTAATTTCTACAAAAATAATTGTCATTCCATCCCACCAATAATACTCTCAATGGTCTTTGTATATATTAGTACTTCATGAATGAACTACAAATGGTTAACTATGATCTTCACACAACTAATAATTCTTCAAATGGGAATCAAAAGGAAATGACAACACATTTACAAATATTGAAACACAATCTATATCCAGGTGAAATTTTGGAAACATAACCATTTTAACACATTATACATTTTTTTGTTGATCTTGGTCTTCCTTCTGCACATGATTAATTATTGGGTTCATCACATGGTAAAAAATCATAACATTTTCATGATTGACTGATAATATATGTTCATATATCCAATTACTTAATAACTACAATTATTGGATCCAATAACAACCTTTCTATATATTTCTATAAATTCACTGAATGATTGTGATTTTAAAAAAATAATAGATGTTTTTCATGCTCATGATAAGATGTTGGGTAAATCATGATATGATTCTAGAGAACTAATACATATGTGATGATATTATTATGGAATATATTGTTCATCAAACCCATAAAAAATAAAATGATTTTTTTAAATAATGAATAATAATATCTTAATATTTTCCATACATAATATGGAATTCTCTGATCATTATATCAATCTATTTAATGCTTAACTAATGAAACATCAACTGAAGATAAAATTTCAAAAACCACATCACCCCTTTAACTAATTAATCTTATTATTCATATAATGTATGAGTTTGGATTCTTAATATCCAACATGATCAAATTTTTATAATATGTATAAAAATTATGTTTAATATCTACCTTATAGGAAAATATAAATGATCTAGATTTGAATAATTGATTGGGTGAAAAAAACCACTATCCTTAAAATCATTCCACTATATCTTCATATTGATCTACTATTTATGTGACATGTGATATAATTGAATTGAGTTTGATTGTGTAAACAATAATAGATGTATAGTGATATTTACCACACTCTCTGAAAAAGAAAAAAATTGTTCATCTAGAAATATATTGTAAATATGATAGAAAACAACGGGATGACCTCTAAATGATGGAATATCTATGGTCATGATTATAGTGTTAGTGAAAAATGTACTATCAAATGGGAATGGAATACCATCATGAACATATATATAATCCCATAATCCATAAAACATTTTAGATCTAAAAATATATAAACAAAATATTATACACTAAAGATTTTAATCTATCTCATCACAGTGAGAAACAATATAATCTGTCATGAAGATGATTCAAAAAATCATAATTGGGATCTAAAAATCGTAATACCAATTATAAGTTAGTTATTGATAAATAAGATGTTGAACATTGAGACCCCAAGTCTTTCTACATTCCATGATGTTTCACAATCCAAATAAAAATTGACAATAACTCTATTGAATATTTTACCAAATGAACAAAACTAGAAGAAATAAATTATTGTAAGGAAGTCATATCAAATATTGAATATTATATTTAATATGAAAAAAAATATTACCTATCAAAATTATTGAATCATAATCAAACCCCATTAAAATCTAATCATACATGGGAATGTTTTTCACCCTTGATTTCAATGGATGAGGACATGTAAACTAAAAATTAATTAACTATTCTAAAGTGGACTTCAGAGGTAACAATACTTTTGTATATCAATGAATATACATTTCATATAAGAGAAATTGTATTGGTTCATAATATCCATAAATATAAAATATTCTTGGGTTGTGTGAAATTTATCCATCATGAGTACTACATTTCCATACAGAGATAATGTTAGGATAATTGTACCGACTAAATCAAATAGTGCAAATAGGATCCTCTATTAGGAACATCCACCACCACTCTTGATATTATCATGAAACTAAATCATTATCTAATATTTGGTATTGAAACTACCACAAGGTATAATAAAAATGGATATTTAACAAATATTTAACATCATATTAATCCCTTTAAATTTGTTCTATTTCTATTGTTATTTCATAGATGGAATGCATAAACATATAAACCCATGAATTGATATGTGGTTCCTTACCCTACATGTACTTTCAATATTTCAACTCACTATTCTTAAAATACTCTAATGGTTGTTAGGTCAACTAGGCTGAATACCATGAGGGGAGGGTGAATCAGGGTATGACTAATTAAAAATTAAATCTCGTTCTGATCTTGTTTCGCTGTTAAGCAAAACACTCTTCTCTCTCTTTCCTGCTGCACAATGTAAATACAAAGTAAAGCAAGCACAAGACACAACAATTTTACTTGATTAACCGCTAAGGGATACATCCAAGGAGCATATGCCGACAGGTTTCCGGTCGTACCAAGTCCACTAAACTTCACTAGCTGTGGATTACAATGTTCGGGCTAGATCACTTCTATGCCCAGGCTCACTGCCTATACAATGTTTAGGGTCAGATCACTGCTTTCCCAAGGGTCACTCCCTGTTTCTCTCTCTCTGGCTCACTGCTGGTGGAGAGGATCACCTTCTACCTCTTCCTAAGCTCACTGCTCTTGAAAGGAATTCACTCACAGTTTATAGACCTATAGGTCTCTTCATTTCCATTAAGGAATGCATCTTTCTCTATATGTAGATGCTCTGTTGAAGTTCAACATTCATCCGTAGATGAATACCTCTTTGCCTCTGAACACTGGGCAAACACCTTTGGAATGTACCTTTTCAAGGCACCCTACTTTGCGAAGCTCTCAATTTCGCGAAGCTCAAACAAGCCCTCGCGAAGCTCCTACCTTTTCGCGAAGCTCACTCGCGAAGCACTCTCATGAAGCACTCTCGCGATGCTCAAGCCGTCGGAAAGCAACGACCCTCTCGAAGCATAGTCCATCGGGGAGCTCCTGCCTCTCCGCGAAGCTCACCGAGCCAACGCCGAGCACACGCCTTTCACGGAGCTAGAATAGCCGCCGCGAAGCTCCCCTTTCGTGAAGCACACTGCCTTCGCGAACCACCTCCTCGAACCGAGAGCAATGGATTTTTATTGAAAATTCTCTCTCTGCTTTGCTCGAAGGGGTCGGCCTCTATTTATAGGTGATTCCACCAACCCTCGTCCCTTATGAGGGAAGTCAACGCCATGTCATCTCAAATTGCGAAGCTCCAAAGTTTCTGTCGGAATTCTGTCCAAATCGCAAAGCTCCATGGAAATCTTTCGTTCGCGGAGCATGACGTAGTCGCGAAGAATCACCTTCAACATACCTTTGTGACTTCGCCGCGAAGCTCCCTCGCGAAGCCCAACATTCTTTTGCACCTTCGCCGCGAAGCTCCTTCGCAAAGACCTTCACCGCTGCGATGCGCTTCAGCCTCTGCCGTTCGTGAAACTTGACGTAATCGCGAAGCATCACTGCCTCCATTCTTCTGGTCTTTGCGATTTCCAAACCATGCATCCTATCTTCGTGAAATTCATGCCTTTTCCATATTAAATTATGATCTTCATGGAAATCCGCTTTTCGTGATGGTCACCAAACTCCAAATTTTGGACCCCAAAAATTTGGAAAACACTGGGAAACGACACCACCTTTTACTACTCTTTTGTACCGCATCCAGATCATCCTTTCTTTTGTCATCATTCTTTGTCAACATGAAATGTCAAAAACATCTCGAGAACTCGACAATTATCCATGGAAACCTGATTTTTCAACAAACAAAATCAGCCCAAAAATACTGCAATGTTACCTTGAGGGATTTTTTCCCAACAATCTCCCCCTTTGGGTTTGTTGACAACTCTTAACAACTCTGCTCATGATGATTTTCTGCACTTTGATACCTCACTGAGTCTTCTTCTTGTCTCTACCACCATTCGCCTCTTCCGATTCTGATAGCATTCAAGGATTCACTTAACACGTACTCTAAGCCCACATGAGCAATGATCGGCGTGAGAAACAAGAGTAGTATGAAAAGTTCATCAATGAATCACTTCATGTCAGACCCCAATTGTCGATTCCGACCTGATACCAATTCTTAAATTGATACCAATTTTTGAACCACACTGATACTAATTGATGATAGCTAGACACCTTTTCACAGCATTCCAACACCACTGTTCTGATTTTATCACATTCCATAGCTGTTGTGATTTCTATGCTTTGATCGATCACTTCTAGCATCGTCAGATTTGATACTCTCCCCCTTTCTCATTTCTCCCCCTTTCTGGCTTCTCAACCTGTCAGCTTCTCCCCGTATCAATTATGATTTATCAACTCTCCACACTGTCTCCCCCTTGAACAAACACTAATTTCTCCCCCTTTAACAAACACTTTTCTCCCCCTTTGTCAACGAACCCAAAGGTCATTCCTTTTCAGTCTGTAACAGAGTAGATAACATAGTAGCACAGTAGGGAAAACACATCATACCTCGGGGAGAGGAGGGGATCCACATCCACACTATTTCAAGTTCGGGGAATCGAATGAACTCCCAGAGCCAGTCGATGCCTTTCAAATGCTTCCTTGGGTAAGGACTTTGTCAGGATGTCGGCAACCTGTAGTTCTGTAGGCACATACTCCAACTTCACGATCCCCTGCTCAACTTTGTCCTTGACAAAATGATACTTTATCTCAATGTGCTTTGTTCTTGAGTGATAGACATGATTTTTCTGAGATTTATAGCACTTGAGTTGTCGCACTGGATTCTGGTCGCAGACTTCACTTCAACTCCCATATCTTCAAGCTGCTGCTTCATCAACAATAACTGTGTGCATGCATGAGTTTCCGCAATATTCTCATCTTCTGAGGTGCTCAATGAAATGAAATCTTGCTTCTTGCTTAGCCAAGAAATAAACAATCCACCAAGATAGAATGCACCACCTGACATTGATTTTCTATCATCTGCTGAACCGGACCAGTCTGCATCAGTATATCCCAATAACTATGTCTGAGATTTGTCAGTATATGTCAAGCCGAAATCCACTGTGCCCTTGATATACCAAAGTATTCTTTTCACTAAAATCATGTGGCTTTCCTTGGGATTGCTTTGATATCTCGCTGCTTGGCATGTGGCAAAAACAATATCAGGCCTTGTTGTAGTCAAGTACAACAAACTTCCAATAATTTTCCTGTATTCTGTAATATTAACTGCCTTGCGATCTTCATCTTTTGATAATTTCATCCGGGTGGCAACCAAAGTCTTCATCTCCTTGTAATTTTCCATTCCAAACCTTCTCAGGACCTTCATGGCATATTTATATTGAGAAATGAAAGTTCCATTCCTTCCTTGTGTCACCTGTAGACCAAGGAAAAACGTTAGCTCTCCAGTCATTGACATTTCAAACTCATTTTTCATGTATTTGGAAAACTGTCTGCACTGAGCCTCATCTGATCCGCCAAATATTATGTCATTGACATAAACCAACACCATCATCTTTTGAATACTGTCATTACTGAAATAGAGATTGTAATCAACTCCTACACGCTGAAAACCAAGCTTCTTCAAGTACTGATCAAGCCTTGAGTATCATGCCCTTGGTGCTTGTTTCAGCCCATAGAATGCCTTCTTCACCCTGCAAACATTGTTCTCATCCTCATGAATGAGAAAACCATCTGGCTGCTTAATATACACCTCCTCTTCCAGAACCCCATTCAAGAATGCGGATTTGACATCCATATGGAACTCTTTGAACTTTAGTTGCACTGCTATGGAAAAAAATAATCTCATCGTCTCCAGCCTTGCAACCGGTGCAAATGTCTCATCATCGTCTATTCCCTCGATCTGTGAGTACCCCTTGCACACTAGTCATTCTTTGTTCTGAATCACTGTGCCATCTTCATTCATCTTGTTGTGATAGACCCATTTAGTCCTGATGACATTCTTGTCTGCTGGCCTCGAAACAATCTCCCATGTCTAGTTCTTCTCAATCTGATCAAGTTCTTCGTTCATAGCCTGAACCCAGTTTTCATCTTCAGCTGCATCGGAAAAACATTTTGGCTCCACTTGAGATAAAAACGATGTCTGCTGTAATGAATTCATTCTTCGAGTATGAACCGGAGCTGTCTGATCACCAATGATATTTTTCCTATCAATTTCAGCTCGACTCTTTGGATTCCGTGCAGATACAGACTTGACACCTTTTTATTCATCACCATTATCTTCTTCGGATTCAGCCTCAGCCACTTCTACTCCCCCTATGTTTCTTACCTCATCATCACATTCATCTAGAAACTGTTCACTGGGTTGTTGAGTAGTCTGTTCATTTTCGACTATAGTGACATCATTGCTCTCAACAATTCTTCCCAGCATCTTGTTGATGCATTTATAAGCTTTTCTTTTCCATGAATAGACAAGGAATATCCCTTCATCTCATCGTGCCTCAAACTTCCTATGATGTTCTTTGATGAGAATGAAACACTTACATCCAAAGTTTCGAAAGTATTTTAACGTTGGATTCTTTCCGTACCACAGTTCATATAGAGTCTTCCCTTACATCGGACATAACAGGGACCTGTTTGAAACATAGAACGATGTCAAAACTGCTTCCTTCCAAAATTTCTCTGGTAGGTCCTTATAGATAAGCATTGTTCTGGCCATGTTGTTGACGATACGATTTCTCCTTTAAACCACTCCATTTTTTTGGGGAGTTCTTACTGATTAAACATGATGCCTTATCCCATGTTTCTCGAGATAGTTTTCAAACTGACTGTTTTTTAAATTCCGTATCGTTATCAGTACGAATCATCAAAATTTTCTGCCCAAGCATCTTTTCTGATTCCCTCATGTACTTCTTTATGCAACTGAACACCTTTGTCTTATGATTAATGATGAATACCCATGCCATTCTGCTATAGTCATCAATGAAAAGAACATAGTACCTTTTCTCATTTATAGCTCGTGGTGAGATAGGTCCACATACATCTGCATGCACCAATTCAAGCACTTGAGATTCTTTTTATTCCTTTGGCCTGTATGTTTTCCTAATGATCTTCTCTTATTGACAAGCATCACACGTATGAGTGCGATCACGTGATAGTTTGGGAATGTCTCTAGAAGCATCACACTTTACCAGATCTTCCATAGATGGTTGATATAGAAGACCAAGTCGCTTATGCCACAGCTGATTTTCTTCTTCTCTGGATAAAAGGCATGAATCTTCTTCCCCACCAACCAAGTAAAGATTTGCCTTTGTTCGTTTTCCTTGAAGAATGACTATTCCATCTTTTCCTTTAACAATACCCATTTTCTTTGTTAATAGGATAGAGTTCCCAGAGTCGCATAGTTGATTGATGCTAAGAAAATTATATATGAGACCCTCTACCACCAATACATCATCATGTCTAATATCTTTGCCCCCAAACATGGCTTTTCCTGAGCCAACAATCTTCAGGCCATCATCATTTCAAAATTTGACAACTCCTTATTTGTCATATTTTATGCCTGAAACCAGATCCTTATTTCCCGTCATGTGGGATGTGCAACCACTATCAAGGATCCAAGCACCAGAACGATCTGATGCTTTAAGGGAAATTTAAGCAACAACGGCCTTCTCAGTTTCCTTCTCCCTATTCCATACTTTTTATTTCATACTCGTCATGGATTGAGTCTTCTGTTCTTTCTCAGAGTATGATGTACCAGCTTCATCTTGAAAAACTGCAAATTTGTTCTGAACTATTAACTCACTTGTCGGTTTACTGATCTCCTGCTTGCGAACATTTTGATTCTGCTTTGGCACATTTTTCTGAATGGTCGGAGTGCAGTACCTAGCCATGTGTCCAAATCCTCCGCACCAAAAACAGTTTCCTTCAAAAAATGTTCTGGAAAACCGTTCTCTATTTGGCTGACATCTCTGTTCTTGTTCCCTTCAATATCTTTTGGCTATGGAACACACATAATGTGTATGTCCCATCTTTCCACAACAATAAAACCTGATATAAGGTGCATTCCTTCGTGTTACTTCATCACTACGAGTTTCCCCTTTGGATCTATGAGTTTTCTGATTCTGCTTTGTGCTAAAATCTACTTTCAATCTCGGAAAAGGTACATGCGGTCTAACTTCAACTCCCACGGATTTTTGTTTCTGATTAGGCCATGAATCTGCCTTAACTTCTGAGTTCAATTACTGCTTCTTTCCTGCTGAACTAATAGGATATTCTTTCTTCTTTTCAGTCTTCTTAATGACCTGATTTCCCAAGAATTAATTGGAATTCAAAGGTTTTTTCTGGTCTTTAACTTTTCTTCGCAGACCAACAACTTCCTCTTCATGCTCTTTAATACACTTGATGTGATCTTTCACTTTTCGACTCAAGAAATCGATCTCCCTTTTCTGCTCTTCAAGCTTGAACTTATGCTCATCAACCTTTTCTGTGCGCTCTGGCCTGGAAGACTTAAGATTTTCAATTTCTTTCTCAAGCTCAGACTTATCTTCTTCTTGTTGTTGCATGCAGAGTTTGGCATCACGTACTATCTTGTTGGCTTTCTTTGTTTATTCTCGCCAAACATCTATCTCTTCAAGAGATACTTCTAATTCAGCTTCCATGTCAACTCTCCCTTCAATTTCTTCTTCTTATTCATCAGTTTCAGTTTATTTCTTTTCTGGAGCACTACTGGAAATAGCCACCATCGCATTTTGTCCACGATCTTTGCAGTTTTCTATCTCTTCAACTTCTTCACCCTCAGACTTAGCTGAACTAACTATTTCTTGGGAAAGTAGATTCTTCTTCTTAAAGAAATTTCTCTTGAACTGCTTCTTCCCTTTCACATAGGCTGAAGATTTTTTCATGGGAATCTCAACTTGTTCTTCATAGCTTTCTTGTTGAAACTTTTTGGAGCATCTTGTAGCAATATGACCAACCTTTCCGCATCAGAAACATGCTAGGGGAAGTTTCCCTTTAAACTTTCCTTTTCCTCATTGCAGATTTGATGAAAGGAACAAAATCACCTCATCTGACTCTTCATCCTCCTGAGAATCTTCAATAGTGATCCTCTTCATGGCCTTAAATGCAACCTCATTGGATTTCCCCTTGTCCATAACATCTTTGTCATCATTTATCATTTCATATGCAACAAGAGTGTTGTGTAGGTTATCCAATGTCAGCTCTTTCGGATCTTTATCTTCCAAAATAGAAACTTTCGGATTGAACTAAGGTGGAAGCTTTCTCAAGATGCGCTTTACGATTTTAATGTATTCGATAATTTCTCCAAGACCCCGCATGTCTTCTACCAAAACAGTTACCCTTTCAAAGAATGTATCAAAAGACTCATTCGGGTTCATTATGAGATCTTCATACTTATTCCACAACAATTGCAGCTTTGCCTCTCTGACTTTTGTATCCCCTTCGTAAATATTCAAAACCTTTTCCCACATGGAATGTGAAGTTTTGCATGACATCACCTTTGTATATATGGGATTAGAGGGGGCTCCCCCTAAGGCATTGATTGCATTGGAATCAGCATCCAACTCTTTGTGCTTATCTTCTGATAATGCACCACTAGTAATATCAGCTGTGATACCATGCATAGCTGCTGAAAACACATCCATTCCCAAAGATCGGAAATAGTGTTGCATTCGATTCTTCCATATCTGAAAATTACATCCGTCGAAGATCGGAATCCCTCTATGATTAGTGACCTCCATTTGAGAGAAGAACAACTCTCAACCTTCCCTCTGATACCACTTGTTAGGTCCACTAGGCTGAATACCCTGAGAGGGGGGGGGGGTGAATCAGGGTATGACTAATTAAAAATTAAAGCTCATTATGATCTTGTTTCACTGTTAAGAAAAACACTCTTCTCTCTCTTTCCTGCTGCACAATATAAACAGAAAGTAAAGCAAGCACAGGACACAAAAATTTTACTTGGTTCACCGCTAAGGGCTACGTCCAAGAGGCATACGCCGAAAGGTTTCCGGTCGTACCAAGTCCACTAAACTTCACTAGTGGTGGATTACAATGTTCGGGCTAGATCACTTCTATGCCCAGGCTCACTGCCTATACAATGTTTAGGGTCAGCTCACTACTTTCCCAAGGGTCACTCCCTATTTCTCTCTCTCTCTGGCTCACTTCCGGTGGAGAGGATCACCTTCTACCTCTTCCTAAGCTCACTGCTCTTGGAAGGGATTCACTCACAGTTTATTGACCTGTAGGTCTCTTTATTTACATTAAGGAATGCATCTTTCTCTGTATGTAGATGCTCTGTTTAAGTTCAACTTTCATCCGTAGATGAATACCTCTTTGCCTCTGAACACTGGGAAAACACCTTGGGAATGTACCTTCACAAAGCACCCTACTTCGCGACGCTCCCAATTTCACGAAGCTCAAACAAGCCCTCGCGAAGCTCCTACCTTTTCGCGAAGCTCACTCGCGAAGCACTCTCGCGATTCTCAATCCATCGCAAAGCAACGACCCTCACGAGGCTTAGTCCGTTGCGGAGCTCCTGCCTCTCCGCAAAGCTCACCGAGCCAATGCGGGGCACACGCCTTTTGCATAGCTAGAATAGCCACCACGAAGCTCCCATTTCGTGAAGCACACTGCCTTCGCGAACCACCTCCGCGAATCGAGAGCAATGGATTTTCTCTGAAAATTATCTCTCTGCTTCTCTCTAAGTGGTCGGCCTCTATTTATAGATGATTCCACCGACCCTCATCCCTTCCGCGTGAAGTCAACGCCACGTCATCTCAAATCGCGAAGCTCCAAAGTTTCTGCCAGAATTCTGTCCAAATCGCGAAGCTCCAAGGCAATCTTCCCTTCGCGGAGCTTGACGTTGTCGCGAAGAATCACCGTCAACATACCTTCGCGACTTCTCCGTGAAGCTGCCTCGCGAAGCCCAACATTCCTTCTCACCTTCTCCACGATGCTCCTTTGCAAATCCCTTCACCGCTGCGATGCGCTTTAGCCTCTTCCGTTTGCGAATCTTGATGTAATCGCGAAGCATCACCGCCTCCATTCTTCTACTCTTCACAATTTCCAAACCATGCATCCTATCTTCGTGAAATTCATGACTTTTCCATATTAAATTATGATCTTCATGGAAATCTGCTTTTCACGATGCTCACCAAACTCCAAATTTTGGACCCCAAAAATTTGGTAAACACTGGGAGACGACACCACCTTGTACTGCTCTTTTGTACCGCCTCCAGATCATCTTTTCCTTTGTTATCATTCTTTATCAACATGGAATGTCAACAACTTCTCGAGAACTCGACAATTATCCATGGAAACCTTCTTTTTCAACAAACACAATCAACCCAAAAATACTGCAATGTTACCATGAGGGATTTTTGCCCAACAAAGGTCAATGATCTTGAACCACAAAACAACTTGTGTTCTTTGTAATTCATCACTTTCGCAACTATAGGCAGTCATACTACAGAGAAATTTTATTAATTAGATACCATGTGAAAAAAAATCTAAAATAAAAGGGTCTTAAAAACATTCTAATATAATCTTATATGTTTGTCATTATATAACATGTTATCTAATAACATCACGAAGGGACCCTCAATCCTGAATAATGTAAACATTTTTTTTAAAAGGTTGGGGCCGAAGCCTCAATATATTATTTAATGAAAATTACTCTTAAAGGGTAGAGGGACACCTAATAAATAGACTGAAGGCCCAAGGACAAGTGTCCTGAATACAAGGCTTGAAAGCCAAATTTTTGGCCCAAAGGACCCTCTGTGAACAGTATTGCTACAGTAACCTGCCCAGCTATAGTACCCGCCGCCGCTACAGTTTCATGCAATAGTTCCTTTATAATAATAGGTTTTTCAATGAATTAAATCATCACATCAATCTTTTCTAACCAAAATCAATATCATCATGTGTATTCAGGAACTCAATATACTTGGATTCTAATATAATAATGCTCATGATCAATGTTCATCTCGTCCAACATCTATATGCACCAATTTTTTTTTCCATGAACTCTTGGATCATTCTGGTCCATTGAATAATCCTCACATATTATATTTATTATATGATTTTTATCAAAATGTGGATTCCCTTGGGAATAATTTTTTACCCCAACATATGGAATCCACATAATACATTATAGAGGTTTACATAAATAAATCAAAGGGAAAAATAAATGATAACAAACTAGATAACCTATATTAAAAAAAATTAGAATATTTGATTAATGTTTTCATTCTAATAATGAAACATACACAATGCAACGTGTACTTGTAATTTTTTTCCCTACACAATAACTGTCTAAGAGCTCAACACAACAAACATCCAGTTTTTTGAAAATATTATATCTCGTCGAAACACATCCCACATTCTAGAAAACCCATATAAAATTGTGAGTTTTTAATTTTCTAACCTCAAATACCCTCTAGTATTGTCATCTATCTTCCTCTGAATGAATCATATTTTGTGTTATTAGTCCCATGGAAAGATGAGTAGAACCCAAGCATCATCCACAAATTTTGGGGAACGATTTCTAAAATCCTGACTGAACAAACAAATAATATAAAAATATATAAAGGACAAATGAGGGGAAAATGAGTGAAATATAATACAAATTCAATGATAAACATGAATATAGATACAATTCAAAATCTAGATAAAACACATATAATGATATCTAATAGAAATATTTTATGTACCCATCTATATTATATTATATAATCATGAATTTTATTCAAAACATCAGTTTCTTTCATATTGAGGATCATTCCTGGATTATATTTTTAGATATTTTGGATATAATACATACATTAAATTTCACATTCATATAGTGTAGATTCCAAAAAAACAGTATCCATTTCATTCAAAATATAAGTCTTTTCAAATGAAATATGTTTTCCTTGACATATATTCATGAAATTTAACATGGACTCGTTATATGTAATCCTGGTAAATATACCCTATAAGAAATTAGGAAAAAAGGTGGATTCTCAAAAAAAATATTATTAAGGTATATAAAAGTTAAAAAAAACACAGTAGTCCTCAATTAAATGTAATGTTGGAAATCATTTTCAAAATATATAAATGTCATCCATATATACATAATTTGTAAAATATGATAATCCAAAATGATTCCTAGAAAAAATAAAAATATAAGTAGAACTATAATGGTATTGTGGTGCATTACTTACATAATTCAGTAACCATCTCAGTAACCATAAAATTTGGAACCCTCACAAATACCTTACAATTTGTCTGACTGTCGTAGTTACACATGGAGTAAGCATATAGTTGACCAACAAAATACACATAACCAATGCATTATAGAGAGATATATGTAATAATATACATCATAAATCATTCCCACGAGACAAAAAATAATAATATGACATTAAAAATTGCATAAAATCAATGTTTTTATATTTTTTAAAATTTATTTTTAAAAGAGGATATTTAAATGATATTCTCTTTAAAAATATCATTTATTTGAAGTGATTCTTAATATAGGGTATGGAACATGTATAAAAACGGTAAATACACATAATTCCACAAAATATATAAAAATTTATCACACATTTAATATTAATAAATCCTAAATAAAGAAGTATAATGTAAACCCAAGGAATGGATATTGGGTTATAAATTCCCTTATCCCATTTTTTTTCTAACTTAATACTCATTAAAAACACCTATATAATGCATAAAAATGTGATATTAATATCGTAATGAATCATATTCATATTTATAACACCCTATATGTCCAATTAATAACATGATTTCTCCCTTTAATTAATATTTTTAATTCCTTCAATTTTTTGGGTACATTCATTAAATGATTTCCATGATCGGGTCATGAAGGATATTCTTTTTGAACAGAAGTTAAAATCTAGAATGGTAATGGAAAGATATTAACATATTAACAATACAATAAAAAATACAATTTTTCATCTTGAAATATTATATATGATGGTTCATAGGGTAAATCATTATTGATATTTGTTTAGGTCATTTTGGTGATTCTTCGATCACAAAGAACTCATTCTGTTTTATAAATTAATAACATGGGTAAAAAGTGATTCCAGAACCATATATAAGATAAAATACATGATTTATAATCCTTTTCAACCAAAAAATTTGTTTTATTACCAATATTGAATGATGTAAATGAAATTTAAATCACATCGTCTATGATGTCGGTAAATCGACCCATCATAAACGATGTTTTAATTTCATGAATATGTGGGAGATGAGATGAAGTATAATGGTGAGTGTTGCATAAATATGATGAAATACATAATATGTATGATACTAGATCATTTAATCCTCTTCGATAATGGGAGGTGATAATATAGAAAAATGGAAATGAAAATGAAAAGAAAAAAAGAAAACAGATGAAGAAGTTTACCTCTTCATTTGTTCATATTTAGATTCCTCTTAAGGACATTGGTTTTGGACTTTTGGTTAGAAAATAATCTATTGGAATTGGGTAGGAGACATGGGGGTGAAATTTTTCATAAATTATACAGTTCTCAAGATATAAGCGTTGTGAGAGATAGACGGTAATGAGGGTGATATTTATAGAGGAAGAGAGGATGTATTTAACATTATTTGAATCATTATTATATTATTATTTTTCAGGACTATGAATAGTCTTATTTAATGTGACAATAAATAGTAATTATGTTTTTTGCGTTCTAAACATGTTACATGTGATAAAAAGTGTATATAACTAATAATTAGAATATTTAGTATTTTACCATATTTCATTATTCATCAAAAAATCAATAATTTCCAAAAAAAAATACCCAAAAAAATCACCCTAACTATTTTTTCACATGTATAACTAAAATATAAACACCATTATTTGAAAATTGATTTCTAATTATTATTAATTTAATTTTAAAATAAAAAAACATTATTAAATAATGAAAAAATTTATTCATATTACTGCTTTTATATCACACTAAATAATTCAACAATAAGTTATTATCTTAATGATAATTGAAAATAAATGAATAATAAAAAAATGTATTCACTAGGGTCATATTTAAATTCATATTACTATTCATCTTGTTATGTTACTATTCACCAAAAAACATGTTGGTTCCCTCAAACTCCAAATAACATAATGAACACAATTATAGATGTTTGTTTTTCAAAATTCAAGGCATAGAAGCAACAATATTATGTTTACTGGCTAGTTATAATTATCTACATAAAACATAGTTTCATGCATTTCAATTTATTTTTATTAAACCATTGACTATTACATTATCCCCACATTCTAGAAATTTTTCCCTCTAAATTTTATTTACTCATTAAACACGTGAGGGTACCTTTTCCTAATAGCATTTTCATATTCCCATTCGGCATCTTGTACCACATGGTTTTACCATATAACCATTACCTGGTTAATTTCCTTATTCTGTAGTACTTGTTCCCTTCTTTCAAATATCTGAACTAGTTTATCTTCAAAAGAATGGTTCTCTTCCAACGAAACTGCTTTTGGGATCAAAACATGAGTTGAATCTAGCAGATAATTTCTCAACATCAAAACATGATAAACAATATCTACCTGAGATAAATTCGGTGGCATAGATACACTCTATGTGATTTTTCTAATAGTATCTAAAAGATCGTAATGTCCAATAAACCGTGGAGTTATAATTCATTTCTAAAAAAACACAAAAAACACTTCCATGGTGACATTATATAAAAAATGATCACCAACCTTAAAATAATAGTATTTACTTCTATTCTCTTCATAAATTTTCATTATTCTATGATTTTTATTTATGTGTTTCTGGATTATCTCCATTTCTCAGCCACATCCTCTACTAATTCTGTTCCCGTCAACTTCCTTTCCAAGTCTTCATCCCAACAAGTAAGAGTTCGACACAGCATCCCATACAATGCCTTAAAAGCTACCATCTATATAATGGAATGGAAAATATTTTCATATGAGAACACAACCAAATAATGATGATAATAACAACTTCCATGGTAGTCCATTAACCAAGAACGAATGATATCATTTAATGTCTGGATCATTCTTTCTGACTACCTATCTGATTGAGTATAAACAGTAGTAATAAAATTGAAAGATGTTCCCAATGACTTCTAAAGACTCTTCCAAAGGATTGAAGTAATCCTCTGATACTTGTTAGATACAATGAAAAGAGTAACCCCATGTAACAAAAAAATATCTTTGAGGTACATCCGATAATGCTGATCTGATGACATTGAATCATGAATAGAATGAAAATGGGAAGATTTTGATAGTTGAATAACAATAACCCAAACCGAATTGTAATCTAAAGAATCATTTGGTAGTCCAACAACAATGATCAGGGAAACATTCTCCGAAATCCACTCTAGAAATGGAAAAGGCTAAATCAACCCCTTCAATATCTTCCACTATACATTAACCTATTGACATTCCATTCATTTCATGGTAATTTCCACAATATAAATGTTCATTTCCATCGCACCAATTAGACCCCCGAAGGACTCTATATATTGTAGTACTTCCTAGATGAACTAATAAGGGTGAACTATGATCTTCACACAACAATTAATACTTCAAATTGGAGTCACAAGGCTTAGAAATTTTTTTTCCAAATATTGAAACTCAATATTTATCATGGAAATTCTATATACATTACAATTTTAACATATTATATGTTTTTCTATAGCTCATGGTCCTCTATATGTAATTGATTAATTCTGGATGATAACGATGATTAAACGGAATCCGGAAAACGATATAGGTATTTCCTTCCGCAACAACATATATCCCAGAATTCATCAGATCATTAATTAAGGGAAAATGTTCTAACGTAACATGGATAATAATGCATTTTTGTTTTGACTCAAGGAATCCACCAATTTTTATTGGTTTCCAAGAATTTAATTGATTGTGAAATCATAATCCTTTATCTGTTCAATCCATCTTCACTACATCATGGTTAGTTCCTTTTGTGTGAATATACACTTCACACTTTTATGGTCAGTATATATTTCATATTTGGATATATCAAAATTTATCCTCCAAATTTTGAAATAAGAAATCATAACATCCAATTATAAATCATTATTGGTATAATTTAACTCATGAGGTGTAGTTATATTAAAGCACAATCGATTACCTTATCATTTTGAATCAAAATAAATCCAATTTTCATCAATGAAGAATCATTGTACATGAAAGAATAACCATTTAAATAGGGAAAGGGAAATACTAGAGTATTCACCAATCTCATCTTCAGTTCCTAAAAATTATCATCACAATCCAATATCCAAATAAATTTAAACCCAATTCATGTTAACATAGATAGTGGGAACATTAACCTTGTAAAGTATTTCACAAATCATCAGTAATAACTTACTTATACAATAAAAATAAGAATATAAATAATATTTTTATGTATTTTTCATTTATCAACTACGTTTTTTTATGAATCAACTATTACTCCATCTCTATTTTCAATGTTCCCAAATAATCAATCTGTTGTAACCAAAAATAAAACATTCTAAATTTTCCCTGTAGTTTCTTCTTCTTTATGGTTTGATAAAGAACTGTTAGATGTTTTTCATGCTTCTATTCTCTCATAAAAAATCATATAATGTCATCAATAAACACAAACAAATATTTATTGAAACACTCATTGTATATTCAATTATAAAGATTCATGAATATTTGATGTGTATTAGTTAACCCAAAAAGCATAACAACAAATTCATATTGACCATATCTAGTAAGAAAATCTATTATCGGTATCTCCTCATCCTCCTTTACATAATGGTATTCAGATCTCATTTCAAACAAGGAAAAGTACTGTGCCCCCTGGAACTGATCAAACAAGTCATCAATATGAGGGAATTGATACAGTCTTTTACTATGACGTTATTAAAAGCTCAATAATCAATTCAATGTCTCATGAAACCATCTTTAATTTTACCAAAAAAATAGACGGACCCCATGGTGATGTTCAACGATGGATTAAGCCTTTATCAAGTAAATTATGAAATTGATTTTTCAATTAAATGTGTGAAATTTAATTCTTTCTATATGGATGTTTTGAAATTTTCTTATCGTCAAGAAGTAATTCAACTGTGAATTAGACATCCTGATTGGGTATCAAACTAGGTAACTCATCATGAAATACATTTAGGTATTTATTTTCTATTTCTACATCATTAATATGAATTTTTCCCTTGTATTCAAATGTATGGAAAAGATAACTATCATTTCCATCTTTGAACAGTTTCTCATATTCGTGGTATGTTGTCAATTGTTTGTTTTTCTCATATATAATAACTAATACTCTTTGTGAATTAAATCTTCTTATCATCTGATGTCAATTTAAACATATTATTCAGAAATAAAATATATTCCCAGAATGACATCATACTCTAATAAGGGATAAAACAACGGGGTTTGAAGGTAATGTCTTTCCAGATAACATAATATAAGGAATCTTATAATTCCCTTTTTCTAGAATATCTCCAATAGATATTTTTCAATATGTTATGATCTCATTTGTTCTGGTGATTATTCCAATTTACCTGAAAATTTATCAAAAATATAGTATTGTGTATGCTCAATATCAAACAAAAATTTAGATAAATCTCAATAAATAAATATTGTACCTCAAAAAAATCATTGTATGGCCCGACATCTGGTGATGTAGTCATAAAGGATCTCAATACTCCTTTCTGCTTATAGTTTGGCTTTTTTGAATCATTAAAATCTCTATTTTTTGGAAGACATTTTCATAATTACCAATCTCACCAAATTTAAAACTTTTAATAATTTATTTATATAGATTAGGGTTAAGATTATATTAATTATAATATCAGGATATAGGTCGGAACTAACGACAAATAAAACACATACCACATTTAGTAAGGTATTCCCCAGGGTGCTTCGTGCAACACCTTTCATAAACTAGAAATTGAATTTTCCTTCCATCATATTTCTATATTTCATTTTTACACATCTCTTCCTATATGGGCCTCTGAATCTCTTTATTTTAAATATACATATGATCATATGAAAATTACTTATATACCCTCTCAACACATCAGACATGTTTCTCATAAATTTTTAATTCATGGGATTCCAACAACTTTGATACTCTGGATTCAATAATGAGTAATATTAGGTTATTTTATTTACCAAGATCTAGAATAATTGTAGGAGAATATATCACTAGTCAGGGAATGTTATCTATATACATGGACAATGAATCTTCTTTCATTTCCTTCAATTCAAGGACTTTCTTCTTCTTCGTAAGATGCACCACCAAATGAAAATATTTTTCAAGGAAAATTCTTTACAATTCAGCCCACTCTATGGAATTAATATCTTCTCTATCAGTAGTATTATTTACCATTGAAACCCACTGAACAGCTTCACCTTCAAAAATATAAATGGAATTACATAATTTTGGATTAATAAAACATCCCATAATGTTGAATATCTTTGCAAGGGATTTAATCCATCCTTCATCCGCAACTGGGTTATATGATCCATTGAAAGCATGATGGTGTTGACTCATAAAATGTTATATTATTGTCATATTCCATTTTGGTACCTAGATTTTTTTTTCATTCATGGATGAAACAACCATTTTTGTGTTTGATAGCTGAGCCATTACGATCATAAACTACTTGGTACCAATCCCAGCCATTTTGGGCTACAGATTCAGAAGGATATCATTCTTTTTGGTTATATCCTCTTCAGCTTCTGTGTTTATTCTACATGAAACCATTCATAACATACTTATGTTAATCAATGAAATATGTTAATGTTTAAATTCTATAACATTTCAAATAAATCATAGACTAAAAATCATTAAACTTGTTCTATTAACATCACCATAACCTGTAACATTATCTAAACAATACTCTGATACCAACTAGAAGGACCCATCCTTATTGCATTATATAATCATGAATTTTTGTAAAAGTACTCAATTATTTAATGTTGAGGATATTTTTAGGTATTGTGTATTTTTTATTGCGATATAATATATACATTGCATTCCACATTAAAATAGAGCTAATACCATAAAAACAACACCCATTTCAGTCAATGTATAACTTTTTCAAATAAAACCTGATTTCATTGAGAAATATTAATGATTTTTAACATGGATTACTTCTATTTATTACAAAAACATATCAAATGTGAAAATAGTTTTAAAAAAGTGGATGTAAAAAACTCATCTCAAGGTATATAAAAACAAGGAAAAATATCAGTAATATGTTAATAATTATGATGTATGAAATTATTTTCAAAAGACATACAAGTCATCCATATATACATACTTTTTGGAAACATGATATTTACATAAGATTCCAACAAAACATAAGAACATATATAGAATCTGAATAGTATCATAGTGAATTAAATACATAATTTCGTTACCCACATGGCTACATTATAATTTTTAACCATCAAGATTACCTTTTAATTTGTGTAACCATCAAAATTACACTTGGAGTAAGAATATGGTAAACCTCAAACATACACAAACCCAATAGATTTGGGGGAGATATTTGTCCAAAAAATCATAATAAATAATGCAAAATAACTATAAAATTAACATTAAATATGAAAAATTTCATAGAAATATTTGTTTAGAATTTTTTTAAACTGATTTAAAAAAAGTATTTTTAATGTAAATACCCTAAAAAAATTTCAAATATTTGAATTGATACATAGTTGACTGAATGGAACATGTATATAAAATATTAATGCACATAATTAAAAATAATATAAACTATATTAATCACACTCACTATTTTAATACCACATAAATAATGAAGTATAATGTTAACCCGAAGGATAGAAATTGGGTTAAGAATTTCTTTACAATGGGTTTTTATTATTTGATAAACATTTAAACATCATGTATAATGGTTAAAATGGTAATATTAGTATCTTACTATAAAATATTAATTTTTATTTCTTCTTATATGACCATTTCATAAACATAATCCACCAATTAATTATTAATATTTTGTTCCTTTCATTGTTTTGGGTGTGTTCTTTACATGATTTCCATGATCAGCTCATGATATATATTCTTGTCTATTAGAAGTAAAAATACATGATTGGAATGGAATATCTTTTATATATATTTATATGATAAAATTTAAAATATATCATTTTTAATTCTTTCATGAGGATGGTTCATATGTTAAAACATTATTTCTATTTGTTTAGGTCATTTTAGAATATTCGTACATCCTAAGGAACTCATTTTGTTTAGAAATTAATAACTTGTGAACATAGTGATTCCAAAACCCTATATAAGATATATTACATTAATCATAATTTTTATCAAACATAAATTTCACGACCCACCCTTACCAAAAGAAGGAAACAGACAGCAGATTACTAGGCCCTTTATTCATTAAGTTGAAGGAGAGAAAATGACTCCATAAACCCGGCTTCAATAGGTCCTGGAGTGGTGACCAACACTAAAGGTATAGAATATCACACGAAATGGAAGGCATTACCCCTGTTATTTTTATTTGATCGAGATATAAGATAGTGACACCGACAATACCAAAGATGGAAGAATAGGTAAATCCAAAAGTAACCCATTCCCATATGCATGTTCAATAGTAAATGATACAAGCCACAAAAAATCAAAATGTAATGTAACAAGAAAAAAAGGAAACAACAACAGCAACTGCGCCAAGGCCCTAGCAACTACGGCCCCACATAGTCCCTGAAGTCCTCTTGGAAACCTGGAAGTTGTTTTATATACGTAGGGTGAGCATACAAGTATACCTAGTTGGGAAAGAAATCTCTCTTGAAAAAAGTGGGGAGGCATTCTAATGCCCCGTGGAAAAACAAGAGAACCCAATAACAATGCAAGGAAAACTATCCACCCAAGCCTCACCAAGGCACACATCCCAAATAACCCAAGTCAAGTAAAATATAGTAATAGCACATCATTATTTGGGTACCATGTTCCACTTTCCCAATGGTCATTGAAGAAATCATATGAATCGAACCAATCTCTCCATTCATACCACAATCCCACTGCCACACTCTACCCGCACACACTTGGGCCACAACCGCACATCCCGCCCACAGACTCCTGGGCCACAACCACCATGCATAACCACACCCACAATCACCTAGGTCCGAAAAACTACCGCCGCTCCCGAAGACACCTGGGCCTCATCTCGAAGACACTTGGGAAACATCCTGCCCGGAAACACCATATCCAGAACAACTACTGTCGCTCTCAAAGACACATGGGCCTCAACCCGAAGAAACTTCGGAAACAACCTACCCACAATCACCCGGTCCAACCACAAAAACTATGATTCCGAAACATTCTTTGGCTAATAATGAACATCAGGCCATCACAACCTTCCCAAAGTGTCTTGGGATATTCTGGAAAGGGAGCAGAAAAGGAGCTAATAACTAGACACTCATAAATGTGATGGGAAGAACACCATCCCCCATGAAATGGGGGTGTTTGGAACTAATGTTCTCAATATGGGTGGGGCACAAATAAGAATCTTAAAAGATATAGATATAGGTATGTTTAACAAGAACTCATCCCAGCTTAGGTTTTACAATGACCAACCTAAACACAAACAACCTTGAGACTATTCATTTGTAAGAAACACAACACTCACAACCAAGTCACAACTCATTCCCAAAATCAATTCCCCATTTAAATAATTTTAGTTTCATGTCCAATAAAATCCATTTATGTTAATTATGAACTACTGGGAAAATAACAGACATAACCACTAGTCAGGAAAAGAGAAACATTCAAGCAACAATTTAAGCATTCACACCTGGTTCTCTTGAAAAGTTACAACATAAAAGGAGATTATTGAGAACCCTAAATGTACTGTAACCAAAGAAAACCATGATACACTACCCCATGTCCCGAAAACTAGGAACCAATGATTTCCCAACAATAGAATATCCCACCAGAGTTCTTGTTACAGTAGAGAAAACACAAAACTTCAGATTCACAACCAACAACAGTACCACAACAGAGGATACCATCCTCTCCCACATTCCCCCAAAAGAATCTAGTAGGAAAAAAAATCAACTACTGAAAAAGAATATGGAAAATTCTAGGTTCAATCCCATCATTCATTAGTTTCTTCTTTCTGTTGATTAACCGGGTTGACCACATAAGGGTTGATGTTTACTAGGAATCCATTTAACCATCCAACTTTATGTGATTAACCAATTTTCCATGTTATAGTCATTTAATCACCATAGAATAAATGGTTCATTAGTTCTCATGTAAAGACCACCAATGGCCCAGAGTTTCAGTGAGCATATCCCAACAGTTCACAACATAATAATCAAGGAAGAGAAGAAAAAAAACAACAACACATCATTCACACCCCTTCCCTCCATTCATTAAACCATTTTTTATCTTCATTAATGTTTGGTTTCATCAATCACCATAGAAAAAATATTTTACCCACCCCTCATGATACACAGTAAAGAGAGACAGAGGAAAATCCTTACCCGGTTGATCAAGGATTAATGTTTTTCTTCGAGCGCCAAGAACAGGGGATGCACAGCTTATAGGGGAGGAATTCAGTGGACTATAATTGGTGTAGAATGCTCCAGTAGAGGCGCACCACAAGCCACAAGAAGAGAGGAAATCCAGGTGCACCAGGGAGAATACTGAAATCTATCTGATAAGAAAAAAGAAACTCTAGTAAGAGGTATAAAGAGAAGATCCTATATTTACAGGATATGGAATTTTAAACGCCTAGAAAGTCGGATCGCGGTTTCCTGCGCGAGTAGGTATTAACAAAAGATTTTATTAATGTGTTATTTAATACCCCCCCCCCCCCCCATCAGAGAGGTTTCTCGGGATTTTTAGGAATTAATTATGGGATTTAAATGGATTTTAAAAGAAAAATAATTAATTTCGGTCAAAAAAAATTTCATTGTGGGAGGGGGACTAGAAAAAGAAAATACAGGGATGGGTGATGACACAGTGCCACCATCATGGTGTCACCCTTATGGTGCCACCGTCAAGGTGCCACTGTTGTTTTGGAACATTATATTGGCATATTAATGGGCAATGAGGGTCTCATCCATTACATTAGATACCTCTCAAACTATTCTCTCCCTCGAGAATCAAAAGAAAACAAGAAGAAAAGAGAGGGTTCGAACTACCACCTCAAAATATACCTCTCAGAAATGAACCTCATCGTCATCTAGAAACAACTCTCCCTCAAGAAACCCGGAAACATAAAAGGGTCAAACTGCCCTGTTGTATGGGATGGGGATTCACTTACTCCGTGTCAATATACTATCTGCTTTGGGCGGCACTGACTCGCCCGAACTAGTTTAATCTCATCAACCTTAATGCGTCTTGATTAGAGATCAGGTCCTCCCCTCCCCATAGCCAGGACTTTTCACACACATTTAGAGAATAATGAAAACCAAATATTTCATATCCAACAAGGTAAATTGTTCCACCACAAAAAAGTACAAACAGAACAACAAAAAAATCAAAACAAATCTAGGTACTATATATGCATATGTTCTTCTCGTTCCAATGTACACTCTTCATGCCCACTGTGCCTCCACAACACCTGAACCAAGTGAATGGTTCATCCACGAAGAACCTTCTCTTCATGACCATTGATCATCAATAGTCTCTCTACGAGCATTGCATCATCCCCAATATCTAGATTTCCCCAGTCGAGGATGTGTGAATCATCATGTTGATATCATCGAAGCGGGGACACATGGAAAACTTCGTCCACCCTCTATAGCGGTGGCGACAATGCCAGTTGATAAGCCACCCCTCCGACCCACTATAGCACTTATAATGGCCCGAAAAACCTAGGGGAAAGCTTACTCCCTCTCCTGAACCTCCAAAGCCCATGCGAAGGGGAGACCTTCACGAATACATGGTCCCCAACTCCGAATTCCAAGGGTATCCTCTTGTTATCGGCATATCACTTCTGTCAGTCCTGATCCACCTTCATCCTATATCGTATAAGCAGGACCATATCTGTTATGCTCTGCATCATCTCCATGTAAAGAACACTTGTTTCCCCAATCTCAGTCCAGCACACAGTTGAGCTACACGGCCTTCCGTACAAAGCATCGAACAGAGCCATGACAATGGTAGAGTGATAGATATTATAGTAAGAAAACTCTACCAGAGGCATGTGTCATTCCCACGATCCCCCAAAATCCATAATACTTGCTCGTAGCATGTCCTCCAATGTCTGGATGGTGCACTCTGTTTGTCTGACTATTTGGGGGTGGAAAGCAGTGCTATGATGTAGTTGGGTGCCAAAAGCATGATCCAATCCCCTCCAGACTCATTAGGTAAACTGTCCATCCCTATCCGAGACTATATACAACAGAACTCCGTGCAACCTCACCACCTAATCCACATACCTCTGTGCTAAGGCATTTACTGCTCTCAACTCCTAGATTGCCAGAAACTGAGCTGATGACATCAACCATTACACCACTAGCCGGATTTCGTCACATCCTCCTTGAACCTTCGGTAGCCCCATAACAAAATTGATCGAGATATCATCCCACTTCCACTCGAAAACGTCTTATGGTTGCAAAAAGCCGCCTGGAACAATGTGTTAATCCTTCACCAACTGACACACTAGGCACCTTTTTATTAACTCTTCTACTGCCCGTTTCACCACGGGCCAACAAAAATATCTCCTCAGACCCTACTGCATCTTGGAAACTCCCAGGTGCACTACTAGGGGTGAGTTGTGGAATACTCTAAGAACACTCTCACACATCGCCTCTGGAACAAATCACTTTCCTCAAAAAAGCACCTGATTTTGACCATCCTCTGTCCACCCTTCCAGAGCATCACCTTGGTTAACCTGGTCATGAACCACTTCTCTTTCTATGTATCCCCACTGAGACTCCTCTACTTTCTATATTAGAGAATACTGCAATGTCATCTAATACGTCCAACCTCTTCCACCTTCCACCCTTGCATCTAGGTCCAAGGGAACAAACTCATCCATTGCCTTCCAAGCATCTGTCGACTCTCGAAACCCATCCTTCTGTGACTTCCTGTTCAAGGCATCATCCACCATATTCCACATTCCTATGTTGTTGGAAATCTCGAAGTCATATTCTTTAAAGAATTCCATACACCTTTGTTGTCGTAAGTTTAGGTCCCACTGGGAGAAGAAATACATAAAGATCATGTGATCGATGATGACCACGAATCGCTCCCTGAAGAGGTTGTGCCGCCAAAACTATAGGGAAAACATGACTTCCACAAGAACCAGATCATGGGTGGAATAGTTACACTCATGGGGGAGTAACTGCCTAGACCCATAGGAGATCACCCCTTGCCGCTGCATCAACACACATCTGAGGCCTTGACCTGAAGAATCACAGAACACCTCATACACCGCCCCTTCTACTGAAAACCTCAGCACTGGGGAACTAACAAACTTATCCTTCAGAAAAATGAAGGTTGCATCACACTGCTACTCCCACACGGATGCCTGGTCTTTCTTGGTCAAATCTGTCGAAGGTGATGCAACTCAGGAGAAGATGGGCACGAATCTCCGATAGTAAACTGCCATCCCAAGGAAACTACGAACCTCCACTACCTTCTATGGTGCTTCCCATGAAACAACCGCCTCGACATTCGATGGGTCAACTGTTATCCCCTGCTCGGACAAGACATGCCCAAGGAAGTTCACTTCTCGCATCCAGAACATGAACTTGGATAACTTCCCATAGAGTTGGTGTCGTCAGAGGACCTCTAAAATCGTTCTCAAGTGCTCCGCATGACCCTCCTCTGATCGTGAGTAGATCAAGATGTCTTCAATAAACACAACTACTAATCGGTCCAGATATTCCCGGAAGATAGAGTTAATTATCCCCATGAATTTTGCTGGAGAATTTGTGACGTTGAATGGAATAGCCACAAACTCAATGTGCCCATATCTGCACCTAAAGGCAGTCCTCAAGATTTCACCCTTCCTCACCCTTAGCTAGTGGTATCCTGATCATAGGTCAAAATTAGAGAACCACCCTTCTCCATTCATCAGGTCAAAGAGATCATCTATCCTCAGGAGGGGTAACATTTCTTGATCGTTACATGGTTCATTCTCCAGTAGTATATTTATTGCATGAGACCACCATATTCTTTCTTGGAGAATAAGATTGTAGTACCCCATGGCGACGCACTTTGTCGAACAAAACCCTTATTCATCAGATCGTCAATCAGAATCTGTAACTCCCGAAACTCAGAAGGTGCCATCCGATAGGGATCCATCAAAAAAGGACGAGCATCATGTAGCAGGTTTATCCCAAACTCGATATCACGTCGAGGGGGTAGAGTCGCTACTTCTTTAGGAAAGATGTCCATAAAGTCACTGATGATCCATATAACTTCCACCATCATTGAATCCACCGACTCCACTGATAGCTTGGACAACAAAGAGAGGAGGGGTTCCCCTCGCCTGCTACTTCCCTGGAAACTCTAATCACCGATGAAAGCCACTCGTCAGCCGCCCATGTATGAAAACAAAACCCTTCCTCGGAAGGATCCAATGACGACACATACAATGACCAACCATTCAATGACTAGGATGACATCGTATGGATATATATGCAATAGTATAATATTTCTGAATGAATGATGTGTCCCAATCATTAGTCCACATCCTCGACACACATACAACATGTCAGTCTGACCTCCGACTGGTGTGCTCAGCACTAGGGGCACTGGAAGTCTCTTAGCGTCTAGACCCAGAGCATGGTCCAGACTGGGTGTAATAAAGGAGTGTGAATCTCTTGTATCGAACAAAGAATATGCAAGGGTACTACAGTAGCTGATCATACATTGAATGAACTTTGGCCCGACTGGAACTGCTACCTCCGCGGCATGCAGCTTCCCACGCCAAGATCCTTTCCTCTCGGCTTTCGACCACCTCCCCGACCACGCCCGAGTCGAGGTCCCTGAGGAGCGCCCTGAGGTCGGCCTCCTCCTGCAATGTATGCCCTCGTTGGAGCAGGATCCCACTGCCCATGCTGTTACTGCCAAATGGGCCTTGCTGGGAAATACTACTGCTGAGGTGGGTGCTGGACCTGCCCACCGCCATCGTACCATGGCCTTTCCGGGAACTGATTCCAAAGGAGCACATGGCTTCCACAGATGAATCATCTCAGCTGTGATCCGGAATGAAAACAGCCACGGCCGGAAGGTCGGAACTTGAACTTATGAGGCCTACTCCCTGCTAGTTGAATCCTAGAGGGTCCTGATGCTGGAGGCCTCCTACTGGAAGCAATCCCCTTTGACGAGCCAAACTAGATTCCCTCTCGTGGCACACCTCCCATCGTGTGAATCCTTTCCACCACATCAGACATTTTCTGTACCTCCAAGTAGGTAGTTACGGTGAAGAGAGTTACATCATACTAAAGAGAAGGTCAAAGTTCATCCTCCAAACGTCTCACTCTAGATTCCTCATCTGGAAAGTGGTCGGGAGAAAAGTGAAGGAGATACATGATCCTGATCCCCAACTGTCTCACTAACATACTCCCCTGCTGGAGGGAGAGTAATTCCTGCCTCTTCTCAGCCTTCATCGTGGAAGAGAGGAATTCCGCCCAGAACATCTTCTTGAAGTCAGCCAACGTCACTTCAGTCTCTCTCTTCTCCCCAAGATAAGGAGTCCACCACTGATGCACTAGTACACGCATCTGTCTTACTGCCAGAGGAACCCAGTTCCCCGTTGGAGCCCGAATCAAGCTGAAGGCTATCACCAGCTCCTCTAGACAGCTCTCTATCTCCATATCTAAGATATTTCCTTCGTACTTCCTAAGGGTTTTTCGCTGTAAGGCTCGAAGTTTCTTCTGCCACAGATTATCCTCCTCCTCTCGGTCGGTCCAGTTCCAATCGGCCAAGTCAACCTCATGGGCCTCAATCGCCTGCACGAGTCTTGGTCACCTCCCAGGTGCCATATCTGCAAGGTAAACAAGGAATTCCTACGCCCGAATAGGGTAGAACATTTTTCTTAAATATTCATAGACTTTTTAATTGTTTTGACTCCCCAAGAAACCCATGAAACATAAGAACACAAGTCATTATGATTCATGTACCATTATTAGTGTCTCTAACCTACAATCAGTGCAGCGTCACTTGGTCGTTGGTTGGTCCAGATTCCTTGCATCGGATCATGGGGGGGCCTAAAATCCCGTGTCTTAGCCGGTCTTCCCTGGCCTAATTAACGCACCAAGGTTACCCAAAAATGTTTCCCTACCACCCCATGCAATCCTCAATGTGCCTAAATCCAAACTTTATCTACCTATCAACCTCCCTCTGATACCTTCTGTCATGACCTGCCTTCAACAAAAGAAGGTAAGGGATATCAGTTTTCCAGGACCATCCTTATTTAAGTTGAATCAGAGATAATGACCCCCCCCAAAACCCACCTTCAATAGGTCTCGGAGTGGCGACTAGCACCAATGGTATAGAATCTCACATGAAATGGAAGGCATTACACTTTTTTATTGGATAGATAGATAAGATAGTGACCCCAACAATACCAAAGATGAAAGTAATGGTAAAGAAAAAATTAACCCATATACATATGCATGTTCAAGAATAAATGATACATGAAAAAAACTCTAATGGTAATGTACAAAGAAAAAAAGGAAAGAACAACAACAACTACCCCAAGGTCCGAGCTAGTACAGTCCCACATGATCCCTGAAGTCCACCTGCAAACCTGGAAGACGTTTTATATACATAGGGTGAGCATACAAGTATACATAGTAAGGAAAAAAACAAAAGCTCATGTGTACAAGTGGGGAGGAATTCTAATGCTCCTTGGAGAAAGGAGAGAACCGAAGTACCTAGTAAGGAAAACTATCCACCCAAGCCTCACCAAGGCACAACCCCCAAATAACGCAAGTCAAGTAAAATATAGTAATAGCACATCGATATTTGGGTAACCCGTGCCACTTTACCACTGTTTATTGATGAAATCCTACACATATAAACAATACCTCAATTCGTACTACAATCCCACTACCACACCCCAACCGCACACACCTGGGT
Source organism: Viscum album (assembly GCA_963277665.1). Taxonomy (NCBI): domain Eukaryota; kingdom Viridiplantae; phylum Streptophyta; class Magnoliopsida; order Santalales; family Viscaceae; genus Viscum; species Viscum album. Next base: position 1,012,618,393 of record OY728157.1, read on the forward strand.
CACAACTGCACATCCTGCCCACAGACACTTGGTCCACAACTGCCACTCATAACCATACCCACAAACACCTGGGTTAGAACAACTACTGTCGTGACCGAAGACACCTAGGAATCATCACGAAGATAGTTGGGAAACAACCTACCCACAAACACCTGGGACATAACAACTATTGTCGCGCCCGAAGACACCTGGGCCTCATCCCGAAGACACTTGGGAAACAACTTTCTTGCAAAGACCCGGGCCAACCACCACAACTACCCTTCCCGAAGATTCATAGGAATATAATGGACCTCAAGCTGTAGAGACACAAATCATGACATCCATGGATATTACATAAATTTTATGAAATACTTAATACATAACAAAAACAAACACCGAAGGACCATAATAGTTTAGTGTCTTTGTAAACTTGGAACATAATCTTCTAATCGTGGTGAAAGATATTCATCATCTCCCATAAAGATCTTCCCCTTTTTTTCTTACCTAATACTTTTCAATATGTCCTGGAGAAAATAAAATATATAAAGAGTGATCTCAAAACATATAAAGGGTAAGCATGGAAAAAATGTAACAAACCATATACATTTGAACATAAAAAATGAACATAATGTTTAAACATCGAAATCTTGAGCAATGACATAAAACATGGCAGTGTGTAAGGCATAGAACATAATAGAACCTAATTCATGATAAAATTTCTTGGAAATTAAACATGTAGTTGTGGAAAAACATAAATCATGTGATATTATTTCCACAGTAGCCAAGGCATTGCTTCAAAAACCATCTTAGTGGACAATTTCTCTTTCTGAATCGAGTTCACTCCTTGTTTCATTCCTGTAACACTGAACTAGATTAAATTACCATTCCAGCCATGTCTATCTCATGAGATATAAATCTTTACCCAATGCATTATAGGGATATATAGTTCCCACCAATCTCATAATGAAATCATTCTTACTTGTTCCACAAAAGAAACATAAATCATTCTTCATAACCCAAATAATAAAATGGGTTTCAGAAACATCATCCCATCAACACATAATACATATAAAACAAATGGATATCATTTCATCATAGGAAAAATCACACAATGTAAATAATAGAGACATTATAATTGAAACATAAACATGATAAATAATTTTATCTTAGATGGAATCTTGTTTTGATAAAACACTAGAAATGACTTCATGAGGAAAATATCATTTCTTCTTCAAAATCATTTTATTTTCTCAAAATGCCATTCAATTTTAAAAGAAATGGATTTTGTTGAAAATAATCATAAAATAATGTAGAGTAATATTCATGAAAATAAGGCGTTTTAAAACCTTAAAAATCTAATCATTCCATCTATGTTAAAAAAAATTCTCCTCGTAATTTTGTCGGAAGAGTCAAAAAGTACATCGTATGGTAAACAAAAGAAAGATTCCTTCCAAACCATGTGGTAACATTTACAAAAGGGTAAAAAGGAATTTAAACATACATGGAAGAATACTAATAACTTCATGAAAACATTTTTAGAAAACATGGAAATTGATGATAAACATAACCCCACTAAATACTTAATAATTAACAATCTCAGATAAGAATGAGATTGGAATAATTATCTCTTACCTTAGGTCTGATATGCTTCATACGTATCCGAACCTCCTATATAATGATTAAAATAATGTCATTGACATATTACATAATCATATTCATTGTTATGATATCATATATGGTTTACTTATGACTTTATATTACCTGTTATTTTGTAAATTCCATGTTAATGCAGCATTTTGGGTAAAACAATTTCATTTATCGAACGTGTTTTGACTTGTTGTTCTTGATATTATTACCTATATCATGATTTACATAATTATAGAATGTAAAACATGATTTATTTATATATAGTATATATTCATAATATAAATATATATATATATATATGATTGATCGATAAATGGAATGAAATACACCATTCATGGAGATGGTAGGTCGTACGTACGCATGAACGCTATTTTAGTTTCCTTATTGAATTGATTGGAATTAAGTAGATTAAAAACATCTATATGTACATAAATATAGTATCTTTATTATGTCATATATTTCACTATTATTCATTATATATAATTTATGAATGGTTAACATGGAGAATTAATCTCATCGCATCGTGGAGACGGTTGTCCGTACGTACGCATGAGCGATGATATCATCACCATGATCGTGTAATTGTATTAAAGTGTATGTATAATATCTCATAATCAATATCACTTCAAAATAATCATATATAGTTATTTATTAACGCCATTATACCCATCCAAGTAAGGTGGTGGTCGAAAACAGATTACACCCCAACGTGGAGACGGTATTCCGAACATACGCACACACAGTGATTTCATTTTCCGAATGATGGATAAAAGGTGAAATAGGGTTGTTTCATATTTATAATAACATATAAGTATATAATTAATACTTATTTTATTACATTATAATGAAAAAAATAAACAAAATGAAGTAGAATAAGAAAGAAACATGAAAGAGTCGGTATAAGTTATTACCTCTTCCTCGACACACCTCCTATAAACTTCTTCTTAGGGCTCTACAGATGGACTTTTGAGAAGACCTGAACCTTAGTGATGTAACTATAGTGGTTGAGAAGAGTAATTGACTGGGTTTGGCAGAGAATTATGGCTCAAAATGGTGTGAAGAGAAGAGGCAAGGGGGGCCCTTTTTATAAGGTAGGAGAGGGGCACCTTTGGAAAAACATAAAATATTATTTTATAATAAAGATATATTCATTTTATAATAGCTCCAAATTGATTTATTTCATAGCTAAAGTAGTTATGGGTCGAAATACTCTCAACAAATAGGTTGTAGAAACGTTTAGGTTACTATTTTATCCTCATCATTTAGATATAACTTTAAGTTAAATAATTAATCTTTTAACGTGTCTTTTTGTTTTCTTAAAATATATGGTTAATAAACATACTATAAAACTCTAAACGAACCCCAAGTGGTTAATTATTAATATATATAACATTATATATGTCATTTGGATGAACCATGGTTTTTTAGGAATAAAATAACAATTAATAATATAATATTTGTTTTCAAAACTATTTTATGTCAATTTTGACACTATTTGGTAATTGATTTTTCTAAAAAACGCAACAGCTTGATTAGTTTGATCAAAGTTAATTTAATCAATACTGATATGTCATATTGACCTATAAAATTAATTTAATTCTTTAAAAGTTTCAAATAACATTTCTTAGGGTATTTATAATACCAATTATGTTAATATTTCATTAATAAGATAATAATTGCATCATCATTGTGTCAGAAATAAATTAAATTATTTAGTATATAAAAATTATAAATCAAATACCATTATGTTGGAAATATCATTAGATTTCTAATGAATTTGTTTAGTAGAATTTATCTTATGTATTACCCTATATTAAAAATGTTTTAACAAATAAACGTTCATTTCAACCTTTTAAACTCTTCTTTAAATAAATAAATAATAAGTGTACTAATATAATACATGTAGACCTAAATGGTAATATTTTAATCCTAAGGTTGTTTTTGGTCGAATTACACTTATCCAATAGAATTAGTACATGTGTTAGGGTAATAGTAATATCAATTTTACCCTTAATTGCACTATTTACTTTAAATCATGTTAAAGTAAATTAAAAAGTTAATATTCAACAAAAATTATTTTTATCTTATTGAACCACATTTTACATACTGATATCAACTGTGTCACTCAGATTTTTGAAATTCCACTCACAGAAGGGGTAAAATTATGTTTTATGTAAATTTTCAAATTCACCTAGGAGGTGGGGAAAAGACGGTCATAAGTTAAATAAAATTTTTATATATCTAAAATTATTATAAAATAACTCCAATTAATTACATTTAACATATATAAGTAATATTTATCAATTTTGACCTTAAAAATTTTAAATAAAATAAATAATTATATATATATATAAATTCGGTTTTTAAATAGTAACCTAGTGTTTTCACTAGTCATTAAAAATTGAATGTTTTTAGAAAAATACCAAAATTTCTCCCTAGGATAATTTCGATATTTTGAATCAAAAAATGAAGTCCATTTTGAATGATAAAATTTATTAAATTTCAAAAAGTGCGTAATACTATTCATAACGGCTAGTTTATATAATATTTTAATAACATATCGTTGTTTAGTGAAACTTGGTATTGTGTACAATACACCCTATCATGGATGGTCACACTTTAGTGTAATGAAAGCCAAGTCAGGGATGTGTGTAGTGCAAGATCCTTTTGTTGTAATATAAATCAAAAGACATCAATGGAATTAAAAATAATATTTTTCATAAAATCTTTGGGTGTTACATTCTACCCCACTTAAAATGAATTTCCCCCTTGAAATTTGTCGGGGTTATAAATGGTTTACTACTTGAAAGTTTTAATAGAAACCCACATTATAAAAATGAATACCAAACCTAATCTTTAAAAACTAAAGTATGAAATGTAACAGTTACTCAAATTAACTAATCACAGGGTTTCCACATAGGAGAACATATGTGAAAATATGGATATGGAAGAGAAATCTAACCATCATATTCTGATGGAGAGTGATAGAGAACATGGCTATAAGAAAGATAACAATCACGTATCCATAAAATTGTGATGATCTAAGGTACCATCTGATTCATTGGATATAAGGGCACTAGGAAAACATTTTTGGTTTTCAATATCATTTCCCTAAAGTAGAATAATTTTAATTAGACGTAATACTTACTTTTTTCGGTATAATCTCACCATTTTTCGTGCCTTGAACAATTTCCTCTTCATCTATTAAATAAATGTTGTTGAATTTTCCATTCGTGATGTTTTAGCAGATCAGGTGATAGAATGATTGGTCATTCCATATGTCTCAAACAAAAGGTTAGAAAAAGTTATCAATTATACATAAGTCCATCTATGGTGAGGTTAATCGTATATGTATTCTAAAATCGACTTATACATCATGTATCATACTATTTAATATATTAAAACTCATTTCAACTAACCAGGTACTTCCTATAGGCCAGTGGTAGGCGATAACGTCCTATCGCACTTCAGTTGTGGGTTCGATTCTCATAGCCTTGTCCAACGTGATGGGTTATCACCCATCGTGTAGGTTGTCCTTTTTCTATAAATACATTCTAATATCTAAAAAATTTCTAGCCTTAAACAATACTGACTTATGGCCAACATAATCCATTCCAATCATTAGACTTATCAAAAATACTTCTATCAATGATCATAGTATAAAGAAAACAATTACTAGAAATGTCATCTCCTAAGAATGTGAATACCATCATTTATCCCCCATATATCATATGATATATCTTTTGGAAAAATTAAAAACATGTGAATACCTTAATCATGTATTCTATTGAAAAATTAATACACATTGAGCTGTATTGAAAACATGAATGCTGTAAAATGTTAACTCTTTCCACATACCAAAATCCAAAAATTCTATATACTCAAACCATGATATAACCATGTCCTTATGTATTTCATAAACTCATGAATACTATCAAACATTTAATTTTCTCCTTATCCCTTCATTATGAGGATATCATCCGTATTCCAAAATATTTGAATCGCTTTTCATGGTTACCAGTACCATATAATTATTGAAAACCACAATAAATCAATACAGAGACATTACAATATTCCACAGTACTCTAAATTTGATTCCACAACATTATTTTGGAATCCTATTATATAAACACATAATCATTCCACTATATCGTTCCCATACTCAAAATCTCCAATAGTGATCACATGTGAATTTTATTTGTCCTTTACCTTAAGGGTTTTCTCACGTAGATCATCATTAACCCTTGGATTAGGTCATTGATTAGAATAATACCCTATACATTCCACATATGAAACATTTAATCATTTTTGATGTCGTAGTAATACCATTTTTCTTGTCCATGGTGTTAACTGAACCTTTTCCTTTTAACTTACAAGATTTGTGTCCTTTTTTCTACACTGAAATCATCTTCCTATTCTTTTGAAACATTCTCCCTAAAGCCTCTTCCCATATGATTTAGATGAGAGAAATTGAACTTTCGTTCCTCTATGATCATCATGAAACTCCATTTTTCTGTTATTACCTGATTCGGGAAACATACCAAAGTTGAGATTATTGATCAAATTATGAGATTGCTGATTGGGTATAATAACGATATGTGGACTTCCAGATCCAATTTCATTTATTTTCTCATGAAGAATATCATTCAATTGTCCATCATATCCTCCATTATCGTGAATCTTTTTATTTCCAACCATTTTCTAAAACCCAAAAAGAATAGTTTGAGAGGCAAAAATCATAATCAAGGGGGAGTAACTTCAATATCTATCATCTTATGTTTAATTATAATATTGTTACCATAATTATAGTACTATAACATATACGTCTCCCTAACCTTAAATACATCCCTAGACATACCATAGAAATATCTCTAGGGATCTCAATAAAGTACTCGCATCCTAGTTTCCAATGGTTGAGTAAAAAGACCTATAATACCAACTGTAGAGACCCAAATCTTGATGTACATGGACATTACATTACTTTTATGGAATACTAAATACATAACAAAAACAAACACTGAAGAACCATAATAGTTTAGTGTATTTGGAAACTCGAAAATTAATCTTCTAATTGTGGTAAAAGATCTTTATCATCTCCCATAAAGATCATCCCCTTTGTTTTTATTACCTAATACCTTTCGTTATGTCCTGGAGAAAAGAAAACATATAAAGGGTGAGCTCAAATTCTCAGTAAGGGTAAACATGGAGAAAATAAAACAAACCATATAACATTGAACATAAAAATAGGAACATAATGTTGAAACATAGAAATCTTGAGCAATGACATAAAACATGGCAGTGCGTAAGGCATAGATCATAATAGAACATACATCATGATAAAATATCTTGGAAATAAAAATTTTTATTTTGGAAAAACATTAAGCACATGATATTATTTCCAGTGTAGCCAATGCATTGCTACCAAGACCATCTTAGTGGACAAAGTCCCTTTCTGAATCGAGTTCACTCCTCGTTTCAGTCCTGTTACACCGAACTGGATTAACTTACCTTTCTAGCCATGTCTATCTAATGAAATATAAATCTTTACCCAATGCATTTGTGGGAGATATAGGTCCCACCCATCTCATAATGAAATCATTCTTACATGTGCCACAAAATAAACATAAATCATTCATCATAACCCAACGAATAATATGGGTTTCATAAACATCATCCAATCATCAAATAATCCATATAAAAAAAGGATAAAATTTAATCATAGAAAAATCACACCATGTAAATAATAGGGACAATATACTTGAAACATAAACATGATAAATAACGTCATCTTAGTTGGAAAATTGTTTTGGTAAAACACATGAATGTATTCTTGAGGAAACCATCCTTTCTTCTTCAAAATCATTTTCTTTTCACAAAATTCCATTCAATTTTAAAAGAGAAGGATTTTTTTGAAAATAATAATGAAGTCATGTAGTTTATGCTTCATGAAAATATGTTGTTATAAAACTGTAAAAATCCATTCACGCCGTAAATGTTAAAAAAACATTATTCTCGTACTTTTATCGGAAAAGTCAAAAAGTACATTGTAATGAAAAAAAAGAAAGATTCCTTCCAAACCATGTTGTAAAAGTCATAAAAGGGTAAAAATGACTTCAAACAAACATGGAAGAATACTAAACATTTTATGAAAACATTTTTAGAAAACATGTATATGGATGATAAACATAACCCCAATAAATACTTACGAATAAACAATCTCAGATAAAAATGAGATTGGAATAATTATCACTTACCTTAGGTCCGATAAGCTTCGTACGTATCCGAAACTCCTATATAATGATTTAAATAACGTCATTGAGTTATTACAGAATCATAGTTATTTTTATGATATCATATATGGTTCACTTATGACTTTATATTTCCCGTTCTTTTGTAAATTCTTTGTTAAAGCAGCATTTTGGGTAAAATCGTTTCATTTATCGTATGTGTTTTGACTTGTTGTTCTTGATATTATTACTTATACCCTGATTTACATAATTCTAGAATGTAAAAAATGATTTGTATATATAATATATATTCCTTATGTACATATACATATGATAGATCGATAAATAGAATGAAAGACACCATTCATGGAGACGATAGGCCGTACGTACGCATGAATGTTGTTTTCGTTTCCTTATTGAATTGAATGAAATTAAGTAGATGACAAAAAATTTTATATACAAAAATACAATATCATTATCATTTAATATATTTAATTATTATTCATTATATATACTTTATGAATGGTTAACATGGAGAATGAATCTTATCGCATCGTGGAGACGGTCGTCCGTACGTACGCATGAGCGATGATATCATTCCCATGATCGTGTAATTGTATTAGAGTTTATGTATAATATTTCAGAATCAATATCACTTGAAAATAATCATATATAGTAATTATTTACACCATTATACCCATCAATTTATGGTGGTAGTCAAAAACAGGTTACACCATGGCCTGGAGACGGTATTCCGTACGTACCCACATGCGGTGATTTCATTTTCCGTATGATGGATAGAAGGTGAAATAGGTTTGTTTCATATTTATATCAAATTATCAGTATATAATTAATATTGATATTATTACTTTATAATGAAACAACTAAATAAGCAGAAGTAGAAGAAGAATGAAAAATAAAAGAGTCGGTAGAATAGATTACCTCTTCCTTTACGCACCACCTTTAAAATTTTTCTTAGGGAAATAGATTTGGTCTTTTGAGAAGACCAGAACCTCTATGATGTAACTAGAGATGTTTAGAAGAGTAATTGGTAGGGTTTTTCTGGGCTTTATTGCTGAAAAGGGTGTGAAAAAAGAGGGAAGGGGTGCCCTTTTTTTAAGGGAGGAGAGGGGAACCTTTTGAAAAACATAAAATATTATTTTACAATAAAGTCATATTCATTTTATAATAGCTCGAAATTGATTTATTTGTATGAAAAAGTGGATATGAGTCGTAATCCTTTCAAAAAATATGTTTTAGACAAGTTTAGGTTACTATTTTATACTTATCATTTAGATTTAACTATAAGTTAAATAATTTACCTTTTACCATTTTTTTTGTTTTCTTACACTATATGGTTAATAAACATAACATGACTATCCAAAAGAACCCCAAGTGGTTCATTATTAATATATATAACCTTATATAAGTCATTTGGCCAATCCTTGGATCTTTAGGAATAAAATAACAATTAATAATATAATATTTGATTTTGAAACTATTTTATGTCAATTTTGACAATTTGGAAATTGATTTTTCTATAAATCATAATAGCATTATTAGTTAGATAAAAGTTATTTAAATCAATACTAATATGTTATATTAATCTATAAAATTAATTTAATTCTTAAATAGTCTCAAATTACATTTATTTGAGTATTTATAACACTAATTCTGTTAACATTTCATTAAAAAGAGAATTACTGCATCATCATTGTGTCCTAAATAAATTAAATTATATAATGTCTAAAAATTATAAAGAAAATACGATTATGTAGGAAATCCTTTTATATTTCTGTTGAATATTTATAATAAAATTTATCTTATATGTAAAACTATATTAAAAATGTTTTAATTAATAAACATTGATTTTATCCTTTTAAACTCTTCTTTAAATAAAATAATAATAAGTGTCCTAATCTAATCCATGTGGACCTAAAAGGTAATATTTTATACCTAAGGTAGTTTTTGGTCGAATTAAACTTATCCAATAGAATTAGTACATGTGTTAGTATAATAGTAATATCATTTTTACCCTTAATCATCCTATTTACTTTTAACCGTGGTAAATAAAAGTAAAAAGTTACAATTCACCAATAATTATTTTTATCTTATTGAATGAAATTTTACTTACTGATAAAAATTACATCTCTCATATTTTTGAAATTCCACTCACAGAAGCGGTAAAATTATTTTTTATGTAAATTTGCAAATTCTCTTAGGAGGTGGGTTAAAGACGGTCAAAAGTTCAATAAAATTTTTATATATCTAAAATTATTATAAAATGACTCCAATGAATTAAATTGGACATATATAGGTATTATATATCAATTATGACCTAAAATAAAATTAAAGAAAATAAATAATTATTTATATAAAAAGTTGGTTTTTAAATAGTAACCCATTATTTTCACTATTCATCAAAAATTGAATGTTTTCAGAAAAATACCAAAATTTCACCCTTGGCTAATTTCGATATTCTAAATCCAAAAATGAATTCCATATTTAATGATAAAATTTATAAAATTTCAAAAAGTGGGTATTACTATTCATAACAGCTAGTTTATATAATATTTTAATAATATATCGTAGTTTAGTTAAACTCGGTATTGCATACAATACACGCTATCATGGAAGGTCACGATTGAGTGTAATGAAATCCAAGTTAGGGATGCGTGTAGTGCAAGATCCTTTTTTGTAGCGTACAACACAAGACATCAATGAAAATAAAAAGAATATTTTTCATAAAATCTCTGGGTGTTACATTCTACCCCCCTTAAAATGAATTTCGCCCTCAAAATTCGTCGTGGTTATAAATAGATTACTACTAGAATTATTAAATAGAAACCCACATCATAAAAACGAATACCAAAACATATCTTTAAAAACTAATGTATGAAATGTAACGGTTACCCAAATTTACTAATCACCGGGTTTCCACATAAGAGAACATAGGTGAAAATATAGATATGGAAGAGAAATCTAACCATCGTGTTCTGATGGAGAGTGTTAGAGAACATCGACATGAAAAAGACAAAAATCACAAATCCATAAATTTGTGATGATCAAAGGTACCATCCGATTCATCAGAAATAAAGGCACTAGGACAACATTTTTGGTTTTCAAGATCATTTCCCTAAAGTTGATGAATTTCAATTATAAGAAATACTTAATTTTTTCGGAATAATCTCACCATTCTTCATGCCTTGAAATATGTAAACTTCATATTTTAAAGAAATGAGATTAAATTTTCCATTTGTGATGTGTTAGCAGATCATGTGATAGAATCATGGGTCATTCCATATTTTTCAAACAAAAGGATATCAATAGTTTTCAAATATACATAAGTCCAACTATGGTTAGGTTAAATGTATATGGTTCCTAAAATTGAATTATACTTCATATATAATAATTATTAATATAATAAAACTAGTTTCAACTAACCACAGACTTCCTGTAGACCAGTGGTAGGTGATAAAGACTTGTCGCACTTCTGTTGTGGGTTCAATTCCTACAGCCTTGTCTAACGCGACGGGTTGTCGCCCATCCTGCAGGTTGTCATTTTTCTAAAACTACATTATAATATCGAAAAAAGTTATATCCCTTAACAATACTTACTTATGTCCAACATAATCCATTCCAATATTTAGGCTTATCAATAATACTTATGTCCACGCTCATAGTATAAAGAAAACAATTACTAGAAATGTCATCTCCTGAGTATGTGAATACCATCATTTATCCCCCATATATCATACGATATAACTTTTTGGTCAAATTAAAGACATTTGAATACCTTAATCATGTATTATCTTGAAAAATGAATACCCATTGAACCATAGTGAAAACATTAATGCTTTCAAAAGATAACTATTTCCACATTCCAAAATCCAAAAATTCTATATACTCAAACCATGATATAATCGTGTCCTTTTATTAGTCGGGAGCTCATAAATACCATCAAACATTTAATTTTCTCCTTATCCATTCATTATGTGCATATCATCCGATTTCCAAAATATTTGAATCACTTTTCATGGTTATCGGTACCATATAATTATCAAAATCCACCATAAACCATTACAGAGATATTCTAATATTCAACAGTACTATAAATTAAATTCCACCACATTATATTGGAATCCTGTTACATAAAAACATAATCCTTCCACTACATCGTTGTCATACTTAACATCTCCAATAGTGATCTCAAGTGACTTCCCTTTGTCATTTCCCTTAAAAGGTTTCTCACGTCGATCATCATTAGCCCTTGAAATAGGGAATTGATTAGCATAATTCCCCATACATTCCACATTTAAAACATTTAATCATTGTTGATGTCGTAGCAATACCATAATCCTTGTCCATGGTGATAACTAAACCTTTTCATTTTCACTTACTATATTTGTGTCCTTTTTTCCGCACCAAAATAATCATCGAGATCCTTTGAAACATTCTCCATGAAGCCTCTTTCCACATGATTTACATGAGGGAAATTGAACATTCTTCCATCTATGATCATCATGAATCTCCACCTTTATCTTATTAGCTGAGTCGGTAAACATACCAAAGATGAGATTATTGATCATATTATGAGATTGATGATTGGGAAAAATTATGATATTTGGACTTCCAGATCCAATTTCATTTTGTTTCTCATGAATAATATCATTTCATTGTCCATCATATCCTCTATTATCAGGAATCTTCTTGTTTCCAGCCAATTTCTAAAACCCAAAAAGAATAGTGTGAGAGGACAAAATCATAATCAAGGGGGAGTAACTTTAATATCTATCATCTTAGGTTTAATTATAATATCATTACCATAATACGAGGACTATAACGTATACTTATAATTAACCTTAGTGACATCCCTAGAATATCTATAGGGATCTCACTAAAGTTCTCGATTCCCTGTTTCCAAAGGTTGACTGAACCGACCTTTGATACCAACTGTAGAGACCCAATGCTTGAAATACATGGACATTATATTTCTTTTACGGAATACTTAATACATAACAAAAAAACACTAAAGGACCGTAATAGTTTAGTGTCTTTGGAAACACAGAACATAATCTTCTAATCATGTTGAAAGATCTTCATCATCTCCCATTAAGATCTTCCCCTTTTGTTTTCTTACCTAAATCCTTTCATTATGTCTTGGGGAGAATAAATCTTATAAAGGGTGAGCTCAAATGATCAGTAAGGGTATGAATGGAGAAAATAAAACAAACCATATACATTTGAACATAAAAACGCGAACATAATGTTTAATCATCGAAATCTTGAGCAATGACAAAATACATGGCAGTGCATAAGTCATTGATCATAATAGAACATTAATCATGATAAAATATCTTGGAAATAAGACATGTAATTGTGAAAAAACATTAATCTCAAGATATGATTTCAATAGTAGGCAAGGAATTGCTGCCAAGACCATCTTAGTGGACAATTTCCCTTTCTGAATCGAGCTCACTCCTTTTTTCACTCCTGTAACATTGAACCATATTAACTTAACGTTCCAGCCATGTCTATCTCATTAGATATAAATCTTTACCCAATGCATTGGATGGAGATATAGGTCCCACCCATCTCATAATGAAATCATTATTACTTGTTCCACAAAATAAACATAAATCATTCATAATTACCAAAAGAAAAAATTGGGTTTCATAAACATTATCCCATCAACAAATAATACATATAAAACAAATGGATATCATTTCATCATAGGAAAAATCACACCATGTAAAAAATAGAGACATTATACTTGAAATATAAACATGATAAATAATGTCATCTTAGATGGAAAATAGTTTTGATAAAACACATGAAATGAATTCTTGAGGAAAATATCATTTCTTCTTAAAAATCATATTCTTTTCACCAATTGACATTCAATTTTAAAAGAAAAGTATTTTGATGAAAATAATCATAAAGTCATGTAGAGTAAGATTCATGAAAATAATGCGTTATAAAACTGTACAAATCCGTTCACGCCGTATAAGGTAAAAAAACATTCTCCTCGTATTTTTCTCTGAAAAGTCAAAAAGTACGTCATATGGTAAACAAAAGAACGATTCATTCCAAACAATGTGGTAAAATTCATAAAAGGGTAAAAATTACATTAAACGTATATAGAAGAATACTAGACATTATATTAAAACATTTTTAGAAAACATGGACATGGATAATAAACATAACCCCAATAAAAATACTTCTGAATAAACAATCTCGTATTAGAATGAGATTGTAATAATTATCCCTTAACGTAGGTTTGATATGCTTCGTACGTATCAGAACCTCTTGTATAATGATTTAAATAATGTCATTGACTTATTACATAATCATATTCATTGTTATGATATCATATATGGTTCACTTATGACTTTTATTACCGGTTCGTTTGTAAATTCTATGTCAAAGCAGCGTTTTGGGTAAAATCGTTTCATTTCTTGTACGTGTTTTGACTTATTGTTCTTGATATTATTACCTATATCCTGATTAACTAAATTAGAGAATGTAAAACATGATTTATATAATTAATATATATTTATCATAAACATATATATATATATGATAGATCGATAAATGGAATGAAATACACCATTCATGGAGACGGTAGGCCGTACGTACGCATGAAGGTGGTTTTTGATTCCTTATTGAATTGAATGGAATTAAGCAGATGAAAAACATCTATATATACATAAATCCAATATCATTATTATGTCATAGATTTCATTATTATTCGTTATATATACATTATGAATGGTTAACATGGAGAATGAATCTCATTGGGTTGTGGAGACGGTAGTCCATACATACGCATAATCGATGATATCATTCCCATTATCGTGTAATTTTATTGAAGTGTATGTATAATATTTCAGAATAAATATAACATTAAAATAATAATACATAGTTATTTATTTATACCATTTTACCCATCCAAGGTGAAATAGGTTTATTTAATATTTATAATAACATATCATTATATAATTAATTTTGATGTTATTACTTTATAATGAAACAATTAAATAAGCAGAAGTAGAAGAAGAATGTAACTTGAAATAGTCGGTAGAAGTGATTACCTCTTCCTCGACGCACCTCCTTTAAACTTCTACATATGGAACTAGTGGTGGTCTTTTGAGAAGACCAGAACCACTATGATCTAACTAGAGAAATTTAAAAGATTAATTGGTAGGGGTTGGACGAGCTTTAGGGCTCAAAAGGGGGTAAAGAGAAGAGGGATGTGGTGCACTTTTTATAAGGGAGGAGAGGGGAAGCTTTGAAAAAACATAAAATATTATTTTCTAATAAAGTCATATTTGGTTTATAATACCTCCAAATGGATTTATTTCGAAGCTAAAGTGGGGATGGGTCGTAATACTCTCAACCAATGGGTTTTAGTCTAGTTTAGGTTACTATTTTATCATTATCATTTAGATTTGACTTTAAGTTAAATAATTTAACTTTTACCATGACTTTTTGTTTTCGTACAATATATTGATAATAATCTTACGATAACAATACAAAAGTACCCCAATTTGTTCATTATTAATATATATAACCTTGTCTATGACATTTTTCCCAACCATAGAATTTTAGGAATAAAATAATAATTAAGAATATAATATTTGTTTTAAAAACAATTTTCAGTCAATTTTGACACTATTTGGTAATTAATTTTTCTGAAAATCATAACAGCATTATTTTTCCGAAAACATTTAATTAAATTAATACTAATATGTCATATTAACCTTTAATATTAATTTAAATCTTAAAAAGACTTATATTACATTTATTTGGCTATTTATAAAACCAATTATGTTAATATTTCATTAATAAGGTATTAATTGCATCATCATTGTGTCATAAATTAATTAAATTATTTAATGTATAAAAATTATAAATAAACTACCATTATGTAGTAAATCATTTTAGCTTTCTAATAATCATTTATAGTAAAAATAATCTTATGTATAACCCAATATTAAAAATGTTTTAATTAATAAACTTTGATTTTAACCTTTTTAACTCTTCTTTAAATAAAATAATAATAAGTGTTATAAACTAATACATGTGGACCAAAAGGGTAATATTTTATTCATAAGGTTGTTTTTTGTCTAATTACACTTATCTAATAGAATTAGGACATGTGTTTGGGTAATAATAATATCATTTTTACCCTTAATCACCCTATTTATTTTTAACCGTGGTAAATAAAAGTAAAAATATAATGTTCACCAAAAAATTATTTTTATCTTATTGAACCACATTTTATATACTGATATCAACTGTGCCTCTTGTATTTTTGAAATTCCACTCACAGAGGTGGTAAATTTATGTTTTATTTAAATTTGAAAATTCTCCTAGGAGGTGGGTAAAAGACGGTCAAAAGTTCAATAAAATTTTTATATATCTAAACTTTTTATAAAATGAAACCAATGAATTACATTGAACATATATAGGTTTTATGTTTCATTTTTGACCTAAAAAAATTTAAATAAAATAAATAATTATTTATTATAAATGTCGGTTTTTAAATAGTAACCTAGTGTTTTCACTATTCATCAAAAATTGAATGTTTTCAGAAAAATACAAAAATGTCACCCTTGGATAATTTCGATATTCCGAATCCAAAAATGAAGTCCATTTTGAAAGATAATATTTTTAAAATTTCAAAAATTTGGTATTACTATTAAAATCGTCTAGTTTATATAATATTTTGATAGCATATCATTCTTTAGTGAAACTCGGTATTGCATATAATACACGCTATCATGGAAGGTCGTGATTGCTTGTAATGAAAGCCAAGTCAAAGATGCATGTAGTGAATGATCCTTTTGGTGTAGCATAAAACACACAAAATAAATAAAATTAAAAAGAATTTTTTTATAAAATCTCGAGGTGTTACACATGCCATCACAACCTGCCCGAAGAGTTTTGGGCAATTTGGGAAAAGGAGCAGAAAAGGAGCTAATAACCAGCCACTCATAAGAGTGTTTGGAAAAACACCCTCCCCCATGAAATGGGGGTGTCTGGCACTAAATTTCTCAACATCGGTTAGGCGTGAATAAGAAACATAAAAGCTATAGATATATGTATAGGTAACAATCACTCATCCCATCCTCAGGATTCCAAAGACCAACCTAAACAAAAACATCCTCGAGACTATTCATTCGTATGAAACAGAACACTCATGGCCAAGACATGAATCATTCCCCAAATCAATTCACCATTTAAATATTTCTGGATTCATGTTCAATCAAATCCATTTTTTTAATTCTGCACTACTAAGAAACTAACAGACATAACAACAAGTCAGGAAAAGAGAAACAGTCAAAGAACAATTTAATCATTTACAATTGGTTATCCTATAAAGTTACAACAAGAAACGGGGATTAAAGAGATCACTCAAAGTACTAGAACCAAATAAAACCCTGAGACAAAGCCCCATGTCCCCAAAACATGGAACCAATGATTTCTCAACAATAGAGGATCCCACCTGAGTTCATGTCACAGTAGAGCAAACACACAACATCAGATTCACAACCAACAACCGTACCACAACAGAGGATCCCATATTCTCCCACATTCCCCCATAAGAATCTTGCAGGACAACACACCAACTATTGTAACAGAATAAGGAAATATCTATGTTCAAGCACATAATTCATTAGTTTCTTCTTTTTGTTGATTTACCGTGGTGACCACAGAAGGGTTGATGTTTACTGGGATCCGTTTAACCAGCTGAGTTTATGTGACTAACCAATTTTCCACGTTACAGTCATTTAATCATCACAAAAGACATGGTTAATTAGTGCACAAGGAAATAACACCAACGACCATGATTTTGGGTGAACATATCCCAACATTTCACAACATAAGCATCATGGAAGAGAAGAAAAACAGAACAACAACACATTGTTCACACCCATTCCCCTAATTATTTAAATTTTTTTTATCCTTAAGGTTTGGATTCATCAATCCCCACAAAAAAATTGCATACCCACCCCGCATGATACATAGTAAAGAGAGACAAAGGAAAAGCCCTACCTAGTTGATCAAGGATCCATGTTTTTCTTCGGGTGCCAAGAACAGGGGATGCACGGCTTGTAGGGGAGGAATTATGTGGACTCCAAGAGGTGAAAAAAGCACTAGTAGAGGCGCACCACAAGACACTGAAAGAGAGGAACTCCATGTGCACTAGGGAGAAGAATGAAATCCACCCAGGATGAAAAAAGAAACTCTAGCGAGAGGTATAAAGAGAAGATCCTACAGGTACGAGATATGGAATTTTGAAAGCCTAGAAAGTCAGATCGTGGTTTCCTATGCGGGTGGGAAGTTACAGACGTTGTTATTAAGGTTTAATATAATATCCCCCATCTGGGAGGTTTCTCTGGATTTTTAGAAATTATTTATTGGATTTAAAATGATTTTAAAAGTTAAAGAAGAAATTTTCCTCAAAAAAAATTATGTTGCGGGAGCGGGACTAGAAAAAGAAAACAGAGGGCTAGGTGACGACACTGTGCTACCGTCACGGTGTAACCCATACAGTTCCACCGTCACTGTGTCACCATCATAGTTCCATTGTGACTGGTGCCACTATCAAAGTGCCAGCGTGTCAGGTGCCACCGTCACGATGCCACTGTTTTGGTGGAGACTTATTTTGGAAATGTAATTGGCCAGGAGGGTCTGGTACATTATAATAAAAATGGTTTCATGAAAATAATTGAAGGATGTAAAATAACATAAAATCACATTGTCCACGATGTTGGAAAATTGACACATCACGGATGATGTTTCAATTTCATGAATAACATGTATAGAAGAATAAGTATAATGGTAAGTATTCTATAAACATGATGTAATTAAGAATATATATTATACAGGATCATTTATTCCTCTTGGATAAGGGTATTTGAGGATATGTGAAGATTATAACTGAACATTAAATGAAAATAATGAAAGAAATAGGATGTTTACCTCTTTATCTCCTCTCATTGAGATTTATCTCTAGGCCTTTGGTTTTGGCCTTTTTGGTGAGACCAGATTTTCTAGGATGTGGGGAAGATTATTGGGGATCACATGTTATAGTAGAAAAGACAATTCTCGAGGCTTGAGAGGATTGATATGAAGAGGATATTGAGGTTGATATTCATAGTTGATGACATGAGGTATTTTACATTTATTTGAATCATTATTATAATATTTCTTCCCAAGACTACGAATATTAATTATTCAGGTTACCCCAAACAGTAATAATGGCTTCTGTGTTGCAAAATTAGTGGGATTGAATCACTTATTATGTCATAAATATTTTATTTAACTGATTATTTAAATATATTATATTTCTTCGTATTTCACTTTTCATAAGAAATTAAAAAAATTTAGAAAAATTCCAAAAATTCACATGAATCATTTATCGAGAATAACAATTCAAAAATAAATTCCATTTTTTGAAAATAATTTTCTAAATATTATTAATTTAATTATTACTTGAATAAAAACATTATTAAAAAATTAGCAATTTTAATTTTATAACTTAATTTATATCGTATTGAAAAATTACCCAATATGTTATTATAATAAATATTTATGAAAAAAAATAATAATACAATTTACAATTCATTATGGTTATATTACTATTCATAATGAAATTTTACTATTTTATGAAAAATGTTGGTTCCATCAAACTCTAAATAACTTATTAAAAAAATTTAGATAACTAACTTTGGAAATTCAAAACATTGAAGCATCAAAAACTAGTTTAATTGCTAGTTATAAATATATACATAAAACCATGTTTCATACATTTCAATTTTTTAAAACCTTTGGTTGTTGCAATAATGGAATCCAAAACCTGAAACCATAATTAATTTTAATATAGGTTAAATATCATTACATTTCAATACCTTCTATCCATAACTAGCTAACATTAAACACACCCCTCACTATAGATCCATTCCATTTACTACATGAAAATGTAAAATAGGGTCTACATAATGTCAATGTGGTGTGTAATGGGTTCTATAAACATTATCAATAGGATCCCACATTATTATACCATATTATATATATATTCATATATTCCATCATACTCAATTAATACAATTACATTATATAATTTGTAGTTATAAAATATTTATTTGAATATCATGGAAAAGATAATCATTTTTCAATAGTTATTAAACCATATAGTAAAAATAGATTCAAATAATACCACATTTATAGTTATAGAGAATAAAATCTAAAAAGCTAAAAATAGTTCATGGTAAAATAATACCAAGGGTCACTAATTTTCAGAAAAGTAATATTACCTATATCAAATCATTGAAAAATTATTACATCAAGCCCCTTGACATTTTCATTGAATCCAAATATCATTGGAACACCCTATAAAGTGATTAACCCTAATGTTTCATATATTTTTCTATGAATCATGAACAAATGAGAAGAAGAACACAAAATAAGTGAACCCACCATACAATCAACAAACAAGGTTGTTTTCCACAACATACACCTATGAACCCAATGATTCTTATGTGATACATTTCCCAAACCGTGTCATCAAATATATTCTTTGAAAATAGAATATTACTTAAATTTTATTTTATTTGAAAATATAATTTTTCATTTAACAAAACAATATTAACGTCATATGAATTCAGGTTTTCCGTTACAAACCCAAAAATAAAAAAAAGTAGTAGAATTAATTTATAATTATACTTATAAAAGACAATAATTATACATTAATTCAATATATGTGATTTATTTAACCAGAAACCTCAAACTATATACCCGAAAATAATGTGATTTGATACACACTCTATGGTGAGTATAAAAAAAAGAGACCCTATCATTAATTTCCATATTTTATAATAATTTCCATATGAAAAATTGATGACATAGAGTATAGATCACACCATACGTTAGGTAAATCACATGCCACAACATAGGAAACACAAGTGCTAGACCCTAGAATATGACCACACTTTTAATATAGAATGTATCATCTAAACATGACAATATGATGATAAATTATTAAATATATTCCATCACTTCTACCAATACAATATTAAAAAACTATATGAAAGGTATCTTTAAAAGAGATAAGTGATAGACTATTGAAAAATATTGTGCCCTATGACACATTTAGACCATGAACAATGTTGTTATGGCATTGATGATAACTACATAAAGATACCTATAAGATTTATACAGAAAATCCAAATAATATTTTGACACTTATAAAATCCCAACGTACTACAGTATGACATTAAAATTTTCTTACCTTTTTTATGTATATTTATGTTATAGAAGCATCAAAATAATAATCTTAATTATTAATGAATTTTTAAGATAAAATTTTAGATATGGATGATATTTGAGGATTCCTACAAAGGAATCATTGGATAATTTATTAATTTTTACCATTATTTATATGGTATAAATAGACAATTATTTAATTTGAGAAAATTTTGAATACACTGCGATTACGATAGCATATACATTGTGATCAAAATTCTGTTAATTATAATGGATATATTAATGAATAGGTTATCGTCATTATGATAGGGTTATGTAGACATTGTTTCATTATTTGAGAAATTAAA
Source organism: Viscum album (assembly GCA_963277665.1). Taxonomy (NCBI): domain Eukaryota; kingdom Viridiplantae; phylum Streptophyta; class Magnoliopsida; order Santalales; family Viscaceae; genus Viscum; species Viscum album. The sequence continues at coordinate 1,012,639,868 of OY728157.1, forward strand.
ATTGTTTTACGATGAAGTCTTGTGAGTGATGATGTGGAATTATTGAACATAGGGTCAATAATTGGAACAAAATATGGTTTTAAATAATAATTGATTCCATAGAAATTGTGTATTAAATTATAAATTATCATACACAGAAAAAATATAGAGGAACCAAAAAATAGTATCTCATTAAAAAATAAAATTACACTAGTAATAGATATACCCAATTATTATTAATATCATTACAATTAAAAAATATTTAAAATAGAAAAATATAAATTGGAAAATATAGATCACCACCATACTCTAGATTCATTAACACCATGGGGAAAACTGTATAAATCAAAAAACATTTCGTTAAACTAGTAAATATATCATACAATGAAAATATATTCTTATACAAAATTTAGAGATTATTAATTGAAAAAATTAAGTTGTATTAATAGGGATAATTATGAATGTTATAATATAAATATAGACATTTTTCAATATTACCATTATAATATTTGATATTTGGGAATATACCTATTGGAAATAATTATACTATTATAATTAGTATTTATGTTTAATAATGGAAAAGGATAATTAATGCAAAATAGAAACAATAGAATCCAATATTAGAGTCATGCCATTTAAATCCCATTTGTTATAACTTAGGAAGAATTTATTGTTACTTGGGTTTTCTATTGTCATGAAAAATACAATATTAAATATGTTAACGTATATAGAAATCAATTATAAAAGATGTTCTTATTAGTAAATATTAACACACATTCAATTCTAAAAAATCCACCAAAAAAGATTCCACTATTTCACACCTCACCCATACTATATATGAGGGTGTAATAAGGGGTTATGAGTCAATGACATTGTACAGTAATGTGGGATTTACTAACAATAGATATATTGATGATTCCATAAATCATATTTGTACTTTAATTATTTTAGAAGAATATATGATTATGTAATACCAATTTGATAATTTTATTTCTGGATGTATGTAAAATATTATTTCATTTTTTAGAAAATATATATAAAATTATAAATAAATTAGTTATTATGAATAATATTTTATAAATTACATAGTTCTTTTTAAACATTATTTATTATATAAAAATTAAAATATTTTTTAAGTCCATGGAAATTTTATTACGTGTCATAAATTTTTCTATGTCTCCATAACTAAAATGTTTCAATAATTATATTTTATAATAATTGAATATTTAGATTATCATATTTACAGAAATTTTGAAAATAATTACAATATTTATAATCAGAATATCAAAATTAAGTTTGGATTAATCATTTCTAATTTTATAATGTACATAATTTATTAGTAAATAGTAAAAGTAAATTTTTGATAGGTTTTATGAATTCATATTTAATTAAAAATTTATTTAATAATTAATAAACCAAAATAAATGAAATAAAATATTTTCATATTTAATATCTAGAATTTGTAAGTATTTAATCAATTTCATAACCTATAATTGACATTCTAATGTGTGAAACCAAATATTATATTTTAAAAACATTATTTTGAAAATAATTAAATTTTACATTCCCAAATAATTTTTCAAAAATGTATTTCAGTTCTATTTTATAGAATATAATAATGTGCGACGGAAATTTCCAAAATCATTAGAAAAAACCCTGGGAAATTTAATAGTTTAACATTTTCCACAACCACAATTTCAATGACATATAGTTTTAAATTGTTAGGGAATAACTAATATTGAATATTAATTATTAGTCACTAAATGAGGCTAATATTCATTATTAATATACATAATATTCATGTTCATTTTAATTCATAAACACAATTTTAGTGCATTTTACACTTTGAACATCATTTCACATTATGATTGTAATTACTTCTTAAAATGCACTATTATGTGGTACATTTTTTAACATCTTTTAAAGTACCTAATGATTCATCTGATTTTAAGGAATATAATTATCCTTATTTTAATTTTATATTTTTGTAAATTTATCTACACATAAATATGAACCTTTTTCATTTAAGGATCAACGTTGAATTCATGGAAGAATATGGGGATATTTTGTGATGAAAGGAAGCAATTCTGGAGAAGTCATATTGGACACCAGCCCACTAATGAGACTGTGGGGCCCAACAAACAGTCCCAATGAATCCCAAATTTCGTGGTATGTTTGAAGACATGTATAGGAAAAAATAACTATGCATTATCCAATGCTAATTCGGCTTTAATGGTGTCCATTTAGGCCGACCAAGTTAGAGATAAAAGTCTGGGCCAGATTCTGCGGCACAGAAAAATAGCCCACTAATCTGATCGTATCCTCGAATATACCACTCCAAATGTTCCCAAATTTTACAGGCGATTAGGAGACATCTGGTTCTCCATTCTATTTTTCTATGGCCCACTCTGATTCAGACATCTAAAAGGTCATCAAAGAGTGTATGTTCGGTGGATGAAAGATGGCTGCCACCTTGGGTCAAATGTGGAACAATATAAGTTCAACAAGCTTTCCACCACCCTAGACCTACCATAATCAAGTGATATGCTTTTTACTATTGGAGGATCGACCCAAGGCTTCAAAAATGCTTATTTAATGCAGTGGTGGTCGAGTAGTTGAGAATATTTGATGCTTTGTTCAATTGTAATGTTATGCTACAATTTTGTTGTCTCAAATTTTCCTTTCACATGTAAGTTGTTCAATTCACTTTGGTTTCTTAATAAAAGTTCTTCTTCTACTCTTATTCTGTTGTTATTAATATCAATTTGATACTATTGGATCACGGTGTGAATTTATTCACACCAAACCTTGTGAAATTATTCACACAATGGTGGAGTGATAATTTTATTTTTGTTGTTTTCTTTACTTCTCCATATCCTCCCTCATGAGTCTACTTTCTGCTTCCATTGAAACCATGGGATCAATGGAGGGCTAACCCACTTATGGGTTGATCCAAGGGAGTAGCAAGGGGATGGATTGGTTGTTATTTATCACCTCATTAATGTATAATCACTTCTTTAATTGATATTTTTATTTTAGGATTTTTAAACTCCATCATCCTTGTTGAATTTACGGCCACATACTTCAAGTGATAATACGAACCTTTACCTTGAATTTCTCAAAACATTGATCCTTCAGGTGTATAAAAGATTAGTATTAATGTTTGTAGGCATTAAACCAGTAATTTATGATGTTGTTTTATCTCCTAAAATGAACCAATCAAAAATATAAAAAATTGAAATCTTTAAAAAGGAAATACGCCCAATCCACCCCAAGCGATATCATAGGATCAACTCATTATTTTAAATTGAATTCAATTAAATCTCTTAGATTTACTTTAAACCCATCTAAAATCATCCCATGTTTTCCACTTCATATCCAAAAACAGTACATAGAATGTACGTGTCTATAGTTTACTTCTTAGGTCTCTGAGGATTCGACAACCCAAGCTAAACTACAAGGGCTGTCATACCTTATTCTCTTGCATAAATTAAAGAGAGAATAAAATTTTGGTGCCATTAACGGGGACATAAGTAAGTTATCTTAGACACTATCATCATTTTTTATCCCACTTCTCTTATCTCATCACCAATTTCATTCCTATGGAAAACCCTTTTGAAAAAATCAAATCATGGGGAACCTCTTCTTACTTTGATCACTCCACACCAAGTGAGATGTACAATGACCATCCTAGTTTCTACATGTGGGATAATCAACAACCTAATGAACCACAATGTTTTTACTCCTCTGATCCACAAAAAATTCCAACATATAATGAATTTCAATCCCCAGAAATCCAATCGGAACACCCTCCTATGCAATTTCAACAACTTAATTATCCACTTGGAATAGAACATCTTTCTCAAACCCTTTCCCATTATGTTCCACAACCGTTACTTGAAAAATTGTGACATCAAATGGAGAAAATGAATTTTGAGGATTCATCATTGAGGTTAGAACTACAAAGCATTAAAACTTATGAGGAACACATCCCTACACCAATTTTCCCTTCCATAACCTTATGTGACGTTTCTTGTTTCCCACAAAGCCCACATGAAATTATTGAAGAACCAAAATTTGGATTTGGGATAGATAATAAAGATCAAGTAATTGTTGAAGGGTCTTTAAATCAAGAGGAAATTGACTTTTTGGATTTAAAAGAGGAGAATTTTAAATCATGGATTGAGTCTCATAAGGATAACTCCATTTGATGATTTTTCAAAAACACTAATCACTGAACCATTGAGGGAAATAACAAACATTGATTCTATACCCATTCCTAACACCGATCTTTCCAATTTTATTGTTGAATCTTCTTTTAAAAATGAACCAATTCTATTGAGAAATTTGGAAAATGAAACTGAGTTAGATTCAAAATCTCAACCTGTGTCTAAATGTCCTATCCAACCCGAGCTCAAAATTATTATTCTTCATTACCCAATCAAGTATCCATTCATAGGGTATAACCATGACCTTTCAGTTGGAATTCATTCTTCTATTGAAAAAGGAAATTTTGGAATGATTATTGATGCCTTATGCAAGACTAGAGAAGCAACTAGATCCACCATTTCTGATATTCCTTGGATTTAACCACTTATTTTAGGATATAGGTTTGTTAATGAAACAAATTCTAAATATATAATCCATCTCATCCTAGTTGAATTGGAAAAACATGTGGTCCTTAAAATGTTTAAAGTGGGTATTGGGTATGTTGGGGGGTTCATGTCGAGCTAACGATATTAAAAAAAGTGCTACAAGGGAGGTAACCTATGGTTTTCAAGCTTCCTATCATTTTTTTGTATTAATAAAATTTATATTTTAATTAATAATTTTTATATTTAAAAAAATTAGACTGTTGACATGTTCTTATATTATGAGTATGGATTGGTATGAAAGGGGAGCACCATATTCATCCATGTCACGTGGTGTGATCCTTGAGTAATACCTTGCCCAGAAATTTAAAAAGAAGACAATGTATCATCAGTTTATTTTATTATATATATAGAATTATATTTTACTTATATATATATATATACTCTTTTTTTTGTTTTCTTTGTTTTCCTTTTTCCACTAGGGATCTCTGCAAGCGATATGGATATCAAAGGACTAAATTGGAGCAGAAAGAACTTCAAACATCAACCACCATGTGAGTTATACTTCATATATCATACTTATTAATATAATAAAAAGCGTTTCAACAAACCACAGACATCTTATAGACTAGTAATAGGCAATAAAGGCTTGTTGCACTTCTGTTGTGGGTTCGATTCCCACATCCTTGTCCGATGCGACGAGTTGTCGTCCATCCTTCAGGTTGTCATTTTTCTAAAACTACATTATAATATCGAAAAAAGTAATAGCCTTTAACAATACATTCTCTTGTCTAACATAATCCATTCAAATATTTAGGCTTATCAAAAATACTTTTGTCCCTGATCATAGTATAAAGAAAACAATTACTAGAAATGTCATCTCCCAAGAATGTGAATACCATCATTTATCCCCCATATATCATACGATAAAACTTTTTGGTCAAATTACAAACATGTAAATACCTTAATAATGTATTCTATTGAAAAATGATTACCCATTGAACCTTAGTGAAAACATGAATGCTATCAAAATATAACTACTTCCACATTCCAAAATCCAAATATTCTATATACTCAAACCATGATATAACCTTGTCCTTATATCAGTCATGAGCTCATGAATACTATCAAACATTTAATTCTCTTTTTATTCCTTCATTATGTACATATCATCCGATTTCCAAATTTTTTGAATCACTTTTCAAGGTTATCGGTACCATATAATTATCAAAAACCAAAATAAACTATTACAGAGATATTCTAATATTCCACAGTACTATAAATTAAATTCCACAACATTATTTTGGAATCCTGTTACGAAAACACATAATCATTCAACTACATCATTGTCATACTCAATATCTCCAATTGTGTTCGCAAGTGACTTCCCTTTGTCCTTTCCCATAAGAGTTTGCTCACGTCGATCATCATTTACCCGGGGAATAGGGCATTTATTAGCATAATGCCCCATATATTCCACATTTAAAACATTTAATCATTTTTGATGTCGTAGCAATACCATTATCCTTGTCCATGGTGTTAAGTGAACCTTTTAATTTTCACTTACTATATTTTTGTCCTTTTTTTCCGCACCCAAAGCATCTTCGAGTTCCGTTGAAACATTCTCCCGGAAGCCTCTTCCCACAAGATTTACATGAGGGAAATTGAACTTTCTTCCCTCTATGATCATCATGAAACTCCACCTTTATCTTATTATACGAGTCGGGAATCTTACCAAAGATGAGATTATTAATCATATTATGAGATTTCTGATTGGGAATAATTATGATATTTGGACTTCTAGATCCAATTTCATATGGTTTCTCATGAAGAATATCATTCCATTTTCCATCATATGCTCCATTATCATGAATCTTCTTGTTTCTAGCCATTTTCTAAAACCCAAAAAGAATAGTGTGAGAGGAAAAAATCATAATCAAGGGGGAGTAACTTTAATATCTAACATATTAGGTTTAATTTTAATATCGTTACTGTAATACTAGGACTATTACATATACTTATACTTATCCTTAGGTACATCCCTAGACATACCTTAGAAATATCTCTAGGGATCTCACTAAAGTTCTCGCATCCTTTTTTTTAAAGGATGACTAAACCGACCTCTGATACCAACTGTAGAGACCCAAATCTTGACATACATAGACATTACATTACTTTTATGGAATACTTAATACATAACAAAAACAAACACTGAAGGATCGTAATAGTTTAGTGTCTTTGGAAACTCAGAACATAATCTTCTAATCGTGGTGAAAGATCATCATCATCTCCCATAATGAACTTCCCCTTTTGTTTTCTTACCTAAATCATTTCTTTATGTCCTAGAGAAAAGAAAACTTATAAAGGGTGAGCTCAAATTATCAGTAAGGGTAAGAATGGAGAAAATAAAACAAACCATATACATTTGAACATTAAAACATGAACATAATGTTTAATCCTCGAAATCTTGAGCAATGACATAAAACATGGCAGTGCATAAGGCACAGATCATAATAGAACATCAATCATGATAAAATAGCTTGAAAATAAAAAATGTAATTGTGAAAAAACATTAAGCACATGATATTATTTCCATATTAGGAAAGGCATTGCTGCCAAAACCATCTTAGTGGACAAAGTACCTTTCTGAATTGAGTTCACCCCTTGTTTCAATCCTGTAACACCAAACCGGATTAACTTAACGTTCCATCCATATATATCTCATGAGATATAAATATTTACCCAATGTATTTTATGGAGATATAGGTCCCACCCATCTCATAATGAAATCATTCTTACTTGTGCCACAAAATAAACAAAAATCATTCATCATAACCCAAAGAATAAAATGGGTTTCATAAACATTATCCCATCAACACATAATACATATAAAACAAATGGATATAATTTCATCATACAAAAAATCATACCATGTAAATAATAGAGACATTATACTTGAAACATAAAGATGATAAATAATGTCCTCAACGATGGAAAATAGTTTTGATAAAACAATAGAAATGAATTCTTGAGGAAAATAACATTTATTCTTCAAAATCATATTCTTTTCCCCAAATGCCATTCAATTTTTTAAAAAAAGTATTTTGATGAAAATAATCATAAAGTCATTTATAGTAAGCTTCATGAAAATAATCTGTTATAAAACCGTAAAAATTAGTTCATGTCGTATAAGTTAAAAAACATTCTCCCTGTATTTTTTTCAGAAAAGTCAAAAAGTACATCATATGGTAAACAAAAGAACGATTCCTTCAAAACAATGTGGTAAAATTCATAAAAGGGTAAAAATTACATTAAACATATATATAAGAATACTAGAAATTTTATGAAAACATTTTTAGAAAACATGGACATGGATGATAAACATAACCCCAGTAAAAATACTTATGAATAAACAATCTCGTATAAGAATGAGATTGGAATAATTATCCCTTAATGTAGGTATGATATGCTTCATACGTATCAGAACCTCCTGTATAATGATTTAAATAATGTCATTGACTTATTACATAATCTTATTCATTGTTATGATATCATATATGGTTAACTTAATACTTTTTATTACCCGTTCGTTTGTAAATTCCATGTTAAAGCAGCGTTTTGGGTAAAATCGTTTCATTTATTATACGTGTTTTGACTTATTGTTCTTGATATTATTACCTAAATCCTGATTAACTTAATTACATAATGTAAAACATGATTTATATATTTAATATATATTCATCATATACATATATATATGATAGATCGATAAATGGAATGAAATACACCATTCATAGAGGCGGTAGGCCGTATGTACGCATGAAGGATGTTTTTGTTTCCTTATTGAATTGAATGGAATTAAGTAGATGAAAAACATCTATATATACATAAATCTAGTATCATTATTATTTCATAGATTTCATTATTATTCATTATATATACTTTATGAATGGTTAACATGGAGAATGAATCTCATCACATCGTGGAGACAGTAGTCCATATGTACGCATGATCGATGATATCATTCCCATGATCGTGTAATTGTATTAAAGGTTATGTATAATATTTCAGAATAAATATTACATTAAAATAATAATACATACTTATATATTTACACCATTTTACGCATCCATGTAAGGTGGTGGTCGAAAACATATTACACCACGACTTGAATATGGTATTCTGTATGTACGCACGCACGATGATTTCATTTTCCGTAGGATGGATATAAAGAGAAATAGGTTTGTTTAATATTTATAAGAACATATCATTATATAATTAATTATGATGTTATTACTTTATAATGATACAATTAAATAAGCAGAAGTAGAAGAAGAATGAAACTTGAAAGAGTCGGTAGATGAGATTACCTCTTCCTCGACGCACATCCTTTAAACTACATCATAGGGCACTAGTGTTGGTCTTTTGAGAAGACCAGAACACTATTATCTAACAAGAGAGGTTGAAAAGTGTAATTGGATGGGTTTGGCCATGATTTATGGCTCAAAAGGGTGTGAAGTGAAGAGGGACGGGGTGCCCTTTTTATAAGAGAGGAGAGGAGAACCTTTGATAAAACATAAGATATTATAATATAATAAAGTCATATTTGGTTTATAATAATTCCAAATGGATTTATTTAGAATATAAAGTGGGGATGGGTCGTAATCCTCTCAACCAATAGGTTTTAGTCTAGTTTAGGTTTCTATTTTATCATTATCATTTAGATTTAACTTTATGTTAAATAATTTATCTTCTACCATGTATTTTTGTTTTCAGACACTATATTGTTAATAATATTACTATAACAATAAAAAATAACCCCAAGTGGTTCATTATTAATATATATAACCTTATCTAAGACATTTTTCTAAACCATAGAATTTTAGGATTAAAATAACAATAAATAATATAATATTTGTTTTAAAACAAATTTTCAGTAAATTTTGGCACTATTTTGTAATTAATTTTTCTAAAAATCATAACATCATTATTAGTTCTAAAAAAGTTAATTAAATCAATAATAATATTTCATATTAACATATAATATTAATTTAAATCTTGAAAATACTCATATTACGTCTATTTGGGTATTTATAAAACCAATTATGTTAATATTTCATTAATAAGGTAATTATTGCATCATCATTGTGTCATAGATAAATTAAATTATTTAAGGCAGAAAAATTATAAATAAACTACAATTATGTAGTAAATATTTTTATCTTTCTAATAAACATTTATAGTAGAAATAATCTTATGTATAACCCAATATTAAAAATGTTTTAATTAATAAACATTGATTTTAACCTTTTTAACTCTTCTTTAAATAAAATAATAATAAGTGTTCTAAACTAATCCAAGTGGACCTAAAGGGTAATATTTTATTCATAAGGTTGTTTTTTCTCGAATTACACTTATCCAATAGAATTATGACATGTTTTAGGGTAATAATAATATCATTTTTACCCTTAATCAACTTATTTATTTTTAACCGTGGTAAATAAAAGTAAAAATTTAATGTTTACCAAAAATTTATTTTTATCTTATTGAACCACATTTTCCATACTGATATTAACTATGTCTCTTGGTTTTTTGAAATTCCACTCACAAAAGCTGTAAAATTATGTTTTATGTAAATTTGCAAAATCTCATAGGAGGTGGGTAAAAGACGGTCAAAAGTTCAATAAAATTTTAATATATCTACAATTATTATAAAATGACTCCAATGAATTAAATTGAACTTATATAGTTATTATGTATTTATTTTTACCTAAAATAAATTTAAATAAAATAAATAATTATTTATATAAAAATTCGGTTTTTAAATAGTAACCTAGTGTTTTCACTATTCATCAAAAATTGAAAGTATTATGAAAAATAAAAAAATGTCACCCTTGGCTAATTTCGATATTCCGAATCCCAAAATGAAGTCCATTTTGAAAAATAATATTTTTAAAATTTCAAAAACTGGGTATTACTATTCATAATGTCTAGTTTATATAATATTTTAATAACATATCATTGTTTAGTGAAACTCGGTATTACGTACAATACACGCTATCATGGAAGGTCACGATTGCTTGTAATTGAAGCCATGTAAATGATGCATGTAGTGAATAATCCATTTTGTTTAGCATACAACACAAGAAATCAATGAAATTAAAAAGTATATTTTTATATAAAATCTTGAGGTGTTACACATGCCATCACAACCTGCCCAAAGAGTGTTGGGCTATTCGGGAAAGGGATTAGAAAAGGAGCTAATAACCAGCCACTCATAAGTGTGTTTGGAAACCCCCCCCCCCCCCCCCCCCCCCGTGAAAATGGTGGTGTTTGGCACAAAAGTTCTCAGCATGGGTTAGGTGTGAATAAGAAACATAATCTATAGATATAGGTATAGGTAACAAGCAGTCATCCCATCCTTAGGATTCCAAAGACCAACCTAAACAAAAACATACTCGAGACTATTCATTCGTAAGAAACAGAACACTCACGTCCAAGACATGACTCATTCCCAAAATCAATTCCCCATTTATATCTTTTTTGTTTCATGTTCAATCAAATCCATTTCTGTTAATTCTGCACTATTGGGAAACAAACAGACATAACAACAAGTCAGGAAAAGAGAAACAGTCAAACAACCATTTAAGCATTCACACATTGTTCTCCTATAAAGTTACAACAACAAACGGGGATTAGTGAGATCCCTCAAATTTCTGGAACCAAATAAAACCCTGAGACACACCCCCATTTACCCAAAACCAGGAACCAACGATTTCTCAACAATAGAGGATCCCACCCATGTTCATGTCACATTAGAGAAAACACAAAACTTCAGATTCAAAACCTACAACCGTACCACAACAGAGGATCCCATCCTCTACCACATTCCCCCATAAGCATCTAGCAATAAAAACACACCAACTGTTGTAACATAATAAGGAAACATCTAGGTTCAAGCACATAATTCATTAGTTTCTTCTTTCTGTTGATTAACAGGGGTGACCATAGAAGGGTTGTTGTTTACTGGGCCTCCGTTTAACCAGCCGAGTTTATGTGACTAACCAATTTTCCACGTTACAGTCATTTAATCATAACAAAAGACATGTTTCATTAGTGAACAAGGAAATACCACCAACGACCATGATTTTCAGTGAACATATCCCAATAATTCACAACATAAGCATCATGGAAGAGAAGAAAAACAGAACAAAAACACATTGTTCACACCCCTTCACTTCATTATTTAATTTTTTTTATCTTTATTATGGTTTGGATTTTTCAATCCCCAGAGAAAAAATAGCTTACCCACACTGTATAATACATTGTATGGAGAGACAAAGGAAAATACCTACCTGGTTGATCAAGGATCTATGTTTTTCTTTGGGCGCCATGAATAGGGGATGCACGGCTTGCAGGGGAGGAATTCTGTGGACTCCAAGAGGTGAAGAAAGCTCCAGTAGAGGCGCAACACAAGACACTAGAAGAGAGGAACTCCATGTGATCTAGGGAGAAGAATGAAATCCAGCCGGGAAGAAAAAAGAAACTCTAGCGGGAGGAATGAAGAGAAGATCCTACTGTTACGAGATATGGAATTTTGAAAACCCGGAAAGTCGGATCGCGGTTTACTATGCGGGTGGGAAGTTACACCCGATGTTATTAAGGTGTAATTTAATATCCCCATCGGTGAGGTTTCTCGTGATTTTTAGAAATTATTTATTGTATTTAAAATGATTTTAAAAGTTAAAGAATAAATTTACGTCAAAACAAATGTTGCGGGAGCAGGACTGGAAAAAGAAAATGGAGGGCTAGGTGACGACACAGTGCTACCGTCACGGTGTCACCCTTACGGTTCCACCGTCACAGTGTCACCGTCAAGGTTCCACTGTGACCGGTGCCACTGTCAGAGTGCCAGCGTGACAGGTGCCACCGTCACGGTGCCACAGTTTTGGTAGAGCCTTATTTTGGAAATGTAATGGGCCAGGAGGGTCTGGGTCATTACAATATAAATGGTTTCATGAAAAGTATTTAAGGATTTAAAATAACATAAACTCACATCGTCCACGATGTTGGGAAATCAACACATCACGGACGATGTTTCAATTTCATGAATAACATGGAGAGAATAATAAGTATAATGGTAAGTATTCTATGAACATGATGTAATTAAGAATATGTATTATATAGGATCATTTTTTCCTCTTGTATAAGGGTATTTGAGGATATGTGAAGAATATAAATGAACATTAAAAGAAAATATTGAAAAAAATAGGATGTTTACCTCTTGATCTCTTCTCATTGAGATTTATCACAAGGCCTTTGGTTTTGGCCCTTTTGGTGAGACCAGAAGTTCTAGGATGTGGGGAAGATTATTGGGGATCACATGTTATAGTAAAAAGACAATTCCTGAGGCTTGAGAGGGTTGATATAAAGAGGATAATGATAGTGATATTCATAGTTGATGACATGAGGTATTTTACATTTATTTGAATCATTATTATAATATTTCTTCCCAAGACTACGAATATTAAATATTCAGGTTACTCTAAATAGTAATAATGGCTTGTGTGTTGCAAATTAGTGGGATTACATCACTTATTATGTCATAAATAGTGTATTTAACTGATTATTTAAATATATTATATATTACCGTATTTCACTTTTCATAGAAAATTAAATAATTTTAGAAAAATTCCAAAAATTCACTTGAATAATTTATCGAGAATAAACATTCAAAAATAAATTCCATTTTTTTAAAATAATTTTGTAAATATTTTTAATTTATTTATGAAATGAAAAAAAACTTTATAAAAAAATTAGCAATTTTAGTTGTATAACTTATTTTATATCGCTTTGAAAAATTACCCAATATGTTGTTATCATAAATCATTATAAAAACAAAATAATAATACAATTTACAATTCATTATGGTCATATTATTATTCATAAATAAATTTTACTATTTCATAAAAAATGTTGGTTCTATCAAACTTTAAATAACTTATCAAATAGAAATGTACATAACTATCTTTGGAAATTCAAAACATTGAAGCATCAAAATTTAGTTTAATTGCTAGTTATAAATATCTACATAAAACCATGTTTTATACGTTTCAATTTTTTAAAACCTTTGGTTGTTGAAATAATATAATCCAAAACCTGAAACCATAATTAATTTAAATATAGGGTAAATATAATTACATTTCAATACCTTCTATCCATAACTACATAACATAAAACACACCCCTCACTGTAGATCCATGCCATTTACTACATGAAAATGTAAAATAGGGTCTATATAATGTCAAAGTGGTGTGTAATGGGTTCTATAAACATTATCAATAGGATACCACAATAGTATACCATATTATATATATCTATTCATATATTCCATCATACTCAATTAAAACAATTAAATTTTATAATTTGTATTTATAAAATATTAATTTGAATATCATGGAAAAAATAACCATTTTTCAATAGTTATTAAACCATATAGTTAAATTAGATTCAAATCACACCACATTTATAGATATAGAGAATAAAATCTAAAATTATAAAAATAGTTCATGGTAAAATAATAACAAGGGTCACTAATTTTCAAAAAAGTAATAGTACCTATATCAAATCATTGAAAAATGATTACATCAACCCCCTTGACATTTTCATTCAATCCAAAGATCATTAGAACACCCTATAAAGTGATTAACCCTAATGATTCATACATGTTTCTACGAATCATGAACAAATGAGAAGAAGAACACAAAATAAGTGAACCCACAATACAATCAACAAACAAGGTTCTTTTACACCACATCCACCTATGCACCCAATGATTCCTATGTGCTACATTTCCCAAACCGTGTCATCAAATATATTTTTTGAAAATAGAATATTACTTAAATTTCATTTTATTTGAAAATATAATTTTTCATTTAACAAAACAATATTATCGTCATATGAATTCATGTATGCATTTACAAAACCAAAAATAAAAAAAAAGTTGTAGAATTAATGTATAATTCTATGTATAAAAGACAATAATTATAAATTCATTCAATATATGTGATTTATTTAACCACCTACCTCAAACTATATACCCTAAAATAATGTGATTTGATAAACACTCTATGGTGAGTAAGGAAAAAAGGGACCCTCTCATTAATTGCCAAATTTTATAATAATTACCATATGAAAAATTGTGGACATAAAGGATAGATCACACCATACGTTAGGTAAATCACATGCTACAACACAGGAACAACAAGTGCTGGACCCTGGAAGATGACCACACATTTAAAATAGAATGTATCATCTAAAAATAACAATATGATCATAAATTATTAAATATATGCCATCACCTCTACCAAAACAATATTAAAAAACTATATGAATGTTTTCTTACAAAGAGATAAGTGATATACTATTGAAAAATATTGGGCTCTATGATACATTTGGACCATGAACAATGCTGTTATGGCATTGATTTTAACTACATAAAGATACCAACAAGATTTATACTGAAAATCCAAATAATATTTTGACCCTTATAAAATCCCAATGTACTACAGTATGACATTAAAATTTTCTTACCTTTTTTTGTATATTTATGTTATAGAAACATCAAAATAATAATCGTAATTATCAATGAATTTTTAAGATAAAATTTTAGATATAGATGTTATTTGAGGATTCTTAAAAAGGAATCAATGGATAATTTATTAAGGTTTACCATTATTTATACGGTATAAATAGACAATTATTTAATTTGGGAAAATTTTGAATACACTGAGATTACGATAACATATACATTGTGATCAAAATGCCGTTAATTATAAGGGATATATTAATGAATAGGTTATCATCATTATGATAGGGTTATGTAGACATTGTATCATTATTTGAGAAATTACAATTGTTTTTGGATGAAGTCTTGTGAGTGTTGATGTGGAATTCTTGAACATAGGGTCAATAATTGGAACAACATAGGTTTTAAATAATAATTGTTTCCATAGATGTTTTTTATTAAATTATAAATTATCGTACACATAAAAAATATAGAGGAACCAATAAACATTATCTCTTCAACAAATAAAATTACACTAGTAATATATATACCAAATTATTATTCTTATCATTACAATTAAAAAATATATAAAATAGAAAAATGTAAATTGGAAAATATAGATCACCCCCATATTCTAGATTCATTGACACCATGGGGAAAACTATATAAATCAAATAACATTTCGGTAAACTAGTAAATATATCATATAATGAAAATATATTCTTATAAAAAATTTAGAGATTATTAATTGAAAAAATTAAGTTGTATTAATAGAGAGAATTGTGAATGTTATAATATAAATATATCCATTTTTCAATATTAACATTATAATATTTGATATTTGGGAACTATACCCATTCGAAATAATTATACTATTATAATTAGTTTTTATGTCTAATAATGGAAAATTATAATTAATGAAAAATAGAAACAATGGAATCCAATATTAGAGTCATGCCATTTAAATCCCATTTGTTATGTCATGGGAAGAATTTATTGTTACTTTGGTTTTCTATTTTCAAGAAAAATCCAATATTAAATATGTTAATGTATAGAGAAATCACTTATTAGAGAAGTTATTATTAGTAGATATTACCACAAGTTCAATTCTAAAAAATCCACCAAAAAAGAATCCATTATTTCACACCTCACCCATAATATATATGAGGGTGTAATAAGGGGTTATGAGTCCATGACATTGTAATGTAATGTGGGATTTACTAATAATATATATATTGATGATTCCATAAATCATATTTGTACTTTAATTCTTTTAGAAGAATATATGATTATGTAATACCAATTTGATAATTTTATTTTTAGACGTATGTAAAATATTATTTCATTTTTATAAAACTTATAGACAATTATAAATATATTAGTTTTTATGAATAATAGTTTTTTAATTATATAGTTCTTTTTAAACATTATTTATTATATAAAAATTAAAATATTTTTTAAGTCCACATAAATTTTATTAAGTGTCATAAATTTTTATGTGCCTCTATAACTAAAATATTTCAATAATTATATTCTATAATAATTGAATATTTATATTATCATATTTACAGAAGTTTTTTAAAATAATTACAATCTTTATAATCAGAATATCAAAATTAATTTTGGATTATTCATTTCTAATTTCATAATGTACATAATTTATTAGTAAATAGTAAAAGTAAATTTTTGATTGGTTTTATGACTTCATATTTAATTAAAAATTTATTTAATAATTAATAAACCAAAATAAATGAAATAAAATATTTTCTTATTTAATATTTAGAATTTGTAAGTACTTAATCAATTTCAAAACCTATCATTGACATTCTAATGTGTGAAACCAAATATTAAATTTTAAAAACATTATTTTGAAATTAATTAAATTTTACATTCCCAAATAGTTTTTAAACAATGTATTTTAGTTCTAAATTATTGAATATAATAATGTTTGATAGAAATTTCCAAAAACATTTGAAAAAAACATTATAAATTTAATAGTTTATCTTTTTCTACAACCTCAATTTCAATGACATATATTTTTAAATTTTTAAGGAATAACTAATATTGAATATGAATGATTATTCACTAAATGAGGATAATATTCATTGCCAATATACATAATATTCATGTTATTTTTTATTAATAAACACCATTTTAGTGCATTTTACACTTTGAACATCATTTCAAATTATTATTTTAATTACTTCTTAAAATGCACTGTTATGTGGTACATTTTCGAACATCATTTAAAGTACCCAATGATTCATCTGATTTTAAGGAATATAATTATCCATATTTTAATTTTATATTTTGTAAATATGATCTAAAGTTAAATATGAACATGTTTCATTTAGGGATCAATGGAAAATTAATGGAAGAAGATGGGGATATTTTGAGATGAAAGGAAGTAATTCTGGAAAAGTCAGATTGGACACTAGCCCACTAATGAGATTGTGGGGCCAAAAATACAATCCCAATGAATCCCACAATATCGTGGGATGCTTGAAGACATGTATAGGAACAAATCAATATCCATGATCCAATGCAAATTCAGCCTCCATGGTGTCCATTTAGGCGGCCCATGTTAGAGATACAATTCTGGGCCATATTATGCGGCCCAGAAAAATAGCCCACTAATCTGATCATATGTCCTAATATACAACTCTAAATGGGCCGAACATTTACAGGAGGATAGGAAACATCTGTATCACCATTTTATTTATCTATTACCCACTCTGATTAGGACATATAAAAGGTCATAAAAGCGTGTCTGTTCATTGGATGAAACCTAGATGCCACCTCGGGTCAAATGTGGAAAAGTCTAAGTTCCACAAGATTTCCACCACCCTAGGCCTTCCATAATCAAGTGGGATGTTTTGTAAATTTGGAGGCTCGACCCAAGGCTTAAAAAATGCCTATTTAAGGAAGTGGTTGTGGAGGATTTGAGAATCTTGGATTCTTTGTTCAATTGTAATGTTATGCTCCAATTTTGTTGTCTCAAATTTTTCTTTCACATGTAAGTAGTTCAATTCATTTTGGTTTCTTAATAAAAGTTCTTATTCTACCCTTATTTTGTTTGTCATCATATAACTTTGATAACATTGTATCATGGTGTTAATTTATTCACACCAAACATTGTGAAATTATTAACACAACGGTGGAATGATCATTTTATTTTTGTTGTTTTCTTTACTTCTCCATGTCCTCCCTCATGAGTCTACTTTCTGCTTCCATTGAAACCATGAGATCAATGGAGGGATAACCCACTTATGGGTTGATCCAAGGGAGTATAAAGGGGCTGTATTGGATGTTATTTATCACCTCATTAATTAATAATCACTTCTTTAATTGAGATTTTTATTTGATGATTTTTAATCTCCATCGTCCTTGTTGAATTTAAGGCCACACACTTCAAGTGATAATACAAACCAATACCTTGATGTTCTCAAAACATTGATCTTTCAAGTTTATCGATGATTAGTATTAAATGGTGTAGGAATTAAACCAGTAAGTGATGATGTTGTTTTACCTCATTAAATGAACCCATCTCAAATATTAGAAATTGAAATCATTAAAAAGGAAATATGTCCAATCCACCCCAAGTGATAACCTAGGATCAACTCATTCTTTTAAATTTAATTAACATAAGTCTCATAGAGTACCTTTAAAACCATCTAAAATCAACCCATTTTGGCCACTTAATAGCCAAAAACAATCCATATAATTTACATGTCTATAGGTTATTTCTTTGGTCTCTTAGGATCTGACAACCCAAGCTAAACTACAAGGACCGTCTAACCTTCTTCTATTGGGTAAATTTGAGCGAGAATCAAATTTTGGCAATGTTTCTGGGGACCTAAGTATGTTATCTTAGACACTATCATCATTCTATTATCCCACTTCTCTTATCTCATCCCCAATTTATTAACTATTGAAAACCCTTTTGAACAAATCCAAACACGGGGAACCTCTTCTTACTTTGATCACTTCACACCAAGTGAGATGTACAATGACCATCCTAGTTTCTAATTGTGGGATCATCTACAACCTAATGATCCACAATGTTTTTACTCCTATGATTCACAAAACATTCTAACATATAATGAGTTTCAATACCCAAAAATCCAATCAGAACACACTCTTATGCAATTTCAAAAACATAATTATCCACTTGGAATAGACCATCTTTCTCAACCCATTTCCCATTATGATCCACAACCATTACTTGAAAAATTTTGTTAACAAATGGAAAAAATGAATTTTGATGTTTCATCTTTGAGGTTAGAACTAAAAAGAAGTAAAACTTATGAGAAATACATCCCTAAACCAATTGTCCCTTCCATAACCTTATGTGACGTTTCTTGTTTCCCACAAATCCCACATGAATTTATTGAAGAACCAACATTTGGATTTGGTATAGATAAATAAGGTCATGGAATTGTTGAAGGGTCTTTAAGTCAAGAGGAAATTGACTTTTTGGATTCAATAGAGGAGAATTTGACATCATGGATTGAGTCTCCTAAGGATAACTCCATTGATGGTTTTTCAAAAACAGTAATCACTGAACCATTGAGAGAAATAAAAAACATTTAGTTTATACCCATTCCTAACACCGATCAATCAAATTTTATTGTTGAATCTTATTTTAAAAAGAAACTGATTCTATTGAGAAATTTGGAAAATGAAACTGAGTTAGATTCAAAATCTCAACTTATGTCTAAATGTCCTATCCAACCCGACCACAAATTATTTTATTCCTTACCCAATAAAGTATCCATTCATATGGTATAACCATGACCTTTCAGTTGGTATAAAATTTAGGAATGATTATTGATTCCTTAGGCAAGACTAGAGAAGCAACTAGATCCACCATTTCTGATATTCCTTGGATTTACCCACTTTTTTTAGTATATAGGTTTGTTAATGAAACAAATTATAATAATATAATCAATCTCAACCTTGTTGAATTGGTGAAACATGTGGTCCTTAAAATGTTTAAAGTTGGTATTGGGTGAGTTGGGGGGTTCATGTCGAGCAAACGACATCAAAAAAGCGATGCATGGGAGGCAGCCCATGGTTTTCAAGTTTCCTATTATTTTGTTGTTTTAATAAATTTTATATTTTAATTAATAATTTTTATATTTAATAAAAATAGACTATTTACCTGTTCTTATATTATGATTATGGATGGGTATGAAAGGGGATCACCATATTAATCCATGTCACGTGGTGTTATCCTTGAGTAATACCTTACCCAGAAATTTAAAAAGAATAAAATGTATCATCAGTTTATTTTATTTTATATATATACATATATTTTACATATATATATATATATATACTCTTTTGTTTTTTTTTGTTTTTTTCCTTTTTCCCCTAGGGAACTCTGCAAATGGCAAGGATATCAAAGGACTAAATTGGAGAAGAAAGAACTTCAAACTTCAACCACCAGGTGACTTCATTCCATGACCCTCATTTTCAATTTCTTTTTTGAACATTCATTTCACATCTACTCCTTCTAAATTTCCATTTCATCACACACTTTGGACAGTGTTGTTTTATGTTGGGGGGGGAGATAAAATAAAAAATGCTTTTGTATCAAAAAAATGTGAATGATTTGGAGAAAAAAAATATTTGTTAATGTGGAAGGAAAAATTCTTTTTAACTTTAAACATGGTAATACACATTGCACACCTTGAAACTAAATATCAAATAATTTAGCATACCCTGATTCTGATTTTAATCCTTTTATAATTTCATGAGCATTGATTTTGGAAAGTGTGGCTGTCCAATGTGATATTTCATCGTTTATATTTTCATCTAATTAAAAAAAATATCACAATACACACCCTTAAAATAGTGGGTTATTAGTTTGAGTTCATGGGGTCCCCCAAATAAATATCATAGGTTTGGTGATCATTTTAGTTTAATATGACTATTCAAAAAACAATTTAAAAAAAATTGTGCGTAGAGCAATGAAATGACCTAATGCGTGGGTTTCAACACTTGGGGATCGTCACACCATAGTTTTCTGGCCCAGAGTTAGTAATTTTATCTCTAATATTGGTAATTTGAGTTTTCTTTTGATTGAGTTAACTCGAGATAATTCCCGAGTATGTGTGATTCACTTGGTGCCCTAAGGTATTTGAGCCTGGGATTCATCGGCAAAGTCTCGCTATAGGGGTTGACTCTTTTGAGAGAAATTTCAATTACCATGGAGAAATTGCAATAAAAAAACAAACTATATATATATATAATACAAAAATAAAATTGAATACTAATATTAATATTGAAATCATATTCCACCTAGTGCTTCCATAATTTTCCCCTTGAATAAAGATAAACCCCATGTCTATTGTGATGCACAACACGTCCTCATACTTAATTGATATTAGATAAAATATGGCAATAAATTCAAACAAAGGAATGGGATTGAGATTGGGATCTGCTTATGAAACTATCATATATTAAAATATTTTGATGGGTTTCATGATTGTTTGGTATATGGGTTTATGGTGATCATTGTGTATTAAAATGTTTTTGGAAAAGGAAATTGTAATTTCATATTGTTGTGATATATTTTTCTCGGGACTAGCAGAACTAAAGTTGGGGGGTTTGATTAGTCACTAAATTAGGCTAATATTCATTTTTAACATATATAATATTCATGTTTTTTTATTCATAAACACCATTTTAGTTCATTTTACACTTTAAACATCATTTCACATTATGATTGTAATTACTTCTTAAAATTCACTATTATGTGTTACATTTTTGAACATCATTTAAATTACACAATGATTCATCTGATTTTAAGGAATATAATTATATATATTTTAATTTTATATTTTGGGAAATTAATATACACTTAAATATTAACATGTTTCATTTGTGGATCAATGGATAATTAATGGAAGAAGATGGGGATATTTTGTGATGAAAGGATGCGATTCTGGAGAAGTCGTATTGGACACCATCCCACTGATGAGACTGTGGGGCTCAACATATAGTCCCAATGAATACAAAATTTCGTGAGATTCATGAAAACATGTATAGGAACAAATCACTATTCATGATCCAATGCTAATTCGGCATCCATGGTGTCCATTTAGGCGACCCAATTTAGAGATAAAAATCTGGGCCAGATTCTGCGTCCCATAAAAACATCCAAAAAATATGATCATATCTCCGAATATACCACTCTGAATGGGCCCAAATTTTACAGTAGGTTAGGAAACATCTGGATATCCATTTTATTCTTTTATGTAACACTCTGATTCGGATATATAAATGGTCATCCAAGCGCATTTGTTCGGTGGATGAAAGTTGGCTGCCACCTCGGGTCAAATGTGGAAATGTCTATGTTCCACAAGCTTTCCACCACCCTAGGCCTACCATAATCAAGTGGGATGCTTTGTACTGTTGGAGGCTTTACCCAAGGCTTCGAAAATGCCTATTTAAGGAAGTTGAGAAACATGGATGCTTTGTTCAATTGTAATTTTATGCTGCAATTTTGTTGTTTCAAATTTGTCTTTCACATATATGTTGTTCAATTCACATTGGTTTCTTAATAAAAGTTCTTCTTATACTCTTATTCTATTGTTCCTCATATCACTTTGATACCTTTGGATCAAATTTTGAATTTATTCACACCAATCCTTGTGAAATTATTCACACAACGGGGGAGTGATCATTTTATTTTTGTTGTTTTCTTTACTTCTCCATGTCCCCCCTCACGAGTCTACTTTCCGTTTCCATTGAAACCATGGGATCAATGGAGGAACAACCCACTTATGGGTTGATCCAAGGTATTATAAAGGGTATGTATTGGATGTTATTTATCACCTCATTAATTTATAATAACTTTATTAATTGAGATTTTTATTCGATGATTTTTAAACTCCATCGTCCTTGTCGAATTTAAGGCCACACACTTCAAGTGCTAATACGAACCATTACCTTGAAGTGCTCAAAACACTGATCCTTAAAGTGTATAGGTGATTAGTTATAAAGGTTTTAGGCATTAAACTAGTAAGTGATGATGTTGTTTTATCTTCTTAAATGAACCCATCTTAAATATAGTAAATTGAAATCATTAAAAAGGGAATACGTCCAATCCACCCGAAGATATAACCTAGGAACAAATAATTCTTTTAAATTGAATTCACTTATGTCTATTAGAGTTCATTTAAACACATCTAAAATCAACCCAAGTTGGACACTTCATAGCCAAAAACAGTCCATAAGATGTACGTTTCTATAGGTTACTTCTTAGGTCTCTGAGGATTCGACAACCCAAGCTAAAGTACAAGGACAATATTATATTCTTCTCTTGGGTAAATTTGAGTGAGAATCAATGAATACCCCCAATTTAACCATAACCCTTTATTCCAAATCCACCATCCATGAATTTTATTTCTTTGTTTCTCCCATGAAGCCCCTAAGGTACCTATAAAGCCCATGTCTACCATCCTCAGGATTTAGGAGAAAATCATCAAATAGTGGTGAATATCCACTTCTATTATCCATTCAAGTCTCCTTTTGTGGTATGTCATTAAAGTTTTAATATAATTTATATTTTTAAAAATAATATAATCCAGTTATGTAATAAATTATTTTTTATCAATGAGATACCCTTGTTCCCTCTCATTATTCATTCACTAGTCTATGTTTTCTACATTTCATTCTGCCGATTTAATTTCTCTCTTGAACATGAAAAAATATCAAATAATTATTAAAATATATTCAAAAATATATCCCTTTTCCAAAGGGAATTCACTAATATGAAAAAAAATTATTAATTTGGGTATTTACACATACACAACTCATATTCCATTTTCATGGGTGAAGATTTATTTAATGATCAATTCATTATGAACTTTTTCACACATTGATTTTGATAATAATATCATTCATTATTCACCCTGAGTTGCAAATGAAATGATTTGTTTTGACCTATGTGGATCACCATAATTATGAAATATGAACAGTGTAGACTAATTTTACTCCATGAAATTGGGTAATGAATTAGTCTTAATAGATGACGTGTGTTTTGAAAACATGGTGAATTACCATGTTAATTTTAATTTGTACATCATGGTGATACACCTTGGTGATATTCATATCAATAAATAATTTAAATATTTTAGAATCATTTCTATGTTAGGGTACATTTTTTTTATTTTTATGATATTCCTTATATTCTCTTGATCATGATATATCATTATACAAATTCTTAATATTAATATTCCTCATGATGACATGATAAATGTTTCCCATTGTTATTCCTCTAATGGGATCATGATTACCCAATTTCCTTTTATGTATTCCCCTTGGATATTACATTCAGATAAAGATACTATGGTTAAATCTACTATGAATCATTTCCCAAATATTATAATAATTTTTTATTTTTTGTTGTGTAATGTTCTTAAATTATATGAATATAACATTAACATATCCAATTTTTTTATCATGAATTGATATGTTTATTCAATACAAATGAGTTACTTCATAGTTGTTATCAAATGAGAGTTTAGTTGTTTTTTCATATTCAAAATATAAATCCATAGAATTTGCACCATGTAGTCATTTAATTATATTAAAAAATCCAAGTTTATAGGTAATAATTAAAAGGTTTCCAAGAAAAATAGACCATTAATAGTATATAACAAGACATATTGGCTTTAGAACAAATATACCTTTTTGAAACAACAATGAAAACCCCTTATAGAGCAGGAAATGATAGAAAATTGGTTCATTATGATGGTTTTTACTATAGATTGGTTCTGAAACAACAAATGGATATGTTATCATAAAAAATATATTTTA
This sequence comes from Viscum album, assembly GCA_963277665.1. Classification (NCBI taxonomy): domain Eukaryota; kingdom Viridiplantae; phylum Streptophyta; class Magnoliopsida; order Santalales; family Viscaceae; genus Viscum; species Viscum album. The sequence goes on from OY728157.1 coordinate 1,012,664,837, forward strand.
ATGAAACATTATAATTAATATATTTATTACGTAATATTTTGTTAGATATGGTTAAATTATAACATAATTACGAATGTTTTTGTAGAGATAATCACAATTTTGAATAATATGTTTCCAAAAATTAATTTCATTTTCAATTTAGTTTACATATTTTAGAATATGTTTTCAAAACATGTGGAACTATATAATTGATGAGTGAAATTGATGTCACAATAAATATATTTTTATTTATTATGGAATATGAAAAATAATGGGAATCATGAATTTACGATATTGAGTTATGGATAATAACATGAATCAATCTAAGGGACCAGATTCAGTTAGAATGAGTAAAATTTATATTTACTCCACCATTAATTAATTAATACATTAATTTATTTTATCTATCATCCCATTAATTACTGAATAACTAATTTGGAAACAAACTTTGTTTTAGAGCCGAGATAGAATTAAATTGGAATTTTAATTTTGATATCTGGTGGATGGTTTGTTCTTTAACACAAAATTTAGAATATATTTCTTGTAGTCGAAAACTTCAATGATTTTAGATTTGGGTAATTCCTTTACATGTTGCATGGGTAACCTATTGTGTTTTGGGATAATCAAGCACTAAAAATAGAAATAATGAAGGATAGGAAATGGAATATGATTTATATGAAACCATTGCATCTTCCAGTGCTTACAGAGAGGCTGTAGTTTGTGCGTTTAATTAAACCTCACGGTATTCTCATTTTTTCCAAAACATTGTGTCTAGACCATATTTTGTCTCCACATATTCAGTTTAGAAAATATTTATAATAGAGTTGTAGAATGGTTAAAGAAAACCGTGAGGGACACTTATTTGACATGGGGTTCCTATGTAGCTAGAGATTTATTATTGGTGCACAGTTTGAAAAACCATCCATTCAAAAGATGTGATCTGTTTTTAGGTGGAAAAAATCATCTTCCCCTAATTAATATTTTAACCCATTTTCAATCTGTCTTATCCTCCTCTATCAATGTGAGTACCCCCTCTTGGTGATGTGGGTTCCTCCTCCAATCCATCGTTATTATATTGGTATCTCATCATTCCCAAGTCCAAATAATATTTATTTGGAATCTATTGAACCATATTGTTATGCTATTGAATCCTATTACCTATTTTATATTATTCTTTTCAAAACAATTTTGCTATTTTTACTATGATATATTTTTACTTATTTTCATTTTAGATGCCCATTTCTTTTTATAAATCCAAATTATACCAAATCAAACACTGATATTTGATGTGTAAATACCCTTAAGAATAATGTAGTTTTTCAATGGGTAAATCCCTTATTTAACATTTTTTATAAACATTGCCATTGTGCCACAAGACGTATATTTCCAATAATTCCACTAAAATTGATTTCACTAATTTAAATCAATAGATGATCCTTGTCAATCAACCAATGATCATTTGATATTAATTGGTGGATATAAACATAAAAAATATCACAACATGGATGTTTCAGTCTAAATTTTCATTTAATAATAAATTATTTGTTTTCTTAGAATATCTTATTTTCATTCGTCATGATTATAAATTAAATTTCCCCTTTTATGTAATTTATCAATTTGAAACAGCACATCCTATGTTCTCTATTAATCATTATAATTATTATCACATTTATTGATTATTTCTATAATGTAAAGTTGATAAATTTAATTATGATGCTTAACTATGAATAAATAGTTTTTTAGAATTATTTCATTTTTTTATAATAAAGCCCTTTTGATGAGGATTATACTAGTATACGATATAATGTAATGATTTGTTAGTAAAAACAATCTTGGGTTATTGCTGGTATTTTTTATGACTTATTTTTAGACCTTTATAAGTGGAATTCTATTACATGATATATTATGTTATTATTAAATTGATTTCCCTCCTCTAATTTTTAATAATCCAATGTACCTTCTAAGTGCATTATAGATCATATTAAATTAGTTTCACTTGTTTTTATAGATCAAATGTAACATATAAAATGGAATGTATTATTTGTGATGTTTTACATACTTCGATAAATTTAAATGGTTTTGTAGAATTGATAAATATATGATGGTATGATTGTGATGGTTGTTACATGTATTTTATAATGTTTTTATTGAATTTAATTATCCTTGTTATATTGGGATTTATTAATGTAAAGAAACAGATTTAATGCCTCATATATATTATTATAAATATGATTATACCTCTGATTTTTCCTACAAAATTATGTTATTGTTCTATTGAGGATCAAAATATAATGCACCCTTACATCAAGTGCTTGGTATAATTTCTCACACCATTGAAAAAATTTCAATGGTGGTCATGATGCATCATTACCTAGGTGTTGAGTGTTTACAGGACGACTCACTCATTGTTTAATGTGTTAACATGGTGGCACAATAACTATCTTGAGTGAATAGAATGACATACCACACTCATTATGAGATCTATGAATTATACCAGCTATTTATGTCAATATGGTCATTCATAATTGTTAAGGATAACAGTGTTACAACCCAGTCGAGCCAGTTCCTTTTGATATCGGTGTGTGGCCACATACATCATCACTTACATGGAACATATAAATTTATGTGAAATATATCTAATAAATATATAAATTACAAATAATTTTATAGAATTACTGATCAAATATCCTTTTCTATCTATGATCTAATGGATGTTGAAGTTACCATGTATCCTATTTGAATCTGAGAAAACATGAATATATTTATTCTTCTTGGATTAGTGGTTTTCTAATAATCAAAAATCATTCCATTATACAAACTAGATTGATTTTGGAATAGTAGAATATTTTTGGGGACTACTGGGATTATATTTCACACCATAATTATCCCTCTATTTCATAATATATTTGAACAAATCTCATGTTATCAAGACCATGGATTTTTTATTTTGATCTCGTGCATGGGTCAAGGATTTATGAGTAAGGAATTGAGATAGAGCCCATGATTCTCATGCAATATGATGTTAAAGATATTTTTCTTTTCCATATTTTTTAGTTTTCTTGAATCATGTTTCCTAATTTATGTAATGTATTGTAGTTATTCATAATAACATAGATAATAAATTCGTGTTGGTTGTAATTGTCCATTTTTTATAATCACTTTATATTATTATGTTTTTACGGTATCATTAATTTATTACTACTTTGACTATTTTCTATTTTTCCAATAATACTAGTACAGAACACTGATCATGATTCTATAGTCATTCCATTATCACCTATTTTTACCCTCACTAAATGTTGGTCACCAATATGGTATGAAAAGGTTCACTTGAGGCCATGTGGTGACTGCTCTTGCTACCAGATGATTAGTCTGTTTGGATGGATCATTACCAATTTGTATGTGAAGGGTTTTTCCTTTTTTCATTATGTATTGTACTAGTGAATAAAAAACAAGCAATGCTGTTTGTACCTAGTAAGTATTAATTCCTTGAGTGATAAACTAATTTACATGAAAAAATAATGTATTTTTGAGATGGGATTAGTGTACATATTCATTTTTCTATTATAGTTTACTACTATTTCACATTGAGTAATAGATGTACATTCCAATTCTTATTGATTAATGATATTTATTTTATTTTTTCATTGTACTATTGTGGCATGTAAATAAAATTAAATCCATCAATAATGGAATTTAATGATTCTCATGTCATTAATATGATATATCAGGATGATTAATTTTTTGGTTGATTAATGGTAGTTTGTTTGTTCCGATTATATGCCATTATTAGGTTAATATAAACTATGATTCTTGCTTAATTATCATGATTGATTATGTAAAATTCTTTTTTTTATTTTCATGATTCCCTATGTTCACTTCATAACATGTCATTGAAATTACACATCCTGAAGTTTAATTTATAGGTTGATTAATAACTGTGTTTTTGTTCTTTTTAAATTCCATGATTAGGCCACCATATTCCATGCTTCATACTTTATTATCAAGAATTACTATGTATCATTGTTCTATTTTTATTAACATGTTCACTATATTCACTAATTATGATAACATTGCATATTTTTAATGATATTTAATTGGTTTCTTTGGATGAATTTATTGGTTTCGATTTAATGGGAACCATTTTTATGTTTCATGGTGTTTGGGTTCCATAAAATTTGAAATAGATAACCCATTTATTCAAACCATCATTGAGGTTTAAATGTATTTGCATACCTTTTTTGGAATATAAATGATGATAATGGTCTACTTTGCATTAATGTGATATTTTCTGATTAGAAGAGAACGAGTATGAAATATATAAAGTATATGTGCACATTATTGATATGTAGAAGAAAATGCATTATTCGTAGAGAGTAGGGGTTCTAAAGGATCAGAACATGGAATTCCATGGCCATCATTTTCGATATATGGTTTACTTAGATTTTTTAGAGGAATACTATTCAGAAAATCCATAAAAATGGTGTATGATATTATAAACACATTCCATATGTTGTTCTATTCTGAAAGGAAAATAGTTTCTTATGTACATGCTATGTTCCGTATATACAATACTAGTAGTTTTTTACCATGTGACTGACTGTGTGATTGGAGAAACATGGTTGTGAAACATTTGGTTGAACACAGCGTTTAATTGTAGTATAAGTCATGCTCTAGTCATATATCTGTCCGTTAATGTGACTAATGACACGGGTGAATAGAAAATTTGAGTACACACCATGTCTACGGTGAACATCTCATGAAGTAATACTCTCGATAAACCATGTAGTATTAACCATGTAAAATTAATTGGGATGGAGGGAATATTAATGAATATGTTGTGTCTCTAGAGTAACACACTGTGTGTATGGTGTGTTACGTGACTAGGTTAGAAGGGGTACACGCCAATGTAAAGGAATAATGGAACACTCTATGTAGTGGTTCTACAGGTCTTGTAACACTATTTTTTAACATATAAATGATTTCCATCACATGTTTCATTCATGAACTTTTGAGTTTCAATTACTTTAATCTTGTATTGTGGTGTGTTCATGACCTTATAGAGTCATGACACCATGACATCCCCCGATTATATGCCAGGTATATTGTGGTGATCAGACAATAGAAATGGTAGAGCAGGGACTCCCTATAGATCCTCCCATCATGCTCATCAGGAACCAACTACTATATCAGAGATAGATGTTGATTCACAGTTTTGTAAATGATTTATTATGATAATGAAGACCTTTCAAGGAGTTCCACATCCTTTCTTGGAAATAGAATTCTTGACACAAGTGTTCTAGTGGAATAATCCTCCTACTTTTTTAGGGAATTGATGAACATAGTATATAGAGTCATGGTTGGATTCCATGCTTTCTATCTTCGATCATTTAGAAATGCCTCTTGAGAGGAGGGAGAAACTCATGACTCATATGGTTATTGATTTCTCCAAGAGAGGGTGGGATGTTGTTTCATTGGCCATTTTTTGTTGGGATATGGATTGTGATGAGTTTTAGATAACATTCTATTATTACTCATAACTCGAGATGTTGAAAGTTAATCAAGATTTTTTGTTCATTCACATGGAGTAGGGCTCACTTATAGTGATGGATTATTTTTCTCTATGTATACATCTAAATAGCTTCACTCCTATTTTGGGTGTGATGAGTTATCACTGGATATATAATTTGGGGATGGTTTCAGGTATGAAATGTGACCACATTTTAATGATTGTAGGATGACATTGGTGACTACTATAGAAAAATATGCACTAATTACAATGGGATACATGGGGGTGTTTGGAGCTGTGATCTCGGGTGGTTCAGCATCCAAAGCAATGAATGCGTGGACTGATAGTAGGAAGCATCATATAGAACATTCACATTATGTTTATTCTATTAGCAGTGATGTTTTTTTTGGGTTGCCAAGTGTTGTTCTGCCTATGTGGTAAGAGTGGTCATATGAGAGGGGATCTGTTATGACTCTATGTTTTGCAGAAGGACCACATGTTTCTCATAATCTATTTAATATGGGTTTGTTATGACGAAGATATGGTTGCAATTTTGGTATCAAGATAATAGGTTTTCAAAAATAGTAGGGTGGATGAGAATAAGGTATCTAGGTAGGGTCACAGGTCCATAATACATAGACAGTTTTTGGTAGAATATACCCAACAAGAGCAGGATATCGAACCCTCAACTGTTTGAGGTAAAATTTTAGTTTCCTCAGTTTTTTCTTTTGTACATTTTTAAATTTTGCGATTCCCATTGATTAATATTTTTTTTCAATTTTGGATTGCATTGAACTCAGTATATTTACTTCTGATAATGTAATTTCGCTAGAAAATATGTTGGTCACTATGACTACTAGTGTACGTCACAGTAGGGTATTCCCTCTTATGGTTAGTGGGTGTGGCTTTTTTGGGACCACAATGTATTAGAAACGAAATTGTTTGATGTCATTGTTTGAATTGATAGGTTGGTATATTTCAGCCTTTTGTTGATAGCTATCACCACAGGATGTGTTTAACATCACCAGATGGGAAATCTTTTTACACAAGGGAGAATGAGATGTCCTGGAGAGAAAATCTAGAACCGAGAATTATTAGTTTGTTTGAATTGCATCCATGATTTCTAGTTTATATCTACATTAGTAGGTTACTTCACATATGGACATTAATCCAGTGTGGGATCATTTTAGGGATGTCATTATAGATGAATTTTCTTGGTCAACTATAATATGTGATTAGATTTTTTTATTTTTCTTATGCCATCACTGTCACTGATGTCCATTACTATGTATAATATGGCTACACCAGAGTAACATGATCTCAATAAGATGATATAGGAGTTTAAAGAAAAGTTTATCTTCTGACCCATTACTTCTCTATGGGGTACACATGTATTTTCTGCACAAAAGGTGCATGGTACCCCCAAATATGGTGTGGAATATCGAAGGATGAACCAACTAATGATCAAGAATTGCAATCCCTTACCAAGGACTGATGATCTCCTGGATCATATTCTTAGATCCTGGGAGTTCTCGAGGATTGACTTGATATATGGTTATCATAATCTGTTCATTATATTATTAGATATAACACAAACAATCCTTCATAAAAGGTATGGTCTATACGAGTATTTTGTTATGTCCTCCGGTCTCACGAATTTGCCTACAATATTCATGGAACCATTGAACCTATTTATTTATGAAAACTTTTATTCTATCGTAATATTTTTTATGGAAGATGTAATGGAATAAAATCACACTGGACACAACCATTCCATCCATATTGAGATCATATTGAGTACCCTGAGTGAGAATCTCTTATATATTAAGCTATCAAAGTGCCAATTTTCCATGGACCATATTAATTTCATGGGTCTTCTAAACTCATGGACATGAGTATCAGTTGACACATTCAAGGATAGAGTGGTAGTTTCTTCAGAGAATCCAAAGAATAGATTTTAGGTACAGAGTTCTGTGGGGTTGGCTGGTTACTACCGACCAATTGACTAGAACTTTTCATGCTTAGTAGTTCAACTAACGAGCATTGATAAGAAGGGTGCGATGTAATTGTGGAAAACTTCCTATGATTTATCCTTTGAGAATCTGAAATGTATAATTAATTATGCATCGATACTAATTTTTCTAGATCTCTGTAGTAGATACACCATTTACAGTGAAACATCAGGTTTCAGTATGGGATCGATTCATAGGTAGGGGAACCATTATTTGTGTATGGGTCTCGTCAGTTGAGGCCACATGAGAGGAATTACCCGATGCAAGATATCGAGATTAATGCTGTTGTGCATGCCTTGTGCTATGAGAGACATTATCTATTTTGGAGTTGATTTTTTATGATACACTAACCAAAAAATCCTCAGGTATATAATTACACAATGAGAACATGATTTGAGAAATTGAAGGTTGGATGAGTAACTTCACTCCATTGACATTGATCTTTTCGATAAAGTTGGAAAAGACAATGAGGTATCTGATGCATTGAGTAAAAGATCTCAAATAGAGGAAAATCATGAGTCCACTTGGGAGTGAATGTATATGGATTTATACTCAGAGATTCGATTGGAGGTGCACGATTAATAGGGGAAGAAACTTTTTTTCTTCTATAGCTACTACATCAAATCTACTAATTTAAGTGACAAAGAGGTAGCTATCAGATTCCAAAGGCATATTACAACATGAGATTGTTTTAGTCGATTACCATGTTTATAGGTGGACCATAGGCGAGGATAATATTTTTCATTTTTATTAGAACATATGGGTGTTAGAATACATATGTGAATAGATTTTGAGACATTTTCATGCCTCTCTTTGGGAAGTTATTTAGGTTTCACGAATATGTATTGTGATCTACATCGTATGTATTGGTAGCCAATAATTAAGAGGTATAAAGATAGTTTTGAAATGAGATGTTGAACATATCCGCATGTGAAAGAGAAGCGTCAGTGACCATAAGGGCTTTACTGTAGTTACCCATATTTATGTGGAATTAGAGGGATGCAACGATGGATTTTGTGATGGGTTTACCTTGGTTTCCTTGAGTAAATTACAATGTCTGGGTTATTGTTCACAGACACACAATGGATTCATATTACCATCCAATCATGGAAACCTTCAGTGTTGATGAGCATGGAATGATGTACATACGAGTGGTTGTACGTTTGTAATGGGAACCATATTATATAGTTTCTGATAGGGACGCCAAGTGTACTTATTGTGTCTGGAATGATCTACAGAGGGATTTGGATACATAGGTATATTTGAGAAAAAAATACCATCCCCAGATGTATTTTCGGTTCGAGAACATCATTTAGGTTTTAGAGAACATGCTTCGAGCATGAATACTATATATTAGGGTTCAGTGGAAGAAACACATAAACCTAACGGTTTTTTACTATAAAAACATTTTTAGGAAATGATTCATATAGAACCGTATGATTCATTATATTATAGGTCATACCGATCAATGTTTTATTGGCTGAAGGCAGGAGAGGCAGCTATGTTGGGACATCCTCTTCGAAAGAAGACCACTATGTTGGTGGAGTTGATTTGGAAGATGATGGATACTGGACAGTCTCATTAGAAATATTATGATAATTGATGGAGACAACCACTACAGTTTGAGGTTGATGATCAGGTTTTCTCGTGCATCACATCAAGGTTATGAAGTAGGATGATTAAAAGACATTGGATGCTTTCATTGATATAAATCAATCCATTCAAGATACTAGAGAGAGTAGGGCATGATTATTATCAATTTTTGTTTCCTCAGAGGTACTAGGAAAGTCATGATATCTTTCATGTTTCTCACCATATCAATACTTTTCAAAACTGTCTCATGTTTTCAAATGTTAGGAGGTTGAGTTGGAGGGGGATGAATCCTTCAAGGATCACCGTATTTGGACTATGAATCACAACACAAAAGTTCATTTTGTCCGTACTCATCCTCTATAATTGGTTCTATGGCTTCACATGCACGTGTAAGATGATATTTAGGAGAGGGATGCTGATTAACAATAACAGTAAAATGATTTTTTCAAAAATTCTTCTTCACCATACTTTGATGGGAAATTCAGGCCTGAATTTCTTTAAAGGGGGGTGTTTGTAAGACCATGAACCTTTATTTCAGGTATGGATCATGAATTTGGGTTGTTTTTTATTAAAATGGAAGGCATTTTGTTTTTATATGTACATGTTGTGAACTTCTGAGTACACATTGTCTACCAATCATGTCATGTACAAGAGCATTTTGACTATGTAACATCCATGTACTTGGCCATTTGGCAACATGGAAGACCGCTTTTGTAAGGGGTCTAGATGAGGCTACTACATGATATGCTGTATTAATGAACATGTCATGTACATTACCATTTATATGATAAATAGCGGCGGGGTCACATCTCATATTTAGAAGCATATTCTTCTATTCAGGATTCATACAAGAGCGATGTGTAATGACTTATGATCATCGAACCAATTCTGATTCATTATATGACCACTCATTGAGAAAAAATCAATAGTATAAAAATCCCACCAATGAGTTCCCAAAACCACATGATCCTTTTATCTTAATTCTTCCTCGCATGTGGGATACTCAATAATGGTCATTTAGTAACTTTTTGTAGATCTACATTGACCTATTACGATTCGAGGGTAGAAGTTTAAATATATAGTTCTTATTAAATCAATGTATGTGGTTTATTCCATAATTTGTTTGTATTTTCATTATATATGATAAAATTGTGTCATTCCCAAATTTTATGTATTAAAAGAATTGAAATATAAACTAATTTATCACTTAATATAGTTTATTTAATTATGAAGGGTAGTTTCTTATGCATAAGACTAAATACCTAGTTTATATAACACCCTGTGGGTGAGATTCCATAATTTGACTGCTTTTTTTCTTTTTGGACAGGGATGCTTGTAAGGATTTACTTTTTTTCCATGACTTTTTTAGGATGAATTTGATGATAATATGAGATGAAATTGACCAGCATTATGAATGTTTGACCACGAGAAATTGTACTTTTAGAGATTCCCAAGGGAGGGTAATTTATGTCTGTTTTACTAGAATGTTTACCCATGGGTATAATCCGTGAGAGCTTCCAGGTGATCAATGACCCAGGGGTTTAGATAGTGAGATCTTTCCCATGTGGTAGTTTCTTATTTTTTGATAGTATATTAGAACAAAGGGGTTAGACTGTGAGATAATTCCTAGAGGTTTGTAATAAAATGATTTTTTTTTTGTGTGAGACCAGGGGGATTATACTATGAAAATTTTCCCAAAGGGACAATATTGAATAATTGAATGATTTTTAAATGTCCGCCATGGAAAACAGAAGCATTACTACAATCTTAATTGATTTTTTATATTGTCTTATGAGATGTATATTTTGGTTACATTAGATGGGTCATAAAGATCTTAGGATAGATCATTAGGATAATTTATTCAATAGATTAATAATAAATGTTTTGTGAATGCAATTGAATACTGGGGGATTATTTACATTTTAGTACTTCATAGTTTATTGCTTTATTCTAGAATATTTCTATATATATTTATTCACTGAAAGTTAAGAACATATATTATGGAGGTAGCCTCATGGGATTCTTACCAAAACCTATTTGGGTCATTATATTACACCTAAACAGATTATATGGTTGTGGGTATGGATAAGGTAAACAACCCTTCTTCATCAAGTAGTTGACTACAGTTGGAGATAGAGAGCATGGAACCAAGATGAGGATTCCAATGGGGCTAGAGTTTACATGTTTCTTTTATAAATTGTTCCAATATTGGTTTACAACATTCTCAGATGTTTGGAAACATTCATAGATACATATGCATGAATAATATGTAAATATAGTCTATCTTCTATTGGATTTACTATAACTCTTCTACTATTTAATTCTTGTTTTTTATATTTTCTTTATGTATTTAAATATCTATTTTCCACAGTGTATATGCTTTGAGTGAGTTCATATTTTCCCCAATATCACACTATGGACATCGTTGATATTTGGTAGTATCTTGAATTTTGGAAAATAAGAATGAGGTCATGTGACCAACTAGAATTGGGGAACCTCTAGGTAGTACCCAGATCCAGGACGTTACATGAATGTAATAAAATAATCCCCCTAATTTTGGGAAGATGACTCCTACTCGTAATAAAGTTATTTTAAATTCTTAAATTTTAATAATATTTTTTGCGGATTAAAAAATTCCTTATAAAATTAATAAAATGATCATAAAATTATATTATTTTAAGGATAAAACATCTTTCTGGACTTCTATACCATTTATTGTATTTAATCCACCACTATTGGGTCATTATGATGTCATAAAACATAATTTCTATTTATATAGTCTTATATCTATACCAAAATATTTGATTATCTCAGAAAATTATCTAATATTAATCGTCGGATAATTTAATTTTTTCTTCAAAACATAAAATTATTGTTATTTAAATATTATACTGAATATATGAATTTTGAGTTTAAAATAAAATATATATTTATTATTAATATTTTTGTTTTGACAATGATTGATTCTGAAAACTTATAAAAGTTATATTTTACTTCTTAAAAATATTATGGTACATTATATTGAACAAAAATTATTTAATAATAATATTTAATAAAATTTCAATTATTTAAAAAAATCAACTAAATAAATTCTGTAACTGAATTTTAGATTTACCCAAAAATAATATTATCCTTTCTATATCAAAAAAATTATTTATAATTTAACATTAATAAGATGAAAATATGTTCATTATTCCCTACCAATATAAGGTGGCTAATAAAATATATAGGGAAATGATTCATATCCCATTAATACACCCAAAAATTTTCTATGACTATGGTTTTAAATTTTGAAACATTCACATAGCGGTTCAGAATACATGTTTTGGGTTATAATCTCAATAAAAATGAACATTCCCATAAACAATTTCTGTCAAGATTTCGTTTTTTGATCTCTACTTTGGCATGGTCAAGGGAAAATAAAGGTGATTCATTCACCAATGTAATATAAAATAAATGTGTTTTATAGTGTATGATCATAATAGTTAAGGTTGTCACCTCCTTTTTATTTGTCAATATAAATTTATAAAACCCTATATTATTATTAATCATTTTATTACCGTTATACAACTATATTATCAATTGTAAATATAAATAATTTGTTTTTAAATGAAATAGGAAAAACGAAAATAAGTACATGTTTTTCTATTACCAGATTACATAATAGTATATTTAATTAATTCAAAAGAGGGATTTTATTTATAAAAGATCTGATGATTAAATGGATATTTTAAAAAATTGATCATTAAATTGGGTATAGTGTCCATGTTTTTATAAAGAGTACATTTTAAGTGAATTAAAATTAATCTAGGTAGTAGGGATGTTATTATTTGGTTACCATAAATTTTTTTTCGAACTATACGGGGTCCAATAAAATTTAGGTTCAAAAAACATATTATAAAATTTTTACAGAAAAATTGTGAAAGCAACATAAATAAAAAAGTTTGTAAAATGGTAGATGTTTCTATAGACATATTACTAGAATAAAAATTTTCTCCCAAATTATATTGAAGATTAAATATGGAATAATAGCAATCTATGATAATTAAAAAATGGGTATTATCAAGAATGGTTAATATTGGTCTTCCTGGAAAGCCTTAATTTCAAATGTTTTATTTTTTTTGAATTAAGAACTGTGTTATTAGAATAAAGAAATTATGTGATAATGTTTATCATAGTAACATTAGGAATTGAAATTTTATTCTAGAAATATCCTTCTTAAATTTCTTCACACAACAAATCATTATGAGGATATTTCAAATCAAAACATAAAAGACCTTATGATCCAAGACATACATTGTCTTAGTGAAGTAGAAGATCAATCATGTTTATTTAATATATTATTATGGAACTATTTCCATACAATTTTATTAACTTTTACTAAGAAAATAGATGTTAATAATATATTAGAATATAGGATCGATTATTAAAAACATTGTGGTTCTTGTCAATTTGGAAAGAAATATAAGTCATGTTTTAAATATATTAGTGATGTCTATAACTACAAATCATTACAATAAGTTCACATGTTTTTAATTTTTATTACAAAAAATTCATGTTATATTCATAAATAAAATTTATTTGTTTTAGTTGATGATTACAAAAGATACATATGTGTTAATTTTCTAGTAATAATATTTGACGACTTTAATTATTTTAAAACTATTCTAATAGTGGTTAAAAATGAGAAAAAAATTCCTTTATAAATATTCACAATGATCATGGGAGATAAATTTTAATTTCAGGTTTGATACAATTTTTTAGGAACGGTATTATACATAAATTTTTATCCCCAAGAACTCCAATACCAAATGGTGTATTTGAAAAAAATAGTGTTTCTAAAGAGATAATAAGTACAATGTTATGGTAATAATCTATGGAAATTAATATCAAGGATGAAGAATATTGTATTGGATATTATACTATTATTCCAGTGCTAATTATACCTTTTATTAATCAACCATCGTACTAGTTTTTGAATGGAACCAAACCAAAATGTAGTTACTTTAATGTTTTTTGAAGAAATGAATTAATCCAGAATAATAAATTTATTATATATATATTTTCTCCAATGTTCTGTGAAGGAATATTTTGTTTTATTCTAAAAAAAGTTTGTATTTTATAGTTTTAAATAAAAAAAATTACTATTGATGAAATAGTGTAAGTAAAATTAGAAAAATCCAATCCATTTGTTTTCAAAAAACACCAATGTACATCTTTAGATGTTATTTCTAACATTTATATTTTTAATATGATAGAAACTTATTATAATAAATAAATAAGTAAGTATTATATTATTTATGTTATTAATATAGAATATTATTATACTATTGTTGAATCCTATACTTTTTAAAATCCATTAGGTAACTTGTTTCTTAAGAATCATTTAAGGGATAATATCATTGGTTATTTAGATCAACTGGTATGGACAAGATATTATTTTAGAAATAAATATATACATCAATAATTTCTATCATATTTTATGAAATAAAAACAAATGTGAATTATGTTGATGATTACGGGGTAAAATAAATTCATGACGAACTCATTGAGTTTGAAATGATCTATATGTGGGAAATATTAGAATTTTGAAAAGATACATCAATTTTATGAGTAAAATATGTCTTTCCAAATTAATGGGATAAAAATTTTAAAATATTTAAATATAAATATTGATATGTATTTAAATATTTATTCAAAAATGGTAATAAATTATGATAAAACCTTTGCTCTATAACAAAGCTATGAAAATGTTCATATTTTTCCAAATTGTTAATCATTTAAAAATTTAAAATTCATTCAATTGAAAAAGAATTATGTATCCTTAAATGATATGTTCTAGAGGAATTTTTTGTTGAACATCCACATATTTTGATAAAAAACATCCAAAACGTGTTTATAAAAAATCCAAAACACTTTCATGGACATAAACATTCCCCTATATCTTATTATGACATATTAACTGGTTTTTTAATAAAAATGTTGTAATGGTGCATACATTTCCCAAATATATTACAAAAATACATATTTAAAAAGTAAATATTATACAAATTTATATTGTTGATATTTTAATTAATTCAAATCAAAAATCTTTAATAGATTCCATTAAATATCTTATAATGTTTGAGTTTAAAATAAGTATGATATGTGATTTGATTTACATTCATAGACTTCCAATTACAAAAAAATAGAAGGAATCAAAAAAATGAAAAAATAATTATATTAAATATATACATAATAAATTTGGTTATACAAATAATAAAACAATTAGTAATCATATTATAATCATAAATTTATTAGTTGTTAAAAAATATATGAATCTTTTTGAGCATAATTCATTTAGAGGTATGATTAGATGATCAATAAAAATAATATTTAGATATCTGAGTATAATTTTATCATTATTATATGTTTTTGATATCATGAAAACATAAAATAATCCAATTCTAAACTTGTTAAATGAATTTATTGTAAAATTAATTGAACCGTGGATGTAAATTTATTTATACATTAGGAAATTTATTTTATATAATTTATTTTATTATACTGACATTGGTGGATATAGAATGTTTCTATATTGTATTTTTGTGACATGTAAGTTATTAGTAAAATATTTTTTATATTGTTCATGTAATGAACAATAATCTGTATAACTATTGATAATTAACATATTGTAGCATGAAGTTGTTTTTCTCTTGTGTTATGTATATAAGACATTGTAACTAACTCTAGAATGAGTGTGACTAAATAATCATGTTTGTGTGAAAACATAATTTTATTACCCAAAGTAAAATCCCAATACATCAAACTAATTCTATGAAAATTATACATTACACCAACTATTTTTGTAACACATACTCAAAATTCATGTAATTTTGTAATTTACCATAATGCAAGAACAATATGATATAATTTTTACAAAATACCATAGTTCCAGAAGATTTTTTCAATAAAAAATAAGTATTTGTGATAATTTTTAATTGATTATACATATATAATTATTTTTACCAATCTAGTTATATTAATTAAATAATATTCAATGCCTAAGTATGTATTTATTTTGTTTAATATGAACTATTAATATTTCTAATACACATAGTCTTATAAAATATTTAGTTTTGATAAAAAAATATTTCTTTGAAATTTATTGAGTTTTCAAAATTTATAATATTAAGATATTTTTTTACTGAAAATTATTTCCAAACACCATTGAACCAATATATATTATAATAATATTATTTTTATTATTTTTTATATACTAAAATATTGTTATAAAAAATCCAAAATTTATTATTTTGAGAATTTATATAATATTATGATTCACTTACACACTCAACAAAGAATATTATACTCATTCCAATTAAAATTTTATAGTCTAAAATGTACAATTATATATATTTTTGTTATTTAATTATCTGCTTATTTATCTTGTAAATTTAGTTTTATATATTCTTTTTTATTAGAAAACATCAAACATTCTTGTATTATTATTAGAATGACTCTAATCAGATAATAAATGTTCTTCAAAAACATTTTAATTTCAAATTTGTATTAAAAAAGCATTCTTTTAAAATATAAATATGTTAAAACTAATCTGTTGAAAATTTTATGGCATATTAATTGATTACATTGATTCAAATATAAAGGTGAGTAACCCTTTGTCCAACATTATATTTTAATGATTTATGAACCAACTCCTAACACCCCTTTTTTTATAATTTTGATTATTTGGATATTTTCTAATCACTATTATAAGACTCATTTATAGAAACATTGTAGAAAATTTTGTAAATATATAATTTTTTTTATAAATAATTTCTAGGGGAATGTGGTATGAAAAGAACCATTTAATACAGAAAAGATAATTCGTTTTCAAAGAAGGTATAATATATGAATATAAAATATAAATATATAATATAATATAAATTCTACAAAATTTTATGATAATTTTATACTTCAGTTGGGTTATTATAATAATATTATACATATATGATACCTTTTATACTATTTTATAAAAATTACAAGATTACTTATCAGAATGTTGCAGATGTTTTTTATGTACCTTAACTAGGTTATGTGTTTCACCCTTCATATATGTTACATGAAAATATGTATTTTTTTATGTTTAAATTTAGGGAATCCTTTTTTCATTATCACCACAATGTAGAAAACATTCTTACATATCACTGTATGAACTATTTTTCAGGTTATTGGTTCATGGATATCTCATACATAGAAAGGGTGAGATATATTCCTTAAACATTTAAAAACATTTTTTTGATATTTGGGGAATATAATATATATTTATGTTATTATTTATAATTCTATAATTTTATAATCTATAAAGAAATCCTTTATGAAGTCCATGACCTTTATTTTTTTTATAAATTTTCTTAACATGTTGTTAAATAAATTGATTAACTTTTTGAAAATCATGAATCACTATTATTATATGAGAGAGAATATTTCAGTGATATGTGAAGAAACTATAAAAAGGATGAAATTTGTTTTCAATAATGTGTTAATGAATTTTATATAAAGAGTATAAAAAACTATATCTGAGGTAGGACTTGAAAAAATAAAAAAAATTAATAGTTATTGAATTTCGGATAATAGAAAAGGGAGGTTAGATTATCTCTAATGAAAATGAATAAAATTTAACGAAAATGGAAAATGTTTGGTCCAAGGAAATTATATATAATGTGTCAAGATAAAACCCAATTATTAATAATTAGGGCTTTCTATGGCTAAGGTCATATCAATTAATATAATAAACAATGATTAGATGATGTATATTTCAGAAATATTGATAAAAAATGTAGTTATTAAAAGATAAAATTGTCTAAATGTTGATGAGGAATATAGAAAAATGTTCATAGAATTTTTTCGAAGCAATATATCCTTTGTGATTTGAGTATATAATTTTTTAGTTCAAAAAATATCCTCAATTTGATCTTGTTATCCTTGATATTATTTTTGATCTTTTTGAAACATTAATAATGCCAAATATTTTCCCATAAATTGCTGATAAGGATATCATAAAAGAGATTATTGAAGATTTCATATAATCGGCCTAAAAAAGATAAATATAGATCATTCAAAAAGAATAAATCCATCTGTTTCTAAAAATGTTTTTTATCTAACTCTAAGAACTAAATAAAATAGTTATATAATTTTAGGATGAAGATGAATATGGTGATTATTAAGGTAAATAAGTGGAGGAAAAGTAATAGTAAGAAGTTAATGATGAATAAATATAGAATGATGATGACTAAAAAATGAATATATCATCTAATTATTCTTTATTAAAAAATATATTACCATCCCAACCTAATAATGATGCAATTTGATAACATTTTTGGATGACAAATAAATATCTATATTTAATGAAAAAACTATTTAGAAGAAGAAAATAATCATCAATTCAATACAAAAGTGTCTAAAACTTTTGATTAGATATAAAGGATGTTATTGTAAAAAAATTAAATTATGTAAATGCTTTTATGAAAGGATTAGGGAAACATAAAAGGAAAGAGAATTATGATATAATGACAAGCCACACACAATATATATAGAATCATTAAGAGTTAGTAGATATTGATGGATCATATTTTTAGAGTGGTTTAGATGAAAATTTATAAACTATTAGTATTATTAAGTGATTTAATTCCATATAAAAAACTCTCAATGACAGCGGCAGGGCAACACCTTCATCAGAGATCGATCCTGGCTGAGGTAGGGGTTGTTATTTGAATTTTTTTCCCCGTTTTATTATTTTAAATGATGAACGCAGATCATCCACGAACAAGTTGATCCACAGATTCATTTGTTCTTACGGGAGTATTATGTAGGGATGATTTGGGGAATTCATCCATATTGTTTTGTTATTGTGAATTCTTACTCCGTTTAAGCCTTCTAATGGGAGCGGTTCAACGCTGTGACGAACGAAGGTGGGGGTTCGTTCCTCACATTTTTTATTTGATTCCTTCCTCTGTTTCTTTTCTCATGTGTTTTTCTTGTTCTTCGCTTGGTGACGAACAATGGGTCATTGTACATCCATTCCATGACACAATCCCAAATCAGAGGTTCAACACTGCAACGTCCTTGCAGAGGTACGTCGATAATGGCGGAAGACGAATCAGAATGGACCAGAAAAAGGAATTCTTGGAGCGTTCTTCGTGCAGGAAGATCAAATAATGTTTTTGGAGCTGAGAAGAGGGCTTAATACATTAGGAGCAGCTTCGTGGTTTCGGGGTGACCAAAACCTAGATGTTTCGTGGAGATTGGTTGGCCGGATTGACAAACAGATCTTCACCAGAGGCACGAAGGTGGAAGTCCGTGTTTCTGGAAATTTCTAGAATAAACAATGTGTACATTGGAAGAACACATCATCTCGTACTGGCAGCGGCGTCTAGGGTTTCGGGGGTCAGAAAGGAACCACGCGGCATGTGACCTTGGGCACATGGCATGTTAGGCTTTCCCCAAAGCTCGGTGTGTATTTTGGGAAATACACGGACACGGGATGATCTACACGACTTCAGGTGACATGGCATGTACTACATGACATGAATTGCTATGTCACGACCCCTCATCGGGGCCCGTGCCATGACTACCCCAAACCCACCTTCCATATGCCAGGGGCTGGCGACTAGAACCAAAGGCGTAAATCCCGATAACTGGGAAGGCATTGCCTTTATAAAAGTAAACCAAACACCACAGAGTACAAGCGGAAGAAAAACACTAAGTACAAAAGAAAGTGCTGACAAGTAAATGAGCCAGAATACAAAACCAAATGGAAGTACAAATACAACTGAACAAGTACAACAGAAAAAGACAACAGTTGGAAGAATGGAAACAGCTCCTGGGTCGTCCTCCTCAGATCATACCTGAAGGGTAGGTACAGACAATGCAACTCATGGATCATCCACCATGGATCCTACCTGAAGTGTAGGTACAGATAGCGCAGCTCATCAACACTCTCGACCGTCGACCTCCTCCGGATACTGACTCGTCATGTATTCCACCTCTGGGTACTGACTCTTTGTGTAGTCCACCTCCGGGTACCGTCCAATCCTCGAACACTCGGCCTCCGTCAGCACTGCCCGTCTTCTGCAACCAACACAACGAGGTGCGGGCATAGCCCATGCAGGGGTGAGTATAACGATACTCAGTAGGGTCCCTGAGACCCTCAAGGTCTCACTAAAACCAACAAGGATAACCACAAAGAAGATCTCAACAGATAAGCTCTACTTAGGTATATGTCCATACATATACCAAAGTTATCAAGTATCCCATCTCAAACATGAGGAAACAAAAGATCATGAAATCAACAGATAACCACTACCCAGGTATATGCCCATGTATATACCTAAGTTATCAAGTGACCCATCTCAATCATGAGGTAACACAAAGATCAAAAGTCTATGCTCAAACCAGGATTTTCTTTATCGAAACTGTAACTGCTGAAGAGCTCCGTCTCTGGAGTGTACAGTGGTCCTATGACGACTCCAAGGTACTGATCACTAACCTAAGACTGGTGAGGTACTCCTCATGTCGAGTACTTCTGGTCAGCCACCCAAACACAGTAGTGCTTCCCACCGGGATATGCCACCCAAACACAGTAGTGCACACCCCCTAGTAGCCTGTAGAGGTACTCTCTGGACGAGTATCGCGGGTCTGCACTGTCACACAGGTAGTGCTCCGTCCGCCATGGGTCTTCACCTCAAAAATTAGTGCTCTGTCCACTGGGTTAGTCGACTCACTCCAAGTCGAATCGGTCAAGCAGTCGTCAGGTCTCAGCCGGCTACACGGTCTCCGTACTCCACACGCTTTTCTCTGGGAGGGTCCGCTCCACGAGCTACAGGTTGATACTCCAAGTATCTCAAAGTCCCACAAAGAATTATCTCAAAGGACCGCCTCGTCATAGGGGTCTCAACGCAACAGACGACATGTCCATCGGACGCCCGGTCTGTGAATTATTAGCCTTTTCGTCCCAGGGGTCCAGTTGGTTTCGAGTGCGATCCAACCCGGCCGTATCTCAACTATACCCCGAACTCTCATAGGGTATAATAAAAGGTACCATTTCTCCACGTGATCACTAACACCGCTGACGGTTCGTCAAACGGACGTTCAGTCTGAAAGATAACAGTTTTTCTGATCCAAGGGCCCTGTTGGATTTCGGGTACAATCCAACCCGGCCACTATCCAAAAGCAACCAAAACTCGGGCGATGTATGCCAAAATTTCCATCTCATCATGAGGAATTCAACGAGACAGATGGCGCATCAATCAGACGCCCGTTCTGTGAGTTATTGGCTTTTTCGTTCCAGGGGCCCGGTTGGTTTCCTAAGCGAACCAACCTGACCGCACTCCGACGGCATCCAAACCTGGAGCGGAGTAAGACAAAAGATCTTTCTCACTTATAGGAATCAATCAATGTCGACTGAACGTCAATCGGAAGTCTGGAGTTCAAGATATAAGCGTTTCCGCTCTGAGGGCCCGGTTGGTTTCGTATCCGAACCAACCTGGCCGAACCAAAAGTGTTCCTAAACTTTTAGTGCGATAAACCGAAATGACCGTCTTGATCCAGGGTTCGCATCGCCGCTAACGGTGCATCTATCAGAGGTCTATAGCTCATGATATAGGCGAATGATCGTGAGGGGTAAGAAAACGGGGGTTTCGGCCCCGAACTGACCCGGCCGGTGCGGCCCAGCCCGGCCGGCTCGGTCCGGCGTGGCCTCGCGGAAGCCGCAGAGCGGGGGGGGGGGGGGGGGGGGGTGGGGTGTGCGTGGCCCCCCTCGCCGTTGATTGAAGCCGACATCGGTCTACGCCGCCGCCAATCCTCCGGGATCCCGCGCGGCCGCAGGATCCCCCGTGTCGCACCGCCGGGGCAAGCCGCGACGGTTGATTCCTCCAGCGGCGCGCTCGGGCGCCGCCCCCTCCTGGCAGCAAGACGGCTCCGGCCACCGCCCCCGGTCGCCGGTGGTGCCGCGCTGGCAACCGGTGCCTCCTGGTTTTCCGCGGGCCACCGGAGTTGCTCCGGTGGTACGTTTTCAAAACCGTATGTGCCAGCGATCATCTCGGGTCTCGAAATTTACTATGGAAACTTCAAAAAATAACATTGCGGCCCCGTTTGTCATCGCCTGTCAATCCGCACATCAATCAATAAAATCACGGCGTCCTCGTGGTTCTCTAGCGCGACGCGATGGAGCCGTGCCCCTTTGTTGTGGCCCGACTTCGTCTGCGGATGTCTTCGGGTTTCTCCGACGCGGCGCGACGGCATCACATCCTTGTTCGTTTTCACGGTGTGGAGGGACGACGTCGCGGATTCCTTGTCTCATGATTCCGCGCGATGCGACGGCACCACGCTATTCCCATTTCAATACATAAAAGAAACCAACATGGATAAGGAGGAGGGTCGGCCGTGTTTGTGTGGTCCGGCCCCCTCTCATTAAATAATAGCAATTGGTCATATTTCATGAAGATTGTCAAGGTAATAACCACGAAAATATTAAATAAATAAACCCCTACATTTTTTCCGCAAACAAGAATTCCGAACCTGCAACATATTCTTTGTGGATCAACTTGATGTTTACTTGATCCGCGTTCTTTTATTTAGAAGGAAGTAACATGGGGTTTATTAATATTCACAAACAATTCCCTACCCCGACGTTGCTTGAACGGAGGTTCGTTGAATGAGGATTCGTCGCGGAAAGAGACTTCGCGAAAGAAGACGTCGTCGGCGACGCGGTAAGAGTCGTCGCGGATGGAGACGTCGTGGAAGGAGACGTCGACCTCCGAGGAATCCGAAGTTCTTCACGTTCTTTGCGTTCTTCCTGTTCTTCGACGAAGGAGATGAAGAAACGATTCAATCCTTATCCTTTTTCTCCCCAAGACTCCACCACAAGAAACTAGCCCAAAATAAAATAAGCTCACCTCTTATTTTATTAACATAACATAACTTTTGAATTTCAAGAGTTTGAAATTTAAAGAGCCACACATAACTCACTTAATTAATAACATAAGTTATTAATATTAAAGTTATGAATATTTAAAAGTGAGTTGAGGGGGGTTGAAGAATATGAAGGGGTGGGGTTCGTGTGGGACCCAACACCCTCATAACCTCTCATGGGAAGTTGGGTAGTTACCCAACTTCCACCCAAAGCCATAAACCACTAAAAGAAAATAAAAATTGTAGTTAATTTATAAATTAAACTTCCACAATTTTTATCATCTTCTCTCGTGAGAACGCAACTCTGGAAATGGCGTTCCTAAGCAATTACCGGCGCTACGGTTCCATCGGTGCCCTCGGAATATGATTCTGATCACCAGTTCAAAAGATAGAAAAACCAGCTCGACCGTTCACTGAACGTATCCAAGACAAACATTGAAAATGATTCTGGGCACACCGGGCCTTGGAATCAGGCGCCGTCAGAAACCACGTTCTTGTAAAATTCCAATGAAAATTAATAAAAAAATTTCCGTGAAATTTCCGGGTCATTACATTACTCCCAACTCAGGGCTTTGTGTCCCCGTAAAGATTCAACACAAACTAGGGTCACAAAAGAGGAATTGAGCATGCATCTGAGCCTTCCGCTTCCATGTGCTTACCTGGAGATTCCGTACTGCCAAAGAAAGCGCACCCTATGAATCAATCGTCCTCGTAGGATCCGCTCTTGTCGATCCCTGACCCCTACTGGAACCTCCGTGGAAGTAACCCCATCGTCATCGTCCTGCTCCTCGTGGTCGATGATATGCGATGGGTCGAGCACCTATCTCTTTAGTTGAGATACCTGGAAAACGCCGTGCACCTAGTGCAACTACGGTGGATGGGTCAAGCGGTAAACCACCTCTCCTACCCTACTGAGGACCTGGAAAGGTCCGTTGAACCTCAGAGATAACTTGCCGCCCTGGCCACATCTATGTAAACCTCGCCGATGTGAGACCCGTATAAGGACGTGATCGTCATCCTCAAACTGTAGAGGTCTCCAATTCATGTTAGAACTGAAACTCAAACGACTGATGCCACGAGGATATGGTTGACCGACTCAAGAGTGATCGGTCGCACCCTATTTTGAAAGAGTTTATCCTGTGCTGCCTGGGGATGCATTTTCGCCAACCAAGAAAAAAATATCCCGACGTTTTCCTAATACCGTCAATTTGAGTATGAACAGTCATTGCCCATTCCATACTCAAACTAACGTCGTAATGCCTCAAAACTGCCACCAAGAGATTCCAACCGAAACCCTCGCCTTGAGGGTCTGACCACACTGTCAGCGTAAGGGTGATTATTGAGTCTCTTCCCAAGGTATCTTTAGAAGTGAGGGTCAAGTCCATGGATTACCAGAAAATCTAGGTCTGGAACAATATTTGTGAAAGAAAGGAATGATTCATATCGACGTATGTTACTACAACAGCTAGTAGTGGAGACATACTATCCCTTGAATCATTTTTAGAGCCATTGGGTCACACTCCTTGACTGCATGCAGCTGTACTCTTCCTCCTCCCTTCAGCTCCCTGAGCCAGGCGGTGATAACTAAGGTAGGTGTATGTATCATGTTAAGATGTACACCACCTTATGCTATTCTCCTAGCTCTGCCTCCACGTCTGCTGATCCACAGACTCATCTCTCCTTAAAGCTTCCTCTTATTTAAACATTTAACACGCTCGAGTCTCTATGATTGGAGCCAGTTTCCTATTTCTTACTGCATTGTGCAGTCTTCATTCGCTCCTGGATGATCTGTACCTTCTTTGCATATGATCTGAAAGAGCTATTAAAATTCTCCTTGCCGAAAAGAGAAACTCGGTCTCATCCCCTGGATGAACCATGCCCATATCCTAATATAGTCAATCCTGACATGAATGATGTATTCATGCCTTGGATGACGTCGTCAGGCCTCGACGTAACTATTAAGAGATCCAACTGTCACTCTCCCCTCCAAGGGTCGAGTCACACTGTCGGCATTAGTGTGAGGTCACTGGGTCTCCTCCAGTAGAAATCTCGAAAGTGAGGGTCAAGTCAACAATTTTAACCGGGACCACTCAGTATCAAACAAACAAAAGGACAAGAAAGAAAACGAAGATAAGTGTCTTTTTATTATTGAAGATCATAGTAAAAAGACATGAATACAACAGAAACATTGAACTAGAAGTACAAGGGACGTATCCACTAGTTCTGCTCCTGTCTACCTGCTCCTGGAGCTCTACTGCCTTGTTCACTACTCGGTTGTTGCTCAAGCACCCGCCGCTACTTCTGCCTCGGTGTATCCTCCAAAGCCTTTGGAACAACTGTACGAGGAGTAGGACAGTCACGTTCTAGGTGACCCTTCCTGCCGCATTCATAACACTTCCTACTCTTCGTACGGCTGGCTCTGACCCCACCCCGGGTGTCCCGCACAACCGGTCCTTAAACCAGAGATCGCCCAACTGTTGGTCTGGTCCTCCAGGACCTCTGCATCATCTGTCTACTGCCCACAGATGACTCAGATACTGATCGAATAACACGTGGAAATGGCAGAACCTCCTGAACACGCTCGGGGTGTAGAGATACTGACACAATCTCCACCCTGAAGAAGGTCTCGAAGTCATCCCATGCGAAGGGCATCCCGTCGCAAATGTGGAAGAAGTGGCTCCACCACCTGCCTGCTACTGCCTGAAGAAGGCTGGCAGCAAAGATCACCATGAAGTCTGCAGGCATCCCCACTAGCCTGAATACACTCACCACAGCCTCCAGCCAAACCTCAGCCTCCTGCGGGTCCGTCTCTCCCCGGAACCTGGGTGGCCTCTGGCATTGGAACTCATGCGGCACACTCATGTGGCGTGCATCGCCTACTGCTGGGTCTGGTGGCATTGGTGGCCCAACGTATGGTAGTACCACTGGTGCCTCCGCTGGTGCCTCAACTGCAAAAGGGCCATGTACCAAAGCCTTGTCGCTCGACAGGCTGTCAGTACGCACATCCCTCTGGGCTCTAGCTGGTCGTCCGAGAAAAGGCATCCTGAAAGAAACAACGTGACACTGTCAAATGATTATACCTGGTGAGCTGACCTGGTTTGAGCTGATATTTAAATAAAACTTCTGGAAACACACATGCAATCAGTGTTTTCGTGCACAAAGTCGTAAATCAGTTGTCAGGGTCCTGGTGTATGGATACGTCGGCCGCTCGCACAAACACTGGAATCCCTGAATTGAAAACCACACTCGGTACTCTTAACACCATTGCTTCACAGAAAGAAAATATCAGAGTTATAAGTTCTACGGTAGAACCAACTCCTCTGATACCAAATTCTCACGACCTGTCCTCGGGGCCCGTGTCGTGACTACCCCAAGCCCGCCTTCCATAGGCCAGGGGATGGAGACTAGCACCAAAAGCGTAAATCCCAATAACTGGGAAGTCATTGCCTTTATAAAAGTAAAAAAACACCACAGAGTACAAGAGGAAGAAGAACACTAAGTACAAAAGAAAGTGATAAAAAGTAAATGGGCTAGAATAAAAACCCAAATGGAAGTACAACAACAACTGAACAAGTACAACAGAAAAAGACAACAGCTGGAAGAATGGAAGCGGCTCCTGGGTCGTCCTCCTCGGATCCTACCTTAAGGGCAGGTACAGACAGTGCAACTCATGGATCGTCCACCACGGATCCTACCTGAAGGGTAGGTACAGATAGTGCATCTCCTCAACGCTCTTCCCGTCGACCTCCTCCGGATACTGACTCGTCGTGTAGTCCACCTCCGGGTATTGACTCGTCTTGTAGTACACCTCTGGTTACCGTCCAATCCTCGAACACTCGGCCTCCATCAGCACTGCCCGTCATCTGCAACCAACACAATGAGGTGTGAGCATATAACGTGCAGGGGTGAGTATCACGATACTCAGTAGGGACCTCGAGACCCTCAAGGTCTCACTAAAACCAACAAGAATAACCAAAAAGAAGATCTCAACAGATAACCTCTACTTAGGTATATGTCCATACATATACCTAAGTTATCAAGTAACCCATCTCAACCATTAGGAAACAAAAGCATCATGAAATAAACGGATAACCACTACTCAGGTATATGCCCATACATATACCTAAGTTATCAAGTGACCCATATCAATCATGAGGTAACACAAAGATCAAAAGTCTCAGCTCAAACCAGGATTTTCTTTATCGAAACTGTAACTCCTGAAGAGCTCCATCCCTGGAGTGTACAGTGGTCATGTCACGACTTCGAGGTACTGCTCACTAACCTAAGACTGCTGAGGTAGTCCTCCTGTCGAGTACTGCGGGTCAGCCACCCAAACACATTAGTGCTTCCTGCCGGGATATGCCACCCAAACAAAGTAGTGCACACCCCCTAGTAGCCTGCAGAGGTACTCTCCGGACGAGTTCCACAGGTCTGAACTGTCACACAGGTAGTTCTCCATCCGCCATGGGTATGCACCTCACAAAGTATTACTCCATCCATTAGGCTAGTCGACTCACTCCAAGTCGAGTCGGTCAAACAGTCGTCAGGTCTTAGCCGGCTACATGGTATTCGTACTCCGCACGCTCATCTCTAGGAGGGTCCGCTCCATGAGATACAGGTCGACACTCAATGTATCTCAATGTCCCCCGAAGAAGTATCTCAAAGGACCTCCTCGTCATAGGGGTCTCAACGCAACAGACGGAACGTCCATTAGACGACCGGTCTGTGAATTATTTGTTTTTTCATCCCAGGGGCCCGGTTGGTTTCGAGTGCGAACCAACCCGACCGTATCTCAACTGTACCCCGAACACTCATAGGGTATACTCAAAGGGACCTTTTCTCCACGTGATCACCAACGACGCTGATGGTTCGTCAAACAGACATCCAGTCTGAAAGATAACAGCTTTTCCGATCCAAGGGCCCGAATGGATTTCAGGTACAATCCAACCCGGCCACTATCCAACAGCAACCAAAACTCAGGCGATGTATGCCAAATATTTCGTCTAATCAAGAGGAATTCAACGAGCTAGATTACGCGTCAATTGGACGCCCAGTTTATGAGTAATTGGCTTTTTCGTTCCAGAATCCCGGTTGGTTTCATGAGCGAACCAACCTGACCGCACTCTGACGACATCCGAACCTCGATCAAAGTAATCCAAAAGATCCGTCTCACTTGGAGGAATCCATCAATGTCAACGGCACGTCAATCAGACGTCCGGAGTTCAAGATATAAGTTTTTCTGCTCAGAGGGCCCAGTTGGTTTCGTATCCGAACCAACCCGGCCGAACCCAAAGTGTTATGAAACATTGAGTGCGATATTCCGAAATGAATGTCTCGATCCAATGTTCGCATTTCCGCTGACGGTGCGTCGATTGGAGGTCTACAAATCATGATATGGGTGAAAGACCGTGAGGGGTCCGAAAACGGGGGTTTCGGGCCTTGACCGACTCGGGCCGAGACCCCCTCGGTCGACCCGAACCAGGTCGACCCGAACCGGGTGCGGGTCCGCCCCGGCCGGCGCGGCCCGGCCTGGCCGGCTCGGTCCGGCCCGACCGGCCAGCCGCGGCTCGTCCGGCGTGGCCGAGCGGAAGCCGCGGAGCGGGGGCGGGGGGTGCGCGGCCCACCTCGCCATTGAATGAAGCCAGTGGCGGTCTGTGCCGCCGCCAATACTCTGGGATCCCGTGCAGCCGTGGGATCCCTCGTGTCGCACCGCCGCTTCAAGCTGCGGCGGTTGATTCCTCCAGCAGCACGCTCGGGTGTCGCCGCATCCTGGCGGCCGGACGGCTCTGTCCGCCTCCCCCGGTCGCCGGCGGCGCCACCGTGGCAACCCTCGCCTCCTGGTTTTCTGCGGGCCACCAGAGTTGCTCCGATGGTCAGTTTTCAAAACCGTCTGTGCCAGCGTTCATCTCTGGTCTCAAACTTTACTGAGGAAAGCTTCAAAGAATAACCTTGCGGCCCCGTTTGTCATCACCCGTCAATCTGCACATCAATCAACAAATCGCGCAGTCCTCGTGGTTCTCCGGCGCGACACGATGTGTAATGGCCCAGACCTCTCCGGTCCCTTACTTTGTTGAATTTTGGTGTTGGAGGTGTTCCGGGAGGTCAAAGGGACTTATCCCCAACACTTTGCCAATTTTCCAGTTCTATGAACAGTGTTTCCATTTTTATGAACAGTAACAGATCGGTCTCACCGATCGGTCTGACAGATCGGTCTCACAGATCAGTTTCACAGATCGGTGTGACAGGTCAGTTTCTCAGATCTGTCTGACAGATCGGTTTCACAGATCGGTCTGACAGATCGGTTTCAAAGATTGGTGTGACAGATCGGTTTCACAGATCAGTCTGACATATCAGTTTCACATATTGGTGTGACAGATCAGTTTCACAGATCGGTGTGACAGATCGGTTTCAGAGATCGGTCTGACAGATCAGTTTCACAGATCGGTGTGACATATCGGTTTCACAGATCGGTGCGACAGATCGGTTTCACGGATCGGTCTGACAGATCGGTTTCACAGATCGGTGCGACAGATCGGTTTCACATATCGGTCTGACATATCAGTTGCACAGATCGGTTTCACAGATCGGTGTGAGAGATCGGTTTCACAGATCGGTCTGACATATCAGTTTAACAGATCGGTCTGACAGATCGGTTTCACAGATCGGTGCGACAGATCGGTTTCACATATCGGTCTGACATTTCGGTTGCACAGATCGGTTTCACAGATCGGTGTGAGAGATCGGTTTCACAGATCGGTCTGACATATCAGTTTAACAGATCAGTGTTTCCAGACTCATATAGTTTTGCCCCTTTTGACGTTTCCTTTGACGTAAAATACATTTAAATACTTATTTTAAGGGCTCTAAAGGCCGTTTAAAATGCCATAAATCCTATATTAATTATTCCTAAGGCTTGGAATGTTTTACTTGGTCAAACCGCGTGGGTTAATGCGATCCGTTTTTAATGGAGAATTAACCGGATCTTAAACTGTCGCCCCATTAAATATTAAAAAGGGACAAGATATCATTCTTCCTTGTTCTTTCCCTTTGTTCTCGATTAAGAGGCACTAGAACCTTTCAATCCTTTCCATAGGAGTTTCACAATCAATCTTTACTCCTAGGATTGGTTCTGCTCTGTTTTGGATGCAACTGAGTCGTGTCGATCAATGTTCGATATAAGGTATGTTGTATTATCGTTCTTTTGGGCTTCGTCTTCTCCTATCCTCTTTTACATAATTATACCATGTATTCTCCAAGATTCTAATGGTTTTTCTTGGGGTTGGTTGGTACTGTCGTACCGCAGCATCCTCCGGTGGATGCAGTTGTCGCAAGGGGAGGATCGTGACCTGTTGTGTGGATAAAGAACGTGAGGAACTGTTTGAGGTAGGGGATTCATGGCTTCTCTAATTGTATATGTTCAATCGTAGAATTATCATGATTTATCCATTTGTATCACAATGAAATTGACCTAATTAAATACTTGAACCAGATTAAAAGAATTGGTTGATCGCATGTTGTTTCTTTTTACCGTGATAACGGTTTTCCTCATGTTTTCCTAGATATAGTGATATCTATGTTTTCTTTGATTTGTTGTTCGTTCATGATAGAAATTGATAACGAACGTAAAGCTGTAATTAATTGTTAATTAATTGGCTAAAGATAAAGAGGCATGTAAATTAATCTGGATATTTCCGTTGTTGTAGTTGTTCTAATTTGAGGATAATCAAATTAGGGAAGTATGCATGGTTATTTAACATTGATAGCTTGCTGATTAGGTATCCATGATTGGAACCTACGAATAACAAATATGCCAATTCAATATGGATTATAGAACAGATTATGTGTGAATTTCTAAAAGGGTTCTGAGTTACCCTCTTGTTTGTTAAAGGGTCATGAGCCCATGATGTGATGTTTGTTTTCCTACTGCTTGTGCTGTGATGTGAGCCTGGATGGTTGTTGTGATATGTGGAGGCATGGAGGCCTTGTGGTTATGGCCGGAGATGATGCCTAGAGTGGCGAGATGCATTAGTTTATGCATGTGGATGTTGGGGAGGACATCGGGGGTGATGGAATGGGATGGATGTGGTTGCTGGTTGCTTGCGGTTTTCTTGAATGTTAGTCTACTTTTCTTTTCCCCACTGCTCAAGGAAGCTGGTCTTGCTACCCTTCTTCCGAAGGAGTCGAAGACGCGCGGGGTATGCCACGTGCTTTCCGTGTTTAGTCTCTCGAGGGAGAATGGGTATATACTCTTTCTATAGGCGGCAAAGACTCGACGTGTTGTATATCTATTCACCGTGTTGAGCCTCCATTGTGTTTATAAGCATAGGATGTATTTCTAGAATGCCTGAGAATGTGGAAAAGTAATTCTGTAATGAATGTTTGATTAAATGGTGAAAATCCACGGGGATGGAGATGCTGGAATTTAAAGGTGATGTGAATCGTAAAAAGGAGCAGTTGTTTTTGAATGTGATGCCAATTCAGTTTATTGTGGAATTGTTCATTCTTAATTAATGTTTAAAGAATTAATTAACGTACAGTGGAACTGATAAAATGAGAATGGAGTAATCTAATAAATCTCTTCAAATGTTTGTGTGCTTATAGGATACCTAGTCTTAGAAGTAGCAGCCTGGAGTCTGAGAGACGTTAGCTGCAGTTGTATCTAAGACTAGGTAATGCCCATAGTGTGGATGTGAGTTACTTATATATTCTGTACTTTTTGTGTTTCTATACACGACTCCACCCTGTCGGTAAGGGCAACTGACACCCCGGGGATTCTGAGCCCTAGGGGGTGATTTCCCCAACATTCTGATGGGAGGTTGAATGGCTGACTATCCCCTTTGGATCTGCTCTCTTTTCTTGGTTGATACTTGTGCCATGAGGCACAACAGTTACTTACCCCATATATGTGTGTAGAGGGCTGTAATGGCTTGTGGTTATTCACACAAATATATTCTGGATATAGTATCCTATGGACTACTATAGGTGTAACGTGTATATGCTATGATGGTTTGAGGATCCTTACTCGGAGTATGGGCTGTAATGGCTTGAGGTATTATACCCGACGTATGATAAACGTTATGCGAGTTGTGGTGGCTCCCGGAGACAACCTGGTTACTTTTGGTTGTGAGGACGGTGTGGTGCTTCGCCCAGGTGTCTGTGGGCAAGCCTATGTGGTGCACAAGGTGCAGATTGTAGAGCTTCGCCCAGGTGTCTGCGGGCAAGCCTTTGGAGAGAGATACAAAGGACGTATGTCGTTGGGGAAAAGCGGAAAACCAGTGGGGAAGTAGTAGCAGGGTACCCTTGATAATCTTTTGTATATGCTATATTCTTGTATGCGTTACTTGGTGAGAGTATCCATGGTGAGTTTGAGAACATAGTATACCTGTTTAAGTGACGAGTTAGTTTCACTTGTTGTTCACTGGGATTTAGCACGCTTTCTTTACTTTTGCACGAGAGGCTTGGGGAGGATCCTACTGAGTATACTATTATACTCACCCTATGTACATATAAGCTGTTTTTCAGGTCTCTAGGAGCAGGTTGGAGATCAAGCTGGTTACTACTAGCTGGCGGTTGGAGGAGGAGCTGTTTGGACTTGTGGTCGCTGCCGTTTTACTTTCTTTTGGGTACTTTATGTTATCCCTTTCAGTTGTAGTACTTTTGCATGACATTTCATATATGTACATGGTTTCCTTTTATATCTCAGTTCTATGTTGGAGTTGATTGGAGCCTATTCTATCTCTCTCTTCTGCATGTGTTCTCTTAGAGGGTAGTGCCTCCCATTTGTATGTTATTATACCCTTGGTGCTGGTCGCCAACCCGGGGCCTACTGGAGGCGGGACTTGGGGGTCATTATCTCCCTTCTCACATTGCCGGCCCAGGAGGGGTACACTTTGTGGGGAGGGGGTCGTGACAGAGTGGTATCAGAGCTCTGGTTGAGGGATAAGATGGAGTTTGGACTTAGGCACAGGTTAGGATGCATGGGATGGTAGGGCAACGGTGTCATTCATGTTTAGCAAGTGGGGTAAACACTGGAGACCGGCAGAGACATAGGCGTTCAGGGCCCCCTATGATCTGTTGCATAGACCTTTAAGTTTACGATGGCTTCTAAACAAAGTGATACTAGTTGTAGGGTAGAGACCTTGGAAAGGATCATGCATCATTATTCTTTGCACCTGTGTTTGAATGGGTAGACCATGGGATAGGTAACCTGAAATTAATAGAACAAAAAAATTAATTAATTAATGTTGAGTCATCTATATTACAGGCTTAGGAGCTCTAACAGTTGTTATTTTACAGGTATGGCTCCAGGTCGACGTCCTCATCAGGTTTGCGCAGAAGATGCCCAAAAGTTTGTTCCATCAAATCACCGCCGAGTAGAGGTTGAAGAAGATGACACTTGGAGGAAGACACTTCGAGAGTTTCTGCGCCAGAGTCTACAGAAGTACGAGGGCTCTGTTTAAGATGCCATCATAGAAGACTGGTTGGAGGTGGTCGAGATAGGCTTCAGTTCGATTCATGCTCGGAAGGAACACTGGGTGTCCTTGGTTGTGACGATGCTGCGTGGAGCAGCGAGGAAGTGGTGGTTCTAGTTCCTCGGTGATCGTGAGGAGTCAGCGATATCATGGGAGGAGTTTCAAGACAGGTTTAGAGTCGAGTTTCTTTCATCGACTGCGAAGGTGTCCAGTCGCCAAGATCTTCTCACCATTCGGTAGGGGAGCTCCAGTGTTCGAGAGTTTGGAATCCGTTTCAGGAACCTTCTACGATATGCTTCAGACCTGTTACCAGATGATGAGGCCAGGGAGAGGCATTTCGAGGAGGCTCTGCGTCCAGAGATCCAACGCCAGGTCACCCCATTTATGCTGAAGACATATCTTGAGGTTCTGGAGAGGGCAGAGGTTGTTTAGAGGACTTTGGGCAGGACTGGGTCGTCATGAGAGGGGAATCGTCATGATTCGTCACGAAGCAGAGCTGTGGTCCGGGGTTCCCGATTTTCAAGACAGAAGTGTTTCCGTTCACCTGGGGGTAGGTCCCAGCCCTTCCCATCTCGTTTCTCCAGAGGCAGAAACTCTCAGGCCTATTCCAAGGGATCAGGCGCTTGTTTTTCTTGTGGTGGTCATGGTCAGCAGCAGCGGGAGTGCCCGACATTTCAGAGCAATCATCGTGCACCAGGAGCTCCACTCCAGGTTCCTCCGTTGAGGCAGTTCCAGCCGAGGCAACAGCAGCAGGTTGCACCAGCTTTAGATCACCAGAGGGTAGATGGAGCTGGCAGAGGAAAGCCCCATGATGCTCCCCGTCCTCAGAGAGCAGACCGCGACCGTGGTGGTGGTCATCATCAGGGTCAGAGAGGATGTGGAGGTGGTCGTGGTCAGCTTCATGCTCTAGCGTTGCCAGCTCCAGGCGATCCAGACGTCGTCCGAGGTACCCTTTTCTTGTTTTCTACCTTGGTGTATTCCTTTTTTGATTCAGTAGCGACACACTCCTTTATATCCCCTACCCTTTTCCACGCATTGGGACTTGAGGTAGAGAGGCTTCCAGTGCCCTTGGCGTTGACTACGCCAGTTGGAGGTCAAGCTAGCTTGTTTGTAGTATGTAGAGACTATGAGCTAGTGTTGGGGCAGCACCGCTCTTGGGGAGATTTCCTATGTTTACGAATACAACCATATGATTTCATCCTTGGCATGGATTGGTTGTATTCAGTGAAGGCTATTGTGGATTGCTTCCGGAAGGAGGTCATCTTCTTCGATGTAGATGGAGAAACAGTGGTGTTTGCTGGTGAGCGAGATCCTCGGATGGGTCATAGGTAGGTTTCATCATTATCATCCATGATGGCTGAGATGATGTTATGTTCTTCAGTGGTTGAGCAGTTGGCGTTTCCAAGGGTTATGGAGGAGTACCCTGATGTATTTCCCGAAGAGGTTTTAGCATTACCCCCTCGACGAGAGATCGAGTTCGGGATCGAGCTACAGCCAGGAGCGTCTCCTATCTCTATGTCTCTGTATAGAATGGCCCCTTCTGAGTTACGAGAGCTACGTATACAACTTGATGATCTATTGAAGTGCAGTTTTGTTCGGCCAAGTGTTTCTCCATGGGGTGCACCAGTCTTGTTCGTGAAGAAGGCCGATGACAGTTTGCGGTTGTGCGTCGATTGTTTTCGATTAAAAAAAGTGACAATAAAGAATCGCTATCCTCTTCCATGGATTTATGACCTATTCGATCAACTGAAGGGTGCAAGATGGTTCTCAAAGATCGAATTGTGGTCAGGATATCATCAGATGCGTGTAAAGGATGAGGATATACTGAAGACTGCTTTCCATTGTCGTAATGGGAATTATGAGATTGTTGTAATGCCATTTGGCGTGATGAATGCTCCAGCTGTTTTCATGGGGTTGATGAATTATATGTTCCATGAATTCTTGGACAAGTTTGTTGTGGATGTCATCGATGACATCCTTGTGTACTCCACATCTGAAGAAGAGCATGCAGAGCATCTACGAGCTGTTTTGGGAGTTCTTCGCCAATATCTGTTTTTTGGGAAGTTGTCCAAGTGTGAGTTCTGGGCTCGAGAAGTTCGTTTTTAGGGAATGTTGTGTCCCAACAGGGAGTAGCTGTGGATCCTTCGAAGATAGTAGCAGTGGTGTCATGGGAATCCCCCAAGACCGTGTCAGAGGCGCGAAGTTTCCTTGGTCTCGCAGGATACTATAGGAGGTTGTAGCCAATTTCTCCCGAGTTGCGACTCCTCTGACAGCTTTGACCAAGAAGGATCAAGCGTTCATATGGACTGATCAGTGTCAGGAAGCTTTCGAATATCTAAAGGAGAAGTTGTTAAGTGCTCTAGTCCTTTGTCTTCCAGCGGAGGGAGTCCAGTTTGATGTTTTCTGTGATGCTTCACATCTGGGGCTAGGATATGTTTATATGCAACAAAGGTTAGTTGTTTCTTTTGGGTCCCGACAATTGCATCCCCATGAACGCAACTATGCCACCCATGATCTTGAGTTGGCAGCTGTGGTGTTTGCACTGATGTTGTAGAGACATTACCTCATTGGCGAGCGCTTTGTGGTTTTCACCGATCATAAGAGTTTGAGTTATGTTTTCTCTCAGCGGGACTTGAATTTTTGGCAGCGTCGGTGGATGGAGTTCATGCAGGAATACGACTTCGGAATATCGTATACACCTAGGAAGGGAAATGTTGTTGCTGATGTGCTGAGTCGAAAGTCACATAATGATGTTGTGCGTGAATCTGGTGATTCTTGGAGAGTAATGGAGGAACTATCAGCATTACATCTTGATATGGAAGAGGTTGGAGGTATAGGTTTTCTTTTCAAGATGACGGTGCAGTCATTTATGATGGAGAAGGTGGAAGAGTCTCAGTTGGGTGATCTAGAGGTGGATGTTTGGAGAGACAGATTTGTTTTTGGGGAGGCCTATGATGGTTGGTCGGAGGATGAACAACACTGAGTGTTATATCATGGCAGGATTTTTGTTCCCTTGGCGATGTGCGAGATGGTTCTCCGAGAGTTCCATAGTTCACCCTTGGAGGTACATCCTGGTGTGACGAAGATGTACCGATCCTTGAGGAGTCATTTTTGGTGGCCTGGGCTAAAGCGTACAGTTGCAGAATGTGTGTCTCGATGTTTAGTCTGCCAGAAGGTGAAGGCCGAACACCGTGTTCCTGGTGGTCTTCTCCAACACATAGAGATTCCTCAGTGGAAGTGGGAGGAAATCTCAATGGAATTTGTTACAGGTTTACCTCGAGCTCCGGGAGGACATGATTCTATATGGGTGGTAGTGGATCGTTTAACTAAATCGGCCCACTTCATAGAAATCAAGGAGTCGAGCTCAGTCGAGGTTCTGTCGAGGCAGTATCTAGAGGAGGTGGTGAGGCTTCACGGAGTTCCTAAGATGATCATTTCTGATCGAGATCCTATTTTTACCTCTAGGGTGTGGAGAGGTCTCCAGCATGCTTTTGGTTCTAAATTATGCCTTAGCATTGCTTTTCATCCTCAAACGGATGGTCAGACAGAGCGAACAATCCAGACTCTTAAAGACATGTTGCGCTCTTGTGTTCTTGATTTTGGAGGTTCATGGAAAAAGAACTTAACCTTGGTAGAGTTCGCTTACAATAATAGTTTTCACACCACCATTGGTATGACGCCATTTGAATCCCTATATGGCCGGCCTTGCCGTACTCCGTTGTCCTGGACTGGGGTCGGAGAGTCAGCAATTCTCGGACCAGAACTAGTGCAGAATACAACATTGATGGTATAAGTGATTCGTGAGAGGATGAAGACAACACAGGATCGTCAGAAATCATATGCTGATCAAAGAAGGAGA
This sequence comes from Viscum album, assembly GCA_963277665.1. Classification (NCBI taxonomy): domain Eukaryota; kingdom Viridiplantae; phylum Streptophyta; class Magnoliopsida; order Santalales; family Viscaceae; genus Viscum; species Viscum album. The sequence continues at coordinate 1,012,702,211 of OY728157.1, forward strand.
CCGTTAGAGATTAATTTTGGGGATCATGTGTTTATAAAGGTGACTCCCCGTCGTGGGCAGCGATGGTTTGGTCGTGGGAGTAAGCTTTCTCCCAGGTTTGTTGGGCCTTTCGAGGTGTTAGCTCGTGTTGGAGCTGTGGCGTATCGAGTAGAAATTCCCCCTCATATGAGTCGGATACACGATGTTTTCCATGTATCACAGCTCCGTCGTTATCTTCATGATGAATCTCATGTTATCGATTGCGGAGAAATCGATATCGATGATGATGCAACCTTCGAGGAGTGACCTGGGGAGATCCAAGACCGCAAGGAGAAGGTGTTGCGTGGGAATTCTATCCCCTTAGTTCGTATCTTGTGGCGACACGGTGGCATGGAGGAGAGTACCTGGGAACGTGAGTCACAGATACGTGCTCAGTACCCAGAGTTGTTCAATGTTTAACTCCTTTCATGTAATGATGTTTCCTCTCTGGTTGGACCTTTCATGTTTTATTTATGTACTTTTCATGTGATGATATGATTTAATTGTTTGGGTATGTATTGTTTGTTCCCTTGCTCTTGGATGTCATAGTTTTGTTCGAGCTTTCGAACAACTCATGGTGGTTTTTCCCCTGAGAGGTATCTTATGGGGTGGTTGTTCGGACCCCTCTTTTCTTTTGGGTTGGTTTTAAATTCTCGAGGACGAGAATGTTTTGAGAGGTATCTAATGTAATGGCCCAGACCTCTCCGGTCCATTACTTTTTGGAATTTTGGTGTTGGAGGTGTTCCGGGAGGTCAAGGGGACTTATCCCCAACACTTTGCCAATTTTCCAGTTCTGTGAACAGTGTTTCGAGTTTTATGAATAGTAACAGATCGGTCACACCGATCGGTCTGAAAGATCGGTCTCACAGATCAGATTCACAGATCGTTGTGAGAGATCGGTTTCACATATCGGTCTGACAGATTGGTTTCACAGATCGGTCTGAAAGATAGGTTTCACAGATCGGTGTGACAGATCGGTTTCACAGAGCGGTCTGACAGATCGGTTTCACAGATCGGTGTGACAGATCAGTTTCACAGATCAGTGTGACAGATCGGTTTAACAGATCGGTCTGACAGATCCGTTTCACAGATTGGTGTGACAGATCAGTTTCACAGATCGGTGCGACGGATCGGTTTAACAGATCGGTCAGACAGATTGGTTTCACAGATCGGTGCGACAGATCGGTTTCACAGATCGGTCTGACAGATCGGTTTCACAGATCGGTGCGACAGATCAGTTTCACAGATCGGTCTCACAGATCAGTTTCACAGATCGGTCTGACAGATCGGTTTCATAGATCGGTGTGACATATTGGTTTCACAGATCGGTCTGATAGATCGGTTTCACAGATCGGTTTGACAGATCGGTTTCACAGATCGGTCTGACAGATCGGTTTCACAGATCGGTGTGATAGATCATTTTCACAGATCGGTGTGACAGATCAGTTTCACAGATCGGTCTGACATATCAGTTTCATAGATCGGTGTGACAAATCGGTTTCACATATCAGTTTCACAGATCTGTTTCATGTACAGTAACAGTGGGTGAACAGTGTTTCCATACTCCTACATTTTTGCCCCTTTTGACATTTCCTTTGACGTAAAATACATTTAAAGACTTTTTTAAGGGCTCTTAAGGCCGTTTAAAATGCCATAAATCCTATATTAATTATTCCTAAGGCTTGGAATGTTTTACTTGGTCAAACCGCGTGGGTTAATGCGATACATTTTAAATGGAGAATTAACCAGATCTTAAACCGCCCCCCACATAAATCTTAAAAAGGGACGAGATATCATTCTTCCTTGTTCTTTCCCTTTGTTCTTGATTAAGAGGCACTAGAACCTTTCAATCCTTTCCGTAGGAGTTTCACAGTCAATCTTTACTCCTAGGATTGGTTCTGCTCTGTTTTGGATGCAACTGAGCCGTGTCGATCAATCTTCGATATAAGGTATGTTGTATCGTCGTTCTTTTGGGGTTCATCTTCTCCTATCCTATTTTCCACAATTATACCATGTATTCTCCATGATTCTAATGGGTTTTCTTGGGGTTGGTTGGTACTGTCGTACCGCAGCATCCTCCGGTGGATGCAGTTGTCGCGAGGGGAGGATCGTGACCTGTTGTGTGGATAAAGGACGTGAGGAACTGTTTAAGGTAGGGCATTCATTGCTTCTCTAATTGTATATGTGCAATCGTAGAATTAGCATGATTTATCCCTTTGGATCACAATGAAATTGACCTAATTAAATACTTGAACCAGATTAAAAGAATTGGTTGATCGCATGTTGTTGCTTTATACCGTGACAACGGTTTGCCTCATGTTTTCCTAAATATAGTGATATCCATGTTTTCTTTGATTTTTTGTTCGTTCATGATAGAAATTGACAACGAACGTAAAGCTGGAATTAATTGTTAATTAATTGGATAAAGATAAAGGGGCATGTAATTTAATCTGGTTATTGCCGTTGTTGTAGTTGTTCTAATTTGAGGATAATAAAATTAGGGAAGTAAGCATGGGTATTTAATTGTGATAGCTTGCTGATTAGGTATCCCTGATTAGAAACTACGAATAACAAATCTGTGAATTCAATATGGATTAGAGAACAGATTATGTGGGAATTTCTAAAAGGGTTCTTAGTTTCCCTCTTGTTTGTTAAAGGGTTAAGAGCCCATGATGTGATGTTTGTTTTCCTGCTGCTTGTGCTGTGATTTGAGCCTGGATGGTTGTTGTGATATGTGGAGGCATGGAGGCCTTGTGGTTATGGCAGCAGATGACTCCTAGAGTGTCGAGATGCATCAGTTTATGCATGTGGGTATCGGGGAGGACACCAGGGGTGATGGAATGGGATGGATGTGGTTGCTGGTTGCTTGCGGTTTTGTTGAATGTTAATCTTCTTTTCTTTTCCCCACTTCTCAAGGCATCTAGTCTTTCTACCCTTCTTCCGAAGGAGGCGAAGACACGCGGGGTATTCCACGTGCTTTCCGTGTTTAGATTCTTGAGGGAGAATGGGTATATGCTCTTTCTATAGGCGGCAAAGACTCGACAGGTAGTATATCTATTCACCGTGTTGAGCCTCCTTTGTGTTTATAAGCATAGGATATTTTTCTAGAATTCCTGGGAATGTGGAAAAGTAATTCTGTAATGAAAGTTTGATTAAACGGTGAAAATCCATGGGGATAGAGATGCTGGAATTTAAAGGTGATGTGAATCTTAAAAAGGAGCATTTGTTTTTAAATGTGATGCCAATTCAGTTTAATGTGGAATTGTTTATTCATAATAAATGTTTAATGAATTAATTAACGTACAATGGAGCTGATAAAATGAGAATAGAGTAATCTAATAAATCACTTCAAATGTTTGTGTGCTTATAGGATACCTAATCTTAGAAGTAGCAGCCTGGAGTCTGAGAGATGTTAGCTGCAGTTGTATCTAAGACTAGCTAATTCCCATAGTGTGGATGTGAGTTACTTATATATTCTGTACTTTTTTTGTTTCTAAACGCTACTCCACCCTGTCGGTAAGGGAAACTGACACCCAGGGGATTCTTAGCCCTGGGGGGTGTTTTCCCCAACATTCTGATGGGAGGATGAATGGCTGACTACCCCCTTTGGCTCCGCTCTCTTCTCTTGGTAGATACTTGTGCCATGAGGCACAACGGTTAGTTACCCCATATATGTGAGTAGAGGGCTATAATGGCTTGTGGTTATTCACACACATATATTCTGGATATAGTATCCTACAGACTACTATAGGTGTAACATGTATAGGCTATGATGGCTTGAGGATCCTTACTCGGAGTATGGGCTATAATGGCTTGAGGTATTATACCTGACGTATGAAACACGTTATGCGAGCTGTGGTGGCTCCCGGAGACTACCTGGTTACTTTTGGTTGTGAGGAAGGTGTGGTGCTTCGCCCAGGTGTCTGCGGGAAAGCATATGTGGTGCACGGGGTGCAGATTCTGGAGCTTCGCCCAGGTGTCTGCGGGCAAGCCTTTGGAGAGAGATGCACATGACGTATGTCGTTGGGGAAAAGTGGAAAACAAGTGGGGAAGTAGTAGCGGGGTACCCTTGATATTCATTACTTTATGCCATATTCTTGTATGTGTTACTTGGTGAGAGTATTCATGGTGAGGTTGGGAACATTGTATACCTGTTTAGGTGACGAGTTAGTTTCACTTGTTGTTCACTGGGCTTTAGCATACTTTCTTTACTTTTGTAGGAGAGGCTTGGGGAGGATCCTACTGAGTATACTGTTATACTCACCCTATGTACATATAAACTGTTTTTCAGGTCACTGGGAGCAGGTTGGAGATCAAGCTGGTTACTACTAGCTGTCGGTTGGGGGAGGAGCTGTTCGGGCTTCTGGTCGCTGTCATTTTTCTTTCTTTTGGGTACTTTTAGTTTTCCCTTTCAGTTGTAGTACTTTTGCATGACATTTCATATATGTACTTGGTTTCCTTTTATATCTCAGTTCTAAGTTGGAGTTGATTGGATTCTATTCTATCTATCTCTTTTCCATGTGTTCTCTTAGAGGGTAATGCCTCCCATTTGTATGTTATTATACCCTTGGTGCTAGTCGCCAACCTGGGGCCTACTGGAGGCGGGACTCGGGGGTCATTATCTCCCTTCTCACATTACCGGCCTAGGAGGGGTACACTTTGTGGGGAGGGGGTCATGACACTATGGCACCACGCCCCTTTTTTGTGGCCCTACTCCGTCCACGGTTGTCTTCGGGTTTCTCCAACGTGGCCTGACAGCATCGCGTCCTTGTTCGTTTTCACGGCGCGGAGCGACGACACTGCTCATTCCTTGTGGCACGATTCCGCACGATGCGACGGCACCATGCTAATCCCATATCTATCCATAAATGAAACCAACATGGATAAGGAGGAGGGTCGGCCATTTTTGTGCGGTCCGGCCTCCTCTCGTTAACTGATAGCAATTGGTCATATTTCATGAAGATCGTCAAGGTAATAATTACGAACAAATTAAAAAAATAAACCCCTACAGTTTTCCCACAAACAAGAATTCCCAACCTGCAACATATTCTTCACAGATCAACTTGATGTTTAATTGATCTGCGTTCTTTGATTAAGAAGGAAGTAACATGGGGTTTATTAATAATCACAAATAATTCCCTACCTCGGCATTTCTTGAACGGAGGTTCGTCGAACGAGGATTCGTCGCAGAAGGAGATGTCGCGAAAGAAGACATCGTCGGCGACGTTGTAAGAGGCGTCGCGGAAGGAGACGTCGCGGAAGGAGGCGTCGACCTCCAAGGAATCCGGCGTTCTTCACGTTCTTCGTGTTCTTCGTGTTCTTCAGAGAAGGAGATGATGGAACTCTTCAATCCTTATCCTTTTTCAACCCAAGACTCCACCACAAGAAAGTAACCCAAAATTAAATAAGCTCACCTCTTATTTTATAAACATAACATAAATTTTTAATTTCAAGAGTTTGAAATTTAAAAAGCCACACTTAACTCACTTAATTAATAACATAAGTTATTAATGTTTAAGTTATCAAGAGTTAATAGTGAGTTGAGGGGGGTTGAATAATATGAAGGCGTGGGGTTAGTGTAGGCCCCACTACCCTCATAACCTCTCTTGGGAAGTTGGGTAGTTACCCAAATCCCACCCAAAGCCTTAAATCACTAAAAGAAAAATAAAAATTGTAGTTAATTAATAAATTAAACTTCCACAAATTTTATCATCTTCTCTCCTGAAATTGAAACTCCAGAAATGACGTTCCTAAGCAATTACCAGTGCTACGGTTCCATCGGTGCCCTCAGAATTCGATTCCGAACACTGGTTCAAATGATAGAAAAACCCACTCGTCCATTCACTGAACGTACCCAAGACAAACTTCAGAAAATGATTCCGGGCACACCAGGCATCGGAATCAGGCGCTGTCAGAAACTGCGTTTTTGTAAAATTCCAAAGAAAATTAAGAAAAAAATTTCCTTCAAATTTTTGAGTCTTTACATTACTCACACCTCAGGGCTTTACGTCCCCGTAAATCTTCCACACAAACTAGGGTCACAAATGCGGTATTGATCACGCATCTGAGCCTTCCGCTTCCATGTGCTTACATGGAGATTCCATACATCCAAAGAAAGCGCACCCGAGGAATCGACCGTCCTTGTAGGATCCGCTCATGTCAATCCCCGATCCCTACTAGAACCTCTGTGAATGTAACCCCATCGCCATCGTCCTGCTCCTCGTGGTCGATGATATGCAAAGGGTCGAGCACGTATCTTCTCAGTTGAGATACCTGGAAAACGTCGTTCACCTGGTGCAACTGAGGTGGATGGGTCAAGCGGTAAACCACCTCGCCTACCCAGCTGAGGACCTAGAAAGGTCCATTGAATCTCAGAGATAACTTGCTACCCCAGCCACATCTCCGTAAACCTCGTCGAGGTGAGACCCGTATAAGGACGTGATCGTCACCCTCGAACTCTAGAGGTCTCCAATTCCGGTTAGAACTGATATTCAAACGACTGGTGCCACGAGGGTATGGTTGACCGACTCAAGAGTGATCGGTCACACCCTCCAGTGAAAGATTTTATCCCGTGCTACCTGGGGTTCCCATTTCGCCGACTAGGGAAAACCCATCCCGATGTTTGCCTGAAAACATCAATTTGGGTATGAACAGTTATTTCCCATTCCATACTCAAACTAACGTCATAAGGCCTCGACGCTACCACCAAGAGATTCCAACCAAAACTCTTTCCTCGAAGGTCTGGCCACACCGTCAGCATATGTGTGATTATCGAGTCTCCTCCCAAGGTATCTCCAGATTGGAGGGTAAAGTCCATGTCTTAACAGAAACTCTAGGCCTGGAACAAGATATGTGAATTAAAAGAATGATTCATATCGACGTCTGTTACTATAGAAGTTAGTAGTGGACATAGACTATCCCCTGAATCTTTTTTAGATCCATTGGGTCACACTCCATGACCGCATGCAGCCGCACGCTTCCTCCGCCATTCAGCTCCCTGAGCCTGGTGGGGATAACTAAGGCCGGTGGTTGTATCATGTTAAGATGTACACCACCTCGTGTTGTTCTCCTTGCTCTGCCTCCACGTCTGCTGCTCCACAAGCTCATCTCTCCTTAAATCTTCCTCTTTGTTAAACATTTAACATGCTTGAGTATCTAAGACTGGAGTCGGTTTCCTATTTTTTAATGCATTGTGCAGTCTTCATCTGCTCCTGGATGATCTGTACCTTCTTTGCATATGATCTAATAGAGCTGCTAAAATTCTCCTTTGCCGAAAAGAGAAACTCGGTCTCATCCCCTGGATGAACCACACCCATTGCCTAATACAGTCAATCCTGACATGAATGGTGTATTCATGCCATGGATGATGTCGTAAGGCCTCGACGTAACTACTAAGAGATCCAACTGTCACTCTCGCCTCCAAGGGTTGAGTCACACTGTCAGCATCAGTGTGAGGTCAGTGGGTCTCCTCCAGTAGAAATCTCGAAAGTGAGGGTCAAGTAAATAGTTTTAACTGGGACCACTCAGTATCATCCAAACAAAAGGATAGGATAGAAAATGAAGATTAGTGAATTTTTATTATTGCATCTCATAGTACAAAGACATGAATACAACCGCAACATGGAACTAGAAGTACAAGGGATGTATCCACTAGTTCCGCTCATGTCTACCTGCTCCCCGGAGGTGTACTTCCTTGTCCATTGCTCGGATATTTCTCATGCACCCGCCGCTGCTTCTGCCTCGGTGGCTCCTCCAAAGCCTGAGGATCAACTGTACGAGGAGTCGGATAGTCATGTGCCAGGTGACCCTTCCTGCCGCATTCATAACACTTCCTGATCTTTGTACGGCTGGGTATGACCCCACCCCGGGTGTCCCGCACCACCAGTCCTAAAACCCAAGATCGCCCAACTGTTGGTCTGGTCCTGCTGGACCTCTGCATCATCTGTCTACTGCCGACAGATTACTAAGCTACTGATCGAATAACACGCGGCAAAGGCAACAGCTCTTGAACACGCTTGTGGTGTAGATATACTAGCACAAACTCCACCCTGAAGAAGGTCTCTAAGTCTTCCCATGTGATGGTAATCCTGTCTCAAAACTGGAACAAGAGGCTCCTCCACCTGCCTAAAGAAGGCTGGAAGCAATGATCACCAAGAAGTCTGCAGGCGCCCCTACTAGCCTGAAGACCCTCACCAAAGCCTCCAGCTAAACCTCAGCTGCCTGTGGGTCCATCTCTCCCCGGAACCTGGGTGGCCTCTGGCGCTGGAACTCGTGCAGGGCACTCAAGTGCTATGAATCGCCTACTATGGGGGCTGGTGGCATCGGTGGCCCAACGTATGGTAGTACTGCTGGTGCCTCAACTGCAAGAGGGCCCTGTATCGAATCCTCATCGCTCGACCGACTCTTAGTACGCACATCCCTCTGGGCTCTAGCTGGTCATCTGAGAAAAGGCATCCTAAATGAAACAATGTGACACAGTCAAACGATTATACCTGGTGATCTGACCTGGTTTTAGCTGATATTTAAATAAAACTTCTGGAAACACACATGCAATCAGTGTTTTCATGAACAAAGTCGGAAATCAGTTGTCAGGGTCCTGCTGTATGGATACGTCGGCCTCCCACACCAACACCGTACTCCATGAACTGAAAACCACACTCGGTACGCTTAACACTATTGCTTCATAGAAAGAAAATATCCGAGTTATCAGTTCTGAGATAGAACCGACTCCTCTGATACCAATTTGTCACGACCCGTCCTCGGGTGTAACGACCCGAGAATTCATGTTTTGCGTAATGATGTGTTTCCCTTTAACTGGACCATATTTCTATAAAAAGAAAATGAAAATAAATGAAAAAACCGTAGCAACAAGAATGAATGAAATACTCCTTTATTAAGAAACACCTTGACGATTACAACTTCTCGTGATCAAAACATCACTAACCAAAGATCCCAACCAAGAACCCAATTACAATAATGGGTAGACTGCTTTGAACTACTAGGAGCCTGAGAATGCGGTAGGGATTTCGAGCATCCATCATAAGGAACATAAGGATTGCTGAAGCCACCGCGACCGTACTCAGTACCAAGGGGATCACACGAACCCTCTTTCCTCTTCTCCTTCGGTCACTTTGAGTAAGGACACCTCGAGACCAGACCCTTTTTATAAGCATCCCGATATGACCGTTAAACACCAACGGATAAAAATGTATCCGTTGGCTCTCTCCTAACTTGTTATATTTTAATGTTTCAATTTGCAAAACAATGGTATTTGACACTATGTTTTCCAGTATTTTTATATATATATACATTTAACTTGAGCAAGTAATCATTTTTTTAATTTATTTTCTTTTATAAAAATGGTTTACTATACTGAATTTGGTGAGGTTTTTCTTCTTTTACAAATATATATGTGCAAACTCTCAGTTTGTAGATGTACATGTGTATATATTTATGTTGTGAAAAACTGTATGTTAAATTAGTTATACCTATTTTCTAAATTATATATAAGTAATAACAATACAAATGTTTATAACTTGCTTTTATAATTAATATTTTGAAATTAGGTTGATGTTTTGGTTTCTTTGATTTTCAAATTTTGTGGTGTAATGTTGAAATTTAAATTAATTCACAATTAATTGTGTAGTTTATTTAATGTTTTGGGTTGAATGTTTAATGGTGTAAACAATGTTAATGTAAAATAAGATGGGTAGTGAATAATTAACGCATAAACATATTAAATGAATCTTGACCTTTGTTAAAATAATAAAAGCTACAAATAATTGATGGATAAAATAATAATAAAGTTTATCATAGGTATAATAATAAATTAAAAAGAATTAAAAAAAAATAGTAAAAAAACGAATCGCGGGTAGGGGTGGGGAGAAGCCCGTGTTTCTTCCTTATTTTGCGCCGCATCGCACCCCAGCCACCAGATCATTCCACTTTGATCACAGCCGTCCACTTTTTTTTAAATCCACATCAACCTCAGCCGTCGATCCGGCCATTTCTAATCTCAGCCACCGATATTTTTTTCCCACGTCGTGCGTCTCTTCTTCCTCGCGCCGAACCAGCAGTACACAGCTGCTGCATTTTTTTCCTTCTCCTCATGTCTTCTTCCCTTAGTCCAACGAGTGGACCCGGCGGCGCCCTCTTTTTCCACGCGGCAGGTGCACCTCGGCCTCGGGATGCCTCGACCGACGACCCCCCCTCCAAAGTCCTCTTCTTTGTCTCCTTTTTATTTTAAAAACCCTTGTTGCACCAAATGCCGAAGGACCGGCTTCCCCTTATCTCTTCGGCTCCTGGACTTTGGTTGCTGCCTCTCCTCTCCTCCTCCTCGTCGGACAGGTACGGGTGATTTTTTGAAGTTTGGTTGTGGTTCATCTTTGAGTTTCGTTTTTTTATATATTCACATATATATATATGTTATGTATATATATATATATATATATATATACATCCTGTGGTTATGCACTTGATTTCACTTGTTGCATCGTCTCCGCTCTCCCTCTCCGTACGGTAAGGGTTGTGTTGCCTCTTTTTTTTCTCCATGTTTTGTAAATACCGGGTTATATATATATACTTATATATATGTGCGTATATACATGCTATATGTATATACGTACACTTTATGCATTTGATCATTCGTTTTCTTTTTCCTTTCAATTCCTCCTCTCCAGGCAAGGAATGAAGTAGATTTATTTTTTTGTTGTTGTGTTATCATAAGCTTCAGCTTATATAAGTGTGTATTTATATATATACAAGTTATATATATATTTTTCTGGTGTGTGTGTGAAACTGTTGCTAACCAAGGCCTTGAGACCTCCCTCTCGGCTTAAAGAATCGGTTGGAAGTAAGGGAGAAAAAATCCTCTTCTTTGTTTCCCACCATTTAAGTGAGTTTTATATAATTATACACTTGTTATATAATTGCGTACAAAAAAATATACAGGATAAAAAAATCCAGTTTTAACTAATCTTGTCAGCCCCCTTTGTGAACACCTAAAATTGGGGCAAGGGTTTGTAGGTTCTGTTTTTATTCGGGTGCAGATTCCTTTTCACACCTTGTGTTTATATATATGTGTATATATATATATACATATATATATACACATATGTATAAGATAATGAATGCAAGTATACCACCTTTCCTCTATGTTTGTACCCCTGATTTTCTTTTTCGCCTATAAAAAAAGAGAGATTTTGAGTAATCAAATAAATGGGTAAAATTATGCAAGTAAATGATGTACATTGTTGTTGTATATACATACACGTATGTGTGTATACATTGATATGAACTTAGTGCCCAGTTTTTGCAATTATTACAACAAAGCATGATGAAGTTTGTGGGTTGGTTGGATTTCAAAATCATTCTTGAAACTGAGAATTTTCGTTTATCACTGTTTTGGATAATCGGGATTTTTTTCTTAAAGTGGATAGTATGGACTCCTTGAAATTTTATAAATGCATACATGCATTGATAGGCATGTACTCATGTTTAATTTAAGTGCTAATAAAAGAGTTTTTATAAGACAGTTTTGAGTAAAACCCCACAATATCCATTTATCATTATGTGTGTAAGTTATGAACGACCATGCTTTAATTGAGTACTATGATGTTATGTAATGATAAGTGATATGTTCATTCTCTTGAAACCCATCTTTTAAATGCAAGGTAACTTGTTGTGTGCACGGAGTTTTAGCATGCACTTCATCATGTCTTTAATGATTAGACTGTCCTCATGTCATGAATAAGTATATGAAAATGGGGTTTAATTAAGAATGCATGAAACCCTATGAATAATGACCATGTCAAGATATGTGAGGGATGTATAGGACTTACATGTGACGGGTGCGCCCGGAATTATATAGCGCAACAAGAATGATGTGACGGGTGTGCCCGGAATTATACAGCGCTCCAATGCATTGGGTAAAGCAGGAGTCTCATGAGACAAACATGTGCGACGGTCTTGGAAAGTTAGCCTTGGCTTGAGAAAAGGAAACAGGGTGGAGAGTAAGCCTTGACCTGTTAAGTATGTTATACGGTCTTGATGAAAAGTCTTGACAATGTCCAGGATTATACATTCCCTCTGCATGTAATGATAAAGGTTAACCAGGGGTTTGTTCAACCGACATGACAACCCCTAGTTGCAAGCTCCCAAGATCATGAATATGTATTTATGTAACAAGAACTGTTTTCATATAGTAAACTGTTAGATGAACTACACTTAACTCATAAACCATTATATGCATGTTTCCCTACTTAGCCATAGAATTCTTTTAGAATTGAAGTAACCTTGTTTTAACATTATGCATTGCTTAAATTGCACACTCTGATCATGTTTACATTAAAACTCATTACAAGTACATGCTTCTTTGTGCAAGTGGTTTTCAAAGAAAGATGGATTTCATGTTTTTAAGAAATGATAATGTTTTATTTTATCAAAGTATTTTTATTCTTTTCAAAAGGACTTATTTAAGAAAGGATTTTCTTAAAATGTTTTAAAACCCCTTACTGGGCATTTTTTCTCACCCTACGTTTTGTTTAAAATTTTTCAGGCATGGTTGATACCTATGAAGTTAATCGAAAGTAGCTGGTTTCCCAGAATCCTGAGCCTCGCAATCTTTTGTAGAAATGGGGCATGATATTTAACTTGTAATTTTGTAAAGTTAATTATATCATGTCCCATTAAGAACCCTGGTTTTGGGGGTCGCTACAGTTGGTATCAGGGGATGGGTTCAGGAAACTCTGGAAAACCAGGTGATATAAATATATTTCTAAGACTAACTAAGTAAAAATGATATAACTTTCAGATGGCTGATGTACCTACCGACCTTTTTTCACTTCCAACCAAGGCTCTAGAGAACATCATATCTCTACCTAGACATGAAAACTTCCTGAACTATGCCCAAATTCGCATGACGTGTAAGCACTTGTACGATGTGTCAAACACATCTAGGGTGCTTAGTCTATACTGGGGAATGGGAATGGATTATCTCCTAATGATGATGACCCAGTTTTCCTCATATGCACGTCGGGGAAGGTATCACGAAGGACTCTTCTGAGTGTTTACAACTGGAAAGGAATTTGGCACAATGCTAGATAACCCTTTCCAAGAAGCTGCTGCTGCGGGAGACCTCCGAGCGGCTTATCTGTGCCAGGTCCTGCACTATGGCTTCTGGGGCCAGTTAATGGACTTCGGAGCGTTGGAGAATGAGTCCACACGTGTGTCTCTTAGGCAAGAAGTGTACACAGATGTTTCCCAACTCCACACTCCTCACGCTAAACTCAGGAGGCATTATAAATTTTCCCAAGAGTTTAGTCCTGTATGTTCATCCTGTGTATGGTTCGAAGAGTTAGGATTTTTTTCCGCACTATGTGGCGTACAACTTGTAAACTCCGACTTTGCCGTGTTAACTTTTTCAGAAATGGAAGTTCCTTGTTTCCTTTCATGTCTTTACCATATTTGTGTTGTTAAGAGTTTCCCTTCGATGTTTGTTTTCAGATGGCTGGACAAACTAACTTCTCATCCCTACCCAATGAGCTAGTAGAAGTCATCTTGATCAAGGCATGCATGGTGGATTACCCGTCCTTTCTCCACCTGCGAGGGTCTTGCTAGCGTTTGCTCAATTTAGAAAACGGTCTAGAGATCCTTCGGCTATGCCAAGAGAATGATCGCGTCTTTCACCTCATTGTCGCTGCTCAACTTCCCTACTACAGGTGAAGGGGAAGATACTTTGAGGGCCTGTTCCAGTGCTTCACTCTGGCACAAAATTTTTCTTCCAGAGCATGTTTCCTCGTGGCCGCCCAGGATGGCCAACTCAGGGCAGATTACATGTTCCATGTCCCGAAACTCAATCTTCTCAACCGCATCATCCCTCTCGACTACCTCGAGAAGGATGTAGGAAGAAGAGTCATCAGGGAGTTCATCTACTCGGATGTTTCCGAGCTGTGCATCGCACGAGCCTCCCTTTGGAAGCTCGTGTGCAGCACACACGAACAAGAGTTCAAGGAGCACGATTCAAGGTGTATCTGGATTAGGGAAATGGAAGATTTGTGTGCCAACTTTGGTGTCCAGTTAACCGAGCCAGATCCGTTGTTACGGTAGAGTTGTACGTATGTGGTTTTCAGTTTTTCTTTTTATGATAGAATTGCGAGGGCGCAATTCATTGTAGGGGGAAGTAATGTAACGACCCGAGAATTCATGTTTCGCGTAATGATATGTTTCCCTTTAACTGGACCATCTTTCTATAAAAAGAAAATGAAAATAAATGAAAAAACCGTAGCAACAAGCATGAATGAAATACTCCTTTATTAAGAAACACCTTGACGATTACAACTTCCCATGATCAAAACATCACTAACCAAAGATCCCAACCAAGAAACCAATTACAATAATGGGATGACTGCTTAGAACTACTTGGAGCCCGAGAATGCGGTAGGGATTTCGAGCATCCATCATAAGGAACATAAGGATTGCTGAAGCCACCGCGGCCGTACTCAACACCAAGGGGATCACACGAACAATATTTTCTCTTCTCCTTCAGTCACTTTGAGTAAGGACACCTCGAGACCAGACCCTTTTTATAAGCATCCTGATATGACTGTTAAACACCAACAGATAAAAATGTAGTCGTTGGCTCTCTCCTAACTTGTTATATTTTAAAGTTTTAATTTGCAAAACAATGGTATTTGACACTAGGTTTTCCACTATTTGTTATATATATATATATACATTTAACTTGAGAAAGTAATCATTTGTTTAATTTATTTTCTTTTATAAAAATGGTTGACTATACTGAATTTTGTGAGGTTTTTCTTCTTTTACAAATATATATGTGAAAACTCTCAGTTTGTAGATGTACATGTATATATATTTATGTTGTGACAAACTGTATGTTAAATGAATTATACCTATTTTCTAAATTATATATAAGTAATAATAATACAAATGTTTATAACTTGCTTTTATAATTAATATTTTGAAATTAGGTCAATGTTTCGGTTTCATCGATTTTCAAATTTTGTGGTGTAATGTTGAAATTTACATTAATGCACATTTAATGGTGTAGTTTATTTAATGTTTTGTATTGAATGTTTAAGGGTGTAAACAATGTTAATGTAAAATATGATGGGTAGAGAATAATTAACGCATAAACATATTAAACAAATCATGACCTTTGTTAAAATAATAAAATCTACAAATAATTGATGGATAAAATAATAATAAAGTTTATAATAGGTATAATAATAAATTAAAAAGAATTACAAAAAAATAAATAGTAAAAAAAAACGAATCGCGGGTAGGGGCAGGGAGAAGCCCATGTTTCTTCTTTCTTTTGCGCCACATCGCACCCCAGCCACCGGATCGTTCCCCTTCGATCACATCCGTCCACTGTTTTTTTAAATCCACATCAACCTCAGCCGTCGATCGGGCCGTTTCTAATGTCATCCGCCGATATTTTTTTCCCACATCGCGCGTCTCTTCTTCCTCGCGCCGAACCAGCAGTACACAGCTGCTGCATTTTTTTTCTTCTCCTCATGTCTTCTTCCCATAGTCCAACGAGTGGACCCGGCAGCGCCCTCTTTTTCCACACGGCAGGTGCACCTCGGCCTCGGGATTCCTCGGCCGACGACTCCTCCCCCCAAAGTCGTCTTCTTTGTCTCCTTTTTTTTAAAACCCTTGTTGCACCAAAGGCCGAAGGACCGGCTTCCCCTTATCTCTTCGGCTCCTAGACTTTAGTTGCTACCTCTCCTCTCCTCCTCCTCGTCGAACAGGTAAGGGTGATGTTTTGAAGTTTGTTAGTGGTTCATCTTTGAGTTTCGTTTTTTTATATATTCACATATATATATATATATGTTATGTATATATATATACACATCCTGTGGTTATGCACTAGATTTCACTTGCTGCATCGTCTCCGCTCTCCCTCTCCGTACGGTAAGGGTCGTGTTGCCTCTTTTTTTTTCTCCATGATTTGTAAATACCAGGTTATATATATATACTTATATATATGTGCGTATATACATGCTATATGTACATACGTACAATTTTTTCATTTGATCATTTGCTTTCTTTTGCCTTTCAATTCCTCCTCTCCAGGCAAGGAATGAAGTATATTTTTTTTGGTTGTGTTATCATAAGCTTCAGCTTATATAAGTGTGTATTTATATATATACAAGTTATATATATATTCTTCGGGTGTGTGTGTGAAACTGTTGCAAACCAAGGCCTTGAGACCTCCCTCTCGACTTAAAGAATCGGTTAGAAGTTAGGGAGAAAAAAATCCTCTTCTTTGTTTCCCACCATTTAAGTGAGTTTTATATAATTATACACTTGTTATATAATTGCGTACAAAAAAATATACAGGACCAAATAAACCGGTTTTAACTAATCTGGTCAGCCCCCTTTGTGAACACCTAAAATTGGGGCAAGGGTTTGTAGGTTCTGTTTTTATTTGGGTGCGGATTCCTTTTCACACCGTGTGTTTTTATATATGTGTGTATATATATATACATATATATATACACATATGTATAAGATAATGAATGCAAGTATACCACCTTTCCTCTATGTTTGTAACCCTAATTTTCATTTTCGCCTATAAAAAAAAGAGAGATTTTGAGTTATCAAATAAATAGGTAATATTATGCAAGTAAATGATGTACATTGTTGTTGTATATACATACACGTATGTGTGTATTCATTGATATTAACTTAGTGCCCAAGTTTTGAAATTATTACAACAAAGCATGATGAAGTTTTTGGGTTGGTTGGATTTCAAAATCATTCTTGAAACTAAGAATTTTCGTGTATCACTGTTTTGGATAATCAGGATTTTTTTCTTAAAGTGGATAGTATGGACTCCTTGAAATTTTATAAATGCATACATGCATTCATAGGCATGTACTCATGTTTAATTTATGTTCAAATAAAAGAGTTTTTATAAGAGAGTTATGAGTAAAAACCCACGATATCTATTTATCATTATATGTGTATGTTATGAACGACCATGCTTTAATTGAGTAATATGATGTTATGTAATGATAAGTGATATGTTAATTCTCTTGAAACCCATGTTTTTTAATGCAAGGTAACTTGTTGTGTGCACGGAGTTTTAACATTCATTTCATCATGTCTTTAATGATTAGACTGTCCTCAAGTAATGAATAAGTATATAGAAATGGGGTTTAATTAAGAATGCATGAAACCCTATGAATAATGACCATGTCAAGATATGTGAGGGATTTATAGGACTTACATGTGACGGGTGCGCCCAGAATTATATAGCGCAACAAGAATGATGTGACGGGTGCGCCCAGAATTATACAACGCTCCAATGGATTGGGTAAAGCAGGAGTCTCATGAGACGAACATGTGCGATGGTCGTGGCTAGTTAGCCTTTGCTTGAGAAAAGGAAACGGGGTGGGCAGTGAGCCTTGACATGCTAAGTATGTTATACGGTCTTGATGAAAAGTCTTGACAAAGTCCAGGATTATACATTCCCTCTGCATGTAATGATAATGGTTAACCCGGGGTTTGTTCAACCAACAGGACAACCCCTAGTTGCAAGCTCCCAAGATCATGAATATGTATTTATGTAACAAGAACTGTTTTCATATGGTAAACTGTTAGATGAACTGCACTTAACTCATAAACCATTTTATGCATGTTTCCCTGTTCAGCCATAGAATTCTTTTAGAATTGAAGTAACCTTGTTTTAACATTATGCATTGCTTAAATTGCGCACTCTGATCATGTTTACATTAAAGCTCATTTCACGTACGTGCTTATTTGTGCAAGTGGTTTTCAAAGAACGATGGATTTCATGTTTTTATGAAATGATAATGTTTTGTTTTAGCAAAGTATTTTTTTTCTTTTAAAAATGACTTATTTAAGAAAGGATTTTCTTAAAATGTTTTAAAACCCCTTACTGGGCATTTTTTCTCACCCTACATTTTGTTTAATATTTTTCAGGCATGGTTGATACCTATGACGTTAATCGAAAGTAGCTGGTTTCCAAGAATCCTAATCCTCGCGATCTTCTGTAGAAATGGGGCATGATATTTAACTTGTAATTTTGTAATGTTAAGTATATCATGTCCCATTAAGAACCCTGGTTTTGGGGGTCGCTACATCGGGACCCGTGCCGTGACTACCCGAAGCCTGCCTTCCACATGCCAGGGGCTGGTAACTAGCACCAAAGATGTAAATCCCGATAACTGGGAAGGCATTGCCTTTATAAAATTAAACAAAACACCACAGAGTACAAGAAGAATAAAAATACTAAGTACAAAAGAATGTGCTGAAAAGTAAATGGGCCAGAATACAAACCCAAAAGGAAGTACAACTACAACTGAAAAAGTACAACGGAAAAAGACAATAGCTGGAAGAATGGAAGCGGCTCCTAGGTCGTCCTCCTCAGATCCTACCTGAAGGGTAGGTACAGACAGTGAAGCTCTTGGATCGTCCACCAAGGATACTACCTGAAAGGTAGGTACATATAGTGCATCTCATCAACGTTCTCGCCCGTCGACCTCCTCCGGATACTGACTCATCGTGTAGTCCTCCTCCGGGTACTGACTCGTCGTGTAGTCCAACATCAGCTACCGTCCAATCCTCGAACACTCGGCCTCTGTCATCACTTCCCGTCGTCTGCAACCAACACAATGAGGTGCGGGCATAGCCCATGTAGGGGTGAGAATGACGATACTCAGTAGGGACCCTGAGACCCTCAATGTCTCACTAAAACCAACAAGGATAACCACAAAGAAGATCTCAACAGATAACCTCTACTTAGGTATAAGTCCATACATATACCTAAGTTATCAAGTAACCCATCTCAAAAATGAGGAAACACAAGGATCATGAAATCAACGGATAACCACTACCCAGGTATATGCCCATACATATACCTAAGTTATCAAGTGACCCATCTCAATCATGAGGTAACAAAAAGATCAAAAATCTCAACTCAAACCCGAATTTTCTTTATTGAAACCGTAAATGCTGAAGAGCTCCGTCTCTAGAGTGTACAGTGGTCCTGTCCCGGCTCTGAGGTACTGCTCACTAACCTAAGACTGCCGAGGTACTCCTCCTGTCGAGTACCGCAAGTCAGCCACCCAAACACAATAGTGTTTCCCACCAGGGTATGCCACCCAAACACAGTAGTCCACACCCCCTAGTAGCCTGTAGAGGTACTCTCCGGACGAGTACCGTGGGTCTGCACTGTCACATAGGTAGTGCTTCGTCTGCCATGGGTCTGCACCTCACAAAGTAGTTCTTCGTCCACTGGGCTAGTCGACTCACTCCAAGTTCATTCGGTCAAGCAGTCATCAGGTCTCAGCCGACTACACGGTATCCGTACTCCGCACGCTCGTCTCTAGGAGGGTCCGCTCCCTGAGCTACAGGTCGATACTCCAAGTATCTCAATGTCCCACGAAGAAGTATCTCAAAGGACCACCTCGTCATAGGGGTTTCAATGCAACAGACGAAACGTCAATCGGACGCCCGGTCTGTGAATTATTAGACTTTTCGTCCCAGGGGCCCGGTTGGTTTTGAGTGCGAACCAACCCGGCCGTATCTCAAATATACCCCGAACTCTCATAGGGTATACTCAAAGGGACCGTTTATCCACGTGATCACCAACGCTGCTGATGGTTCGTCAAACGGACGTCCAGTCTAAAAGATAACAACTTTTCTGATCCAAGGGCCCCGTTGGATTTCGGGTACAATCCAACCTGGCCACTATCCAAAAACAACCAAAACTCGGGCGAAGTATGCCAAAAGTTCCGTCCCATCAAGAGGAATTCAACGAGATAGACGGCGTGTCAATCGGATGCCCGGTCTGTGAGTTATTGTCTTTTTCGTTCCAGGGGCCCGGTTGGTTTCGTGAGCGAACCAACCCGACCGCAATCTGACTTCATCCAAACCTTGAGTGGAGTAGTCCAAAAGATCCATCTCACTTAGAATAATCCATCAAAGTCGACGGCACGTCAATCGGACGTCCGGAGTTCAAGATATAAGTGTTTCAGCTCCGAGGGCCCGGTTGGTTTTGTATCCGAACCATCTCGGCCGAGCCCAAAGTGATTCTAAACTTTGAGTGCGATATACTGAAACGACCGGCTCGATCCAAGGTTCGCATCGCCGCTGACGGTGCGTCGATCGGAGGTCTACAGCTCAAGATATGGGCGAAAGACCGTGAGGTGTCCGAAAACGGGGATTTCGGGCCCGGACCAACTCGGCCCAAGACCCCCTGGGTCGGCCCGAACCGGGTCGACCTGGCCCGAGTGCGAGTTCGGCCATCCGCGGCTGGACCCGCGTGGCCGAGCGGAAGCCGGGGAGCGGGGGGGGGGGGGGGGGGGTTGCACGACCCCCCTCACGGTTGATTTAAGCCGGAGGCGGTCTGCGCCACCGCCAATCCTCTGGGATCCCGCGCGGCCGCGGGATCCCCCGTGCCACACCGCCGCGGAAGCCGAAGCGGTTGATTCCTCCGGTGGCGCACTCAGGCGCCACCACCTCCTGGCAGCCTGACGGCTCTGGCCACCGCCCCCGGTCACCGGTGGTGCCGCGATGGTGACATGTGCCTCCTGGTTTACTGCAGGCCACCGGAGTTTCTCCGGTAGTCCGTTTTCAAAACCGTATGTGCCAACGTTCATCTCGGTCTCGAAAATTACTACGGAAACTTCAAAAAAATAACCTTGTGGCCCCGTTTTTTGTCGCCCGTCAATCTGCACGTCAATCAACAAATCGCGCCGTCCTCGTGGTTCTCCGGCGCGACGCGATGGCACTACACCCCTTTGCCGTAGCCCGACTCCGTCCGCGGATGTCTTCTGGGTTCTCGGATGCGGCGCGAAGGCATCACGTCCTTGTTCGTTATCACGACATGGCACGACGATGTTGCACATTTTTTGTCGAACTATTCCGCGCGATGCAACGACGCCGCTCTATTCCCATTTCAATCCATAAAAGAAACCAACATGGATAAGGAGGAGGGTCGGCCGTGTTTGTGCGGTCCAGCCCCCTCTCGTTAAATGATAGAAATTGATCATATTTCATGAAGATCGTCAAGGTAATAATTAAGAACAAATTAAATAAATAAACCCCTATAGTGTTCCCGTAAATAAGAATTCCCAACCCGCAAAATATTCCTCGCGGATCAACTAGATGTTTAGTTGATCCGCGTTCTTTGATTTAGAAGGAAGTAACATGGGGTTTATTAATATTCACAAACAATTCCCTACTTGGACGTTGCTTGAACAGAGGTTTGTCGAACGAGGATTCGTCGTGGACAGAGACGTCGCGAAAGAAGACATCTTCGGCGTCGCAGTAAGAGTCGTCGTGGAAGGAGACGTCACGGAAGGAGACGTCGACCTCCGAGGAATCCGACGTTCTTCACGTTCTTCGCGTTCTTCGTGTTCTTCGACGAAGGAGATGAAGAAACTCTTCAATCCCTAGCCTTTTTCTCCCCAAGACTCCACCACAGGAAACTAACCCAAAATAAAATAATCTCACCTCTTATTTTATTAACATAACATAATTTTTGAATTTCAAGAGTTTGAAATTTAAAAAGCCACACTTAACTAACATAATTAATAACAGAAGTTATTAATGTTTAAGTTATCAAGATCTAATGGTGAGTTGAGGTGGGTTGAAGAATATGAAGGGGTGGGGTTCGTGTAGGCCCCACCACCCTCATAACCTCTCTTGAGAAGTTGGGTAGTTACCCAACTTCCACCCAAAGCCTTAAACCACTAAAAGAAAATAAAAATTGTAGTTAATTTATAAATTAAACTTCCACAATTTTTATCATCTTCTCTCGTGAAAACACAACTCCGAAAATGGAGTTCCTAAGCAATTACCGGCGCTACAGTTCCATCGGTGCCCTCAGAATTCGATTCCGAGAACCGGTTCAACATATAGAAAAACCCGCTCGTCCGTTCACTGAACGTACCTGAGCCAATCTTCGGAAAATGATTCCGGGGACATCAGGCCTCGGAATCAGGCGCTGTCAGGAACTGTGTTCTTGTAAAATTCCAATGAAATTTAAGAAAAAATTTTCCTTGAAAATTCAGGGTCTTTACAGGCTACGCGGGACTCAGCCAATATACTGGGTGTACATGGATACGGGTTAGAGTACACGGGTTGATAACCATGTACGAGCACATGGCCAGCGTATACGGGGCCAGCCCTAGTCACTCAGACACGGCGTGTACATCATACTACACACTGTGTCCTCGGTTTTTCTACATGACTAGCTTATGACACAGGCCATTGTACACGGGTAGTACCCGAGGTCAGACAACACGGTGTGTAACTTTCTAAACGCTGTGTAATTTTTAGAAAACCGAATGGAACTCTTGTTCACCGTATCATGGACATATTTCATTTGGGTTAGTTCCCCATATTCTTATTCCCCTAAATGTCAGGAACCATTTCCTCACACAGGAGTATGATCCCATCAGCTAGAATTTCTGTGATATAGTCAGTCATCCATCCGAGAGGCCCGGTTCGAGATCCTCTATCCATTTCTAACGATAATTAGAGTCATGAATCGACGCGACCAACTATACTGGGCATTGATCCTCTACCTAGCTGGTGTATCACCAAACTGGTGAATCCAGATGAGTCGCAGTATCTTCCATGGCCCTAGCAGCGATCCATATCTGTGTATCATGATCTTTCCCAATCAAGAGCGTGTCTCCCGTAATGAGTGCTTATATCAATCGGAAATCATCCCACATAGGAGTGTGTCTCCCATAATTAGTGTGACCACCTCTCGTGATGGTTCCCGTTGAACAGTACTTCTCGGACAGATGTTATCAGAGCTATAAGACTCGTGGAGTGTGTTCTCCCAGAACGTGTACATCGAGGAATCTTCAAACTAAATCCCTAACAAGGGTATGTGGTTGTTCGACTTGTCTGTAGACTACAGGTCTACGTTTTTATTATATATGGTGCGTTATATATGTTTTGTATACATATACTGTGCATAGATGACTATACATTTACTTTGTGTACTGCTTTGTGGTTTTCGGGGTCCTTTACTGAGTATTGTTATACTCACCCATGCACATGATTTGGCTATAAAACTGGTGTCTTGTGCAGATGAGCACCCTTTTTACAGAGTCCAGGGTAGACCAGGACACAACCATTCTTTCTGAGTTCCCTACAGGTCGAGGCATTCCTACGGCTACGAGCAGCTGTCCCAGTACCTTTTGTGTTTACAGTTTGGACTTTGCAGTTTTCAGACTCTCTTGTTTTTGGTGGGGTTGTATTCTGGCCCATTTTACTTTTTTTACTCTACCTTTCATTGTACTCTGTTGGTTGGGTTTAGTTGTATGCATTCATTTTTTGTTCCGTAGTGTTTTTTTATATATCATCATTGTGGGCGTGGAGATGTGTGTGCTAGTACAGTTACATAAGCAATGCCTCCCATGTTAGTGATATGCCTACTCGGTGCTAGTCTCTAGCCCCTGGCCTATTACAGGCGGGCATGGGGAGTCACGGCGTGGGACCCACTAGGATGGGTCATGACAGTATTAAGTATAAACTTAAGATATCATTTGTTATATTTTTTCCATACCATAACACTTAAGGATAAAGTGTATATTGTTTTATTATATCATATAGATAATTATAAATTTTTTAACGGGTATTCACTCATTTTTATAAAAGAATTACATTTTTTGTGTATGTGTATTAATAAGTATTCATATACATATAATTAAAATAAATTGATAAAATGTATGACCAATAAATAGATAAAATTTTTATTTAATCAGATATATTACAATTTTCAATTCCAACACTGTATTCAGTAGATGATATTTAAACCAATAATTTATAAATTATTGGAATTATGTGTTTTTTTTGATTAATTTTAACAAAAATTTCACCCCACAATTATAGAACTCTTGAAAACATGTAATCCAATATTTTTGATAACTTAAATGGTTCATTTTCTACCAATGTATGATAAATTTAAATTCAATGACTCCATATTGAAGATGATATCACAACCCTTGACCAGTATCAAATCAACAAAATTTATATATAGTTATAGAAATTTTACAAGATAATTGAATCAATTATTTTATTCAATATTCCTTTAAAATAAAAAATAACTTTCATTATGATGACATACTTTCAATAAATCATCATTAATTTTTTAATTATTTGATTCATCATATATGAGGGTCCAGAATCCAAATTATTTAATCAGATACCCATCATATGGTTTTACCAAATTCAATGGTTGGTTTTCTATAACTCATAATCATAAATCATTATTCCTTTCAATTTTTTTCTTACCAAATTTTATATTGTCACAAATAGTAATAATTAAAAAGTAAATTTAATTTTTTATATAATCAACATCACATATTAGTCTCTAATAACCAATATGAAAATTTCAATATTCGATGTTCTTCATGATTAGTAGATGTGATATCTATAAATTTTTTTATTTGATCGTCATATAGTCTACATATAAATAGTGTAAATAAATTAATGTATTATAATTATTCAAAATATTAATAACAAAATTTAGTAATTAATAATAACAGTGTTCCTATTCATTATAATTCAATATAAATATATATGATCTATTTGAATGATTTTTATCTAAAAACCACCATTCATTATAACCACAAAAACCAAAATCATGCTTGTAAAATATGAACAAATGATGGTCTATGAAATCATCAAAATTTTCATAAATGAGACCCATGTGATTTTGTAATTAAATATATTATCATTAGAAAATAATTATATAATAAATATAAAATTATCTAAAAAATGGAAAATTCCAAAATTAACAATTCAACTGATGCTTTATTACATAATTTATTCTTTAATTATTCTAAAAAAATCCCAACTCGATAAATCAATTGTAATTGTAATATCCCACCAACATATTATTTTTTATATAAAATTACATATAAAATCATTCATTAAGTAAATGAAATATTGAAGTAATATTTTCTCTAATTTATCTACAATTAAAAAAATATTCTTGTTGTAAACCCAATGAATCATAATCCACAGATTCCACACAACTATCATAAAAGAACAATGATATTTCATTAATGACATCCCATAATAAAAATAAATAGCACTCATTCTATTTTCACATATATGTCCTGCCTTTTTAACCTGGTAATATGCCCATTTATTATTCATTGAGAAACATTAATGCATAACATTATGGTACAAACAAATCTAAAACATATTGATTTAATATTAATTGGATTTCTTCATAATGTTCTCAATTGTTTTTGGATTCAATGAATTCTGTTATCATTCATCTTCAAATATTCCTCATTCATTATTTCTGAAGATCGTGGAAATATCTAACCATGCCATTTAATTTTCTCTAGTGTCACTCCGTTTTTACATCATTGAAAAAATTTTTTTAAAAAAATTATTCTAAAAAATCATGAAATCAATTCCGTTAATTACTAGAGAATCTGAATAAACATGTATGGTCCTAAAAACATTCAATTCTTTATCCAATTATGAAATTCAAAATACCCTTATTTTTTTATTTATGGTTCGGAAATTATTAAAAGGAGATTACATAGTGACTATATTTATTAATTAAAAACTTAAAAAACTTTTATATATTTTTCTCATTCAATTCTACACTGTGTTAAATTATTTTTTCCTTTTAAAATGAGTAATCCAAAACATTAATTACTCATTGAATTTCAAAATAACGAGTCATTAACGCTTTTCCATTATAAAATATTTTTTGTATCCATGATATCTGAATATTACTTTTCACCATGTGTACTCCATCCATTTAATAAACAATATTATAGAGTACAGTGATAATTGATAACTAGTTAACCCTTTTTTAAAAAATTATGATATTAAACTATATCAAATATTTTTACACTATTGATTCATGAATACAATTACTTCTCAATTAGTTGATTCAAAGATTCATTGATATTCCTCATTGTATTTCATAATGTTTATAACATCGTATATATCTATGTGGTTCTTTAATTTAAATCCATTTACTTCTATTGTATAGTGTAATGAAATGGGGAAATCAGAAATATTGATTGTCATAAAAAAATGGAAAAAAACCATCTATCAACATAACAAACGATATATTATCTGGTTTTTAAGGAAAATAACGATGAGAATAAGCATATTGATTCCATTAATCACCATCAGTATATTGATTTATGAATTTGTGGATTGAAATATTTTATTTATTTCATTCCATCAATGTGGAAATGTTATGTGAAATAAATAAATGTTTTAAATGGGATGTAAATAGAAAATACAACCAAACATTCAAAATAAATATATGAATCCCTTCTTGTAAATCATCATACAACGATAATCCACAAGAAAGATAGTTAACTAATTATTCATAATGACTATTATATTATATAAATTTATTTGAACATTAATGTTAATTTAGATAACCTATTCCCATATAATTTTACGACATATTACAATCATAGAAACATACATGTAATTTATTTTCATCAGGTAAAATTGTTTTATATAAACATAAAACCTGATCACCTTAACTAATTTTCATTCCAAAAAATTATTTAATAGAAAAATATTTTCTAGAAGCATCACATTTTTTCATCTAGAATTTTATATATAAGGCATCCCCACCTAATTTCAAAATTTTATTACAGTATGAAGGTTTTAATTTAGGATTTAGAATATCATTATGATTTCTTTCTAAATATATCGAAAAGATAGATCAATTACTAAATTCCTAAATTAAATATCCCAAAAAAATCATTTTCACCTAAATTATCTTCACCATCATACCAAAATATATTGTCCTTTTGAAAACCAAAACACAATAAGTGATATCCATTATTGGGAATCATTTAAAAATTCATAAAATATTATTTTTTACATGGGAATTTAATTTTTTCCTTTATAATGAAATTTTTAATAGAAAGAGGAAAATGAGTATAAATTTTTTGACAACATCATTGTAGACCAGATTTATACTATCTCTGTTGGAATCTTTTTGATGAATAATCACATCATGGTCACATAAATTAAACTGGTGTTTACTTCCAATGACAATATGTATAAAAAATATGAATAATAATAATAATTACACATTATTAATGGTTTAATAATAATATTATTTTTTATTAATTTTTAAAATTCTATGGAATATAGTCAAAGTGAGACACTGCGTTATTATTATATTCTAGGGCCCATAGTGGCTCGAAACTGATTGAATAGAAATATTAAAAATATTATATCAGACATATGAGAGTTTCCCAGAATAATATAATATATATTTAATAGTGTCATGTATTGGAAATTAAAGACTACCGTTAGGTTCTGAATTTTCGGATTACACTAGGTTTGACATATCATGTTTGCGAGATATTTTTTTTCATATATTTAACATGATGGTAATCCCGATAGTATTTTAATTATAAATTCATATAAAAAAAATATTTATTTAAAAAAAATTAATACTATATGAAAAATCAGATACCATTGTTAGAATATTTTTACGGGGTTTCCCATAGATGTGAAATTAATTTTTTGTGTGTTTAGACTATCGCATGTGTAAACTTTATTAGACATTATTTCATGATTTATTATACAAAAAATTACATATTTCACCCTAGAATATTGATAATTGTATCATCATGGGTTACGTTGCTACATTACATTATAACATGAAAATAATTTGTTCATATAAATTATTTACAACATTACTAATATGCTCCAGATATTCTATCACTATTAAAACTGCATGTGATAACCTAGGGACATACAAAGGCAATGGGCAAGCTATAAATCCCATTAAGGAAATGAAATTGTAATATAATTATATATTTATTAGAAACATTAAATTAGGAATTTCATTGGGACATAAATTCGGATAAAAACATGTTACAAGTGGGAAGATATAACATGATATCATAAAGGAAACATGGGAAGCTAGAAATAAATTTAAAAATGACATCATAATCTTTTTTCAAGGAAAACTGCCAATAAATAAAAAAATGGTGTATGAATTCCGATAATGGATTACGTTCACCACGTAATCCAAAATTTGGTGTCCAATAAGACTAAAACTATACCCTTTACATGGGAGTGTAATATAGGTTCATGTGAACCCATTGTTTTCATATCTTGTACATGCATAACAATTCCACACAGATCATCCAACATTAGTTCGTATTTTAACAAATTTAATAAAGTGACAAATTAATGTTGAATAAATAAATAAATTTCTCCAATAAAATAATTATAAACATGTTTAGTTGAATACCCCTGATTGGAAAAAGTGATTTTATTCACAATATATTGGTTTTGGAATAAGAAAAAATTGAAGTGAAATTTTAGTAGAAGAAATACTATATAGAAAGATTCATGAAATGGTTTAACTAGAAATATAGTGTCTCATTATTATTAATTAAAATAAACATTAATAGTGATGTGGAAAATCATATACCAACGTTATTAATTTTACATAATGCTATAAAATGTATAATACTATCGAATAAAGTAGAGTTAATGATACAATACCATGAAAATGTGATTCCAAAATCTTGGCAGGAGCTTCATGAGAGATTGGGGGAACCATAACGATGATATAAAGAGGTTTTTGGAATATATATGATGTTATTTAAGGTATTTTATTTACAATAAATTATAGAATGTGTGGGTATATATAGGAAATTATAGGTGGTCCCTTAGTATTTCTCAATCGTATATTTTGGGCCATGTATATTGATGTTATAAATAACAAAAACCTTACTATCGGGGTTTCCAACATTTTTTACAAAATAGTTTTTTATGTATTTTTACAATTACAAGGTCTAGACACATTAACATATTTTAATGGTTATGTAGAATTAATTCATCAAAAATATTATTTTAAAACCAAAACACATACATTATATTTTTCAATAGATTCATAATGGATTTAAAAAATTAACAATGCAACAAAAAATAATATTATTTTAAATGTGAATCATATATTTGGTAGTGGATATCTTTTATGTAATTTATTACATCAGTTTTGGTTTATTATGATATCATAATAGAGACCATATATTTTTATTTTTTTTTATTTATACCTAAACATTTTACTTTCACATATAATTTTAAAAATGTTACTATTAGTTAATTTTTTTAGGATTCTAAAAAAATACGTATTTTATCAAAATTTCGTAAAAAAATGTAATTATCAATTTTAATAAAAGGATGAACATTTATTTAGAAATTCAATGTTTTTTTCTAGGAATAGTTTTCAAGCCCTTAAAAATTTATATTTGAAATCGCTATATTGAAATTATCATTTATATCGAATAAATATTGATTTTTTATTTTTCTATAAAAGTGTAATTTTCTTAAAAAAATTATTAAATTCATAAAAAAGTAATTTTTTATTTGAAATTACAAATTACACAAAAATTAAAAACATTTATTAGATCAAAATCATAACTATTTATAAAGTAACAACTATAATATGAATATATAATCATTATTATTTTTTATGTACAATAAAAGTATTTATATAATTATGAACATGACCCATATAACATTATTAAAGATGAAAATTCCCTAATTGAAAAGTTCACTATGGTGATATTTTTATGTGGTGGTTTGGTGTACATGGTTCGGATTGTGATCTGGATGGGCTTTAAAATATCACAAAAATAGTTTTCATCATGCTTTAGTTATTTAATACCATCATGTGATTTGTCAAGGGAATATGAAAGTGATTATATCACCATAAAATGCTAATATAAATGGGCTTTATAGGCTGTGATCCTTCGGTTTTAGGATATCAATTCCATTTTCATTATCAACTATATTTATAAAAAGAATATTAATACTAATAATATTATCAATTTTAAAATATTAAGACATCAATGATAATGAAGAATAACAATATTTTAAATCCAATAGAACATAATAGGACCTAATATGTATATGTTTATTTATATAATATTAAATAATTGGGAATTTTATTAAATCACAATTGGAATTATAATTATAAGAGATTTATTAGTTTAAATATTCCCTTCATAAAAAATTAGGCTAATAAATTTTTACTTTACTCAATAAAAAAAGACAGTAATTCATTTTCATCACCTCCTTGGGTTACCACATTGGATTATCAAACTTTCAGTTTCTCTATAATACCTTTTCAAGGTGATATGCCTTATATAATATCACATTGTGTTTATGATCTATGATCTTCATAAGCTCTTCAGAAATTAATTGATGATTTTACATTGTTATAACCTCCTGATATAGTACATGTATGGTATTCATTATATACTTCCTCAACATGGATACATGGATCAGATAATGTAATTGATATAAGATAGGTGGTGTTTCTAATCGATAGGCCACCACTCCGATGATTTCAAGGATCTATAAGGGACAGATGTATATTGGAATAAGACTTTCCTTCTTAAAAAATCTAATGAGTTTATGTGATAGAGGGTTGTAGTGGAATACAATGTATCAAATCTAAAACTCCATATTTCATATGAAATTATATGAAAATAGTTTCTGTTTACACTGAGATGATATGAATTTTAGATGAATGGTCTTGACATTTTACACCATTTTATAATCAATTTCAAGAAATAGCTATTTTCATTCCCCAACATAATCCTAGCATGGAATTGTTCTATAGATTATTATTATTTAGTTAAAAATAGTTATAATTTTTCATTGTTGAGTAGAAAAATTTATTGAATAATAACCCAGAAAGAGGAGGTCATTGATCACATCTTCTTTATGAGTAAATTCATCATTCATTCAACATATCCTTATGTGTGAATATACTCCCTTCATATTTTCCATTAGTTCCAAGATAATATGTAATGAGGATATTTATCATAGAAATTAGAGAAGGTTAGATAATATTTTATATCTTATGGGTAAAAATTTGTTCATGATCTTATACAATTTACAAGGGTATCCCATGAATCCATAAAAATTCCCGAAATACATATTTGTGAATTTTGATTGGGTAGGATTTTAATTGGAATTCAATAATATAAGAATTGTCTCTATAATGATCTGCCACTACCAATATATACCTTTTCATATATATTTCTTTAGAATAGTACTGAAAATGTGCATGGTTATTTTATCCCATTTCATGGTAGATATGTTTAATAGTTTCATAATCCCTGTTTATTTTTTCCTTTCAACATTCACTCGCGGAAAAACAAGACACCTTGATGTATATTTTGATATCTCAATATTCATATTGCCACATGAATATTTATCTCATATAACTTGATAAATATTTTTTTATCATTGGATAGATGGATAAGGTCGATCAATTTTTACCATCCAATATGTCATTATATATGATAGGATTTAATGGTACACTTATTCAGGACAAAAATATTACAAATCCTTATTCATTAATTTTTATCTATGATATTTTTTGATCCCTTATAGTATTATCCTTCATTATAATTTCATAATTATCTTTTTGAGAATCCAATATCTTCTTTAAAATTTATAGATCATAAAAAACATTTGAAATGATTTATGGTATTACTATAGTTATGATTCCCTTAACCAACTTTTTAAGGAATACCAATATCATATCCTTTTCAATTATCATCAAGGATAAAATTTCCAAATCATTTCAAATTAAAGAATCTTATAATTTATTTTAATTCCAAGGATAGTAGTGTATTGAATAGTTTAAGTCCATAATAAATAGTATACATATTTATTTGGTATATATTCATCCATTTGTATTAGTATATATACATGTGGCTGTTATAATCTATATATATTTGAATCCTTTCCTGAAAGAGATAATGTTTCCATAATTTCTTTGAATATTTTACTACATTAATCACTATATCATAAATTGGAATGTGTTTTTCCTTAATATTCTAGTTCATTGAAGATTATGTTATAAATTTTTCATTATAAATTAATATATATGAAAATCCATTCATCATGGTATTAAAGTATTTCATGAAAAGTTACATACATTTGGGTAGCATATTTAATTTTGCAGTGATAACAATCATTTTCTACTATTTTATGATCTATCCAGATTATATATTAAATTAATCGACTCCATAATGAGTTATTTTTTTAGAGGGTTTGGAAATAATTATAGAATTCTCACAAATCAATGATAATACCTAGAATATATAATTAATTTATAGATATCTACCATTGATATAATCTGTATACAAACATCAATTGCTCATTTATTTTAATGGTTGATAGATTCAATATTATATGCGATAAAATGGCGCAAAAATTGTACATCCCTCAATCAGAAAATATATTTCCTAAACAATAGATAAGGCTTATAATTTTCTATGGTCATTTCAGAAGATCTTATATTCTCCTCACACTGCTCATTTAATTCCTAGTATATTAAAATATCACATGTAAATATTACCAATAATTTATGATGTTAATATATAAATACACAATTCAAAAAATATATGATTATATTATGATCTTTAGTGTATTGAAATGGTATCTATGAGAATTCATAGTGCTTATACATTCTACATAAAATAGTTTTGGGGATATCATTCTTATTCACCATTACAGTATAATACCACGAATGATGATCCACCATGGGTGATGTATTGGGCTACAAATATCTTATTTAAAAAATTATCAATATAGAAATGGGGAGACATTTTATTTGACCAAATATATTTTAACTCATTAAAATAATTGGATACATGAATTTACATATCATTATTTTCGATGAAGATGCCTTGTGGACCCCATGATGAAGCACTTTGGCGTACAAAAACATTATCAAGAATATTGTATAGTTACTTATTTTCCAACTCATGTTACACAACAACCAATATATATGGATTATTGTATATTGTAATATCCCAATAAGCATGTTATATTTAAAATTCAACCTATAGGGTAAGAAAAATACCACCAATATTTTTGGAAACACTTCAATGTATTCCCACATAGTGGGAGTTACTTTAGAAATAAAATTTTCTATATAATCAATCATTTGAGAGAGATACGCTTAATTATATTGAAATAATATCAATTATTGAGATATTGGTCCTAAATAAGATTCATTTTCATCCTTGAAATCATATATAATCAATGTACAATTTAATATACGGTGATTTAATTCCTTCTCGAGGTAGTTTGTATTAGATCAATGTATGAAAATCCAATTCATATTTATAATAGCATCACAATAAAATATTGTGAATATAAAAATGTTCACTATGAATTTTATCCTTAAAAATTAAATAGAGGTGGACTTATAAAAATAAGACAATTATTTTCCCCATTTTTATTTTTTATACTGAAATATATAATTCAATTAATTACGCATGTGTTTGAATTATTATATAAAACATG
Source organism: Viscum album (assembly GCA_963277665.1). NCBI lineage: Eukaryota > Viridiplantae > Streptophyta > Magnoliopsida > Santalales > Viscaceae > Viscum > Viscum album. The sequence continues at coordinate 1,012,735,607 of OY728157.1, forward strand.
ACAGATATAATTTAATGAGTATAACTAGAATCAATAAGTGAATTAAACATTACATAATAAATATCATATGTATATTTCACCACATCATATTTAGGATCCTCATAAATGGTTTTGAGGGAATAATCCCATCAATAATTTTTTAGATGTTGTTGGAACATATTGCCTCTATCCACAAATGTCTTAGAGCATTTGATTAAAATATTCTATTATTAATTAAAATTCAAATGTTGGATAGTAAAGTGCTTTTTTAATGGTTAATTAATATTTTCATTACATTTAAGGTTCTCTTGTTGGAAATCACAATCTTGGGGACCTTTTTTACAATAGCTAATGTATTTCCTTCACCCATTCAGACTATTCATAGCCTATGTATTTCCAAACATTTGTGATGTGGGATATCATAAATTCAAAAAACCATTAGATTTATCCATTACACCACTAAAATTTATACACTATCATCATATTATCCCCAAAATAATATTTAGGCTCTCCAATCTTCATTTTGAAAATTAGTTATATATGAGATAATTTCATCATACTTATCAATGTCTCGAATCTTCAGATATATTTATTGACATGGTTAATTAATTCCACCAATGTAGCGGTCAATTTTACATTTTTTAGTAAGGATAGTGATAGAGGTGTATCATGAATGTCTATTTATGTTTAATTGTACACCCCAATGGAATTATCCCCATTTTCCAACAGGTATGGAAATACAACTATATTTTAAGTTGGAGAGTGTGAGGAACTTTTTGTAAAAAGAACAATTTCTCAAATTCAATACCCCGAAGGAGATTGATATGTTTCTATGGCCTCATATTTGCGATCAATGCCAACTATATATATAATTCTCCATCATTTTGATAAATATACATTATTACCTTCTATTAGCCAAACATTGAATGAAATAGAATATTATATAAATGGATTTGATCCATATCTCATTGATTAAGGTATTGGATGTTATATTAAATGTCAGGGCCTTGGTCACATATTAGTCCCAACTGTAGGTTTTTATGCCTTAGTAGGATTTTGGAATTCCACCTGATTTCGGATTCAATTAATTACTTGTGTTAACTAACACACTATTTTATCAATTTTTATGATTTAGGATCCAATTGTGTTGGGAACTTCTTTTGGGAATTTCATTCATTTCCCTTAACATTGGTTGCACACTTCGTTCCACCTATCTAATGCCATTATAAAGAATAATGTAGAAATTATAAATTAGTACTTTTAAACTACAAAAAATATAAAAATGAATCAAATGAAATCAAAGTGATAATTTATAAAGGAAATTAATTTCTTTGACTAATGAAATGTATATTCTTTAATATATGTTCTTCCTGATTTATTTAGTCACATTTACACATAATAAAATTTATGTAACCATAAATAGAAGGCTTGTGAACGTTTTAAAACATATCTACCAGCACTGTAAAACTCAGTGATCATCATGTATCATTATTGTGAAACATTTCTTGACCGATTCAAGCTAAATACATTGTTTCCATGTGTAACAACTGTATACATTTCTTCTAATGTGTCCTCAACATATTTTATTAAAATAGCGAAGTATTTATTGGGAAACCTCACCTTTTAATTTACAGAAATTTTAGGATGAATTCTTATGTATTGTTTTATTCCTTATACATTTTACATTTTTTTGTAATCCTAATATGAAATATAAATACTATTTCACGTAATAACAACTATGAGAAATATTTTCATCATTAAATATTTTCATCATTATTTATTACATAGGAACAAACATATTATAACAAATAAGATCTGTAACTATAGTGTATTTGAGTCATTAGGAAATTTATATTACAACATAAAATATGTAGTAAACGACACTAATAAAACCATCCTTAATGAACTATTAATATTTAATCTTCCAAAAAACTATATGGTTTTTCATAGGGTCATAAAAAAGTAATGGGTGATATATAAAGATCAGTAATGGAATATACATGGAATAATAAAAAAAGATATTATTGAATATTAAAAAATAAGAATTCCAATATTAAATTAAATGGTTGAGAATCATTAACATGATAAAAGTGTCCTAACATATCATGATAATATAATGTCAATAAGGAAAAGTGGATATAAAATTAAGCATGACATCATAAATATATTTCATGGATGGCTTCTAACACATTAGAAAATAGATTAAAAAGCCAAATAATCGATTATCTCCACCTTATAACAACATATTGGACATCTCATTATACTAAAACACTGTCCACTAAATTAGGGTGCTATATATTTTTGGGTTCACCAGTCACAGTCATATAAAATACATGAATTACTATTGTCCATATATCATTCCACATAGGACTATATTTCATAAAATTTTATTCCCTGACAAAAAATGCTATAAAAATTTGTGTAATCCCAATTAGTTGAATTATAGTTATGTTTAGTAGAATCATATTGATTATAAATAATGATGGTCTCCAAAATAAAATGTTTTGTCAAGATAAAATCATAGTGACATTTAAGCATCATAATTTTAGTAATTAAATATTCATAATATTTTTTAATGCGACATAAAGTGGAATATCATCATTCTGAAATAAAATAGGATTTAAGAGGGTTTTTGAAATAATATATCAATATTAGGAATAGGAAATCGATGAAATATAAGGATTAATATTATAGAATATAGATGGGATGGAAAGGGACACATACATTGAGAGCGTGATTACAAAATATTGGGAGGATATTATTCAGAGCATGGGTGATCCATAATACCACACTAGTGATGGAAAACTGTAAGGATGTGATCATGGTTTTTTTTAAACGATAAATAGAATCATGGGTTTTTATAGGAAATAAGAGGTGAGTTGTTTTTTAAATATCAACCATTAGTTGTTTTATTATATATAATAAAAGTTTATAAAGAAAAAACATTAAAAAAATTACATATTCTATATTAAATAAAAGGGTGGTTGAATTTAAATTTTTATATAGGGGATGAATTAATTAAAATATTTCCCTTTATGATATTTATGAAATTATGTTCATAATGAAATGATTTTGAAAGTAAAATATATAATATTGTCTATGGGAAATTTATAATGGATTTATAAAATAAATAAAATAACCTAAAAACCCAATTATTTTAAAGGGAGTATATTTATTTGGTCTTTGATACATTTTTTATAAATTATTAAATAACTTTTAGGTTTTTATGATGTCAATATATATAAATTCTGTTTTTGTTTTCTTATATTCATACATAAAAATTGGTTTTCCGTTGAAAGAAATACAAATTAAATATTATAAAATTTTGATATTTGGAATCAAATAATAATTTTTAGTTTATAAATATTTTATATAAATTTTTTAATTTTAACTATTGAAATATGAATCAAAATTTATTTATAAATTACTCTTATATTTCATAAAATAGTACATGAACCCTGAAAAAAGTAATTTTTTCTTAATAAAAATTAAATTATAATTTATATTTGTTTAATATAAATTTATGTTATTACTTTATTATAAAGTCATTTATTTTTAAAATTCATAAATTAAAAAATATGTAATGTCTTACATGAAATTGTATATTAATAAAATTAAAATTTTTGTTTTATCGTATCATAAAAATTCATATATGAATTAATAACAAAATGAAGTAAATAAAATAATTATTCTATAGAAAAAAAAATATTTATATTTATATTATTCACATATTTATACATAGACATTTATTAACCCATAAATTTACCTTTGGTTTTTCTATAAAATTGTGATATTTGCATTTGGTTGTTCAATGTATAAGGATAGGGCCATGGTCTAGATGAGTATGAAATTATACCATAAATGGTTTCCCATATTTTTTAGTTGTTGGATCTCTACATGGGATTGGGGAAGGGAAAAACATTGCTATGTTGTCTTTATTAAAAGAAATAATAAATGAGCTTCCTCGACTATGATCATACATGTAAAGGCCGTCAAATCCTTTTTCTGTATAAATTGGATTTCAAAAACCCATCGGTTTATACTAATCAAATAATAATTGTTCAAAAGATATATTATGAGTGATAATGATTCTTAATAGGTTTTTAAATCATATTGGATATTTTCAATACAAATATTTGGATATTTTTCTATAACTAAAATACATAATAGGGTATCTTATTTAATCTCAAAAAATAATTTTGTTTATAAAAGTTGGTGGTGTTATATGGAGTTTGGTAACATCACAAATGATGGTAATTCTTTAAATATTTTTATTTTAATATTTTCAAAAAAAGAATATATATCTCTATAATGTTTTATTGAATTATAAATATAAGGCCACCGTTAGGACAATGATATTGTGTTAAACCTATGAATGACATAACATTTCTTTGCATCATGTCTTCGGTAACATCACATGAAAAGGTATCTATTTTAATATTATTTTAATAATATATATATATATATATATATTACAACATGAATATAAATTTTCAAAACTAATCATATTATTTAATATAACATGTATTCAATTTTTGTTAATTTCAAATAGATGATAAAAAATTTTCATAGTAAGAAGAAATAATTTTTTTTTTACATTTTTTTATCTAAATAATTGATAAAATTTTTTCTTTAGTAAAGGAAGTTTATATTATTTAAAAGCTAAAAATAATAACTATTATTAATATCTAACAATTAATGGTCTTTTATTAGTATTTCTTTTAAACTTATTACAAATTATCATAATTTCTATTATTTTCAAATAAAAACAAATATTATATAACATACACTAATGTTTAGTATTTAGTATTAATATTGAATATATAATTATTATTTATTATAAATTATAAAATGATATATTACTAATTACATAAAATTTTACAATATTTTTTATAATTACTCTGTATACTTATCAATGTTTCATAATTAATAAATATAAATATATATAATATATTCTATCTATATTTTAATCATATATATATATATAATACTCATTTTTATATAATAATCCTTTGATGATTCTAAAATAATTAATGTATCCACATTCAAATGTTATTAAATATACATATTATATGATTTCTTAATCATAAATATTTTTACATGTTTCCTAAACAAATAATCATCTAATATCAATATATATATACTTACATACATACATACATACATACATACATATATGTATATTAAAATCCAATTATGTTTTTTTAATGATTATATATATATATATATATATATATATATTTATATCATTAAATACATACACACAGATACAAACAAATATATATACATTTCAAAAACCATACATGTTTCTTTATATAAATATATATATATTTAAAAATGTAATTCTTGTAAATCATCTATATATGAATATTCCCAACGTAATATATATATATATATATATTAATTAATTAATTTGGACAAAAAAATATATTGATTCTTTTTATAAACAAATACACATGTAATATATATATATACATACATACATATATACCCTTATATATATATATATAAAATGATACAAATTTTTTAAAAAATTTAATTTATTTTAAGATTCACATTTTAATAAATATATATATATATATATATATATATAGACATTCATATATCCTAATAAGGACAAAAAATTATTCACTTAAATTTAATGATATTAAAATCAATCATAATCTAACAATATAACAACATTTGTAATCTTGTCAACAATTAATGTATTATCATAATACCTCGAATATCATACCGGTATATCTGTTCAATATAATTACACAATTAAATATATTTATATAATGTCATTAGATACCATAAATACCTAAATAATTTTCAATATAAATATATTTCAAATAATAAAATAAAATAAAATATATGAAGTAAAAAAATACCAAAGAGATGTATATTCATTCTAAAAACTAAACAATAAAAAAAATACAAAAAAATAAATTGAAATTACTCGTTTAGACCTGATGAACATGCAATTAGTATATAATATATTTATAATAACCATAAAATTCAATTAAACCATGAAATTCGTTTAATTACCTAACCATGTGTTTGAATAAACTAATTCATGTATGATCAAATAAAAATTAACAAAAATATTGAATGATGAGACAATAATAATCTGTTCCAAGATGATTCGAACTAGGATCTACATAGTTTAAACTAATATAGAATATTTTTAATTGTTTGGATTGGTATTGTGCACCATGGATGGTTTGAGAGAATAAATATTATGGTGAGATGAAGAAGGGAAGCTATTAGTCTTAATATAATATTAATTTTGATAGGTAAATTGTTTAGGGAATTAATTTCATCAAACCTATTTTTTCATCAAATATCTGTGAAAAAAAACATTATTACTTTGCAAAAAATGATTTCAAATGAAAAATATTATAGATAAAAATGTACATATCTGAATATTATAAAACAATAAAACATTCCCCACTACATGGAAGGAATTCGTACAAATTATATTTATTATAAAAAATTTCTCCATCACAAATGATGATAGATTGTGACAAGAGATTTTTTCTATCACAAATAAATCATTTTTATGGAATATATGTGATAGATTAATTGACCACTTCATTGAACAATCTTCAAATAGCCTACTTTCTAGTATTGACATTATCTGTAGAAAATTTAATATATTCCACAATACATTTTAGTGACACGAAAATTTCATACATTAAACAAAAATAAATATATTAATCATATATATGTACATAAATATGACATAGTTTTTATCTATAAAATTTTAAATTATCATCCCTTGGAGTATAAATATATATTCAGTAAAGATGACATTTATTATCCATCTGTAACATGAAACTATATTTTATGTATCATTGTGTAACTCTTCTTCATAATAAATTTTACTAATGTATGTAATTAGAAAACCCTAAAGTATCTCTATTTTCAAAGGATACACTATATCTATTAACAGTATCATATGGAAAATATTATATTTACATTTTCAAAAAGTTAAAGTTGAGTAAAACTTTATAATCATTGATAATTTAAAAGTTCACTTATATATAGAGATATTTCAAAATTTCATGAAATTTATCATAGAGTTCCAGACCATCATCAAGTACATTAAGCACATCAATCTAATAAATTAAATACACCTCCATCAACTCATGAAAATAAAAATATTGGATTATTGAATATTTAAATTCAATATATATTATTAAAACATAATATTATACTATTTCAGGAATCATAATGACCTTGAAATATATATAAGTATATTTTTTGGAAGATGCTACTTCATCAACAACACTTACGTTAGACATAGATATCTTTGATCCTCACATATAATAAAATAATAATTTAGTGTTTCATGAATTATTATTATTTAAATTAAATTTCATATAGCCATCATTAAATTAAATTTATCATTCTCTAATACATGAAACTCTTCAACCTCAAAAAATATAAAAAATGTCATTATTATTACTTCCACTTGAACTAGCATTGAATCTATTAATATCTCATCATATAATTCATTGGATAAATTATGTTTCTTAAGAAATTATCTATATTAGAGATCACCAATTAGTATCATCTTAATTGTCATCATTATAGCATATTAAAATTAAAAAAACGTAGTCTTATCCACCTTGTTATGTATGAGAAATATATGAATATCTATAATCAATTTAATTTTCTAATATATTCAACTCACTTTATAAAATGAATGTATTCAATATTGATAATTAATATTTACAGTCAATATATCTCAAATAATAATCTTCTTATATAAATGTGATGTTCATTAATAAAAAACTACAACATAAATGGATTACAATTATATATTAAAATGTGAAGAAAAAATATAGTACTTGAGATTCAATCATTGTATGCAAATATATTATCCAAAAAATAGTGCTATAAATTTTTTTATTGATCTAATATGATTTTTTTCAAATTAAAAATATAATAACATAATAATTTGTTTATGATATATAATGTTAAATGTAAATTAATAAATGATTTATAGATTAATTGAAAAAATTAATTTTGACGAATAAAGTAAATGAAACTATTAATTAAATTCCTATATTTTATAGAATGAAAATATTAATATTCATAATCATGTGAATCATTATGATTACACAGATTTCCAGTTATTCATAAATAAATAAATTCATTTGATTGTTAAAGATATTTTTTATGAAATTAGTTTTTTATTATTAATATAAATATTATATTTTATTAAATAATTCGCAATTAATAAAGGATTTAAAAGAAATAAAATTTTACCAATCAAATATATTTTAAATAATATACCGGTCGTCACTAGGTACTGAAATAGTATTAATTTATTTTAATGATTATTGTGTTATTTTTATAGAAATGATTTTCTCATTTCACATTCCCTTTAACATGAAAGAATTTTCACAATATTTAAATTAGAAAATATTATATTTTAAATATACTTTGAATTATAATATATATAATTTTGTATTAGGTAATGTATGTTAGAGAGATTTTTTTTATTTCTATGGTAAATGATTATCACAAAGATAACTGTTAAATAGGTTAATAATAGAAGTAATAATAAGAGGTAAAGAATCAAATAACCACAATATTCCATTAATTTTATCGAAATATTGAATTCAGACCTCCGACATCATATATTATAATAATGGATTATTTTTCGACTGCTTCACCTGAATTATTTTTACATTAAATATCATTTCATGAATATATTAAAAAAATATACCAATCTATAAAATAAATAAAACCTCCCCACCACCATTCTCATAAATAAATGATCTAATTTGACCATGTTAAATATATATAAATCGATTTATATAACCCATTTTGTCATCAATGATATTTTGTAAAAAATGTACAGTCTATACCTGATTAAATATAGATCTAAAGGGTAAATCAAAGGGATGATAAAATTTTATTACCTATGTTCTTTGATGTTTAATTATTTTTAATACTATTCCAAAACATATGTAACCATCATAAACTAATAAAACGAGTATCATTAATATACTAAAATGTTTTTATTGTTAAATAAAAACCAATATTAGATTCAATTTCATTAACTGCGAAATTAAAATCTTTCCCATGTGAACATGATGACATCCAATTCCATGAAACAAATATTAAATTTTGCAACAGCACCTCAGATTTCTAGTTACATAGACATGTTTAGTCCATAAATTCAATATTTATGAAAATATTTAGATTTTATAATGATAAATCATTAATTTTATTTTCTACCTTCGAACCCTTGAGATATAAAACTATATCCCACTCATAGGTGTGGACAACCACCAAAACCCTTGATGGATTTTTTTTTTCAAAATTTTCTTACATAGATGGGTGTAAATGTTACATAATGTATAAATATGATATTTAAGACATGTTTATGATTATATAAATATAGGTTCTAGGTCAAAACCCTCATACCACCAAATAAAACCATTGTTGGACTAAAAATAAGAGAAGGGATATGGATTTTACCTTTGTACCACCTCTAGTATGCATTGCAATATCATCTATAACAGAGGGTATAATGTGAAAAAAAATTAAAAAAATTTCCCTATAAGTGAAAATGACGAAGAGATAGATAAGATAGAAACACAAGTATAACCCAAAAAAAAATATAAAAATAACACTAGTAAAGATATTTAATGTATTACAAAATATATACAACAAAAAATGGTACAGGAATAATATAAAAATAAGGTAAAAAAGGTTGGTAGCCTGAAGACTAAATAAAATCATAATTAACTACGGGATTTTAATATCGATACCTATTTCCAAAATTCCATGAATAATGAGATAATTATATTATATAAATGTGTAGTGAGAATAACAGTATACTAATTAATATCCTCCATAGAGTATCTCATTAATATATTAACAAATAATTTTAAATAACTAAGAAAACTACTAAAACTAAAGTCCCACATAAATAGGTATACTATTTTCCCAACCACATAATGGTTATATATCACCATGTAACTCATACATGGGATCATACAAAATAATAATGAAACATCAAGGGACCTCCACTATAGCATCCCCACTATTTTTACACTCTTCCCCAATGTCGCACATTGTGATCTATCTACATCCAAAATAAGTCATCCCAAAAACACTTGGGATATTTATTACAATAGTCATATCATATATCATTTCTTAAAATATCTGATACACTTATATGTGTATAATAACTAAGTATTTTATGGTAACCACCACATTTTGTATAATGTGTTTCACACATCAGGTATTATTACTCAATCCATCATAGCCCATACATTGTGTAAGGAACTATATTCCATCATAATTATTACATATTACACTGATAATTAACATATGGATTCTATATCAAGATTTACAAGTCTATGAAATTAACAGGCACTAGAATATACCCCAAAAAACATAAATGGAGAAAGTAAAAGCTATACATAACAGCACATATAACTACATAGATGAGAAAATGGGCCAAGATGGGGTATTCATCCATCCATCTTCCAATATTGATGTTTGGGAAAACACCCACCCAAAGTTGATTGGGTGTAAATTTACATTAACCTTTATTTGTGGGATTACATTTGAATTAATAGAATATACGGGTTGTTATATAGAAAAAAATCATAGTAATGATACAACATATTAATGAATTAACTATAGTTAATATCACACAAAAAATGAATTCCACTATTATGAAATTATATCCTATAAGCACACAATAATTTAAAGAGACACATTATATTATTTAATACCTTCTTCATCAAATCATCTATGTAAATTATTATAATATCCATTAATTAAAATTATTATAATTAAAATTGAATTATTTGTTATAGTGAACTTCATTTTCTCCAAGAATATTCTTGACCGATTACAATATTTTTCAATATTATATAACATTAACTCGATAATGAATCAACCATGAGTTAACATATTTATAATCAATAATTTCATCATTACGTAATGTTTTTACTCATGGAAAATAGTCCAAAGATACCCCCAAATTTAACTGTTAGACCTATGATAACCCACCACCTCATTATATAGGGAAATTATAGAAAATAAACATGAAACCTTTCCTGAGAACATTAAAAGAATTCATATTATGAAATCATCATACATTTTAAAATTAATAGTTAATCATAACATTATTACATTCTATCATCAATATTGTTATCCCTAATCACCAAATGAGTAACCCCAAGCGTATCATTATCAATTGTATTAACTACATCCACATCAACTATTCTTCCTCAACCCATATCTCATCAGCTATCAATGAATAATTTCACATCTGAAGCACTCATTTAGAGCACATAAGAAGGAATAAACAAAACTTGAATAGTTAGAAAGTCTACTTGGCCCTAAAAAAAGTCATTCTCCCTTCACACGGATGGGTTCTCAGAACACCAGTATGAGGAATCCATACAATCCAAACAAAGGAGAACTCATATCTCTAAGAATTTATCTTCATCCAACAACATGGTGAAATTATATATCAAATGAAATAAATAATTATTATAAGATTCAAAAAATGAGATACAAATTGTATCAATATATATAAAGATACAAAAATTTCAACATTCTTATATTTTTTTTCTATTTCCTCAATAAAGAAGAGTAGCATTGTAATTTAATATACCATTACATTTTTTCATCAACATGAATGAACATGATTCACAATATTTTTCTATTTAATTAATATATATATAATCTTTTTTAATAAAATATAGGGATTTCGTCATTATAATTACCATTATATTAAAAGGAACTCTTAAATAAGTTATACGAATCTTCATTAATATTTAATCCAAAGACTCAATTAATTCAATATTTACATTAATTACCATCTTCAATTAAAATATACATGCTAAACCATGTATAAAATCATGATAAATATGTAATGTTTGTCTATAAAACAACATATAAAATTAAGAGGTATACCATTATCAATGAAGAATATGAAAAAAACATTTAAATATAATGAATTATTAATTATATTAAATATTTGTTATTTTTGTTCAGTATAATCTAAAAAGAATAACAAGGATAAATTTTTTTATCATTAATAAATTATATATTTTAAGAATATTTTACCTCAATCATGACATCATATTTTAATGAGAAAATATCAATGTTTTGGACCTATGATATCTCATCTAATAAGAATATTGCAATCTCACCTAGGAATTTTTTTATAAGAACAATGAAAACACTATTGAATATCCATTAAAATAACATAGATATACTTAAATATAATGGATAGAAGAAACTAGAAGTAAAAAAAATAAGAAGACATTAACCTACATAGATAAAAGGGAAAACTTGCCTTTCAATACCATGGATTAATATTTGGATAAAGGGATCAATTATTTTTTATAGGAAATTAAATTGGATTTGAAAACCTATATTATTATCCGTGAATTTATGAAAAATATTTATAATCAAAAGTGGTTTAGATTGTGAATAGGTATTTACAATTATTAAGAAAATTATAAAACCATTATTTATCCATATGGACCATGCCGCAAAACATGATTTCATGGGGAGCTCCATTATGTATCATGTGAAACTGCATTATAGCCTACCCCAGAATAATAAATTTCTATATATATAACAAAATATGATTCATGAACCCAAGTATATATGTTTATAAGAAATTGGATTCCTGACCCCATGTATGTATTTTTACAATAAAATAGGATTCATGAACCCATGATTATATTTTTGAAAAAATTGAGATTCTTATTCGTTCTAGAAATGACTAACGCATTATTCATGGGATCAAACTATGTGAATCATAATTAATTAAGATATTAAAATCTATTATAATTTTTATATTTTGTTATTAAATAGTATAGTTTCTATAATCCTTATGAAATATCCATTATCATTTTACATTATTCGTTATTATATAAGCATCATGAATTAACATGATTAAAATTATTTATCAACTAAATTATCCTCTGGATGATTATATTTCGTTAAAAATGATTATTTCATTAATTTAATTATAATTAAATATCACAGATCAATATATTATTGATGCATACCTATTTTTTAATTATTAATCCAAAAAATCTATTAATTAAACATTATGTTGCTTTTTTTATTTCATTAACCACAAGAAGAAAAAAATTGAAATACAACATGCCTGATAATAGTTTTATCGATATGATAAAAACTAAAAATCATGATCCAATTGGTAATCCCTACTGAATGAAAAAATAAGATTGTCAATACAAATCATTATTAATCAGGTTAATTATATATTAACTTAATTGCATTTTCATTTGAAATTCTAACCCATTATAAATATTCTATTTCACATAGATGTATACTAGAATAAATGAATATTCTAACTAAATGTAGTCAAAATTCGTTGTATTAGAGTAGGATAATGTTGCAGGTCTCTAATCACATATCCGATAATGAAAATTTGATCTCAGAAAAACATTATGCCACAAAATACAATAAATCATAAAAGAATCCTCATTTGAATGGTATTTATATACAAAATTATAATATAAAGATAAAACATGGGGAAAAAAAAATAAAGAGAACATGCCTGAAAGAATATGTATATCAGACATTGGATTATCTTGGAATTTTCTGTCAAAGACAGGATACATACTTATTTAAATGGTATTCAAATAGATTTAAAAAACATCCCTTAATCTCTTCGGGTTCAGGTGAATGATATGTAAAATAATGTGGTTAAAATAATCTATAGGTATTTCTATGTATCCTAAAAATTATAGGACAACAGTTCATACATTTTGATAACATTGCAGTATTGGATGACATGGGGAGTTATAAAGAGAATCATGATGGACCACCCTATATCCTTCACAGGTGAAAGGAACACGTGGTGATATAAAAGAAGATATTATAAAAGAGTAATTTTGGGAAAATAAATATCCAAAAGTTAAATTATGAAGGAAAACATTCAATATTATTGTGTCTAACTAGCTACCTACATCCCATGATGATGTTATACAAGAAAATAAATATTCAAGGTTTCTCCTCTCATTCTCCCATAAATTAATGTAAATGTTCAATATTTTGAAACCATGATATTTTTTATAGTGTACCCTCAAAACTACTCATACTCCCTCAAATCACACCTGAAACTATAATAATTGACTCTAAAACCAAAAATATCCCATGTAAATGGATTCAAGGATCTAATCCCATAAATTGAAAATTATATTTCAAATAGTCAGAATTAATAATGATGTAATTTTAACCATCTAAAATGATCATATAGAGACGTTAAAATTTAATATCAATAAATAAATAATAAATTATGGAAATGTATTAGATAATAATTATTTAATAATAATTGATAAATATATTTTTTATTATGAAATTTTTTTAACTATTTGATTATACATTGATCCATTATAAACATAACAAACAACTTTTGGAGAAAGGGACAGAAAAATATGAACTGCATGATGTTAGAAATAAAGTTATAATAAATGAATGAAATTTGGTTGTGACTAAAATATAAATTTTTGTTTTGATATAAATGGTTCCTAATCATGTTTTTGAAAAAAAAATTCAAGAGAATGAAACATGTTTTATAAATTATAAATCAATGTTGAGGGTTTAACATATAATTTCCCTTTTATTGGGAATCCATATGATTCAATCTATATCATGGGAATTATAATTTTGTTATATCCTAAACCCTATCTTACTTATTATTCCTTAGTAATTTATTATTTTCTCATGTATTATATACATTTAACCACTATTATATACTCAATGAAATTTAATGGTTTCTTCTAAGAAAACATGAACTCATTTTCAATTTTTCGATTTGATCATTTTCATCCAAATAAATAATAATTATTTCATTTGTGTACATTTTATATATCTAATTAGTGATATAATATGGATAATTTATTTTATTTTTTTAATTTCGAATAAATATTTTATAAGGAATATATTGTGTGTTTTCCATTAAAGTAATTTTTTCATAATTACATAAGTATGAAATTAATATTTGTATTACATTGTGCATTATTGAAATTTCAATAAATCATGAAAATTACTCATAATTTATCATCCCTTCCATGTATATACGGTTCTAAAAATTTATAAATTTTTTATATGTTATTTTCTATTTAACCACTAAAAAGATGTAGATAATTTTATTGCATGTTTTTACAAAAAAATTAATTTTTAAAATTATTATTTGTAAATTCCACTCATCATATTATTATGTACGAATTGTTTCATTTATATGTATCAATATTAAAAATTAAATAAAATTATAATTTTAGAAGTATAAATAACACATTACTAAATGATATTTTTATGTTATTTTTTAGAATTGTTATTGAATGTAACTTCTCAGCCTGGATTAACCTCGAATTGATAAGTGGGACAGTCGCCATAGGACCTCAATCGTGTCTCTCAATATGAAAAATGCATTTTATTGGAAGATAGGGTCTATGGATAGTTATTTATGACACTATACATTCATATTTATAGTGGAAAATAGAAATAGACAACAAATACATACAATAGTAGAAGAAGACATAATGAAATAGAAAACTAAATAAAGAATTTTGCCAATGAAAGTTTATACAATTCCTGAATGTAGTTGTGATTCATATATGAAAGTATAAAAAAATAGAATTCATAATATCTCAGTAAAAAAATGTGGAAAATAATCAAAGCACCAATTGCGATCGACACTGGAATCCTTAGCCCCCCTCGGCCTTTTTCTCCTAACTCTTAAAAGGTAATATAGAAAGAATATATAAACTATCTGTCACATTATTTGAAATTGTTTATTTATCCTCAAAAAATACTCAGGCTCCCCTAGACATAATTATCTCAATAACTGTGTCGGTCGTGTCGGAGTTTGAAATATTTTTCATATTAAACTACCAAATAATTACTTCAAATCGGCTTTTATTAAACATTTAATTCAATTAGTGTACTGAAAATTGGACCTACTATCCAATGATAATTACTGGGTGTTGATCATTATGTCTTACACCCTCATGAGTATGTAGAGCATCAATCCTTGTAACACAACCCATAGATATTTGGCGAATCATTCCAAATCCAATAAAATAAAATTCTCATACATGATGGGTATAGAATGTGTTGTCTACCACCTCGGGATTATTTAGAGCATCATTACTTTTCAAACAACTCGTTAATCATTCAAACACATATATATATAGTGGGTGTATAATAATATGTCTCACACCCCCATGTCCCATCCATTAATTAATTCATAATTTAATAAATCGAGCATGTTAGTAAATTCAATAACAAATTAACATAATTAGATTCACAACAAGCTCAAGAACTAGTGAAACACTAAAATTCCATTAGTTATCTCAATAATTAATAAATAATTTCCATAAAATTAATTTATTAAACAATTATCTAATCTCATCCATTTCTCTAGAGAATTTAACATTTAACTAATCAAAAGGAAGGAAAATTAATATTACATAATTAATTCACTGAATAATTATCTCAAGGTATCCATCCCAATATCACATAATTAATTCCAAAATTAATTATCACTAAATGAACAATTCCAAAATGGAATAATTAATTATGAAATTATTTATCTCAACATTTCCTAATGAATATATCATTATTATCCCCCCAAGTAATTATCAATATTATAATCACATACAAAATATTAATTCACATTTATGTATCTCAAATTATCGTGTTTAATATATTATAATTAATACCCGGTTAATTTTCATCTGAAGCACATAATTAATTTTTAATTAATTATCTAAACATTACAAAATTTTTATTTCAAAATTAATCCTTTAATTAATTTTCATATCAGAGCACATAATTAATTCATAATTAATTATTTAATCTTAACCCAACTAATATCTCATAGTTAATTCCTCTATTAATTATCAACTCAAACTGAATAATTAATTTACAGTTAATTATATAAACTTAACTAAATTAATATGTGATAATTAATCACACAATTAATTATCATCTAAGATGACATAATTTATTCAAAATTAATTATTTTACTTGAAAACACTTATTTAATCGTAATTAATCCCTTGATTTATTGCCACAGTAGAGAATATAATTAATTCATAATTAATTTTCTCAACTTAAAAAAATTAATTAATCATAATTAATAACCAGATTATTTATCTATTTTACATCTTCAAATAATAAAATTAATTCTAAATTAATCATATCATTTCTATAAAAGATAATTTAATAACACAGCTCAATCGACATTATCAAAAGGAATAAATCCAAAATAAATTATTGTATTGAATTAAAAAAACCTTGAACCCTACCTCAATGAATTTGGTCAAGTCCATGTATCATAACTAAAAATATTACCCTCTTACGCATACACAATTCCATAGTAATTCACACAAATACATGGAATTGATCGTAACACATAAAAACAATAACAAACACTCAAAATTAGTGTGGTGGGACCAATGCACACAATAATAATCAACATCAACACATCAAAAACATAAACACCATATTCAAGTGGAGTGAAACTAATTATTATTTATATTTCCTAACTTGAATATAATAGTGGTGATCCAAATCAAGTTGAAATGCATTGCCTATAGTGGAGGTTGTCAGAATATGGACTGACGGGTCTCAAGACATCTTCTGCATTGCCTAATGTCGAATGAAAAGTTGAAACTGAAATAATCATGGATAGTACGGTTTCATCATAATGGGTATTACAAAATAGAGAGTAGAAATATTTTATGTTGAAAACCGAATGCATAGAGAAGGACTTACCTCACTATGATGGAAATCATTCATAAAGGAAATGGAAGAAACCAAGAAAGTGAAGTAGAGCTGGAGGAGGGGGTGGTGGTGAACCTAACCATAGAAGAGACATTTATATGGTGTCATGCCACACCTGATATCCACCTCATCCTCTTTCATTCTCCCTCAAATGACCCCAAATTAAAATAATGATAATAAAAATAACAATAATAATCCTTGATATGTTATTATTATTTTCAATTAAGTTATAGTCCTTGTAGAAATATCTTAATCTCCCAATTTAATGAATTATTTAATTAAATTCATATATAATAAAATTTAATTAAATAATTTTTTTCAATAATGATTTTTATTTAAATTCACTCAACACAATTCTATAAAAAATTCATGACACCTCCTTAATAATCATTTAATTAAATTCATTACTAATTATTTTTATTAAATAATTTTCTAAATCAGGTTATTAAATTAAATTTCCTCAACATAATTAAATTATGAAAAATTCTAAAATCCATATTTATCAAAGTATAATTATATTTGTTCTAACTGAATTGAATTAAATAATTTTTGAATGTCATGCTATTAAATTGAAGTTTATTATTTTAAATATATTAAATTAGACCTCTAACTCATCAATATTATTTAATTAAATTTTTTCATCCTCATTTTATTTAAATAAAAATACCCATTTAACATGACTAATTAAATTCTAATTAAAATTTAATTTAATGATATAAAATAGAAATTTAACATTAATTATTTTAATTCAACTTTACCATGAATTTAATTAAATGAAACATGAACGCCTAATTTAAAAATCAATTAAAATATACATTTATTATTACCCTTCATTGATATCCCCCAAATCATCAGTTATATGTCATTTAATAAAATTCCTCTTATCTCAATTTAATTAAATGAAGACTTTATCTGATAATAAATTATAATAAATTTAAATCATCTCCTTCAAATTTATTTAAAAACTTCTCCATATCGACATCATTTAATTAAAATCATACTACTTTAATTTAATAAAATGGAACACAAAATAACTCATTTGATTAAATTCTTTTCATCAATGAATATAATTATTTTAATTTTATCTGAAACTAAAAATTGGGTAAGCCGGACGGTTTAACTTCCACCGTCTGATATAGCGTGCACCGACCGTGCTCATATTACCAGACACATAAGGTTTTCTACATGTATAATACACTTTGTTTGACTAAATGTATGTAACCCATATGAAAATCTCTACATTTCTGTTTTAAAATTGTGTTTCTTGGTTTCTATATCCTAAAATCTGTTGACCCACCCTTGTACTCTTACTTCCTTTACTCAATCCTAGGGCCCAAAATGCAATCCCAAATTGCAAAAAATCACCCCGAAGTATGGTTACAAAATTGACAAGAAAATTAAACAAATAAATAAAAATAATCATATTTTTTCTAGATTCAATATCACAAGACTTTACTATCTACCCTCCTTTAAAACATATCATCCCCGAGAAGCCATCAAAAGATAATAAAGCTCCAGCCAACCCACCAACGTCATGAAGTAACATTTGAATGATTGTGTTTTGTTACCAAACACCCAACAAACGTTTTACCATTTCAGAACCCCGAGAAATGAATATTTCATTGAATGTCCTAACTGACCCATGAAACTCATACCATTAATTAAACTGATGATGTTCCTTTAAACTGATTTCATCTACAACCAGAAGTAAGCCAAATCCATTACATGACATTTGGTGACCTCTCTAAATCAATCCATCATTGGGATGCTTTAAAACTATCATTCCACCACATAAATAAGGGTTCATCTTAATAAAAAATTCATCTCACTTTAAACCTTGATAAATTCACTTATAAAGGATAAATATTATTAAAACATTTTAATGACATAGGACCGAAGCTATCTCATTGCCTCCCAGAAAAGGTAAAGATAGAGGACCTAACTATCTCAGTCAGGAAATCACACTAAAAGTAAACACATGTCCCCATGGATGTCAATTTAACTATCGTCGTTCTACTATTTAGAAATGCTCGAGAACATCTATCGATGCATCATCAATCAAAACCCAATTCATATTTCACGTAAGGAATTGATCATTATTCAACTAATTTTGTAGAATCATTTCAAAAAAAAAATAATGTTTCCAAAAAAAATGCACACACTACCAACCTTATAATGTCATGTAGAAACAATGTACCGACATGTTTAACACACATGTGTCTTATGAGTGTCCCATTTATTCTTGTCATGGTTCATAAAAAAGTTCCCTACAATAGTTCATTCAATCAAAACATAGTAGATATACATTATTAACAATATCATGATATAATAAGGTTATAAAATGCTCAAATAGATGGGTTCCCAGCTACGAATCGATAAGGTGCCCACACACAATACTACTACAATTTGGATCTCCTTCGTCACAATCAATTTTCAATTGACATTTAATGTTTAGAAACCCTAATTCAATCATTCTGGAACACATGTTACCCTTTATTTAGTTATAACGTCTTCTTACACAATACAATGAAAATTGGATCCTGTTGTAAATGGAAATAATGAATTTTCATCAAGGAATCCATTTACACATCAAAACGTCTCGAGCATTTTATCACATGTTGTAACACAGAATTATGGTATAATATAAAAGCATAGAATAAAAATTTATTTTAATCATTGAAGAAGAATTATATATAGATAATCGAGCATGTCAAATCTATCATCAAAACGTTCTATCTATGGAGGCATGTTAAAACAGGTCATAACATGGCCTTACACAAAAGGAAAACATCAAAAATTAGCATACATCCTACTAATGGAGCCACATGTCATGTCATATGTATGGAATACGAATATATATGTTCCTAATATGTTGCATCTAATGAAACATCCTTTCCATATCATGAAAAATAAATTTTCCCAAATTATAAAAATCAATAGGTAGAAGAATGTACAAGAGTACCCAATGTGAAATCATATCAACTATTCATAAAAATAGTATCAACAATAACTACCAGACCTTGATAGTTGGTCATTTCCCATGCATGGGGTGGTCAGTCCCAGACAAGGACATTGACCAAGAACAGAATCTTTCCTAGTCTATTTTTAACCATCCCAAAATATAATGATAAAGGAATAACGAAATACAAAATGATCCTTTGATACCTCTTCATAACATCCATTCTCTAATTACCCTCGAATTTGTATCCAGACTTGTATCTAACTGACCTCTCGCGTGTCTCCCCATATGCCTAATGATGATGACTATCTATAGGGGTCTACGGATAGTCAGTGTGGATACTATACCCTCATATTCAGAGTGGATAACATAAATAAATAATAATCTCAGACAATAGCAGATGTAGATATGATGAAATAGTCAAATAGATAATGAATTTGGAAATTTCCAGTTCATAAAATTCATGTATGTCATAGTAATACATATCTGAATGTAGTTATCAAAATATCATGATATAAATCATAATATAGAAATAACAAACTGAATCACACATATAAGGGTTATCTCCATGAGCATTCTGATCTACCAATCAATACTTTTCTCTATCCTCCCAAGTACAATAATGTAGCCATAAAAAATATCAAAGGTCATGCAATTAAGTAAAGTCTGACAGGGTACCCATGTCCAATGATGACACCAGTAGGGTTTGAGATATAAATCATAGGTGGATGGGACAACCAGCGTCCAGATAAATCTATAAATATCAATATAATTAAACAATTACATTTATAATGATTTAATAATATAATTGAATATGTAAACAGCACCACATCAGGGATCCAATGAGAAACATTTTGATATACCTACATCCACTCATAGCCAGAAATAATATTCAAAATAGTATATATATATATAATGCATTATTATACTTTTTAACCCATTATTTGATCTTCTTTATTTAAACAAAAAAATCAATGGGTTCACCTAGACACAAGTTGCATAATACATATCTCTGTCATGCTGCAGTTTGAAGTATTTCACATATTCAATTAAAAAATAATTACATCACATCAACATAAATTAACCATTTATTTCAATTCATGTATGATCAATTTGACCAAAAGTCCAATGAAAATTAATGGCTATAGAACGCCATGTCTAGCGCCCTCATGGGTATTTGGAGCATTAGTCATTGTCTCACAGCCCATGGGTATTTAGAGCATCATTCCCAGCAATAAAAAAAATAATTTTTATGCATTTTGGGTATTGAACACCATGTATAGAACCTTCTATGTTTTTGTATCTTCATTCACTTTCTCACTACTCATTTATCAATCATACATATAAATATCGTCGGTGTAGATGTCATGTCTATAACCCCAAGATCATGTGCTTTAATTAAATAATAATTTTATTAATCGATTCAGTTAATTAGTTCATTAACTAATTGAAAACATCGAATTCGCTACCAACTCACCAAATATTGAAAAACAAAAATTACATTAGATAACTCAACAATTTTTTTAATAATTACTGTAAAATTAATAAATTCCACAATTAAATAACCCCTCAAAGTTCTCTAGTTAATTTAACAAATAACTAATCAAAAGGAAACCATTCAAATACTACATAATTTATTCATAAAATTATTTTCATAATGAAAACATCCCAATATGAATTAATTAATTTAAAATTTAACAATCTCTAAAGAAACAATTTCAAAATCAGATAACTAATTCCCAAATTAATTATATTAACATAGAAAAATCGAAAATCACATAATTAACATCGTGATACATTATCTATATCATAAATTCATAATAGGTAAATTATTCACAATTAATTATTTCAACATAACCAATTTAATATTATATAATTAATAACCTGATTAAGTATTATCTCATAGCATATAATTATTTCATAATTAATTATCTCAACTACCAGAAATTAATATATCATAATTAATCCCCCACTTGATTATCATCTCAGAGTACAAAATTAATATATAATTAATTATTTCAACTTAACTAAATTAATATATATTAATTAATTTGATGAATAATTATCACCTCAAAAAACATAATTAATATATATTTAATTATTTCTACTAAACAAAATTGATATCTTATAATTAATCCCTCAATTAATTTTCATATCATTGAACATATTTAAATTATAATTAACTATTTAAACTTCTCCAAATTAATTATTCATAATTAAACCCCTTGTCAATTGTCATCATAGAGAACACAATTAATTAATTATTAATTATCCAAAAATTACAAAATAAAATACTCATAATTAAACCCTAGATTGATTTTCATCTCAGAGCACATAATTAATTCATAATTATTTATTTCATCTTAACCAAATCAATTACTCATGAATATTCTACAAATTAATTGTCTATTTTACAACCTCGAAGCATAATATTTATTCACAATTAATCACCTCATTCCCCAAATAATCAATTTAATCCAAAACATTAGTCCAAATTATCCAAAAAAATAATTTTAAAAAAAATTCTTATCTATGAAATGTTTAGAATCCTATATGAATGGATTTTTTACAGAAAAATATTTGTAACTCCATCTAAGACTTGGTCTCTCATATACACTTCCACATAAATGTGTGCACATACATGGAATGGATCGCAACACCTAACAACAATAACTGAAACTCACAATTATTGCTGAATTGACTAATAGACATCAAAATAAATAAAGACAACCTAATTACACCATAGGGTCCTAATTTAAGGGATGAGACCAATTTATTAGTATATTTCCATACATGAATATAATAGCGGTGAAACAAATCAAGCCGATTTACATCACCTTCAACAATTATCAACGGAATACAAACCGAGGGGTCCTATGTCAACCTCTATACCAACTAATGTTAAAAAAATAATGAAACCAAATTAATCCCATACCGTCCAGTTTTAACTTAATGGAGACTAGGAAATGGGGAGCCGAAACAATATTTGTGAAGAACGAAATGCATTAATAAGGGCTTGCCTCGCCGAGATGAACAACATTCATGAAAAAATTGGGTGATGAAGAGGAGGTGAAGGAGGGGTTGTGGTGAGCCTCAACATGGGAAAGATGAGGGGAGGGGGTCACGCAACACCTGTTGTCCTCCTCACCCTCTTTTTTTTCACCCTCAAATATCCCCAAATTAAAATAAGGATGAAAATAATAATAATTATTATTATAATACCAATAATAAAATTATTTTTGTCAATTAATTTACACATCTCTTAGACAAACATCTTACTCCCAATTTAACAAATCTTTTAATAAAATTCATTTCAAACCAAATTAAAATAAATAAATTATCCAACTCATTATAATTTAATTAAATTCTCTCAAAAAATTAATTACAAAATACTAACACCTCATTAATCATCATTTAATTAAAAAATTTCCAACTAAAATTAGTTAAATAATTTTTCCAATTCATGTTATTTAATTTAATTACCTCAAAATAAGTAATTTTATAAAATTCCATACACCACATTAATCATATTCTAAATAAAATTATTTCAACTGATTTTAATTAAGTAATTTTTTAAATTCATGATTTTAATTAAATTATATGAACAAAATTTAATGAAATTAAAAATTCCAACTCGAAAAAAATTATTATATTACATTCAATCATCCTTAATTTTACTAAATAATAACTACCACTTCACAATGTATAATTGAACACTTATTAACATGAAATTTATTTATATAAATCCTCTATTATTGATTGATTAATTAATTTCATTTATATATTGAATTTAATTAAGTGAAACCCCAAACCCTTATTAACACATAAATTAATATTACTATTTAATATTCCTTTTTGTCTATTACCCCATTCAATTAGTTTAAATGTAATTTAATTAAATTTTTATAATCTCAATTTAATAAAAAAAAAGACTCCAAATTATCATCATATAAATTAAATTTAATTATTTTCATCCCAATTTAATTAATCTAGTATTCCATCTCATTGTCATTGAATTAATCTCTCTCAACATTAATTTAATTAAAAAACCCTCTGAAAAAAAATTTAATTAAATTTTATTCAACCATGAATTTAATTAAATTAATTTCACCAGAAACTGAAAACTGGGTAAGACACAAATATTAACTCACGCAGAGTAATTGGTCGGTTTCATACCATGCTCCTGCTTTTAGAGAAATGGAGTATTTTACATGCTTAATCATTAAGGTATGGCTAATCATTTCCCACCCATGTGAATGTCGTTGCCTTGCCTTTTTGAAATTGAGATTCCATGTCTGGTGCACCCAAAACCCATCGAGTCACCTGGGAGCTCCTACAACCTTTACTCAAGCCTGATATGAAGACATAAAAAACATACCAAAATATGAAACATCATCCAGAATCATGTTTGTAAAACCAAATCGTGCATTAAATGATAAAAATTAAATAAAAATCGTATATTAATGTATATAAAATTCATGGGAATTTACATTAATAATAAGATATAAAAGATTTGAGAACATTATTTTTCATCTTTTTATTGCCATTACACTGTCTGTTCTAAATAACATTACTATAAAAGTAATTTTTTATTAATTGATCCTATAAATTATTTATATTATTAATTTATAGATAATAAATTATTTCAATTATATGATTTATCCTAAGTCAATTCACTCATTTTTAGTTTTTCTCTATCACTAGCAATCATTTCGTGACTATATTTTCTCTTTCATGCCCATATTCATTTGTGAAATGATATATTATTATCATTTTATCTGATTTATAATTCTAAAAAAATATACCAATTCTTTATATGTATTGAGATGATTGAAAATTATTCAATAATTTTTCTCACTAATGTGGAAAACGTAAATTGTGTAAACATTTGTAATATGAATATTTATTGATGATCCACCAATGGATAAAAGAGAGTGAAATGGAAATGGATTCGACAACTAATATGGGTGTGTGTGAACCTAAATTTGATTACTCAAGAGGAAAATCAACTCACATTTTGGTTGATGATGATTTCTTTTGTCAGAAGGAGTTATTTATCCTCTGCGCAAAGAAGACTTCTACTGATCATTGGGGATTCAGAATCAAGAAAATATTTTTTGATGCTGCTAAAAGCACGGGAAAATCATCCTTCCTTGACTGTGAGGCATCTGTTTGAAGGATTATTTTAAAGGGTCAGATCACTCATGTCTCACATATATCAAGGTGATATTGAGGAAATAATCAAGTTGTGTAGGTTTTCAATAATCGTCGAGGTCATAATCTCAATGGGGGTGTAGCCATGGAGGTTTCATGAGCGTACTGCATGGATTTCTGAGATCTGGGGTTGTGCAGAGTGGAATATGGCACCAATGGGTCGTGGTATTTACCACATTTTCTTTCCCTTGGATGAGCTCAAGCGCCATTCCTAGAGTTTTGGTTTGGTCCCTCTAAAACCTAGCTTCATACGGATCCATGAATGAGATCATAATTTTTATCCCAATACTATTAAGAACACTTATGCACAAATATGGATAAGGTTATGTAATCTGAATATACTTTATTGGCATCCCCAAATACTTTGGGACATTGCATCATCTGTTGGGAATCCCATCCGTCTTGATATTCAGAACAAAAAATCCACGTTTGGCCACTATGATAGGATTCCGGTTGATGTTGATATGTCTACTACCCTAGTGGAGGAAGTGGTGTTAACCACAAAAGATGATACCCTCACTATGGGAATCCTATATGAATGAAATCTGAAATTCTGCATGAATTTTCAGTTCATTGGGCATATTGCTATAGACAGTTACTGAAATAAATTGTCCAACTTTTGCAATGTCCAAGGTCATGATGAAAAGAATTGTAGAAGAAGTAGGGGCATGAAATCAACACCTTCCATCAATCCTGGACCTTCTCATTCTAAAGATTCTTCTATTGTGATACCCACCGAAAAGGGAGGGTGTAATAGTGGGAGCTCTCAGATTGTGGAATATATTGATAAAATAGCTAAGGAATCTGTGAGTTATAATGTTCACATAGAAGAGTCTATCGCATTGACTCCTCCCTTGGAATCCATCTAGGGGAATCATGTGCAGGATACTAAGACTTTTCAGTTGGACCCTACTGCCCCTGATGATTCCCTTATGCAAGACCTATGCTCAGACACTATTAAAGAGTTTTCTTCAAATGTTGCAGCCCCTGTGCATAACCTGGACACTCCTCTGAGCTTCACTAAAGATCCATTAGTTCCTGATGCAGGTCAGGGAGGAAAACATATTACAGGATGTACTGATGCAGCCTCTTCTCATCCAGGTCATTTTTTGAAGGCTCATGCGGCTATGGCTTCAAAAAAGGGTCCTACCTGCCAGCCTACTATCCGCTCCGATGGAATCTGGCAATATGTTGTCTTTTCTCAATATTGAGGATTCTACTAAAGAAGATAATGACCCTTCCATGGTTGAGCATGTGTCATGGGATCCCATTAGTACCTATAATGACTCCTTCGAGAAGAATTTGGAAAAATTAAATGATGGGCCAAGCACAAGGCTCAGATCAGAACAATGAAGATCATCTTCTGGAATTGCCTATGGATTGGGAATCCTCCCACGGTCAAGTCCCATAGGCATTTTGTTATGAACAACAGTCCCTTATTAGTTGGTATTGCTGAACCAAGGATGAAGTTTGAATATTGGAGATCTTTCAAATCAGATTCTCTTTGTTATAAATTTTTTTCAAAAACATTAATTGATACGAATACTAAATCTCTATGGGTGCTCAAGCATGACAGTGTGATTATTAGTTCTATTTTGACTGATTTACAATATGTAACTCTTACATGATGTCTTGGAAATGCTCATTTTATATGATTTTTTTGTATGATTTGAATCTCTACAAAAGAAGACGAGCTCTATGAAAAAAAATATAATTGATATTTTGGAGAATATGTCGAATAGCTAGGTTTTACATTGTGACTTCATTTTGGGTTTACGTCTTGAAGAAAAAATTGGTGAAATTTTTTTTCATGCCTTGAACACTGATTTTTCATCATGTATTGATAAATGTGTCCTTGATGAGGTACCTATTTTCAGATTAGAGTTTACATGGAGTCGATACAATGTTAATGGGAGGTAGGAAATTATGTTAGACAAATGTTTTATGAAACATGATGATAGGAATTCGGTGATTGATGTTTATGGGTTAACTCTTCCAAGAATGAGTTCTAATCACAATAATATTCTAGTGGATGGTTGTTATCGAAATTTGAGGTAAGAACCACTTCCATTAAAATTCATTAATGCATTTCAGGTGACTCCATGATGTACAAAAATTGTCCTAGATGCCTGGAAAAATGATCCTCTGGGTAGACCTTATCACATTCTCTACTGCAAATTAAATATTGCTAAGGATAAACTATGTAAATGGAGCAATTATTCCTTTGAATCCATTAATAATGACATTAGGGAGGCTGAAAATGTTCATTCAAACAGTCAGCAATCTAACTTCCCTTAGTATATGCCCACTCATGATGAGATTCAGGTTACAAGAAATTTGTAAATGCTCTTGGATCTGAAGGAAAAGTTGGCACATAATAAGTTTAATATAAGATGGATGAAGAATGGGGACAGAAACTCAATTTTTTTTCATTGTATGAATAGGGTGGAAAAGGACAATATATGTCTTCAAAACCTTAATATTAAGGATATTCTTTTCTCCTCTATGAATGATATTTCTAATGTGGCGAAAAATTATTTTTACAAGCTTTCAGCAGATCATAGTGAAGATAATTCTGAGGAAATAATTCAGTGTTTTGACACTACGATCGAGGATGGTCAAAATAAAAACCTGTTGATATTACTAATGGAATGGATACGCATGATGCCCTCTTCACTCTGAATATTGATAGTGTGGAAGGCCCTGATGGCTTTATGAAAAAATTCCTCATGTTCTATTAGGATATTGTTAATCATGAGGTAGAAAATTTTGTGAGTGATTTTTTTAGATTATCCTATATAAACATTGGGAAAAATTCCAATTTCATAACTTTAATCGCCAAGAAAAAGAATTCCTTTGATATTAAGGATTTCAGGCCAGTTGCTATTGGTAACACTATACCGAAAGTGATGAGCAAGATTATAACCCATCGGTTGCGTGGTATTTCAAAGGGACTTATCTCCAGTAATTAGTTTGGATTTGTTCCTTGAAAGAGTATTCATAATTTTCTCTTTACTTCTCCTGAGTGCATCAATTCCATGAGGATAAAGGAAAAGGATGGTGACATGGCACTAAAGATTGATATCTCCAAATCGTTTGATACAATCAAATGGTGATTTATTTTCACCATCCTCAAAATCCATGGGTTTTAATAGAAATTCATTGATCTTATTGTGTCTATTCTTGAAAGTTACTGGCTCTCCATTATTGTCAATGGTTCTCCTATGGGATTGTTTTAATGCTCAAGAGGGGTCAGGCAAGGCGACACTATCTGTGGGATACTTTTTTCTTCTGTGCAGGATTACAGAAGATGGTGCCTCAATGATCTTACCAATTTTGGCTGGTATCAAAGGTAGAATATAGGGCGACATCTTTGTGCCCCATCACATATTTTTTATGATGATTATATTATTATCTTTGTAAGTGCGGATAAAGTAACCATATCTTCTATAATTTTATCTTTTCACATAATGAGGAGGATTCTTTTCAGGCCATTAATTTGGAGAAATCATCAGTGATGTTTGGTGGAGGAATTACCACATTGAGGTAATGTAGAGTGGCTCTGCAGCTTGGGGTCGAGAGGGGTGTGCTTTCATTCACATACCTTGGTGTTCCACTTTTTTGGGGTAGAGTAAAAATGTCTTACAATGATAATATTTCTCTGATTATTTCAAATTTGTTTTCAAAATGGAAGGGGATAAACATGTATCAAGAATATTGGATTTGTTTGGTCAATTCAGTGATCACATCAATGTTTGTTTACTCCTTTTCATTGTATAGATGTCCTAGAACCCTTATTAAAGAGACAACAAGTGGAATCCATAATTTTATTTGGTCGGGCTCAATTCATGAGAAGAATTTGGTCATTGTTACATGTTAAGTAGGCATCAAACCTATCAACACAGGTGGATTGGGTGTAAATGATATCCAATTATTCAATGAAACCTTGATTAGCATCTCCACTTAGAATCTAATTTCATACTATTATGAATCCATGGATTTTTTTCGAACCAGGTTTCTTAGAAATATTTATAAATGTTATTATAGTTATCACTGATCATCTGTCTGGCCTACTATCATGGAGGCCTATACTATCCTCATGATGTGCTCAAAATGGATTGTGTGCAAGGATTCCCCTCTCAATTTCTCGACTACTGCCTGGTTGTATAAACCTATCTGTGATGATTTTTCTATACCTCCCCTTCTATAGGAGACATCCATTTCTGATTTTCAGGGCAATTAAACCATTATCACCATGCTGCCAAACCATGTTGGCATGGAAATAATATGATACTGTTATATTGATCATGACACAGTGGTTTGGATCCCAAAATTGAATGGAATGTTTACTACAAGGGACTATTATAGATCATTGGGTGGTGCTACATTAGAGCCTCTATCATGGGTCACAGACTTCTCCACACCCTTCATGCCCCTGACATCCTCACTATTAATCTGGAAAATCGGGAGAAGGTGGCTTCCATTGCAGTTCATGCTGCAGCGGACATGAATCATCCTAGCCCTAGTCTGCTTGTATCGCCTAAAAGCTGATGAATCATCCGATCATATTTTTGTCTTATGCAACATTGCTTCTAGGTTATGGACCTATGTGCATAGGATTTTCTATTGTCATCTTCCCTCCCAGCCGATTGTGGGGATGTTGCAAGCCGTCTGCAAGACTGAATGTAGTCAGTTATTTCAGTCCCTCCTCCTTCCAGATGTGGCCATTTTTATAGCCTTTATATTGAAGGAATTAAATACCTTAATTTTTAAAAGCTTTACCGCTTCATTTCATGTTGGCATACTAGGGATAAATTGTGTAATCTTAGCTTCTTATAACATCAAACTGGAACTATGAGGAATGATGTTTCAGATCTTTTCTTGTTGAGGTCCCTTGGTGTCATTGGCAGGGTGATGAAACCATTGATGATGAAACATGTTCAATGGATTCCACCCATATCTCTATGGTTGAAGCTGAATGTTGATGGGGGTGGCTTTTGGCGCACCATGTCCTTTCAGATGTGGTGGAGTCTTCCGCACTCAATGGGGGTCGTTAAACGGTGCTTCTTCCAATTTATTGGAAATGCATTAGCAATTGAGGCTGAACATTTTGATATGATAAAGGCGATAAGGTATGTCGTACATTATGGCTGGCATGACTTATGGCTTGATTCAGACTCGTCTGTTTCCATCCAAATCCTTTCAGATTGGTCAAGGAATGTGCCATGGGGGATGTTACCAGCTTGGGTGGAATGCCTCAGACTTGCAGAATCACTCTCGCATGAAGTTCTACATGTTTATCGTGAGGCCAATCAAGCGGCAGATGCTCTATTCAAGAGATCAATTCCAGAGGTGAGCTCCAATTGGACCTTTCTTTTACAGGACTATTGTAATAGACTTGTTTAGGCCGATCGTCGTGGTGAGGTTGACCCTCATCTTCATAGAACGACTCTCTGATGATGATCTGTGTACGTTATCTTTTTGTTAATATATTTTATTAATAGGAGGCCCTCATGTATCCTCACCTACTTGGTATTTTTATTGATTATTAAGTCATATAGGATTATTCATGTATTGACATTTTTAATTTATGATGAATATATTGATCATTTTAATGTCACTGATTGTGTAACACTGTATTATTTTTGAGTATTTAAATTATTTTTTATGACATATATAACCCACAACATATGGTCTAATCAAAGAAAAAATAAAAATATTTAACTTTAACATTTATAACCAAGAAATTTATTTATTTGATGTTAATAGAAATGAAAACATTATTAAAATTAATGATGCCTCTAGAAAATATTAATTAATTTAATATTTATGTTTATGTAAGATCATAGTTTTCTATAAAATCATTTTATGATTTAAAATTCCATTTTCTTAAAAAATGACATTATTGTGTTTTTATATAGTATTATACTCAAACTATAAAAATTTAGAATTTTATTTACAGAATGATGTTATTTTTCAAATGATTAGTTTAAAATTATCTTATGGTTAGTTATTTTAACTTTTTTAAAACTCTTGATTTTCGAGTGAATAATATAAAATATAGATTTTTATTCAAAACTATATATTCATAAAATGTATTTAAATAAATCAATTTGGAATAATTTGATAATTTATATAGTGAAATTCGATTAAAACTATTCCATCTAATTTTACTATAATAACATATATTCATTATTTTTGTGTACAAAACCCAAAAATGGAATGTTTTTTTAGAATAATTTTTTCCAGTGTTCTTTGTGAGTTTGTTTTTGTATTTATCTCCTCTACATATATTTATTTAATTTAATAAAAAATTTCATATTTTACGTAATGTTAAATATTTTACATTAATAAGTTAGACTTATTTTTATATAAAATAAATTGGTAAATATGATTAACATTGTTAATGTGAAAACATATTTATTGGTGGATAAACTAAATTGGTATGTGTTAGCATTTCCTAAATATGTTTCTCAGTCATATTAGATGGTTTTTATTCAAAAAATATATAATTAATTTTCAAATAAATTTATATCAATAAATTATTATGAAATTTGGAATCCAATCATTTCTCTCGAGATGATATGTTATATTTGTTTCATATTACATAATATATTTATTTCATTGTATTTAATTTAATTACAGGAAGAATTAATTTAGTTTTGGATTGATCATAATGCATTAAAATATTATTATTTTATTTTATTTATACAACATGTTCATGGAATCAAATTTATTAATTTATTTTTTCATGTTATTTTTATTCATGAATAATGTATTTTATTACAAATTATATATAATGAGAATATTTCGTACAATTGATGTAATTTATTTATCCTATATATGATTCACCTAAAAAAAAGAAATCTAATTTTTTAATAGAAATATATAATTTATTAAGATACCTACATTTAAATTTTTCTCAATAATTATGTTGGAAATGTAAAAAGAATAGTTATCACAATTTTGGTTAAAATTGGTTTTATGATATTTAACTAGTATGTATATCATAAAATGTATCCAAATAATTTATAACTGTATGTATATGATTATATTTTTACTATATAACATATTATATTCCATTTCTTCCTCAATTACACTTAAAATGAATATAATAAATATATATTATTTAATACATTATGAAATTCCTATAGTGCTAGTATTGTAACATATAATAGGGAACTGACTATATTATATTCCTCAAAGATACTAAGAAATATTTTTCAATAATACCTACCGAAATACAGTCAGAAAATTAATCTCCATGACATAAATACATTTGTCTCATCTAAATACTATCATAGTTTGATTAATGTGTATGAAACGTTTGTTTTCCAAAGAATAACTATAACTCTAAATTATGAGATTTTATTTTACATATTATTCTAAATTCTTTAATTATACATAAACAATCGTGATATAATAAAATATATATCAAATATATAATTAAATGAGAATATTTCATTGTAAAACCTATTTCTAAACATATTG
This sequence comes from Viscum album, assembly GCA_963277665.1. Lineage (NCBI taxonomy): Eukaryota > Viridiplantae > Streptophyta > Magnoliopsida > Santalales > Viscaceae > Viscum > Viscum album. The sequence continues at coordinate 1,012,769,049 of OY728157.1, forward strand.
AAAATCAAATGTGAAATAAAATGAAAATTCTTATTTCTTTATGGTCTACCACCCTCTAAGAAGCGATACTTTTCAGTTTCTATCAAAACATTTAAAGCATGTTATAATGATTGTTTTAAAGAATATATATGAAATTACTGAAATAATTACCATTATTAAAGTATAGATTATTTAACAGATTTACATTTTTCGTTATACAAAAATATAATATTGACATATCTGACGAATATCATGAAAATATATGAATTAAGGATGATTCATTAACGATATATATATATCAAGATTATAGGTAGAAAAAATTTATTTATATACATTAAAAATGATTATAAAAATGTTAATAAAAAACATAAATTAATCATTTATTATGAAAATTAATATATTTGTTGATTAATATTGAGTAAAGGGATACTTTTCTACAACCCCTTATTTATAATGTTTTAATGATTTATTTATAAAATCATTTTCTTCCAATAACCTATTTATAAATATTAATTTTACATGTATTTATTTATTTATGATTTAATTTTAAAGGTTCCATTATATCTCATTTTACATTATTTAAATTATTTAAATGAATATATTTAAATAATTAATATAGAATGTTTTGAAAATAAATAAAAAATGAAAGAAACAAATTCCTAATTTGTTATATATGATGCCAATGGTTCATTAAATTACCAAAAATATTATGTTATTATTGTTTTTTACATGATTAATTTTTATCCTTAATGGATGACTATATTTCCCTTAATAATGAATATTTTTTTTAAAAAATAAATTTAAATGATATTTTATTTCCGATTATGTTTATATTACAAGTTACAAGAACATTTTTACAAATACAAATGGAATGAAATATTACATAATATTTTTGTATGGTTTACATTAACATTATATCATAACATGTTAAAATAATAAATCTCATGATCATAGATGATCCAACAATCCTTATCCAAGGAATTTGGTAAAGTGACAATCTAAATCAGTTATGATGCACATAAGAGATTATTGGGAGATTATTGATATGTTTTACCCTTTGTATGAGTTGTAGTTATAGTTATATTGAAATGATTTCCAAATCAACAAAAATTCTATTATTATTCATTATAATTATTTTTTGGAAATATTTTTATTGAAAATGGTATTCATATAATTATTTTCATAAATAGAATGAGTATATAATTTTTTGGGTAAAAAAACATGATTAAAAGTGGGAATTTTTAGAGGATTCTAATGTTTTATAATGAAACCATATTTCTTATTATTTTTATATTATATTTTATTATAATATATTATTTATGAAATATGGTTAGTAATGATGATAGAAATTAAATGTAAAATATTATTTTAAAAAAACAATTTTCTAAAATGAAACAATTTTTTCAGTCTCGTGCATTTAAAAACATTATAGAAAGTATATTTGTATCGTATTATATATCATTTTTATGTTATTTTATCTTAACCCCTCTTTTTATGTTGTCAAGGGTTTAATGATTATAAGAAAAATGAATATGGTATTATGAGTGATATAAATATTTATCAAGAAAATAACACATCAGTAATTATTAATGATTTATATTATAATAAAATGATACTGAATGGAATTGAAAAAATTGTAAAATATCGTTATGTTATTGAAGAGTTATGATAAAAATCTATAAATAATTAAATATCAAATATCGATTAAATATAATAGTGATTAAATATTATAATATATACTATTATTATGTATGTGTAAGGTTATGTGTCATTATAGATTGTATCAGTTGAATGGGTTTTTATACATTTATATATTATTATATGAATTAATTGATGAAAAACATACATATTTTTCTATGATTAGAATAAAAACTAATTTTCTTTAATTTACATATTTTATGTTTTAGAATAAATAATATTCATTTATAAGGATATTTAATTATAGGAAGTTATGTTATTAATGTACCCACTAGTAATAACACCGAATATTGTTGATTAAAATAATATTAATATTCATTGATGTAATAACAGTGGGGATAAGAATTAACACATATCTGGGGACTCCCACATGATAATTTTTTATTTAAATAACATTATTTATAAGACCATTAAGATAAATGAGATTATTGAATCTATATAAAGATTTGATAATACATAGTGATCTGGGGTAACAGAATAGTGTGATGTCTAGATAAGTAAATGGTTTATTATATTTTTAATAAACATATACTTTTTTGTAATGGTTTTTTATTCTGTAAATATTGATATTTATTAATTATGTTGTGTTAGTTATTTGAGTTATATATATATATATATGTTTCATATTTGTAAGATACCAACCATTTATGGAGTAATATCATATGCATTTTCATGTACTTGTTTAGGTTTTTATGAACAATTGCTTTTTATTAGTGTTTATTTGTGAGTTTGGGTGAATTTTTATGAAAAAAATATAGATAGTGGGTTATGTAGGGTTTGCGCATGATTCACAAAACTGTGTGGCTAAACCATTCCACCCATGCAAACCTAGACAGAGAGGTCCAAACATTTTGCACATTGTTTGACAAACCATTAGACTGAACCATGCCATTAGTAAAAACATGTATAGTGAGTGATGCATGGTTCGGTCATGTTTTTCCTTACCTTTTATCCCCTTCATTGGATATCATGCATTTTGGATTAAATAGTCTTAAAATCCCATTTAAACCCACCCATCCCCTTGGGACTCCCATATTTCAACATTGTCTCAGTCACGAAAATTATAGGTGATCTCATAGCCTTCCCAAATCATTCCTAGATGATTTAAACATCGCTCTTCCTGATCATAGACATGAATTAAGGATCTACTCACTACCTTGTAAGTCGATTTAATCATATTCTTTCTCCAGCTCATTCCACTATATTTCATTGATCATTTCATGTCTGATATCTAGTGTTTCTATAGATCTAAACCTATGTGTTGAAATCTAGATCTAGGTTTTTGTATTGAGAAATATATTTCCAATATCTTGACGTATATGATCTTTATTTTTGTTTTATATTTATTTGGATCATGACTGATGACAATGTGCCTCTCAGATTTTAGGGATTTGAGATTTTCTAACATCCATCAACAACCCGAGGTAGGTATTCTAAATCAAACTCAGATAATTGATGAATTGATATGTGAATATTATTTTATGGATTTTCTATCATCACATGATATTTTATTTCCAAAATTTGCGTAATTATTAATGTATGATTAACATGTGATTTCATTGGTGATTAATTGATAATTAAATCACAGAACATATGAAGGGGGTGGGGGGTTTCCAAATAGAATTTTAAGGAAACTGGTTATGTGTTAAAAATTAAAATTTATATATTTAATTGAAAGTATTAAGATAATTAGTTGGGGAAAATTAATTATGATATGATGTATGGAGATGTATGTTAAATAATATGGGAGTTATTTCTGTTCCATAAGGTTGATCAATGATAATTAATTTTTAAAATTAATTAAGAAAAGTTGAGTTTTGAAATGGATAATTAATTTTGAAGAATTAATTATCTAATGAAAATTGGGTTGATTGATTAATTAATTGATGAGATTATTAAATGATTATTTTCTTTGTTAATTATTTAGATAACTAATGTCCATTGAAATATTTAATTAATAATTTATTATTAATGGAATGATGTGGATAATTCTTTTGAATCAAAGAATGATGAAATCGCTGTGATTTTTTAGTTTTAGAAATTATGCTGTAGACCAATTAGATTTTGGGAATTGGACATGGAATTCCTCCACAATATTCATCCATGATTTACATTTTTGGGTACTATTAATTATGACCAAAAACAAATGAGACATAGAGTGTTAGTCTTGGATACCTACACTGAATGAGTTTGGGGTGCTTAACATGATGTTCAACATAAAATTAATTATAACAACGAAGGATGGTTCAAATGAAAACATTATTCCAAAATATTCATAATTTTGATTATAAATTAATAAATATCAATGTGAAAACTGATTAATTTTTTATTTTATTTATTTCTTCAAAACAATACATAAACTATCTTTTTACAAGACATGTTTCATACAGTATTTTTGGTGGCCTTATTTGTTGTAATCCCACCATATTCAAGACACATGATCGATACTAGAGTGGAAAATATTGTTTTATGACATGATAAGGTAATGTCCCATGGATATGTTTTTTATTTTGGATTGGAGCATGGGAGAGGGATACATACATGGTTCAGCACCCTATTGGGAGTCATTGTGTCTGTACATTTAGTTTCACTATAGACACTTGGATTCTTCATTTTCATAGAATGTTTTACTTTTAAGTTGAGTATTTAATTTTATTGTGTTGAATATCATATGACATGGTATTTTTCTAGTTATTTATACACATCCTCAATTGGTTGTTGTTTTTTTATACTGTTGGTGTTTTATTCTGATAAAAGTGGGTATTGTCTCCCCAAGAATAACATAATTGTCTCTATCTACTAGTCGACACCCTCTAGTATACGAGAGGCGTTCTTTAGGGCATGAGGTCAACTGGATCAGGGAATTGTTTAGTGGAACCCAGGTATGTCACAATGTGGTGTTAAAATAGTTTTCTATTCCTTCATCTTAATTTGTTTTATTGTTTTTGGGAAGTTATACAAGAGACTATGTATATTAAAGTCTTTTTAATGAGCGTGTACATGGGAGTTTCAAACATATGTATGGGGGAAATTACGAGTACTCATTTTGGGATGGTTTTGAATAATGTTTGTTGTTACAGTTGGTTATTATTTTACAATGTACAATTCACTTTTGGTACGATGTGATATAAGTTTTGATAGTTGTTTTATTATTATTCGTGGTCTAATGTGGCACGATACTTGAGTCATTATTCATAATTCAAGGTACTCATGGTTTTTGTGACATAGATCATTATAGGAACTCACAAGAAAATGATTTATGGGTATGTGGTTGAATATGAACTATTATTCTTTGTTCTGGTATTCAAAAATTAATGGAAAATCATAATAAATAGTCTCTCTAATGAGAACATTTATGGATGAATGGGGTATGATTAATTAATTAACTATTGAATTTATTGACATTATATTATTTGATTAATTAATGGATTAATTAATTAATGATAATATATGTATCCTTGATAACCACGTCTGAGGATTATGATGGTTAAGGGTATTGATATGGACTCAGTTCCTACTGGGTCGCATGAATTGGGGTGGAATGACTTCTTGAAAAATGTTTTGTTAGTTTCAATTCATACCAAGAACTTCTTTCTACTATAGGTTTGGATTTTATGCGGTTTTTTTAATGCCATTTGGGTTGAAAAATGCTCTAAAGTATTTCTGGCCTTGATGAACATAATCATTCATTAGTACATTGATCAGTTTGTGGTGGTGTTTGATGCTGAAATCTTGGTGTACTCAATGACTCCTGACAATCATAACCGACATCATGAAATCGTCATAGGTACACTGAGAAAGAATTATGTATATTCCATGATACATAAATAACATTTTGGGACTGACATGATATATTTTTTGGGGAATACCATATTGGAAGAAGGTGTGGTAGTGATCCATGTAAAGTGAAATCAATTATTTCATAGGGGCATCCCCAAAAATGTTTTATATTTCTGCAGAATTTTGGGATTAACCAGTTACTATAGAAGGTTCATCCATGAATTCTCCTTAATGGAAGAATCAATTTCAGGTTTTAAAAATAAAGAGACACAATCTTATTAGACAGAATCGTGTGGGAATTCGTTCTAGGATTTGACGAAGCAATTGATTTTGGTACCAATTTTAATCTTACCAGTGTTGGGTTAGAAAGACATGGTTTATTGTGACACTTCTAAGATCATACATAGAGCTGTTATAATGGAATGGGATCAAATCATTTCTTATGGGTCACAATAGTTGAGTCCACATGAACATAATAATCATATGCATGAACTCGAGTAAGAGGTAGTTTTTTATGCTCATAATTTTTCCCAAAACAATCTTTTGGGTAAAATGTTCATAGTTTTTATGAATCAAAAAAATTTAAGTATATCTTTTCACATTGTGACTTGAATCTTCTGTAGTGATGATGGGTACTATATATGGAGTAATTTGTTTTGGCATATTCTCCAAGAAAGTTAAATAGTGTGTCTATTTCCTTGAGAATGAATGTTGAAACGTAGTTAGTATATGTGTCAATTGAAGAGTATATTATGATGAATTTTCTATAGGAATTAAATATAGTAGTTCAAGAGAGTCTGGAGTGGATTACTCTAGATTCTGTAGCAGTATAGTCTACACTCTTGAGATGGATTCAAGACTAGTAGTTTGATGATCTAGAGTAGATAGAATTAATAAAAAACCATGAAGGTGTGGAGACATCTTTAGAATGGATAATTGATGAGGATGATATCATCAATTTGAAAATTCATGATTATGTGCCTATGATTATGCGGAGGGAACTCGTGCGCGAATTTCATGCCTCCATGTCAACATTACATCTTTGGGTAAATTTTTTTTGTGACCAACAATTACAGTTTTGGTGTCCAAAAGTTAAAAATTCGATTTTAAGTGTCATAAAAAATATATATAACATATCAGTAGGAAAAGGTAGATCATCAATGAACCGGAGGCCTATTATAGCAATTTACTATTATGGAATGGATGTGGGATGACATGAATATTGATTTCATTGTAGGACTACAAAATAATGTTAACAAGAATGATTCTATTTTGGTCGTTGTGGATTTACTAATGATCGTAACACATTTATTATATATCAGGGAAACCATTGTAGTAGAATAGATTTAAGATCTATACATTTGAGAGATAATTCGTATGCACAGTGTTCCATGGACTACAGTTTGAGATCGTGAATCACGCTTTACATCATGCTTTGGGTAGGGCATACAAAAGGCATTAGTACATATTTTTTGTTTAATATGGCCTTCCACCCATGAAATTATTGGGAGTTGGGGCGTACCATATAGGATTTATAGGATATTATAAAAGCATGTGTGCTAGGAATTGGTGGTTCTTAGGAGAAGCAGTTATCTTTAGTGGAGTTCACCGATAACAATTTTTATCAGAAAACTATATAGATGGAACCATATGAGGCACGTTATGGTTGAAACTATAGATCAACACTATGTTTTTTAGAGGTGGGTGAGTCAGAGTTGTTGGGAGCGAGTCTCATTCAGGATAAATATGACAGTTGTAGTTAATTTAGAAACACATAGATACAGCTCATAGTTGAATGAAGTTATATGCCAATAAATTAATAATACACATATATATTACAATGTGTTATTGTGTATTACATCAGGATTCACCTAGACTGGGTCACTCTAGGATATGAAGTCATTACAAGTGGGATCCCATGTTTGTAGGACCGTTTGAGGTGCTAAAGATAATTAGTCTAGTGGTGTACTGATTAGGACTTCCCCAAAAATTCAGCGCTATACTTAATGTTTTCCATGTGTCACAACTACAGTGGTATCACCAAAACTATTCTCATGTGATTCATTTGGATGAGGATTTCCTTGAGATAAATGCATTCTTTTAGGAGAATCTTATATGTGTTCTAGGATGTAGTGAGAAAGTGTAATGGTGAAATATCATGGAGTAAGTTCGTCTTATATGGAGACATGGATGGATTAAAGAGGAATCATGGGAACATGAAGTAGACACAAGGGATCAATGGTCCAACATTTTTGGCATATAATCATAGAGATTATATGGAGTGCAGCATGAGGATGATCTTCTATATGGTTGGGATACTGTACGATCTATACCTTTTATATAGTCATATCATTTGTGTTTTCAGGTACTTTTGAGGTCTCTCAAAACGATTATTTTGTAGTAGTGGCTCGGGGTGCATTTGGGTGAAATTTTAAGAAAAATTAACAGACATTGGCATGTGAACATATTGAACACAATTTGATAAATTTTGAGGTAAAACAATGTGATCCATGAAAACCTAAACCGAGAGGTCCACATGGTTTTGACACAATTTTACATAACTATGTGCTCCTACACAAGAACCAACGAACATAATATTAAATTATCTGAAAATACATTTTAAAACCAGTATAACCCCTCAGACACTTATATTTTGACATTTGATTAGGATTTAAAAGTTCGTGGTGATCAAAAATCATTCCGGATATATTCTTAGGTGATTCGAACATCGTTCGTTGATATCAAATGAATAGATTGAATGTCCTCTCTCTTACCGGTAAGTAGATTTAATCATGTTACTTCTCCCATTAATTTCTCAATCTTTCCTTATTATGTTCATGGATAGTATCCACCAATTACATGGATCTAAACCTATGAATAGAGATCTAGATCTTGAAATTTATAACTATGTAAATATTTTCCAAATATTGATCCCTTTGATCGTAATTTTTTTTACTTATTTAGATCTGGAGAAAAACTGATGATGTTTTGCCACTCCGATTTTGGGGATTTTAGTTGTGCTATCATCTATCAATAAACTGAGGTAGGTGGTATAAATAAAACTACAATAGTCATTGACTAGATTTGTGAGTCTGACATTATGTATTTTCTATCTTTGAATGATAATTGATATCTTAAATTGGAGTACTTTGGAATGTTTAATTGAAATGTGATTTACATGGAGATTATTTAAGGACTGAATCATGAAAAAATGAGGTGGGGGGGTTACCAAATAGATATTTGTTTTGGAGATGGTTTATGGATTGAGATATTGTAATGGATATATTGAATTGACACTGTTATGATAAATAATTGGGGTAAATTAATTATGAAATGATTCTTGGCTATTTAAGATAATTTATTGCAAGATATAATTGTGATCCATGATGTTTATTAATGATAATTAATTGAGATAATTAATTATAAAAAGATTATAATTTATATGGATAATTAAATGTGAAAATTAAATTATTAAATGATAATTTGGTTGATAGATTAACAAATTGATTACTTAATTAATGGGTTATGTGCTTACATAATTATTGATTTATCTAATGGAATTTAATATGTTTAAAAAATTGTTTTATTAGTAATTGAATAGTGTTGATAATTAATTGGAATTCAAGAATGATTAAATGGATGAGATTTTAGAGGTTCTAGGCATGGAATTCTATACCAATTTTATGTCTGGACACGGACATGAAACTCCTCCCAAATAGTTATCCAAGCTATAGATTTTGGGGTTCTAGGAATGATGACCTACACATAATGAGATATGGACTGTCAGCAATAGAGGCCTACACTAAATGACATTTGGGTGCTTGTGAAGATGTTCACCCTCAAATGAAGGATAATAATGAATGATGGTTCGAATTGAAAACATGAATCAAAACATAGTCTAATTGTGATGATTAAAGAATAAATGAAAATGTGACAACATTTTAATTATGCATTGTAATTATTACTTCATAATATATAATTCACTATCTTTTGACTGGAGTTATTTTAGACACCGTTGGTGGTGGGAAAATAAGTGGTAATGACCCCCAATTCAAGCCTTCTAATCAGCACTTGAATAGAATTTATTGTTGCAAGACATGATAATACGAATGACCTATGGATAGGATGTTATTTGGTATTGAAGCTTGGGAGAGGTAAATAGACGTGGCTCGAAACCTTCTTGGTATTTTTTGTGTTTCTACATTTAGTTTCATTATAGGTACTTGACATTATCATTATCATAGGACGTTTTAACTTTTAGTTGTGTATTGTTTTTTCTTGTATGGATTATCATATGACATGGTTTTGTTCTGGTAATTTGTATTCATAAACATTGGTAATTTTTGTTTAGTTATATTGGTGTTTTATTCTGATAGATGTGGGTATAGTCTCTCCATGACTGACATATGAGAACCTCACTAGTAGTCGACAATCTATTGCATACAAGGATTCATGCTTGATGGCATGTGGCCAACCGACTCGAGGAACCATTTAGAGGCCCCGAGGTCGGGATGTCAGAATATCATATTTGAAAAAATAATATAAAGATAAAGTACATTAAAAATTTATGTCATAACTATAAGGATATTTATAACCAGTATGATTTATACGATCTTTGAATTTAACAAAATTATGTGTTAGTAAATTTTTGGCTAATTTTTTAACATATAGATGACCATGTTATTTATTATATTTTCTATTATTAATTGATTAATGTAATTTCATAAGACTAAATATAATTTTTAGTGAAATTTTAACGTTATAGTAAAGATAACACTATTTCCTAATATGAAATTTTATTTGAGAAATATTTAATTATTTATCATATGAAATCATATATAATATTAATATTGATTTATGTTTATTATGTTTATTTATGTAATTGATTATAAAGTTTTAGATATTTTTATATTAATAAATATATATCATTTGGCATCTGATATTTTCACCGACTAATATATTTTAATGATAAATTTTAGATTAATATAATTATAATATATGATCGATTCAATTCTTTTTATCATTGATGTATTTTAGTAGTAAATTATGGAATGTTTAATGTTTATACATGGTTTTGTTATGGAATTTATCAATAATTTATAATATTATAATTTTTGATATTATAATATCTTATGGGATCTATTTTTGTTTTGGATTAGGTTTGAATATCGTAAGAGTAACATATAATAATTTTCTGGGTTTTTTGAATCATTAGATGATTATTTTTACGATTCCGGTATTTGAAATCCATCTTGAATGTACATCATTAGGGGAAATAAATGATATTATAGTGGAAATTGATTGAAGGGTGATATTATAATTTTCAAGTAAATAAATTTTCTTTTGTTTTATCAGATATTATTGATGAAATTCATCAACTCTTAGAAAATGAACTCAAAAAAAATTTATACTATTACTTCATTTTTGAGAATTTTCTTATATTTTTCATGAAAAATTCGTTTATGGGTTTATAGAAAATAGAAGTTTCATGATCAATCACATTTACGTGACCAAGTTCTACGGTATTATCCATTATTATTTATACATAAATGTTTCTTCTAAATATATATATTTTAAATTCCCAATAATTTTAAACTATTTTAATAAAAATTCATGTGTTATTAGAGAATACCTATAAAATTTTCATTCCTTATTGACAAGTACTTTTATATTAACCCGTTTATAATGACTATTTTTAAAAAACTATTTTATAAAATCCAATACCTTGATTAAGAAAATTATCTTCAAATTTCTACTATGAATTTTATTAAATAGTGGATAATGATAATCACCATGACTTTCAAAAAAATCTTATGTTTTTTGGTTTATACTAGATTAAATAACATGTTTAAATAATCAATAAAATGTGATTATATAAATATGATTTTTATAACATATCCCTTAAATTAGAATGTATGAATATGAATAAATAATTAGTATACATACATAAATTTCCTAATTATTAATAAAAAATAGATTTGATCAAAGTAAATAAGTGTAAGATTTTGTTATAATTGATTATTATATTTAATATATTGTTTTCAACGGAATATATATTTAATTTTTTTGATAAATAATATTATAAATATTTTTTAAAAAAAAATAAATTGTTTTTAAAAATTTGTAAAACATTTAAAATCATAATTTGAAAAATATTTTTTTTGGATATTTGGGATTAAAAAAATGTTTTTGTAATGATTGTTATGAAATTCTTGTTTTTTTTAAAATTATATTTTCATTAAATTTATATAAATTAAAAAATTATATTATAAAATATATACAATTTGTATTAATTAATATTTTAATAAATTATGGGAAATAATATATGAATGAACATTTTTCATGAAATTTTTATAATAAATTATTAATACATAATTAGATATATTTTGAAGGAACTATATTAAAAGATGTATTGTTAATTTAAATTTAAAATAAAAAAATTGTCATTATTGAATTTCAAATTATAAAATTGAATCCATATTTATAATCATCATGTTTAATATAATGAAATACATTCAACAAATTCTTTACACTGAATTGTAAAAACATAAAACCTTAGTTATCAATGTTAAGGTTAACAAAGTGTTATCAATGGTTACTCTAATTAAAAAATAATTAATATTACATCAACACATGAATTAATAGTATTATATTGCTTCAGATAGTATAAGTATAAAATTATGTATGAATTTTTTTTATTATTTAATTTAATTTTGTAAAAAATGTGTGACTTTTCGAATGATAAATTATGATATGTTTAATATAAAAACAATATTTGTAGTATTTAATTTACTATCTTATTTCGAATATGAAAATTTATATTTGTGGAGTCCATAATTTAAATACCTTAATTTTATTATTATTTAACATAAAAAAATATTTTGAAATAAATAACTTGTTTTGATGTTAAAATGATTTTAACTATACATCATATATTTTACTAAAAAAAAATTTCTCTATATTATATGTGATTATATTAACTGTATTTTTCATACCAAATTATTTTTATCCTAATAATATCGGTTATATATTTTAAATCATACTCATTATTTTTTTATAAGGAACATTTTTATCAAATATTTCAGTTATCATGGTAAAAGCTTATGTTACTACAGTTATGGTTAAAAATATTTTAATGTTATTTACTTCAAAAATAAATCTGAATGTTCAAATAATAATTTTTTAAATGTTTTTAAATTAGTTTATTTAGAAATTATTGTACATTATATTCTAATGTAATGAAATTTGTGTCCACTTTAGATGATTAATATATATATATATATAAATCAATTATTTAATTCCGTTAAATACCATCAGGTCCCCTTCATGGACTTTTTATGGGGAACCTTGTATACACTCTTCCTCACACATTTTTAACAACATAGTTAATCTAGTTCCTTCCAAAATACCATTCCATCAATCCTATATAGTACCGATAATCTTTAATTTAATTAAAACACCTAGGTTGAAGGCCAATAGAGCACTCTAATTATGTGTTTTCAATGAAATGGTATACCTCATAATGGTTATTTTTCATTTTACTTAAGCTTTTATCTCATTAAGATATTCTTAAAACATGATGACATAATTAAATATGATAATTATATATCATGAAATTCAGTTATTTTAATCCTATACTAGTTTTTCATCTTGTTTTACATTAAACGATGAATGAAAACATTGTTCTTGAGGGTATATTAAATACCCCCACGAAGCGATTCATTTCATTAGGACTATTCCATATCCCATAGATTTTAATAACTATGTGTTTAAATAATATTAAGGATATTAATGATATAATTATTATTCAGTAACGATAAAATATTACATAAATTCTTTCATCCATATTTATTGGATAATAGATACATTACTTATGCGTACGTATGACCTACAATTTCTATGATTTTAATATTGTGTATTTTTTAAAAACATGATTCACATATGGTTTCAAAACATTAATTGTTGTATGAAATTGAAAATTATAAAATTATTATAATTTTACTGATTATTTAATAATCATTTATCTATATTCATATTACCAAATACATTTTGGACATATGAGATTAATATCAAGTTAGCTAGTATCATTATCATAAATGACTAACTAAATTTATAATATATGAAAAATAAAATGCATTTAATAAAAAAAAGGATTTTTTTATTATCCATGTATGTAATTTGAAAAAAATTTATATTCAGGAAGATAATGAGTTTACATTATGAGTTTTTCTAGAGGTATTAGACCACTAACATTAATAACCATGTTAATAATGTCTTAATAATTCATATTCTAAATCATTTAGTCTATTTCCACATTCATTAAAATATAGCTTATTGTTTTTTATATTATAGTAGATTATGATTAAGATAATTTTTATCTCTCCTTTATAAATTTAATAATGGGATTCAAAAGGAAACATTTAACATACATATTATAGAACATTGTGACATTCATTATGTTAGAAAATTGAAATGGTATATTTTAATGTATACGGTTTTAGTGGTTTTTTTAGAAAACGTGAAAAATATATTATTTTTGGATTTCCATAAAATTTATTTATTTTTATATAAAGTATAATGAACCTTCTATATGACATATTTAATAAGAAAATTTGTTTTAAAAAATATTTAAATAACTATATCTGAAATTATTTGTTATGGATTAATGGATTGGCTATGTTATGGATATGATAGAATTTATGTTCATATATTTTTTTATGGTTAATGACAATATTTTTATAATGATTATTGAACATAATATAGATCATGATAATGGTAATACATAGTTTAATACTCCAATTCATATGTTGGTGATGAATTTTACTAGTTATGTTTATAATGAGAGATTATTGGAATTCATCTTTTTGTTTATTATATATATATGAAAATTTGAATGGCTGATATAAAATTGATGTAATTTTATACCTACATGAGTTTTATATAAATTTTATGGGTAATAAATGGGAAAAAAATTAATTTCAAAATTCATGATTATGATCTCACATATATTCATAATAGTTATTCATTTAAGGTTAAAAAGTTTTGTATTCTATATATTTGTGTTCAAGTAATCTTCTGTTTTTTGAATAATCCATCATGATATTTATTTTTCATTCATGTTTTCAAATAATTTATTTTATTAAAGACCATTTGTAGAAAATAAATTTTTTCTTTTTGTAAACAATTATTTTTGATCTATGTATATAATGTTAAACAAAAACCTTGTCTTTTAATTTCATAATTTAAAAATTGAAAAATGTATTTCATAATTTTTTCTTATATGTACCATTATAAGAATTTAACTATCATTTAAAATTTATTAATTTTTAAATATCTTAATTGTATTATTAATAAGAAAACTATATGTTTAGTTTAATTTCCAATTTTTCTATGAAAAGTAACGATGTTTAATTATAGATATTTTATATTTTTCGAAAATATTATATAGAGTGGATGTACCCACTATGAAATATATGGGTTTTTTATGTATGTGTTATTATATAATTCGCTAAAATAATTAACTAAAATGATCATTGATATTTATTACATTTAGAATTACATTATAAATGATTTATGTATGTGTACATTAAGGTATGGTTCATTATATGTGGGGACATGAATTATAAAACAACTTGATATATCATATTTGGTTTTATAAGAGAATAAAATACGTTTGTTTTTATTCATTTAATTAGTGTGTAAATTCCTATTTACCAAATGTGTCTTAGTAGATCCATCTGTGATAATATAATTATGGTGGTAATTATAAATATGGTCAATATTAAATCAATTTTATTTATCAATGTGAATACTATGTTATTATTTTCCACGAATACATTTAATGAAATGTTATAATTCATATGAAATATTTATTAATTAATAATCTCCAATATTTTTTGATGAATTTTTTCATGTTATATATTATTTTCACATTACACCTTATAGATTTGTTCAGATAAATCTTTTATACCATTTCACATATTATAAAGAAGGCTTCATTGAATGAATTTAATATTTCTACATAGATTATAATAATATATTCTAGATGCATAGAATATTTCATTTAATATTGCAATATTACATGAAAATAATGTAAATATATATCATCTACATAATATTAAACAACTATATTATGTTTAATAAAAAATAATGTCTTTTTTATTAATGTAATAATATTGACATTAGGGCTCATGTATTGTATTTGGAATTATTTCAACTGATTGATATAATTTCTTAATGGATATCGTTTAATTATATATTATATTAACATAACAAGCACGATATCTTTGATTATCCCTTAGAATAATCATAGAAATTACCAGGTATTGTATTTTTTTTATTACTTGCAAATATGGATAATTTTATAAACAATTTATTTTTATTAAAAAATAATATAATTTATTATAAATTGTAGTGAAATACTAGAAAGAACATGTAATTAATGTTTGTATTTCCTTACTAGTAATGTAAAAAATGATGGTGTATGATGTAAGAATATTATGGATATATTTATTCTATAAAATTGACTAATTACAAATATATATGCCTACGTGGTACAAATTTTTTCTTCTAAACATAATGAAAAGATGATTGATCACTTATTTTAGTGGAAGACACTTTTAATTAATTGAAAAATCCATCCATTGAACGGTGACTGATTGAAAATTAATTTTTTTATTATCCAAACACTTTTGAAGAAAAGTGAGAAACCATCAAACACTTTTTAGGGAAAATTGGGAAACCATACATGACTTCATGACATACAACCTTCAAACATCTGTAAAAAACATACAGACTTAATCCACTCAAACATTCAAACCATGTACCAGGGTGCACAACATTAGAAAAGCATGAACAAACCTCAGAAATGGACTCCATGAATGCCAACGGTGCGACCATCGACACCGCCTCCAAAACCACCAACCCAGCGGCGAACTCCGGTAAGAGTCCACCCAAACCAACCAGCGACGTGAGATGGTCCAAGAACACATCCACTAATGGAAACAAAGCATCCAGATCAAGGTAGTCCAGCCATGCTGACGCCGCAACCTACTCCACAGATTCGCACCTCCATTCACCAACAGCACATCCATCTTCAAAACAAACTCAAACCTGCTCCACATATTCTCACCTCTTTTCAAAAATAGCACACCCAACATCAAAACAAACTCAAACCTAGAATCAATAGGAATAAACCAAGCCAAATCAAAAAACGGAACCAAAACAAGCATGCCAGAACACAAGGCCCCCCCTCCTCCGAAACCCTGGATCTGACCTCAGACACACCAGGTCGCACACCAACGAGGATCCTGAGTGAATCCAGGCAAAAGGCCCTGCACCAGGAGGCCACCATGGTAGACGCTGCGAGCACCAGAGCTGCCATGAAGAGAAACCGCAACGGACCACGACAACCCTCGCAGCCGACGGTGAGCACATCTAAATCGAAGATAGGATGCCGATGCCACGGAGAGATCCCGAGGCCGTAGGCACCCCTCTGCCAACTCCTAGCAAGCCGCCTGCAACTCGGAGCACCCAAATCCGCAAAAATAACATGAATCTATGAGGAGCGAAGTCGACTCCGATCCAAAACCCCGAAGCCCGGAACACCAAGGACATCACATGCCGCAGACATTCTGAGATCCCGAGGCACCAGAACGGTCTACGAATATACCAGAATCAAGGCATAAACCTGAGGCTACAGGGTGCGAAGAAGCCTCCGATGAGCCAAAACCAAACCAGGGCCATCTAGATCCAACACCAGCCAACATCAACACGAGGTGAGACAGTAGCCGACGAAGCCGATCCACGCCGGAGGAGGGGAGGGGGAGATCTGACTGAGAAACCCTAGGTGCGCGAGAAGGGGAAGCCGCCGCCACTCAGAGGCCCCGACTCCAGGAGACTATTGATTAAGGATTATGAGGAGTTTTTTTTCACCTATCCATTGTACGGTGACAAATAGATAAATTCCTAAAAAATGTATTCCTACTATTGGGATTTTATTGGAGGGAAAATTTTATTATAGTGATGAACTATTTAAAATAATGTTCTAACAGTTGGATACCAATGATTAAAAATACAAAGGAATGTGAAAATATAAGGATAATATAAAGTATAATGTTTAATGTCATATTACACGAATAATATTTAAATTTATATTTTTGAAATGATATAAAATATAAATATATAAATTTAAAATATATGGAAGAGGAAACATATTATTACTTTGTAGAAAACATTAAATTTCATGATGGTATTGTTGTAGAATACAGATATATTCAATGAAGTAATATTAACAATCCTCTCAATATAAGGATGTTGAGAAATGTTTTTCACCATGGATGAAAATAATTTTTATGTTAATGATAATTTTAATAGTGGAACCTAAAACATATGATTATTATGGAAGGTAACACAATAGTACATTCTTAAGGGAAATAATTTTTTTTAGAAATACATAGATAAAGAACAAATGGATAAGCAATGTAATGGTATTAATGAGGATAATAACATATTATTCTTCAACTGCATCGAGGATGACAAATAATTAAATGCTTTCATTATTATGTATATTTTTTTCAAACACATTGAAATTTAATAATTTATCTGATTTATGATCTGTGACCTCATTTATTCATTTATGTTTTTGGAATAAATAAAATAGTCCCCATACAATGTAATAATGTATTTTTTTCATTAAGGCACCCAAAGTAAATATTTTACCAATGTGGATATGTCAATCTTTCATAGAGTTGATATTTATAACTACCTTACTTGTGATAAATATTATGATCCATGAGGTTACCTTTGCTATAATATTTCTAAGGATTGTATTCAAAATTATAATATAAACGTTTATTTCAATGAAGATGATATTATGATTCCTGAAGGATGAATGATATTTCATTTCATAATTGTTGATACATCATTTTGTATTACACTTCATGATCTTCATTTAAAAGGCCAAAATATTGATTTTCATTTTGAAAAATATAAGACAAAGACTAAATATGGTAAATGATTCCTCAAAATGGAGGATACACCAATTTTTTGGGTAATCCAATAATGTATATAATAAATATTCACCTATAAATCGATTAATTAATGATGTTGAGTGACCTACTATACATATACATTATGTAAAACCAATATATACAAAATAATATATAATTGAACTAGTGGAATTATTAAATAAAAGTATTTTATTAGAAAAGTTTTTTTAATAGTGGATTTTTATTCCCAATTGATTTTCTATTAAGATATGCTTCCCTTTTCATTAAGAAATATTATTTTTATATGTGTTTTTGATTCAAGTATTGGGAGAGAAATGCCATTACTATAGAGAATATGAATCCAAATCTATAATATAAGGTCATTATATATCTACATCATGTAGTTTAATATTTATTAAAAATAATTCAATTATAAATGAATCAATAATTTCTAGTGAATAATGATGATATTCCATCGAAATATTTCCATATATGGTAGAAACATTATAATTTTATCAAAATACATCTATATTAATTGATTAATCCTCTTTGTTTATGTATCAGAATAAAATATAATTAAAGGATTATATACAAAATTTCATTATGTAATATACTTATTATTACATTACATACCATTAAACATAAAAGTAACATTAGAATCATTTTTGAATAAATATATTGATTCTAACAGGAAGTGTGATATATAAAAACTATAATAACAATGAATTTTTCTCATTATCCATAATTTCTTATCCAAATGACCTTCTTAGAAGAGATTTCATTAGTCATTTCATTGTTAATGAATGTAATGAAATCTCTCATGTAGAAGAATATAACAAAATTATATAGTTTACATGGAATAAAAAATGTATTTTTGTGAGTTTATAATAATATTACCATGATTGGTAAATTTTTAACCATACAGACTCATTATGTCATTATATTTGTATTCTCAATGGAATTAGATGATTGTTTCAACATGATAGTGATTATAATATTAGACATTGTTGATATTGTTTTAAAAACAAATGGATTATGATTTATTACTAAAACTCAACTATTGGAATGAAAATAATGTGGTTGAACTGTTAAATAATAAGGATAGTATGTTTCTAAAAATTACAGGTTGAAAGGGGTTCTTTATTTGTGGATTTTGGGTAGATTGATTTTTGAATTATTAGTGGTGTGAAAATTTCAATCTGAATATAGACAACTACTAAACCATCATTATAGTCAAGGATATTTTATAATTTTATAATTTAAAAAAATTATAGTAAAAAATTATCGGAATTATTAATGACTACATACTATTATATTTATGATATATAATTTAAATATAACAAGAGGTGGAATATACTAATAATTATTAATATAATGAATGCAATTAAATGGAAATTATAGTATATAAAAATTCTCAATAAGATATTTAACAACATAATTTTTATTTATTTTTTGGAAATATATTAATGGGATAATATGAAGCGATAACTTTATTAATAATAATAAGAATGCTTTGTTTTATACTTTTGACATATAAAAGGAAACTTTCTAATGGTCCAATGAATCATATCATCATACCTATATTGAAGTCTATAAATTATATCTTTACCTTTTTTCCTTGATCGATGACTACTTGTTGTAAGAATTCATTATTATATGGGATATTATGGATCACCTAAGAAATTCCACTAATGTTATAGAATAACGTTTGAATTACCAATTGGTAAATTGAATGGATATTTATTAGGTATATTTTAAGACATTATAGAAAAATCAATAATTTGTATGTGATCATGATCAATGCATCAAAAAAATAATCCTATAATTATCATCATAATTCTCATTTCATAAAAATAATTTTTAACATACCTATAATTTTAAAAATTTTATAATTTATGATATTAATTTATAAAAACTATAACACATGGTAATGTTATCATCACATAATATTCAATTTAAATGTGACAATTTTATAAAACTGTTTTAATTTTCTTACAATAGTATTTTATATTTAAGCAATCGAACATCAACATATGAATCATTGAATTGGATGAAATTTCATAATATGATAAATAGAAAAAATAGAGATAATATTATTATTTAATGTAAAAATATTCTTGTTAATATATTTAATTTTAAAATCATTTAAAATCATATTAAGATATGATAATTCGTGAATTATAGTTATGTAGAAAATTTACGAAATGATATCGAATTTCGTGTGTGGGATCCTATTTTCATAAAGGTAATCATATAGAATAGACATATATGGTTTTCCATTTTTTGAAATTTTTTTCCAAAAAATAGATTTTGTTGAGATTTTAGGAGGAATTCTTGATTTTTTTTATTTTTACTAAATTTCACATAATCATTCCAATTTCAATTAAATAATCAATATCAGAATAATGAGGACATACATGATATAATTGATTCGCATAGAAACAACATAATACATATACTTATATCCCAGTATGAAATTCTACGAATATACCATTTAGATAATTTATACTAGTTTTTTTATGTTATTGAATCAAACCATTAAATTCGTAATGCTAAATTCGAACAATTAAATGACAAAATAGTAAATATAGAACCATATATTGGGAATGATGATTATTTTTTCACACTTGTTTAACAAATGATATTCATGAAATTTAAAATAACCAAAATTATTTGATCTGGTAGAATGTAATACTAGTAATGCAATTATATTAAATATACATTATATAAAAAATTAATCTATAACATATTGAAATTTTTATTACTCTAGTTTTACTAAAAAACTAATCCTTACCTGATAAAATAGATATATTTTATTTATTAATATTAATAATAAATTATTAATATGTTTATTTATTTTTATTATAAATGTTAATATCATGTATACTGAAAACGAATTAAAAAAGAGATTACTTATGAGTAATATAATATTTAATTAAAAAATTAAAAAATAATTTATAAATTTAATTTCAATTACATATAAATAAAATATATAATGTGGATTGTAAAATATATTTAATGAAAAAAAATTAGTTGTATAATTGGATTTCATTTTAAAATTTTCTTTGTAATCGCTATTGATGAATGATCTTGATGAAATTAGTGAATAATTTATAGAATCATATAAAATGGGATTCATATAATGTGATTTACATAGCTTAAAATAATGAAAAATTAATTTTTATGGTTAAAATAATCTTATTTATAAATAACATTATTATATTTTCTTTCGTCCATGGTTATATAAAATATAAAAAATTGCAAATTTTATCATATAATTTTTTTAAAAAAATTAATATATATATTCATATTATTTCATAATTACAACATCATTCTATTAAATAAATATATAACATTGTAATTGCTTTTTACTCCATTCTATCTTAAATTAGTTTTCTATTGGGTATTAACTAAGAGATTATATTTATATTATGAAAATAGAATAAAAATTAACTAGATTAGATCAGTGGATATTGAACTATATCATATTAATTACAAATTTGGGATAATTTTAATCCCATGTATTATTTAATTTGACATTATTTTATATAGTTGTTAAGAGTATTTACAAAACCATCATCCATATGTCTAATAAATGTATCACTTTACCACCTCACATTTACACACTATATGACCATCATTGGTTGTCTATAACATACCAAAATGCCTTGTAAATCACATATTTCTTTCCATGAGTTTATTTTTATTCCAAAAGATGGATATAGGAATGTTTATTGTGTTCTCTAAAGGTTGACATAAAAAGAATATATATTTATATTAAATAAGTACACTATACATTTATTCATATTAATCCTCTATAAAATTATCCGGTGTATGATTCTAACCTTTTATTGAGTTATTTTGGTCTGTAAATTGGTACATTTCATGCTTAATTATGTTTCATTGTATGGTGATATGTCTTCGGGAGTGTTTGGGTATTGTATTTAAGGATTTATGATAAAAATCTTCTATTTATCGTTGGTGTATGGTTAGGGTAAATTGTGTTCTAGGACCAGCTAACCATTTGAACCATAGTAACGTGTTTTACATGGTTTCACATGGTTTGACAAACCATGCTCCCATAACCATGTACCTGTGTGACCCTGGATTGTGAGGTCGGCCATGTTAGGGATCAATTTTTATTCAAGGAATATAAAAGTCATTTAGTTACTGACTACCCTATTAATAAAAAAACATCATAGTCATATGTGAGGTTGTATCATCTATATTCAAAAATTATAATATGGACAACACTAGATCTACAGTAGAGTAGATATGATTGAAAATTAAATTAAAATAAAAACCCCACCATTTATCAGAATCCATTTGGTAATTTAAAATTCCATGTTACTATATTGTATTTCATTTAATATGGATTTGTCATGTATTGTGATAAAATGATAATTTTGTACCAATATGTATAATTTTCTTAATATATAATAAATATGTGTATTGGTATTTTGAAAATAATAATGTATATTTCACATGGATTTTTTGATATAATATAGGGAAAATGTGTAGATTTTATTATATTTAATCTTCTATCAGTTTCTTTCATCAAAATAATCTTTTCATAAGATGCAATTGATTGGAGATACCACAATTCATTTTAATAATTTTATGGATTGTGAAAATAATTTGTTCATATATTATTAACGTATGAGTAAATGGATTGGAACTTGAAGAGAATACATCGAGAATCTATAATGATGATGAGGACAATCATTAGAGTAATTGAATCATGTACTAGCCTCATATTTATTATTCAACATGTAATTATCTTCTATATTCATCGATAAATAACACAAGATAGTTGTATTTTTGGAATTTGTGTATGATCCCAAACCAGAAATGGTTTACATGATTTTTTCCAATGATATAACTCATAGTAGTGAGTATATTATTTAAACCTACATGCTCTTTAGAATACATTAGATTAGAGAAAAATGTCTACCTATACTTGGGTAATTGTGTATGTCTATCATTTGTATTATAAACAAATATTATTTTCATATCATATTCATCAAGGGATATTTAGATCAATTAATCATTCCTTGACTTAGTAAGTGTTGTTAAGTAGAAATAAAACAACCATGATGATGACATTAAAATAATGTCTTAATTAAATTATAGGTATAAATATATAATTTATCAATATTCTCTCAAATAGAAAAAATTTAGTGGAATAATTAGAACATACCCTCTTCAAATGAATTATGATTGAAATATTTTATATTTGGTTTTTAATAATCCTATTATGATGTTTTTATTATTTTTATATTTTTATAAATTTAATGTTATAATATATTATTTATGAATACTTTCAGCACCATATTTTCCTAATCATTTATAATTATGTACATCGAAATGTAAAGTTTAGAATAAAATGTCCAATAATATCACCAATAGTATTTTTCAACATGAATCATAAAATATAATGTATGTATTTTTATATAATTGTAATTATATTATTTAATTTAATAATGAAAATAATTATTTCTTATAAATTTATTGAGTCATTATTTAATTTTTTTTATCACATTTCTTTTAGAATCATAAAAATTTGACAATTCAATTTGACATTATTTAATGAAGTGAATTTTATTTTAAAATAATATCCCTCTAAAATGGCCATGTTCAATTCAATTATCTCAATGGATTTTTATGGAGGCAAAAGATTAATTGTGTAAATTACTTATGATCTATATATGGATGATCTACACCTCAAAAATGGTAATTTTGATTAATACAAACACTTTAGAGGTGGTTTCAATTATCAGAACATTTTTATTAGTGAAACCACTATGGTTTTGCACATTGCAACTGTGTACTATTTCTCCCTCTATATGGGATATGATGTGAATGGTATTCAACATATGGTTAGTGTGGATCATCTTATAGAGAATATCGCTTCAATATTGTAATGATTATAATTGGTTATCACTCTATTAATTTTATCCTTAACATTCCTAAGTGATCTTATTCATTGACAATTGTATATCTCATTATGGAAACCTTAGTTATATAGAGTTTTGGAAATATGAAATGAGTATTTTTTGTTTGATTGTTCTTCCAATTGTGTTTCCCCTATGATGAAATAAATATGTAGGCCTATGGTTTTTTGTCCATCTATATAATGAATGGTTGAATTCATATTCATGAATGAGAATACAAATTTAATCCCCTAAAATTTGGAAACACATCAGTACAAATCATGGTCAAGGTATATTGTCTCAAATGGATTATATAGAAACAAAAAAATATTTATGATATTTCAATGTCAATTAGTGTCCAAATTAAATTAGATAAATAAATTGATCGAGCTTGACTGGGTAAATTTTAGTGCTTCATGATTTAATTGGACTTGTGTAATAATTTATTTTATGAAGGCTTTTTCCACTAAGGATGATGAGTCATAATAGAAAATTTCATATGAAATGGTCCACAACCTCTATATGTTCTGTAAGGTCATTGTGAAAGACAATTTAAACTATGAGTTATCAACTATTTTTTACTTTCAATATATTTGTGGGAATGATTTAAATCATGTTTGAATACGTTAATGACAATGGAATTACATTATACCAATAATTTTAATTTTTAGGATATGTCTATATAAAATACTGTCCAGAAGAATGGAATGGTTTTATTTATTTTTAATGTTGATTTTTAGGGATCTTATGGTGTTTATAATTAGCCTAATCTTGGTGTACTATTTGGTAGTCGCACATGTAATTTATTTACTACTTTTACATGGAATGAGTCACATGAAACACACAATAATGTATTCTTTGATCTTATGGTGATTAACTCTGTATAGAGGAACAAATATACTGATTTGTATGTCACCATTTCTCAGAACTGGTAGGTTTTAGATATTTCTTACCACAATCTATTTTAGAATCCAAATTCAAAATCATTGGATGATATTTTTAAAGAATGGTGGACAGATCAGTTATTGAATATTAAGTGTTGGATTTTTGAGATCAGATGTTTTTTTGAAGGATAAAAAATTAATACTAATAAATGATGATGTTCTATATATATTTACATTGTTGAATAGTACTCTGGAGATTTTCATCTCATTTCAATTAGGTTCATCTCCTTTAAATAAATTTGTGATATTGTCTTGTGTAATCTATGGAAAATATCATACCTATTTTTACTAGTGACAAAGTTGGTGGTTTGGATAAAAAATGTCTTCATCGATGGATCTAGTGGATAGTGTAGGTTTTCTATCAGTGCAGTATGGGATGTATAAATAAATTATTACTCCTACGATGATTATTTCTAATTCCACTTCATATGAAATTATTTTGGTTCCTTGTGTAACACCTCATGAAATAGAGCCATCCACATGATTTGAAATAAAAATTGATTGATTTTGTACAACAATTACAGATTCCATGAAAATGGGGTGACTAGTGAATGTTTATATATAAACAACCAATCACTTGGAAGTACCATATTCTATTAAGGATACTATTAATAAATCATATTTTAAAGATGTTTATGAAGCCTCTATAAATCATAGTCTATGTTATTGAAGAAATGTGATGAGTAAACAGAAAAATATGGATCACTGATTACTATCATTAATCCACACACATTGATGACCACTAAAGTGAATATTCTTGATGTCTTATTTATAATGGAGGAAAAAGTACAACCTATAATTCTGACATTGAAATCATTGTAATTAATGTCCTCTTGTAGAAAAACATAACATGGAGGAGAGGCCACCATCCTTGGTGTCATGGTCGTGGGTGTAGGTGTGGTTGAACAGATTTGATTTCAATTACTAAAGTGGAATATAAGATTCATGTTATAATTCAAGAAATATTTGGTCTTTGGCACTCTAAGAGAGTTGGTTGTATTTATTCCTTGACCATTATTTGTTTTTGAGGTTTTATTAATAAAATATACACTTCCCCTACATTCTAAAAATATGAATTTTATTATAAATAATTATTTCATAAATTATTATTTTTATTTCTATGAGTTTTATATTCTGAATCTAGATAAATTTTCACCACTATATATCAAATCCAAATTAAATATCTCTAATATTTTTAATGGTTATTATACATTTTAATTTATATTCATAAATTCTTATTATTAATTTTCATAATTAAATATATCATCTTAATATGTTCATCATTGATTAATATTATATTATGACTTAATTAATTAATTGGTGGTCAGCTGCTAAATTTTAAATAATAGTAACTAACATAATCATAAATATCTCTCTTTTGAGTTTTTATTATGTTACACTAATTTTTCAAATCTTATTAATTTAATTTCATGATGATAAGACATTTAATTATCTTCATGTGTATTTTATAATATTTATTTTAAAATATTTTTCGTAAATAAGTTTTCATAAATAAATAAATAATGAAGATTTTTTTCGTGCTCATCTAAATACAATTACTTTTTGAAAAAATGAAAACAAAATCTAGAAAAGAATTTATATAAAAACTTATCTATTTAGAAATGATAATCCTTTTTTTGAATATTTAAAAAAATTCAATTGATTATAATATTTAAATGTAAATATATATAATTAAAATGTAATGATGATGATTTTTTTTCTCCAAACTGATTCGTGAAATGATATATTTTTCTATTTAACCATTGATCAATTCTTCCCAATATAATTATCATATTTCATTGATTTAGAATTAAAAAAATTGGCATTCAACATGTAAAGAATCATGATTTTATTTAATAAAGTAATGAATTATAAATAAAATATTTTATAATGAAATTTATTTTATTATTTATGATAATATGGTTTTCAAAATATGATTAAATATAACAACCTACCTTTAGTTACTCTTCATGGATGTCCTATAGTATTAAATTATTTATATAATTAGTTTCAGTATTTGATTTTAATGTTTATTATTTATATTACGCAATATTTATAGATTATATTTTGGGAACCTATAGATCATAATAACCAGTTCAACAATTTTTTTAATATTCATCATTTAAATTTTATATATATTATTATTTACTATTGAAAAATCTCCACTTTCTTTTCTACATAGAATTTGTAAGATAAATATTGATAATCACAAAATATAACTAAAATAATAAGAAAAATAATATATTTGATTCAAATAAATACATGAATTTTTTTTCACAAACTATTGAACATAAATATTATTTAATATTTAATGAATTCTTGGAAAATCAATTAATAAATAAAAATATTTTATATTTTTTATAAATCTTTTAATGGAAAAATTTACTTTTCAAATAAAAATAATATATAATAATATTTAAGTGTTTTGAATTATTTTTCTAAAG
Organism: Viscum album; assembly: GCA_963277665.1. Classification (NCBI taxonomy): domain Eukaryota; kingdom Viridiplantae; phylum Streptophyta; class Magnoliopsida; order Santalales; family Viscaceae; genus Viscum; species Viscum album. Next base: position 1,012,796,816 of record OY728157.1, read on the forward strand.
TGACATCAGTGCCTGGATAATTATGAGTCCATAATTATTTAATTGATATTATATACAACATGTTTTTAAATCAAAAGTCATTGAAAAATATGAATTTCAATATATATCATGATCTAAATAATTTTCCTGAATGTAATATTTGAGAATCATTTTCTATTTTCATCTTATGAAATTTTGAAAGATACATCAAAATTAAAAAGAAAAAATAATATATATATATATATATATGTTATTTATAAATACTTATTTCAAATGAATATATATATATATATATATATTTAAATATACTACTTTTATCAAATTTATTCCCTTTTTTCAATATTATAAAAATGATTAGAATATCATTATATGAGTCCCTAATGTATTTTATATGTTTGAGAATACTAAAAATTATATATGTTTTAGATATACTAATATATTATAATGTTTGATTAACTTAATAACGTCTGTTTTGGGATCACTTCTCAAAAAATATTAATATTATTTAGTAGAGAATATTTATTTTAACATGACATGATTTTAATTATTAATTATTAATGCAATATAAATTATTTTCATAAGATTGAAATTAAGTATATTTAAAAAACAATGTAATGTTTTATGAAAAAAAATTATTGAATGTTATTTTTTTTAATTATTAATTTATAAGATGAAATATATTATTTCTCAAATATTTTTCATATTTTAAAATTACCCGAAAAATTAAATATCCATCATTAAATTGTATAAAATTTTATAACTGTGAATATGATGAAAAAAATATCCATGGATTATTAAATAAAAAAAGAATTATATTTTTTACTTATCGATATACATGAATATATGAAAATAAATATTTTAAATAATATTTGAGGAATTTATAAGGAATTTTATAAAATTTATTATTCTTCTCTTAATTATTATGATTTAATGGTTATACATTAAATATATTAGAAATTTTTTTAAACATATTCATCTATATTATTGCATGTTATTTTTCATAAAATAATGAATATATATTAAAAATTATATATATTCAATATTACGAGGTTGAATTCCCATATCATGGAATTATATAAGTAGAAAAATATACACTCCTTCCTTAAATAAAATAGAATTAATTAAAATTCATTACTTTTACTAAGAATGATTTCGATTAGGAAAATTTATTCATCATTTCATAAATGTAGTTTATTTGACCATAAATAATGAAATTTCCAATACATAAAATTAATATGATATATCTTTTATAATGAAAATTATTTTTCATTACATCAAAGATACATATATGAAACGTATTTCGAGAAATTATTTCAAAAATAAAAACTCAAATAATTAAAATAAATTCATTGAATTTTTTTAATATTAAATTGCAGTGATTTAATAGAAGAAAATATCATTATAAATTTAAATGATTGTATTTCTTATATATAAAATTGAAATGGGAACCCATACAATACTAAAATAACTTATTATATGGGTGTAGAGAAATTGTTTTACCCTTTTCTGGTAATCATGATTTTTAGAATGTTACTTCCAAGCATAGTATTTAATAATATTACAATTAATGTTTAGAGAATTCATTATATTTATTTATTTATTTTAATTTACCCATTATATTTTTTTATGATGGGGATAATTAATATTTGAAACTTTTATTAAAATCTATTTGGGAGTATTAAATTATAATATTTTTTGGAATTTCATTAGTCTCTATGAATGTTTATTACATTATATCTTTAATTAATAATGGAATATATAGTTAAACAAAAATTATTTAAAAAATAAATAAATTATGTCATCAATCAATTAGTTGGGTTTTACATTAAAGATATAGGAAGAAAAATATAATTTAATATAATTATATGTATGTCTTCGAATATATAAATATATGACATTTTGTTATGCAACTAAATTGTAGATTATATACTTTATCTCTATATATTTTCAATTTATTTTACACTCTAATTAACACACATTCATCATAATTTTCAAATAATAGAAATTATGTTCAATCTATAATCTAAATCATTATTGTATTTAAATAAATAATAATTACCTAATTTTTAACATACCATTTGTTTCATCTTTGTTTGCAATAAAATTTTACAACAAAATATTCACAAATTAAATTTTTTTATTGTTAATTTCTAAATAATATTTATTCATTAATATCTGCTGAATATATCATACTAATAATTATTTAAAATGAAATAATTATTTTAATTTAAGGAAATTATATATATATATATATATTCATTTATCTATATATTTTTCTGTGTGGTGATATGATATTTAATGTATTTAAATATATAAATATGTTAATAGTACTTATATTTAAGAATTTTTAATATAATCTTTGAAGATAGAGGATGAATATATGAATGGTAAACTAACCTAAAAACAATGAATATTGGGAATAATAGTTTAAATGTTATCTAAAATTGTAAAACAAATCACTTAATAAGAACCTCGCTAAATTTAAAATGCGTTAAGATTCAATTACCCTTTTCAGAATAACATATTCAACATAACTTTAGTCTGTAGAAAATATTTACCCACATAAATTTTTTATAATATGATAAAATACGAATATATATATATGTTCATTATATGAATATCTATTAATGCATCAGTCTTCAACCTCTAAAAAGGTGAACTGAATAAAATGAGTTACACAAAACCTAGATGAGACACTACCATTCAATCGTGTATATTAGTATACCAAAATTAAATTTTCCATTTTCTTGTTCTATAGAATAAACACTTTTATATCTGATAAAAATTATTTCTACGAATCATTAATTACTTCAGAGAGCACAACAATTCAAATTATATGTCTATAAAAACACGTGTTACAACCATATGTGATGATCGTCGTCCAATATATAAGGGGAGAATAAAAATTACCAATCCAATATTTCTTATATATATTATATTCATATTGGGTGACTATATTCATAAATTATGAGTAGTTATACACTGCATTAAATAAATTTCAATTTTGACGAGTTCTAAATATATCTATTATAGAAATAATCTATGATATGATAGTAGTGAGGTAGATGGCCTAAAAATAAATTTTTAATCTTTCAATTCAAATATATGAAATGTTAAAAATTAATGATGGTAAATTAATTTAATTTCAGAGTAATATAAAAAAAGTAAATATAAATCCAAAAAAATCATTCCTAAAATCATGAAGTCACAATACTAAAAGTCATCAGAAAGTATGATAATAAATTTATAATGTTAATTTCCATAGTTACATATTATAAATTTTGACAAATAATTTATTCTCATCGAATATAATAAATAGAAATATTGTCATTTGAGAGTATAGTATTTGTTAATGAAGCATAAATGTTGAAATGTTCATGGAAATCATTCTAGAACAGAACATATAATGATTGAGGAAACCACTTGTAGTATAATATTTTCAAAATATATCAATCATTAATATTTCTAACATTGTAAAAAAATATAAAATAATTTTGAATTATGATTTCTAAATATAAAAATTACATAGTCTATGTAATACCAATAATATATAATGTGTTATCCATGAATGGAATCCTTTAGAAATGATTAAATTTCATTAATATTAATTAGTTTTATTATAATTTATAGATATATCAATGTTTGGGACATGAAAAATATTATTTTTAATATCAATAAGATAACATATAATCTAATTAGAGTTGAAAAATCATGTTATGTTTAATAAAAAATTATATTCAATTCAACATATTCTGATGGGATTTCGTATTTCAATTGGTTTTCTGTTTTTTCAAAACAAGTTAGATTAAAATCTTAAGAAATAGTTAGAAATTAATTTTTAGTGCATTAAAACATATAATTGTTGTATTATTTATGTGAAATGGTGTTCAAATAATCCATAAGGTGTTTTGGGGGATTTTACATGTAGGCTGAGGTAGCTGATCTCTAATTGTGAGAACTTCTGCAACCCCCAGCCATCTCATTAATGTTCACTAACTACATGTTGTGGTTGGTAGAGTCGTTGTTAAAAATTTATATTCCATCAGATTTCTAATGGATTAAAAATTTCATTCCCCATACATAGTGTTCATATGGTATATCCTAAACACATTATTTCTATTAGTGTGTATAGATGAGGTTGGGAAACCAATCTACAGTGTTAAAACCCCTAGGGTAGAGGTATAATTACATTTAAATTTTAAATATAATTAATTGTAAGAAAATCATATATGTTCTCTCATATATTACTTTTTTTATTATTGTTGATTTTAAATTGTATAGATTTATGTTGAAATTTTGTATTTCACTAGATAATGATTAAATTCATAAAATTTAACAGTACTTTCCTAAAGCCTCTAAAGATGATTTCGTGTTATTAATTAATCCTAATTCCAATCATGTTTATTTAAAAGTTATATAATTATTATATTTTTTATTTTTTCCCACTAAAATAAATTATTTTCATTTTCATTTTATTCTCCATCTTATGTATGTTCCCATATATGCTATTGGAATTCACCTACAGACCTGCTGGTTTGGTGAGGTGATATAGTATGAATTAAAAATATATCACATGTTTAAATTTATATTTATTTAAAATTTATTCAATTTAATAATTAATAAATTATTTTACGTTTTATATATTTATATTTATTGTTCGTTGAGATGATCATGGTTGATTATATACATTGTTCGGTGATCATTGATGAGACTTGAAACCTATTATCAGCACGTAGAAAGAAATAGTAAAAGATTGTTTGATGTGTGAGGAATTTAATAAAAACTTCATGGATGTTGTAATAGTTTATATGGATTTTTTGAATTATTATTTCCACTATGGATTATCAAATTAGTTTAATATTATTATTTTAAATAGAATTAATTGTTTAATAAATTATATTGAAATATTGTCCACTATGAAAAAAATTGTATGAAACTAATGAAACATTGGTCATTTGGTATCATTAAGAAGCCTCAACTATTATTTATCATGTTCTAGGATTAATAATTTCATGGAGGTACTCCTACACCAATGAGGCGAGTCAATAAAAAAATATTCATTAAATTATTAACCCTTTGAGCATTCCAATTGTAGGTATATAGAAATATTATTATGTATTACCGATTGAGTAGGAGGACCAATTGATAATACTTATATTTATTAGATTTATGCATTCAATATACCATTGACACTTCTTATATGAAACACATAGTTTTTCTAAAATTCCACTCGTCCCTATTTGAAATTTTAATGAGACTAATATCAAATAAAAATTGAGTGTTAACGTGATAGAATTTTTGGGACTGAATAATTGTATCAGGGATCCTCTACTATACAGTGAAATAGGGGATATGAGTGGGTTCCCCCATTTATATATATTTTCTGATATTTTTGGGGTTATTTAGGTAGTGATGGTTGTGGGTGTCACTATTGTAACAGAAATGGAATATATTCTTGACGTAGATATAAAAACTATAAAGAGTGTAGGAATTTGGGAAAAAATTATTGAAAATTAATTTATATTTATGATTGATGATAAAAATATTTATATTATTCCTATAAATTTATCATTGGGATTAAATTTTAATGTGATCTCAAATAATGCCTAAGAATAACTTTCTTAAATGGAAGACACACTGTAAATCATGTTACAATAGGGATCTAATATCATATGTTATTTGGTTTTGGATAACTATGACTGATATAATATTGTGATATAGATTACTTGGAACCGAATTCCTATAAGGGGTACCTATGTTCTATAATATAAGAAATTTGATCATTCTTATGTATAATTTACTAATATATTAGTAATTCGATCAAATTTGTGGGACCATTTCAATTTCATAGTTTTCATGATATTGATATTAATTCTAGTACACAGTTTTTAATTCTAATTATTCTCATGTTTTGAATTGATGAATGTGGTTTTTGGTATACATATATCCATGAACACATATATTATAATTCCAATGTGTGATTTTTGGGTCACCTCTACAATTTTTACGATAGAATGTATAATTGCGTAGACTTCAGTAAGATAGTTCAATCGGGGAGTATAATCTATATAAATTCCATTTATATTAATATTTATATACAATGGGGGATTCTGTGTTATTTAATGGGTTTATATTGAATTTTTAGGCATCAATGTATGTGACTTCTTAAGGTCACTTCTTAATAAGAATCATATATTTTCTTAACTTCAATGAAGACTAGGTACTACCATGGGGTTTATCATGAATTGTTAAGGATGTGGGATTCTTGGTGCTGGAAAAAATCAATAAAAATTAGTTGAGGTGAGAGAACAAAATCCTAAATGTGTGAAAAAATATTTATCTAATATGATAACAATGATAATAAATACTTCTACATTATAAATGGTTGTTATGATCAATAAGGGATTCATACATGAAGATTTGTATTTTTTTGAAATTGATTATATTTAGGTGTATTAAAATGGGACAATGGTGACAATGTGTAGATTCATTAATCATTATGTTTATATTGATACTGTAAAATATGGTTACATGAATTGTTTAGGTGGTTTAATTTTTTAATTTTTTAGGTTTTTTATTTATTATACTTATATTATCTAATCATGTCACATGATCATATGATACAATATTTCAATTATTAAGGTCCTATTTAATTAGTTACATATTTCTATACTCACAACATTATTATATATCTATTTTAAATGGGTAATAAAATATATAAAACATTTTTATTGTAGTAATATGTTTTATTAGGGATTGTGATAGCATGGTCACGTGAGAATGTTGTTAGGTGATAGAAGATCAGTTTATGGAATGGATTGAGTTAATCAGAGATAAATAATAATAATATACATTATTAATCTTATATATATATAGACTATAACATATAATCTTTAGATGTTTCATGAATGTTTAACCCATTACTGCATTTTATTTTTTTGAGACCATTTTATATTTATCATTTCAATTTTCAAATTATTTTGATGGAAGATATTTAGGTACACATCATTAAATTTCACAAACTGAATGAGGGGTTATACCTTACACATAGTACCTTTATAGCTTTGTATAGATATTCGCTACATCTAATATTTTGTATGGATATCAGGAGGTTGTGTAGTGAATCATTCATGATAATATGGATAATGTGATTATGGATTGGGTGATAAAATGTTGTTTCACATCAATATTTTATTTTTATTTTTTGTATGTATTATAGAATAGATAGAGAGATGTTTAAGATCATTTATTTGGTGATGAATAATTTAAAATAGTAACACATTTATCGTCCATGGCCCATGTTTATAGCTGAATGAGATTGTTGTTTTTTTTGTGAAATTGTGTTTTTTGTGATTCCCACCTATTATAATGAATAATATGTTAGAGATTTATGATTTATTATTTGTTTAATAAATCCATTGGTCTTTGGTAAGAGTCCAGTTAGTTAGTATTGGAAAAATTTCTTTTAGAGGAAATAAAAATCTCAGTAATTTTATTGGGAATGTAAGACCAATAATATATTGTACAACATATAAGACCATAATTACTTAAAATATTGGTTCTCATATTATTTTCTTTAGAAACAACTCATATAGAATATTTAAATTTTTATATATTGATTTTTCATCAATTTTTATATACATGTTTTCATAAGGTCAAATCTGGATGCATGTTTATTGGATCCGATATAAATGAAAATGAACTAATCCCAATAACATGGGATGAGTATATACCACTAGGGATCAGTATTGTGATATTTAAATCATTTATATTAACCCCTTATTGTGATTTTTTGAATCTTATCTTGATTACTATCTTAGTAACAACCTATTTTCGGTATTTCTATCTATTCTGGAATGAAGATATTTTTAACTGGTCAAAGTTTTAGTGGTTATGTTAATTTTTTTGTTAATTATACAATGATTCTTGTTGTATGATTATATCTATGATACATTACTAGATACTCAACCATAGAAATATTTAATGAAAAAATTTCATTGGTTCCACGTGCAGTTTAGAGTGATAGTCAAATCAACCAAGCATGTGGTTATCATCATCCATTGAAACATATTGTTTTTAGAATATTCTATTTTAATTTTAGTACATCTATTTTTTGATAGATCTTACATTTATCATTCTAATTTTAATAATCTCATATTGGTTGAATAGAAATAGAAAAAAAAATTATGATTTTGTAATAACCAATATTGATTATTAACATATTAAATTCAATAAATATATATCTTACTATGTGAAGTGAATACCATTTCATGAAAAAGGTTTCCCTATATGATGACATTGAGATTTGAAGAATGATTTCCTTTTTGTGGAATTAATCTTCTATATGTGTAATCAATGAGAATTCATTTGATGTTATTATGTTCGGATATAGTTAAAGATTTATTACAATGCAATATATCATATATATATAATTGGAAATTGTATTTTAATGGACATTGTTCGATCCCCCATTGACACCATGATTTTTTGTCTAGGTGGGTGGATATGGAGATAATGGGTTATGAATCCACGTATATTTATATAGATACTATTTTCATTCATGAGAAAACTATAATGTATTTTTGGCATGAGTTTACTGGTTTCATCAAAGAAGAAACTCAAGTGGTTTCCTCATGATATTATATCGATGCACAATAAGCACTATTGGGAATATAAATAAAGAATTATAATTAATTTTAGTATTGTGGGATTAATAACCATATGGTATTTATTAGTGGTATTGGGAATATATTAGAAGGTACAAACATATTATGTTTCATACCCAATAGTTAATTTTTTTTGGTTGGTGGTTACTGAATGAGTGGTTACTGATGAAATGAAACATTGTCAGTTAGTAGCTAAGGTTATTGTTTTTCACAACATAGGTGTGATGGAATGAGTTTTTATGAGAGAAAATGTGTTGATATGGGTGTCATAAAGTGGAATGTCATCAGGAATATTATACCTAGTTTGATGATGTTACAATCATAAGATTGTATGTTAGGGGATGGATCAATGAGTGAACATGTGTTGGAAATAACCAAAGGAAATAATATTATCTTATGTATTTTTTAACCTAATAAATAATTGAAATGATTAATTTCAGTAATTTGACATCTATTTTGGTAAAATAATTGATATATTATAATGGTACATCATCTGATATATAAAAGAATGCATGCCTAAAAATTTGGGTAACATGGGGGGAGGAATGTCCCATGTGTCTAGTGTTATATCATATTGAAGTTACGCATTAGGATTGGTATATTTGAAGTAATACGTTGTGGATTTCTGAAATTTTTATTTTGCGTTCGAAACATAATTATATTTTGTAGTAATCCATAAATCAATGTTTTTTTTTGATCTATTCTAGTCACATTTCTATTAAAATATAATCATTACAATAGAAAATGGATGGGGTATGGGTGTGTGGGATATATATAAGAAATTGAAGGATATGATGGATTGAGACCATATTTTGGCATTGGTCCTATAGTGGTGTTTTGAGAACTAGGTTACTTTTCATATTTATTCTATAATTTTATAATGTATGGATGGGTAGACTTATTTAATAGTTATTTAATCAACAAAAAATATTAATTTTTCATTTAAAATGGACAACAATCAGTATATTTTCATGATCACATTATATCATTAGGAATAAAGTCATCCTGATTGAGTATATTGTTCATTTATCGATAGTGGGAATTAGGAATTTTAATTTTGTGACTACAAAAATATGAACAGACAAAATTTTTTACTAAAATTGTATATGGTTAGAATGAAACTACATTGTGTTATTCTTTTTTCATTAGACTATTGTATTTAGGTTATTTTCTAGGGATCTTTTACAAGACACTATTTTTCTTATGTTATTTATAGACCATATATGGAAAAGATATATTGATTTTTGGTTATATAAATGATATATGATTTCCATTGAATGATATAATCGATTGTATTATTTAATTATAATCTCTAAACACTTCCATTAAAATCATTGGAGGTTTATTATTTTGTTCCATTAGTTAATTTTTTTGGATGATGCACATGGGCATATGAATTTTTAGTAAAAGAGTAATGTTATTATTAAATAGAACCATGGACTATGTGATTAATTATATTATTATGTGATCATTCATTGATATGTTTGATCTTGAAAAACATATTCATATTGTTTTTATAACAGTTGTGATTCTTGAATTCTATATTGTGGGTATGAGAACCTTGTATTGAGTGTGGTTCCTTATATATGCTTTTAGAATGTTGGAATAGAACACAAAGAGTATATAGTTAATTAATTGACATGATATAATTTGATATAGGTTTTTATAACTAACATGGATTCTCGAGGATGATAAGTTATTTAGTGTGTAGTTTAGAAAAAAAATTCTATTGAAACAGCCTATAGAATACTAAAAATTATTAATATTTTTAATATCTAAGGTGTTTAGATTTGATACTGGGACATTAATTGAATAATTAAAGGAATTACTCTACAATATAGTTATTCTTGATGATGACGGTCATCTAATATGTATTTGGGGGTTTACATTGGATGTTTAAGTTATAATGTTGTTGTTAAACTATTTTATTGAAAACTAGAGTAACCATTAGATAGCATGTGGCATCCCATGAGCTAGATGTTGGGGCCACCGGATGACTGAGTGACCGTATAGGATTCCCCTTCGGAGAAATGATTCTTATTTTGAACTATTATCCCTTTCTCCAAATGTTTCATTGTGTTAGTAGATTTATCTCTCCTCTAAAATTGGTTTTCCTGGAAAGAGTACCCCTCTATCTCCACTCATCTTGTAAAATGTATTGACATAATTGTCTTGGAAATTTTTTATGAATCATAACCTACATGGTCTTCCCCATTATCCCACCTATTTTCCTTATTCATTATATTTTTATATAATTTATATTTATTGTCGAAATTGGTAATTTGCTTGATTATGGAGAAATTGAAAATTTTAAGTAAATTTTACTAACCTATTTAAGATGATATACCTTAATGATGTCTTCATTCCACTTATCATAATTATTTTATTGGTAAATAACATAATGAATTTTAAGTTGGGGTTTCTTTAGATTTTTATTTTTCTAAATTTCATTGTATATTTCTAGTGCGTAGGTATTTTCATGATAATTTTGTTGGGAGTCCCATTTGGAACACCAATAGTTATTTGAAAAAATAATTCACTAAGGTGTGTGACCGTTTATGATTTAATCTAATATTTTCAATCCAAATTTATGTAATTTATTAATTATAAATACTTTTTACGATATATTATTTTTATTTTTAATATTTTAGGTTAATGTTGTGTTGAGACCCGATTGGTTAATCAAAAATGAGGTTTGATAGTTTTGGACATGGCTTGGTACCATCTTCAATTGATTTTGTGTAAATGGGAAATTCTTTTTGATGATGGTCGAATTATATAATACCCATATGATTTTTTTGATTCTATTGTATGACTCGTTAGGTGTAGGATATCAAGTATTCTTTGAAACATCAATAAAATATTAATTATATAAACATAATTAAATTTTTATTGGGAATGGATTGAGTAAATGAACACCTAGAGGTAATTGGGAAGGCACGAGGCTACGTTTTTCTTTGGGAATAGGTATGAGTCAACATCCACTGAGGAAAGAGGACTCTACCTTAGACATTAACGTTGACATTTATACCCCCTTGAGGTGTGTCATTTTTTTATTCAAAAAAAACGACTTAATAAAATAATGATATATGATTCACATTGGTGGATCATCTATAGGAATGTGAAAATATATTGGGTGGGAGAATTTTCTGAGAGAGAACATTTAAAATTATATTGATATTAATTCATATCATTGAATATTGAATATAAAGAATACTAATTTTATCCTATAATTTCATTCAATCTTATTGATGATTCTAGGGAGTCTGATGTCACAAATATTGTGTTGGTGACTAGAGTCATTCTATGAGAATGAAAACCCATGTGTGAATGGTTTTATTATACATTTCCCTAGGAGACCCATATAGTTCCACATTAATAAACTAGACATGTGTGGGTTTGTGGGAATTTGGTAATTGATAGTTCATAGAGTCATCATTGAAATCTAACCCACATACTATTTGGAAGGGATTACATTGATGACGATAAGTGTATGACTTTTTCATTCCATTATTGCACCATTATTTACTAATTTATATTAAATATTGATGTCAGTTTATTTCCCAAGATTCCACATAATCATCCATTATTCATAAACTATGGTGATTTCCTAGGAATTCCAATACTCACTAAATTAACCCGATACGACCAAATGGTTAAGTGTATGTTTATTTAATGAAATGATGCATTTTTTTATTTATTTTCAAAAAAAAAATTTGTTTCATTACATTATATAGATAAAAATATAGAAATACGAGGAAAAAATTGTTTTATTAATAATGATTATTATATTAATCTATAAGGAAATCAATCAATATTCCAATAATTATATTTTGTCAAATAATATAATGAAAATAATATTTTTATTTGGTTTTTATTGTGAACCCCAATCCACTAGAATAATTTCCTAAACCAAAAACAACATTGAGATGAAAATAATCATAGTAAAAAAAAGAAACATTATAGATGGTAGAAATATTAAACCATTAAAAAAATTGAGATGAATATTGAGTTAAATAATAGAGGAATATATTTTGGTAGTAAGGTGACTATTTCAATAGTAATGTGTCTATTGGGATGTGTAATGTGAGCGTATGAAATAAAAACATGGTCGTTGGGAATAGATGCATTTTCATTTTAAATGTTATTTTACCATAAATAAAAAATTGACAAAATAATAACATTTATCATGATAAACATACTTAAATATTTATTTTATAATTTTAATAAATAAATATCATGGTTATGAAATTCAATGAGAAAATAAGAACATATTTAATAACATTTATCTTAAAGTATTTAATAAAAAACATTATTTTTATAATTGAAAATAAAAGTACCTTTAAAAAAAATTATTTTGATTAAATAAATATCATTACTGAAAAAATCACATTGAAATTTCTTAAATACTTTTTTACAAATTTTCTAAAATACTTCAATTTATTTGGTGAATAGTATAAAAATTGGTTTTAAAAAAATAGATGTATTTAAAATTACATCATTCTTGATGAGATAAGGAAATAACACTTTAAATAACATTATTCTCATACATGGTATATTATTTGATAAATGTTTACATATAATATAAAATACTAAATTTCCAAAATAAAAACAAACCTTCTAAATCCTAAAGTCAAAAGTGATTCTTTAATAATATTATATTTCTTTTATTACTCTTTTCATTTTATTAAAGAAGAAAATGAAAATTGTAAATCAGTTTTATAGTCATAAAATTATTATAATATATTATTATATGATTCATATTGTAAAAAAAAGCAATTTTTCATTTTTTATGTATGATATATTATTTTATTTAATATTTTATTCAAAAAATACCATTATCCCAAGGAATAAAAAAAACCTCTCTCTTCTAATGGAAACCACTCACCCACCCATTCCAAATCACTAGATCTATTCATTCTTACCTCTTATGTCTCTAAGAATCTATAGGGACATTTTGGAGAAATTCATATCTAGTCAGAGAATATTTTTGGTGTCATATATGAAAAGCTACACTGAGGAGGGAGTAAGTCACTATTAAATATTACCTCTTTTCTTCTACACTTTCATACTTATATAACATTATTGTAATAACAATATTCTAAATAATTAAATATAATTTAATTTAAATTTATATTAATGACTTTAACCCTCTATAATTATCATTTTTTATTGTTAAATATATATGTCATGCTTATATTTCCCTCTCTCTTTGACATTGCCTCGTTAATGATTAGTTAACCACCTTCAAAAAAAATCCATGAAAATTCACATACCCTTCTTCATAGTTAAACTAAATTATTTATATATAATATTTAAATATTTCATTTCATGTATTCTATGATCATGTAATCTATTATAGTAATGTATTATTCACATTTAACAAAATAGTAAAATCGAGGGGAAATGGGAAATTTTAAACAAATTCATGATATCAAAATTCTTCATATTCCAAATTAATATAAGTAATATAATCGATTGATTATATATAAATAATAGTTTAATAAATCGATATGATTTAATTTTATATAATTGTATTAATAAATATTTATTTATGATTCATGATGCCCAACTATGATGAAATTATTAGGGGATTAATATATGGATATTTCTTGAAGAAAACTCAATGTAATTAGGTTATTCCTCAATAATTCCAAATTTCGTTGTCGATGTTACCTTAATATTACTCAAATATAATTTCCTTTTTAGTACCTATTATTTTTTTATATATGAATTTTTAACTTTTTTTATGAATGGTACAACAATTAACAAATATAACTATTTTTTGCAAAGAATGTTTTCACTCTTCTTGATTTGTTTCTTCTTCAGTCATGAATGATTGTGTTTATGAATAGTATTATTTTTCATTTTTATTCAAAACACAATTTTTATTCATGATTGTTGAAATCTATAAGAAAACCATTCCTTTACATGGGTTAAGTCATTAAATGTATTGATATATGTTCTATGTCACATGTAGGATTGTGTAAATGATATGATGTGATATGTGTTTCCTAGAATAAGATAGCACTCTAATTCATTGTTTAATTTTATCTATATCATTAATTATTTGTAATTTTTATATAACATGTCTTTATATTTGTTCCTATGTATGATGTTATGATTTTATACATATATTTTTGGAAAATAAGATTCATGATGTTTTCACCAATATATATAGAATTTATCAACTTAGATAATATGTTTTATTTTTATGCATTTACAGACTCCCTTATATTATACAATATTACCCTAATGATGTTTTGTTTTAATAAAATATTTATTTTATTATGATTATAATGATTCTTAGTCATGTTTTATTGGTTCATGAACATTATTCTTCAACATTCTAGGGTTTTATCTCATACTTTAATTGATGTATATCCTCATGGGATTACATGTAATAAATAAAACATGAGGGACACAAATAATGTTAAGGATTAATCATAAAAAATGTATCTATTGGTCTAATTCTACAAACCAAATAAACTTTTTGATCAAGATTTGTTACTCTATTATATTGCATATATATAAAATAATGTCATTTTTATTTAAGAAAATGATGTTTCATTATATTTGGTAACATAAAATAGTATAGTTCATTTTATAATTTTTATTACAAATCACTAGTAAAACACCTTATTTATGGACTAATCATATATAAACATCCAGTAAGAATTATTTTACAAAAAATTATTAATATAGAAATCCTTTTTGATATTACGTTATAGTTAACTGTAAAAACGAATAAATTATTTAATCATATTTGTTGTCACAAATTCCATTGAAGCTTTTTCTATTCTATAAAATAGTGGGATCTAATATAAATATCGCCAAATACACATTTTTTAGAGAATACAATGATTGAATAAAAAATCCCCAATTCCATTAGAGGTGGAGTTAAAAAATTTATCGTTATATATACCCATTTATCCCAGGATATGAATCATAAATTCAATCACACTGAACATCTACCTCCACCCGTTAAAGATCCATATTCCATTAATTCATCTATGTGTCAATAGTCCCAAATCATTAGTCAAACTTCTAGCAAACATGTCATAGAATTGTAGGTTTACTCAATATATAAGATCACTTCTATGATCCATTTTTCCTAAATGTGGAAGTGGGGTCGTTTTAATTATTTCATAGATGGAGGATCCAATCAATAGTGGGTTTTGGTAATGAACAACAATTAAATGTTTATAATATAAGATATTTAGTTGGATGAATTTAATTAAATATTTCATACCATGTATTTCCCTTAGACTCTTTAAACAAATATGGAGATATAATTTATAGAGCTTAAGAAGAAGGATGGTGAGTCTGTATTAGATTATGTGTAATACATCAATAAGATTCCTATATATTTCTCATGTTTTGTTACAAAAAAATATCATAGTATAATATATTTTTTTAGAGTTTTAAAACAAATCATTTAAAAGGATCTATAAATTTAATACTTTGGGTATTATGGATAAGTGGTTTGGTATTCTCTCAATGTTGAGATATATTTTGAAGAATGGCCACATTGTTATAGAGAATAGATGAGAAGAATTAATATTCAATATGGTGGGTAAAATTTCAAATTTGGAAAGAGGATCCAATTATGCACTTTTCAAAAATTTTGGAAGAAGATTCTTTGAAATTTTCAAAAATTTATTTGGAAATGATTAATGTTTAGGAGAGAAAGCCAGCATGCTAACGAATAATGAAGAGACAGGTTGATGCTGGACAATATAATGTGTTAATGGAGGGAACCATCTAACACACCACATAAATTTAAATTATTAAACTATATATAGAAATGTAAATACACATGCTAGATAACTAAAAAATAATTCTTTTAGGGTAATCAGTGTCAGTGGCCGACATAGCCAATGTAGAAAGCGAAATATTATTCTATCTCTAGTGATGAAGAGGAAAATTTAAATGGATTTAGAGATGGAACACGTTATTTTAAATAATTAATGTAAAAGAGAAATATTTGATCTTTGTTCAAACCATTACCTTATATTCTACATGTTTTTAAAAACTGTCAAATCCTAAACTCGATTCCTTGAAAAAGAGATATATGAATGACACATAGTGGTGAAATCATTGCATCCCAAGTGTAGGAATATTAATCTAGAAACATTTGAGGTATGATTCATCCAATGAATATCATAATGATTCCCATAGTGGAATTTAATGATATAATGGGCATGGAATGGATATCATCGTACAAATAACACATAAAATTTCTGGAATAGAATATCTCATTTCCTACAATCATCCACCCAATGATCCACTATAAATGGATTTGTGATAGTGAAACTCCTTTGTAAAATCCTTCAATGGTGTTGGTGTTGATACCCTACAAAAAATCATACCTTTCCCAAATGGCTAATTCTATGGAAGGAATAATCATGGATGACTTGAAAATTTTTAGGGAATATAATGATGTATTTCCAAAATAGTTACATGAACATCCCCTGTAACATGAGATATATTTCTTAATAGGACTAAAAAATCACTATAATGTCAAAACTCCCATATAGTGCAAACCTGATTATACTAGATGAGTCAATGAATAATCTATAAATGAATTTTAAATATGGGTTCCTACACACTAGTGCATCACTTGGGGTGTGCTAATATATTTTTTCAAGAATAATGTTGGATCACTAAAACCTTTTATTAAATATCTATAGATCAATACGATCAGCATAAAAAATAAGTACCCTTTTTAAAGGAATGATGACTACATAGATAATTTATGAGGATAGAAATAATTATTAAAGTATGATATTTCATATGTATATCATCAAATAATGATGAATAAAATATATATCTACAAGGTAATTTTAAAAATTTGGTATAGGAACTATGAGTTTATTGTGACGAACATTTGACATAATAATTCCCCTTAAATGTTGAAGTATTTGATTACAAATATTATAAGAGACTAGCCAGAAAAATATTTGGTAGTGTCTATTGATGATATTCTGATTTACTCCATGATCTATGAAGAATATAAAGAACATCAAAGGATGATGATGGATATTATAATGATGGTGAAGATGTATTCCATGATCAGAATGTGTGAATTTTTAATTTTTGAAGTCCCATTATTGGAGAAAATGATCAACTATTAAGTAATTTTTATAGACCCTCCATTGATTGAGTGATTTGTGGAATGTATTAGATGCACTAGTTTCATGGAAATCTATTTTTTTGATAGTAATTCAGAGTATTAAATTCATTTTGTGAGAAATTTCCCACAGATCTCTAGACCACTTATTATGTTAACATAAAATAGTGGTGACGTATTTCTATGAGGAATAATGTTATGAAACATCCCATGATATAAAGAAGTGGTTGATCACTGAACATGGTCTCACATTACGTACAATGGTATAATTTGTTTTTGATATATAGTGATTCTTTAAATAAATTATTTTGTTTTTTAATCCTTTAAAATGATAAAGTGATATGTTATTCCTCTCATAAACTGGTTATCATTGATAATAATTTCATTATTCATGATATGAATCAATAAAATGTGATTTTTCTGTAAAATTCTACTTGCACTACCAATGTGGAATGAATTGTGAAATGAATATTTATCATACATGTACAAAGTATATATTCACATAGAAGGATATCAAAATGAATAATTGAATATGGTTATGAAAAACAAAGGCTATAATTACTCATTTCACTACCACATGAAAATGTATTAAAAGGTAACGGATTCTATTGCATGATAATAACCTACCAATATATCAATGATATGGATTGATAACGACCTCATCTTCAGGGAAATATAAAATAAATATCATGAAATCCTAATGATATGGAATAAATCAAACCTTTCCCAAATTATTTCACAACTATATTTTAAGGTAATATCAATGAGAAAAAATGGGTTTCACTAGTGGTCAATTGGATGGTAAAATTTGTAATGGAAAGAAAGGTAAAATAGTTTCATATTAAAGAAAATGGTGTGATTTCGTTTTGAGGAAGACTTTATGTTCATGTATCCATTGATATAAAGATATATAAACTCCATAATTAATATAATTCAACTTCACCCTTACATCATAGAGATAGTAAATGTATAATGATTATTGAGAAAACTTCTTCATGGATAATACGATGATAGATACTGTTAGGTACGTCACATGTTGTTTGGTATTTAAGCATGTAAAATAATGATGAAAAAAGTATAAATGGATGATAAAAACATTTTTTATGCCCACACTAAAACATAATAATTTAATTATGTACATTATCATTTTCCTCTTTAAAATAACCAAAGTAAATAGTGTGATATGATTTATTATGGATAATCTCACTAAGACATCCCACTCAATCACAAATCCTAATAATTTATTTCTTGGAAAACATTATAAGATATAAGTGATGTTGGTGGTGATGTTGCATGGGGTTACCAATTAAAATATTTTATGATCATGCTTTAAGGATATCCTCCAAATTCTCAAGAACTCAACAATAATATACAAGTACACCATTTAATTTCAGCACAACATCTCATCCCTAAATTTATCAATGATATTAATGGAAAATATAGATACTCAAGTACATTATATGATCATTTTAAATGGAATTTAAACGTATATAGGATAAAAATAATTCATTATTTAGTTCTCAAACAAAGATATATTCCACTCAATTATTCAGATGGATCCTTATGATGATCTGTATGGAAATAATTTGATAAATCAAACAGGTTGTGAAGAAGTTGGTGATAAAATATACATGGACATGAAATAGTTCAATGGTTGGTATATAATGATTAAAACCTCAAAAAACCTAAAAAAGAAACTCATTGTTTTCAAATTATCTATGTATACAACTGTTTAAATGACATGGAGTTTGATGTGGGATGAAAAGTTTTCATTCGAATATCTCTACGGAAGAGAAATCATGTTGTTTGGAAGGAAAGGGAATCATAATTAATGGTATATTATCCCCTTCGAGATTCTTTATCACATAGTATAAGTTTCCTTTCATCATTCACTTTCACCATGTATGGATGAACTTCATGACTTGTTAAATGAATCTATATTAATAAAATACATACCCAATTCTATACATGTATTGAATTTGGAGGTGTAACAATTGGAGAAAAACCAATCATATAAAGAAAAAACAGGGAAAATCATGGACTTTAGAGATAGTTTTCTATTTAAAAAATAAAACCCACCTATTCAATGTGTTATGGAGGAACCAAAAGAAAAATTAGGTTTCTTGGTAACTAGAGGAAACAATGAAG
Source organism: Viscum album (assembly GCA_963277665.1). Lineage (NCBI taxonomy): Eukaryota > Viridiplantae > Streptophyta > Magnoliopsida > Santalales > Viscaceae > Viscum > Viscum album. The sequence continues at coordinate 1,012,816,742 of OY728157.1, forward strand.
TTGCAGTACCCTCACATATTATCTCTTTAGAACATGAGTTTAAATTTATGTGATGAAATTTCTATTTGGGGGGAGAATATAAAAACCTTATTTTTTTGATAAAATTCATTTACTAAAATTAATGTGTGTGTCATTGTATTATACAGATAAAAAATAGGGAATCCAAAAATTTTATGTTTTATTACTAAGTAATATAAAATTCATCATTAATGAATCAACAAGGATTTAAAAATTCATAACTAGAAAAAAAAATGTGACTGAAAAAATGGGAAATTACAGATCACCCCAATATATAAGTAATAATCTCCCTGAATTAAAAAACCAAAAAGAATAATAATACAATTTTAACAACATGAAACAATATAGATGGTATAAATATAGTCCCTTGGGGTGAATTGATTTGAATATTGAATGAAATAATAGAGCAGTATATATAGGTAGTAATGCGACCATTGGAATAATAATTTAACCTCAAATTATAAATTGTAATGAAAATCATATTTATCATGATTTAAAATTTTAAATATAAATTTTAAAATTAAAAAACTTATCATAATTATAAAATTCATAGAAAATATATGAATATTTTAAAATGATATATATTAATTAATTTATTAAAATAATTATTTTTATAATAAATACTGAAATTACATATTTTATAATTTTATTTTTAAAAAATTTATAACAAATTTTTATTAAAAAAAATCTATATTATCCATGGTTTATTTTTTATTTTCGAAAATACTTCAATTTTTAAGTGAATAATAATAATATATATTTCCACATAAGAAGTATAGTTCAAATTTAAATACACATGATGTGATGATGACATACTACATTCAAAACCTTCATGTTCTTCAATGGAATGTTTTTTTAATGGTTCATTAATATTAAAAAACTCAATTTTCAAACATAAAACAACATTCCAAAACCAAATGTCAAACGTTATTCTTTGAAGAACATTTTATCTTCCATTCAACTTTCCTATTTAATAATATATTAATTAATAATTGAAATGGGGATTTAAAATCATATAATAATATTATTATAATCTTCTAAGATATATATTTTCCAAAATAATTCACAACTAATTTTGATATATTAGTCTTTACAACATTTTATTCAAAAAATATTTCTCTCCTAAATTATAAATAACCCTTCCTCTTACCATGGAAATCCACTCACCTTCCCCTTCTAAATATCATGTTTTACCAAATTATCCCACTAATTTATCTTATAATCCATATGTATGTTATGAAAAAATCCATGTCAAATCACGATAGTTATAGAGTTGTATAAGAGAAACTACACCGTGTATAGAGTAACTCTCTACTAACTCTTCCCTTTTTCTTCTTCTATTTCCCATTTTTACCTTATAACATTCAAAAAAAATACTATAAATAAAATTAATGTAATTTAAAATTATAATAATTATTTAAGCCTACAGTAATTATCATAATTACAAAAAAGTTAAATTTCATACTTTTAATTCATACATTTTAATCATTTTTCCATTAATGGTTGGTTAACAACATATATAGTCATTTCCAAGACTATTATTATAAAAACATGGATTAAAAATATTAATTATATATAATATATTAATATTTTATTTAATGTAATCTATGATTTTATAATTATTTATTCAGATTTATTGTTTACAATTATCAATACAGCACAATTGAGGGAAAATGAGAAATACTTAATAAAAAAAGGACATCAAAATGATTTCATATCCTAAAATTTTGTTATAAAATATAATAAAATAATTATAATTTATAAAAATTATTTTTAAATGTCTATAATCTACTTGTGGATCAATTTTTTAATAAATATGAATATTTTAGTTAGGAAGTGAAATGTTGATGAAATTTATAAAGAATTAATGTAACCTAATTTCAAGAACATGACTCCTTCTATTTGGGTTATTCCAAATTCATTCAAAAAGTATATATGGATATTAATTTCATATTAATCATAAATAATTTCATTGTCCTTACCTTTTCATTTATGTGATATACATGTTTATAATCTATTTATTATGAAAAATAAAATTATTTTCGGAAAAACTAATTTTTTCCAAACACATTTGTATCATCTTGAGTTGATTCATCTTCGATTAATAATGTAGTTGTTTATAAAAATATTATTTTTTCCATTTTTATTCATAATCGTCAATTTTTTAAATTATTGATTAAATCCTTAATAAACACATTCCATTACATGGGTAACATCAAGACATTAATTAATATATATTGAAGGTGGATCTGCATGATTATATAAATATTATGATGTGTTGGTGCACCAAGAATTATATAGTTCTCCATTGCAATATGTAATTTGATGTATCTCATGATACACTGTGAAATATGTGAGAACATTATACTAGAATAGTCAAAAATGAAGATATTATTTTGAACATATCTTATGTGTGAACATTATTATTGTTTTTCTCACAATGGTGTGTCTTTGTTGACCCCTAAGACATGACATTTAATTTTTATACATGTTTACACTCCAAGGGTTTGTGAATTATTAACCACATTATGTTGATGATAATCCAATGATTTTGTTATGTTTTTTATTATTATTCAAACTCTTGTTATGTTGGTTCTCAACCATTATTTATCTTCTTATTGGGATTTTATCGCACAATTTTTATTTATTTATATCCAATGGTGATTAATTTTAATATAGATAATATGGGGCCACTGAGAATATATATATCAAGGAATTTAATTTTTTTTCCTTTCCTATTTATATTTTTTGTATATTATTATTTTTCTTATGAACATAAATTTTCTGACCTTGTATTTCTATTACTATTTATTTATTATCTTTATAATGATGTAATAGTCATGTATGAAAAGGCAGGGTCTCTATATATGGGATCATGTCTCATGGATGATTTGTTGGTAGATACTAAGCCCAGCTAGCATATTATGATATAATTATAGTAATAGTTGATGACTATATGTGGTATGTTTGATATTACCATGATTTTATGTTATATCATGAATTCGTGAAATATAAATATGGTTAATAATTTTTTAGTACTATGAGATCATTGTCAATTCATGAGATTTGGGATTTTAATGGAAATACCAATAGACCAATAATACATAGATTTAAATTATGGTCATGTAATTATATGGATAAGGAATCAAAACATAATATATTCTCATGTTATAGACTATGTGATCTATGGTGGATATTCCATATGATTTCCTAGATCCCCAACGTAGTATCCATCCACTAACATAATAGATTTCCTAATTCCTCTTTTTTATTAGTATTAAACATCATACTAAAATAAATAAAATCAATGTATTATCATGTGGTTAAAACTATGGTCTAGATGATGTTGGAAAGATTGTGATTCCCTCAAATATTATATTAACTCTTAAACGCATGAACATGAATCCCCATTGAGTGAAAAATTGTTCCTATGATCTGATGATCATGACCGTAGACACATTACCATATTTTGAGCAATGTAGGATAGCAATAAGTAATTCAATTGAAGAAAAATTACAATGTTTATGCATTAAAAGGGTAATATTAATTTTACCATTAAAAAATCTTCATACATTAGAGGTAAATCCATCATTACATGATCAGATACACTCAGTATAATGAAGAGGGAATAATAATAGTGGTGTGTTTCTTTGTTCCATAGGTGTTTTAGTTTAATTATATTTGTATGATTAAAAAATCAAATGAACATATCCAACAATATATATGTATTTATATGACCACAATGGTGGTACATAATATATATTTCGAAAGTGACCATGCTTAGTCCTCCATTACACATGGAAATAAATTCCAGTTTCTATTTAATGGGTGAGTCTTGTATGGATGTTAAATAATCTAGTGTGCCTTAAAATTTAGTTACAAATATTCTAGAATTTTGGATATAATGAGGAGTTATTGTAATGGGTGATATCATCATTGTGATTTTTAATATATCTATCTATGAATAAAATATTTTATCCAACCCTATAATGAATTATTGTCAACATTTATTAATAATCCTAATCATTATTAATGTGTATGACACCACTGATTCACTAGCCAGTATCCCCAATAGGCTTAGTAGGATTAACACTATATTGCAACATCAAATTGATTATGAGGTATTTTTTTATAGATAACTAGTAATTAATCTTATTAATAATATATTACATATAATTACAAATATTTATAAATTATTCATTTGTAATTAATATTTCTAAATTATCAATTACTAGTTATATATTACTAAAAAATATGTATGATAGTTTTGTTTTTATTTTTAAATAAATATATTTATTTGAAAATATATAAATATGATAAAATATATATACATATACAATAAAATAAATATTTAATTAATTAACATAAATTAAAAATATATAAATAAATTCAAATATATTAGTGTATATAAAACTAGTAACAAATCATGATAATTAGATTTTATTTATTATTTAATATTAACAATCAATTAAAGAATTTAGAATTTAAGAAATCATTATATATCAATGTTTATTCTGTTAATTTAAAACTCTATTGTATGATTTTATATTTTTGAAATGGAATAAATATCATATATCGTTGACTATATGAACCTTACAAAAAAAATTCTCTATTAAAACATGTATTATTGATTTTAGTAGGAATTAATGATTAGAAGTAACATTGATAATAAAATAATATGGAACAAATAAGAGGTTGTGTATATTTGGAATAATGATCATCTAATGTCATGGGTGTTATAATGTTAGATTACATTTTTAATTCTATAAAAACCTAAACCTAAAAGTTCATTGGTTTTGTGATTTATGTAATTTTTACATCTAAATCACTATGTTATGTATGGTTGAAATTAATTCACATTTATTGGTATGGATATCGACATGTATTTTTATATTTTTGACATGGATTAGGGAGTAAATGTAATGGGATATTATAGAACCACATTAAATATATATACGATTCGATAATAGATTCATTTATAGAATAATTAATTATAGTATTTCATCAATTAAAATCAACTTGAAACCAAATATGAGATTGTAAAATTGTAACATCCCGACCCGGGTTCCACATGACAGTGCCCTGAGCCGGCACACCCTATGACTTCAAGCGTGCCACCCTGTATGCTAGATTCCACAAACTAGCAGTGAGGAAGTGGTATGTAATTCATTGGGAGAAAATATTGTCTATTTGTCAGTGTATATCACAAGATAAAATAAATAAACAAATTAAAATGTATATATCCAAAAATATATACGTATTTATATGACCACTTTGGTGGTACATAATATATATTTCAATAGTGTCCATGCTTAGTCCTCCATTACACATGGACAACAACTCTAGTTTTTACTCAATGGGTGGGTCATCTTTGAATGTTAAATAATGTAGTCTGCCTCAAAATTTAGTTACAAATAAACATGAATTTTTGTTATAATGATGAGTTATTTTAATGGTTGATATCTTGTTTAAGAGGTTTAATAAATTTATCTACGTCTAAAATATTTTATCCAACCCTATATTGATTTAACGCCAACATTTTTTATGATTCATATCCATTATGAATTTGTATCACACCACTGATTCACTAGCTACTATCCTCAATAGGCTGAGTAGGTTTACCACTATATTTCCACATAAAATTGATTATGTGGTATTTTTTATAGTTAAATATTAATTATTCTTGTCAATTATATGGTACATATAATTTCAATTATTTATACATTATTCATTAGAAATTAATAATTCTAAATTATTAATTCATAGTTATATATTACTAAAAATTATGTTTGATAGTTTTGTGTCTATTTATAAGTAAATATATAAATATAAAAAATATATAAATATGTTAAAATATATATACATATAAAATAAAATTAATATAGATTTAATTAAGTTAAAATAAAAATATATAAATTTATTAATATATTTGAATGCATATGAAACTAGTACCAATTCTTGATAATTAGTTTTTATTTAGAATTTAATATTAACAACCAATTAAAAAAGATAGAATGTATGAGATCATTATAGCTCAATTTTTATTATGTTAATTGAATACTCTATTGTAGGATTTTATATTTTTGAAATGGAATAAATATCATATATCATGGGCTATATGAACATTACGATGATTTTTCTCTATTAACACATTTATTATTGATTTTAATGGGGATTAATGATTAGAAGTAACATTGATAATAAAATAATAGTGAAAAAATAGATGTTGAGTATATTTGGAATAATGATCATCTAATTTCATGGGTGTTATATTTTTAGATAATATTTTTTATTCTATAATAATCTAACCCAAAAAGTTCATTGGTTATGTGAGTGATCTAATATTTAAATCTAAAAATATATGTTTTGTATGGTTGAAATTAGTTCACATTTGTTGTTTTAAATATCGACATGTATTTGTATAATTTTTACATGGATTCAGGAGTATATGTTATGGAATATTATTGAAAAAAATTAAACATCTATAGAAATTGAGAATATATTCTTTATAATAATAATAGATTATAGTATTTCATCAATGAAAATCAACTTGAAACCAAAAATGAGATTGTAAAATTGTAATATCCTGACCTGGGTTCCACACAACAGTGACCTGAGCCAGCTCACAACATGGCTTCACATGTGCCACCCTATACGCTAGAGGCTACAGACAAGCTGTGAGGAAGTGGTATGCAATTCATGGGGAAAAATACCATCTATTATTCATTGTAAATCCCTAGCTGAATAAATAAACAAATTCAAATGTATATATAACCAAAATAATATCAATAAAACAAGATAATTATACAATAAAACAAAACTCTAATGAAAGGTAAATATGTTATGCCAATATAAGTGTCATGTTACTATATTAAAACTGAATTATAGACATTATGACTCCCCCAGTGTGTTATGTACCATGTCTGGTCCCCTCATCCAAAATTTATCAAAAATTAGAAATCTACCCCACTGAATTTTCCATTATCATATCATTCTGCAATATAATCTATTTAAGTACTAATCTATATACCAAAATAGGTTTTGAGTACAACTTATATGGCCATCACCAATGGTTTATAAAACCAGTTCAATCTAATGAATTTGTATGTAGTTCTATAAGAAAAATCTACAATGAAAAAATAACTAGTTTGTACATTATCATTTATTATTATCTAACTACATTATCTCTAGGGCTCCGAAAAAGACCCATTACCCAATATCGGATTCTTTTTATGTCAGAATCCAAAGAGTTCCTTATGTAATATCAAACATTAATATCAGCTTCATTATAGAGAAAAATTTATTCCACGGTTCTATGATGTCTCATTTCCTAATTCGACTCATGCTATAGTTTGAAATATTTTTCTGTGAGTCCAAAACTCAGACTTCTGTTACCTTAATTCATTAATTTCACAAATATATGCCACATTTCCGAATATACCAATATCACTAAATTAAGTACTATGACCAGGTTCCCATACTTACTCCTCAACAAAATAACTGTGTTCCCATGCTCTAACTCATTAGTATAATGACCATTTAACTATGTAGAATTCTGATTAGAATGTAAAAATTCCCATTCTCTTACTCATAATTATGATTAACATGTAACAATTTGTATTTATCATTTTGGAATGAAAATGTTCCCCTTAATTCACAAAAAATAATTAATTCTTAATTATTTATCCAAATCAATTCCATTACTAATTCAATAATTAGTAAAATTAAACAAATATTTGTTAAATAAACAATTAACTCAGTATTTAAATCATCATTAATTAATTCAACCAATTAATTAATCAATGTATCATTTAATATTGTAATAATTTATTTTTTTAGAATTAGTTATCCAATTCTATATATAAACTGATCATAATTAATCTCAAAATCGATTATCAAGATCATAATATCAATGCACATAATTAATTCACAATTAACTATCCTAAATTAACCAATTCGATAAAGCATATTTAATTTGCGGATTAATTATATAGATTACAGTGCCTAAATATCATAATCAATTTCCCAAATTATTTTTCTAATATTGAATCCCCTTATTCTCATGATTAATTCATAAACTAATCAATTAATAAAAAAATATGTTGATAAATCAATTGGTCAACCTAAATAACCCTATTTATGAAAATAAAATGATAAAGGGTGCTATAAATTTTCCAATTTTGAATATACATATTAAATCAATGACTAATAAAATTAGATTTCATACCATCGACCTCAATTATTTATCAGACATTCACCCAACCAAAATCTCCAAAATTCAAGTAGCACAATGACATAGATAAGAGATCAGAATGTAAATCCATAAATCAACATGAAAATATCAATATCTATTCAATTTATATAGTGTTGTACAATATTAGACCTAGATCTCACAAAATATATTTAGATCTAAATAATAAAACTTTATCTTCCATCAAATGGTAATGGGAAGAGATGAGAATGAAAGGGAAATACATTGGGATGAGATCCACCTACCATGAAAATAGAGGATACTTTATTTAGGCATTCAATATCACATATTAGAGGTCCGATGGCCTTAGAATCCCTTCAAGTTAATGGGAGAACCATCCATTACCATTAAAAATGTTAAACCGTGTGTTAAGGGACCGTATGTGAAGAAAAAGATCATTTAATGGTAAAAATGTTTGGGATCCACAATTTTAGGATATCAATACTTTCCAGCACAAGCATTAGTCGTACAGTTAGAAATACCATGTGATAATTATGTGTTAAACACTACTTCAAGGGGAATATCAGATGTTTTACTCATAAGGACTCCTAAATCATGAATTAATCATACAAAATAAACTGCAACAAAAGACATAAGGGCACACAATTTCTCCCAGATAGCTACATGGTTTTTGAAAATTGTGCATCAACCATAAACAATCACTTAATCTCCAAAATTGTATAATACTCCACCCCATCTCACTCCTTTTCAAAACTATGAGAAAATGTACAAAATTAAAATAAAATAGTACATGAAATCAATCTAGGGTAACTCTAGAAAAGGTCATGATCTTACTGTCTCCCCACTTTATAATAGCTCATCCTCAATTTTCCCTTTTTTCCCTTATAAGATTCCATGCCAATATTATTGGGCCAATTTCCGTCATATCTTCATCAATTTACCATGTTTCATCATTTACACATCTATATATTTATAACAAATAGAATATTTACATTATCTTTCCCCACAACACTTTCATACTATGATTCAACACATATATCAGATTCTCAACAAATGAAATATCTATCTCAAGGGAAAACTCATCCACATAAAACTCATAAGATGGGTAAGGGTGACACAAATGATGTTTTGTTACATGGAAAACATAATTCATAGCATTGTATCTTTGTGGAAGAACCAATTGGTACATCAACAACCTAATTCTCTCCACTATCTGGAATGATCCATAAAACATGTGTACCATCATTCGATGTTTCCATATCTTATGGTGAACCTACCAAGGAGATACCTTTTGGAACACATGATCACCCTCAATAAACTATAGGAGTCATCTACATCGATCAGTATACAAATTCATTCCACTTTAAGATGTATCCATTTGTTTTTGAATCAATTTTACTTATTTTGATGTATCCTATACGAGACTTGATAACGAAAACACTAACCCACTAGAGACTATCTAGAATAGAAGTGATCTAAATGTCCTATTATAATGATAATCATATGGTTTCATCTTTATAGTTTTTGGATAACTATTATTATATGTGAAACCCACCTAAGCCATGTTCTTTACCCAAGATCCACTGTATTCAAGAACACATGCCCATAGCATATCCTTAAGCACTTCTATTATGTCTTCCAATATCACATCAATCTTTGGGTGGAATGAAACAGACAATAATACATATATGCTAATAAAAATATTAAATCCCATATAGAATCATTAAGTAAAGTGTGAATAATAATATGAAGCTACAATATTTTTCACTCCCTACTAAAAGACAATTTCCTGAACAAACAGTTCTCCAAAAGGATATATTTTAAATGTGTAAAATATAAGAAGGAAATTAACTACCTCTTTCTATTGATCCAAAATGACCCAAATAACATCATACTTATAAATAATCATTGTGATACCCACCAAAAATAACAATGGTAACATAACCCCCTTACATTCTGGTATGGGAAATGACTATAGAAAAACACAAATTCGATAATGTTATTCCTTCACATGCTGACAGGTGAATCATTTTAAAGAAACCATAAAATCTCATTTACTATACCTACTCGTTGGAACTGTCGTCTTATGTCACTGTGAATTTTTGTTACACCTAAATGAACTGCCCATTTTGAGGCATGAAAATCCCTCGTTAGCTCCACTCACATTATACAAGGATCCATAACATTATTTCTAATATACCGACCAGTATAATGTTGTCTCCCCACAATGAATGATTTACCCCAATGATATGCACTTTGAGTACTCACACTGTTTAATCCCTAATTCGTGTCAGCATTGTAGACTGCATTGCAACTGAAACCACAATCATCATTTAATGACTCTCCTGAACCACCACATGCATAATATAGAATGTTCATCATCATTCCACAATGAAATCTACTCCTGAACCTTATGGGTCTGAGTTTTCTATCCCAATTCATTGTCCTCACTATTTTCCTTCACGAGTATATATGCCAATTCAAAATCAAAGGACATCATATACATTACCAGTATACGCTTCAAAAATTTCAAATCACATTATGAAAATATATAAATCAATCTATAGTGATAATTAAAAAATGATATATTTTATGAAAATATATAGTTTTGCCCAAAATATTTATTATATTTTAATTCTTCCAACTCGATGTCATGTGTAAGATAATTTAATTTATGAAGGATCAACTATTGACAACCCTATTCCATATTTAGATCTCTCTAATTCATCACATCTCCAATTCTAATCCTAGAAATGTCACAATTAACAGTATACACATCACTTGAATCTTATAGGATCATAATGGGTACCTATGTTGTGTAATTATTTAATTCCATAAAATCTGTCTCACAAACATCTATCCATTCAAACATTACAATGTTTTTGGTCAAGCCTGAATGCATTGATGCCAAACTGGAAATGTATTGCATAAATATCTTGTAATATTAAGAAAATCCTAGGTTTCATCAGAAATTAAAAAATTAGTGAGATTCCCCTATGATAACAATTCATGAATCTTTTCAGTGTCCACTGACACACCATTCCCGCATATTCTGTCAACCATGAAGTGTACTTGATCAATCCTAAATTAACACTTTGATAGATTTTTATAAAATAGATACTCTATATGTGTACCTAAGAGGATTTCATGATGATGGAAAGGGCCATCACAATTCTTTGAGTATGCCAGGATGTCATCCACAAACTCTACAACGAACTGATCTAGATATGGATGAAAGATAATGGTCATCAATTTCATAAACATTATTGTTGAATTATTTAACCCAAACAGAATTAAGAAAAACTCATATTAGGAATACCTGCTTCTAAAAGTATTCTTCTATATATCAGATGTATGTACTCTCAAATTATGATATACTGATATCCAATAGATCATTGAGAAGGCACATGCTCCCTTCAATAAGTCCAAGAATATCATCGATACATGGATGATTATTTCAGTTCTTCACAATCATTTTGTCCATCTTTTGGTAATCCACACCCAAATGTAAACTCCCATCAGCCTTCATTGTGAACAAATCTAGTGATCCCCAAGGATATGTACTTGGAAATATAAATCCCTTATATTGTAACTCCTAAAATAGATTCTTGATATAATGAAGCTCAGTAGGTTCCATTATGTATGATAGAATATATAATAGCTCAGCCCCAAATATGATTAAGTAGTTAATTATACATCTCTCTTTCGTGGTAGACCAATGAAGCCTTTAAGAAAGATATCATGAAATAATTACACTACTGGTGGAAGGAAATCCTCCATAACACAACCATCATCCAACATTAGACTATCATCATAGTCTGTGGGATCACCTTGTTGCTAAGTAATTGACCTTTCTCTTCCATTCCGCATATCCAACTCTCCACAATGAATATAGTGGTCACCATTAGGTGACACAAAGGCTACTCTCCAATGGTGAAAATCATTCAAGTCTTAGTAGGTTATTAGCAATTCCATAAAAACAATGAGGTCGAAGACTATCATATCAAGAAAAAATAGTTCCGATAGGAAACAAGATTCCCAAATATCTAATGAACATTACTATCCTAGAGTAATATGACTAGAAAACACTCCCAATGATGTATCTACAGTAATTACCCTACATTAAAACTATACTGTTATGCTCAACCAATAAAAAATATTTATAAATTAAGGGGAGGAATTAATATAAAAAGAGAAGTTAATGAAGAATCTATAGAACAATACCTCTCACTATCGATTGTTTAACCTCACTTTCAACAAGTATAGGTTTAATGCATGTAATTGTGCATCCCCTCATACATGTGATATTGTATTACTCTCTTGAGTAGAACCACTCTACTAACGTGGGTGCTTCAACAAAAAAACCCCTCATCCTCTAACTCTACTACCTTGTCTAGTAGAACTCCAATTGTCATCCCGACAAGGTGTGTAATACATCTTAACATAATCTGACTCTTCCAGAATAATCTTTCAGTGCAAGTATTTTGGTGAGACCCCTATAATTTTTCTTGATGTCCCAAATTTTTGAATGATAAAAAAAAATAATGGTGTCCAGGAACACTATCAAGGAATGTATCCCAACCTACCACATCGATGATAGATCACCACAGTAAAGTCATGGCCGACCAAAACTCTTTCTTTCAGACTCCACTCACCACTTCCTTGGATAAAGTTGATATAACAATGCAACCTACTCTCAAAATTCATAACCTAATATCATCTATTAATAACTACCAGTCCAACACTGGATTCCAACCTCACATTCACATCAACTATGTGAACCTGGTCCACCACTTCGGTAAACATATTCATATGGAATATTTTCACATGCTACATAATCCCACACTCAATACAAATCTGAAAACATTTTTGTGTAACTACCTTGTCTTCTATTAATGATAGACAACCACATTGAAGATCTATGTAGCATCAAGAATAGTCCATCATGGACATGTTCCCCTTTTTCAGACATGATGAATCAATAACTTTATATATTCATAGATTCTATAGATAAAACTGTTCCATGATCCTATTCAATAAGCCATTCCACAACGTACTATTAGTAAATCCATTTTTTTCCAGAATGTCCCAACAACACTTCACCAATCCCCATAACATATTTGTGTCCATCTTGTTCCTCCTCATTTACAAAGTCTCCAAATGGTCTTGTATGGTCTCTATAGACTCCCCCTTATTTTCAAATCCCTTAGGTCCACCCACACCTGTAATAGTAATAGGTTGATGCAACTAAAACACCCTTGTCAACTCAGCATACATTATAAAACTAACTTGGGGTCTCTTTACATGAATTTCATGACTCTACTGATGTTGTTTGGAAATTTATCTTATTTATCATCATATGGAATGATTGGTTCATCATGTTCATAAGTTGAAAAATCATTCCAAGGAATTCCCCTCAGTTGTTCCCTTGACAAGCATCATGGTTGAATACTATCTATAATTATAAACACATGTATAATGACTTATTAGACAACCTTATAACATTTATTTAAGAGGAAATAATCACAGTAGGTCACAACATGTATTTCCTTCCAAATCATTCCACATAGTCTAACTGAAAAGCCATCACTACCACTAGCCATCCTAATGCATGGTTTTTGTTATCATGTGTAAACACTCTATCAGAATCTTGTGTCCCATTTAGGAACCCAATTATTATCATTTTCCAACAATTTTTACATTATTTCTCTATTCTTGTTGGGAACATTTTTCATTTTAATCATATAAAAAAGGAAATATGTTGATGTTCAACAAACTTACCCATAACCCATTTTCTAGTGCCAGGCTAAAATTTTTCATGTCACAAAAACATGAGTGCCTAGAATGATTCATTTTTTTCTCAACTCTCATCTGATTATGGCCAATGAATAAATAAATAAAAATTATAAGAAACAATATCCAGAGAAAACCACATCAGAGTCACCGAAGTGGAAATAAAATTCAAGTGTAAGCGAAAACAGTAATAACAACAATCCCACCATTAGTACATAGTTTTTCCCTCGTACCTCAGTTTCCAACTCTGATGCATAAACTCATTAAAATTCCCTGAAACATCATATTCTCTTATCTACACATCCTAAAAAGTAAGAAAAATTGATAAGAAAGAAAATAGTTCGTATGATGCCACGTTGAAACGTCTCGATCTGGGATCCACATGATGGTCCTTCTAGTCGGTTCACCACATGACCTATAGCACACCTCCTCATATGGTAGAGTCAGCCAAAAAGTTGTGATGGTATGGCATGTCATTAAGGGTGATATTATACACTAATTAATTAGATTAAAACATGATTTGAAATAAATTATCATACTTGGAAGCTTATATAACCATAATAATAACCATGTCTCAAGATAATTAAATAGGAAAAACAATACACAACACAAAGGGAAAACATTATATACCAATATAAATTTCATGTTATAGAAACGAGATAGAAAATTAAGATGCTAAGACTCCCAAATAGGTTTACAAAACGTTTTTGGTCCCTTCATCCATGCTCTATCCCAAATCAAAAATCTATCCATGGTCCATTTCCCTTGTCATGTATTTCCAAAATATAATCTATTTGGTTACCGATCAAGTAGCCCGAATAGTGTGAGATTACAAATCAGTAGGGCACAACAAATAGTGTCTAAAAACATTCAAGTCAAATGATATTACATGTAGTTCTATATAAAATATTTGAAATTTTTAAATTTCAATTTATTACATTATCTTTTATTCTCATCTGTCTGCATTAAATATATGGTACCCCAGGAGACCCATACATAAATATTGGAATGTATCATGATGGATACTAAAATATTAACTATGTAATATTATAACATAATACCTACATATTTTTTGAGTTTTAATTATTAAAAGGTGATATTAGATATTAGTACTAGATTCCACTGAAGCCACTATTCGAAATATTTTCTTGTGAAGCCATAACTGAGAGTGACATTATTTCCATTTTTTAATTTCACATTTATGAACCACCTTGCCTACGTAACAAAAATCCTAGACATATGTAATTTGACCATGTTACCATACATACTCTTCAATATAATTATTTTGTTCCATTATCATACTTCCAAGTATAATGACCAAATTAACATATATTTATCTCATTATAATGACCATGTTCACATTCTCTTACTTATAATAATGATGAAAATTATACCATTTGTACATCTCAATTTCGAATGGTCATGATCACATTTATTCAAAAATAATTATTTAATTATTATTTATCCTTATCAATTTAATTACTGATTCAAAAACTAGTTTAATATACCAAATCTATTAGTCAGTTCAACGATTAACAATTCATTTCAATCATCATTAATTAATTAATTAATTAATTAATCAATGTCACAATTCATTTTTCAATAATTTTTTTTCTTTAATTAGTTATACCATATTGAATCTCAACACATAATAATTAATCCAACTATTATTAGTATAGGTCATAATATAAAATACATAATTAATTAAAAATTAATTATCTCAATATAACATATTTCATGTCACATATTTATTGCAATCATTAATTATCTGGATTATAATCCCTAAATCAAATAATAAATTTTCCAAACAAATTATTTAATACCGCATCCCCTCAGTCTTATGATTATTTCAACAACTAATAATTCAGTTAAACACTTCTTTGATAAATAAAATTTTCAACCTAATAAAGTAAAATTAAGAAAATTAATTTCTAAATTATACTATAATTTATAAAAATTTTCATGTATGTATCAAGTCATTGAATATAAAAATTTTATTCTTTTCTATATTTATAAATTTGTTGGGATAACTTCAGCCTATAGAAATCCCCAAAATCATAGTAGCATAATGACATACATATGAGTTCTAGATTTAAATCCCTAAACCAAATCCATGATATGATGATCTGTTTAGATTAGATATAGATCAAAAATATTATACCTATATGTCACTATATTTTTTTATATCTAATGAAGAAAAATATATATTCCATAAAAAGATCAAGGTAGTCGAAGAGAATTAAGGGTACACACATTGGGATGAGATTAACAAATATGGAGAAGAACCGATCATTGATTTGGTATATCAATCTTAATTAATGCAGGTCTGATGGCCTTTCAATCCCTCAAGGTTTCTGGGAGAACCATCCATTAAATGTAGAAAAGTGAAGTCCAATTCCAGGGTCTCATAGGATAAGAAAGTTCCCATTAAATGGTTAAAATTAGTGGGATACACAATTTTAGCATCTCACTGTTGGACCACGCACAGTACAGTTTCACAGGAAAAAAAATCATCAACAAACCCTGAGATAGTTGATACTTCATTAGGGACATCACATGGTTTCCTCATACAACATAAAAAATCTCCAATTATTCATGTCGAAACTATTGCCTCAAAAGACCGATGAGTGCCCAGTTTCTCGTGGATAGTTGCAAAGTTTGTTCAAACTGTTCTCTAATTGTGCACATCCCCTTTTTTATCAAAAACATTATTAGAGTCCAACCCAACACAAAACTACCATCAACATTAATAAAGTAAAAAAAAGATTAACAAAAATCACACCTGAGACAACAACAGAAATGGTCAGGTTCCTAGAAAAATAAATACCTACCTATATTTTATTAGATAAATTGAATCCCAAGAAAGTGTAAATCAGAGTTTAAAAAATTATCATCATTATTAATTATATATAATTATTAAATACATCTTCTGTGTTACACATAAAGTACATTAAATAAAATTTGTGTGTAAAATTGAAAATATCTCTAATGAAATGAAATTGAGATAAAATCTCATACCTAATGTTTGTATTGACTCATATATATAATTTCACTACAAATATAATAAGTATATATTAAATATAGAAACATAAAAATGTATATAAATATTTATAAATATTTATATAATTTAAAAAAGTCAAATTTATTTCTTCCTTTTCGTTGTGTTCTAGAAAACCACTGATAAAAATTATTCATGAAAAAAATTTGTTGTTGGTTTTCAGGGCAGGATGTATAACCCGCACTAATTGTGGAGTTATTATTATTTTAATACAGTTATAATTTTTCAAAAAAATTATTTATTTATTTCTTATCTTCAGTTTCCTTGAATATAAAATGAAGTTATTACGAGTTTTTAAAACAGATTCAAAATTAATAAAAACATTTATAAATTAAAATATATTTACATATATATTGTAATTTGTTATTTATAATTATATATATTAAATTATTTATAATTTAAATTAAATATTATGTGATAATTTAAAATATTTTTAATTCGTATTTTATAATAATTAGGATGATAAAATAATTCTCCAATACGTTCCAAATCATAAATCATTATCAATGGAACAAAACATTCGTTTTGAGACTCTATTTTAGTTTAAAAATACTCAAATTTATTCTTATGAAATGAAATAAAATAGATTTAGATAATAATATTACAATAATTAAAATTTTAAAATTTATTATAATTTTCTAGAAATTATAAATTGAACTACAACATCAAAATGACCATAAATATTTATTTGTGTGACAATTTGGGCTCTATCATATATCAAATCAATGCATGTCAAGGGATATACTCAATAAGGACCTATAGAAATAATGTCCATGTTTTTTGAGGCCAACATGGCCCAAAAGGCCTCTAAAACTAATTTTTAGTAGTGGTATCTCATTTTTTTACATTCAATTGAATTTCATATTCATTTAAGTGGGGTTCTATAAATTTTCATGGTGGAGATTAAATTTCTGATTATTGAATACATTTATATTGGAATTATTGTTCTAAACATTCATCATTTTATATAATATATTTTGAATTATAATAAATTACATGAATGTTTTTTATTTTTACTTATAATATATCAATTATATAAAAACCATTTACCATAAAAATGTATTTCAAAATATACAAACCGTAATGCAATTAATATTTATTATTTATTTAAATTAAAATTTATAAGAAACTAAATTATTTAACAATAAAAATAAATTAATATATATTTTTTTCATAATTTATTATGTTTATATATAAACATGTAGGGGTAATTTATATCAATATATATTATGTACAAATATGTGTGTGTTGAAAAAAAAATATTTTTATTTTTATTCTAAACATTGAAATTAATTATTAATATAAAATATATTTAAATAAATTTAAAGAGAGAGATATATATATATACATGATCCACATTCGATGAGATTTCATCTTCATTTAACAGTGTGTTCATATGATTTTGATATTATTATTTTTCCATTGATTTACATTTCAGTTGATTTTATTGGGTAACAAATTTTTTGGTTTCCCTTCTTTTTGTTTATTTATCATGAGTTATATATATCTATTTATATGTATTAATAAATATTTCATTATATTTATATACATTTGGAAATATTTTTACAAATTAATGTTTTTATATTTTTTATAGAAGATATGTGTAAATATATATTGTAATACATATATTTTCTTGTGTTTATATATATAATTATGATAATATATTTATTTATATCACTATATATTTATATCCATATATATTCATATAAATATATACTAATATTAAATTTAATATTTGGGTGTGTTTATATATATTTCTGAAACATACCCATGTGTTGATAAATATGTATGTAAATGTCATTATATGTATATATATATATCCACTTATTATTAATTAATAGTTATTTTTATTAATTCTTAATTATTAATTATGTTATATTTATTATTTATTTTATATTATTTATTATGTTTTTTTAGTATTTAATAAAAATATATATTTTTTAATTACTGTAAATGAAATATTTAATTATTAATTATTAATTACTAATTATTATTAATTATTTATTATTGGTTATCTTTTATTTAATACTACATATAGTTCTTAAATTATTATAAATTTTAAAATTTAAATTTAATAATTAATATTTACTATGTTAAATTTATTATTTAGTATTTGTAATTTATTCGTTGCTTTTTTATAAGAAATTTTAAATTCACATGCTAATTATTAATTGATTTTTAGTTATTGTTAAATTATATCATTATTTATTCATATATTATTTATGTACTTATTCATTTCTTATTTAATCATTTATTAAGTATTTTATATTATATATTATATATTATTTATTATTTATTATTAATTACATATTATTTATTATTTTCGAAATTATTATTTATTATTTATCCAGTTAGTATATATTATATATTATATATTATATATTATATATTATATATATTATATATATTATATTGTATATTATATATTACATATTATAAGTTATTTAAAATTTAAAATTTAAAATTTATTTATTATTCATTATTTATTAATTTTTTGTACATTGTTTTTAATTTATTAATATTTTATTAGAAATTTAGTTATATATTATTATTATATTCCTATTGATTAATTAATAATTTGTTGTTGGCATCTTCTTTATTTTTTTAAAAAAAATTCATTATTATTTTTTATGTATTTTATATCTAATTTTTTATTAACAATTAATTTTTTAATTATTATATATTTATTTTTAATTTTTTTTGAAATTTTTAATATTTTATTAATTTGGTGTTTTTTATTAATAACATGTTTTTTATTACATTTTATAATAAATTCATAACATAATTATTATATATTTCTGTATAATTTATTATTTTCTATCTATTATTTAATAATTGATTTTTTATTTCATGTATATTAGAAGAATTATTAATTTATTTTTTTATTTAAATAGATCTACTATACTATATATTATATGTTTATTATTTATTATTTCTACTCTAAATATAGTTATTAATTATTATTTATAAAATATTTATCATTTATTACTATGTTATGAATATATATATATATATATATATATTCATTTATATTTTACTTTTTATGATAGTAATTAGGAATAATTAGTTGTTAATTATTTAGATTCCATCATATAGTTATGTAATATATATATATATATATATATGAAACTGAATTTACTTACCAAATAAAGTGTCCTCTATTGTGATAATGGATTTATTGAATATCCCAGAGATTATGAGTTCAAATCTCATAAGACACAGAATTTATGAATGACTTATATGGGATGTACAAGGTAAAGAACAATAAATAATAAATATATTAGTAATTTATAATTAATAAAATAATTAAATCTTAAACTAACAAATTATTAATATGTTATAAATTAATATATAATTGATATTGA
This sequence comes from Viscum album, assembly GCA_963277665.1. Lineage (NCBI taxonomy): Eukaryota > Viridiplantae > Streptophyta > Magnoliopsida > Santalales > Viscaceae > Viscum > Viscum album. Next base: position 1,012,837,188 of record OY728157.1, read on the forward strand.
CTAAAATAATAAATCAGTGAAATAATAAAATAAATTAATTTCATTTAATTTTTAAAATTAAAAATAATAAATAAACAGAAGAAAATTGATGCACTAAATATCGAATAACCACTCTAAAATTTTTGGTTGTACTGAAAAACTATTGTGAAATGATTTATGACACAATTTATTAGCCGTATTTTGAATACCGGAATGAAATAATTTAACAGTGGATGACGCCACAACTAAAATATTATTTTTGTGTTCTGTAGTATCCCTATATAACAGTTTATCACCATTCAATTAACAATAACATAATATTATAATTGTTTTTTATCAACTGATTACTTTCCCATTATAATTTTTTTCATGTACATTGATAAATTGTATATTGAATACGATTAAATCTTCTTTAAAATGTCAATAAATATGTATTACTTATTTATATATAATTTAATATTAATTTATAAAAGTACTCATTATAAAAATTAATTACATTGTTCACGAAAACGAAGGGACTTATATACACATTAAAACTATTTTCACTTTTCAATAAATGGAATGAAGGAATGGAACATAGTAATTAAACTATACAAACTTATAATAATAATATATATACAAACATCATATATATTCATTAAATAAATATCTATTACAATTCTTGTAACAATTAAATGAATAATAGATCACATTGACTTTTGGAGGTGGTAGTCCACACATATAGAAAAGTGACATAACACATCCATTGAATTTTTAGGTGATGTTGTTGATATGATATTGTAGTTACATTATCAAAATTATGTCATAAATATCAAATATATTAATTTCATCAATATTTATTAATATCTTTATAATGAGGTGATAGAAAATGAAATACACAAATATGAGGAGACCATAAGTCCTATCCTTGATTGAGTGATGTTTTTATTTTTTATAATATGAAAATTACACGAAATTTGTGTTTACCCAAATCATAATATCATCTAATTATATGAATCATAATAAAGTAATTATATTATGATGTTTATAGAAAATTTATTGTCTATAACCGATGTATGAAATTTTAATTAGTTGTTAAGGATGATTTCCACTTTTTAGGTAGACCTATTTAGATTCTATAGTATGTGCCATTAAAATAGATATTTATAAAGAATGAAACCTAAATTCCATTGATAATGATGTTTTTAATAGAATTATTTTGTGGTTTTTTAATCTATTTTACTCAATTTGGTGTAATATCAACAGATAATGGGTGTACATTTATAAGTGAGTGGTGGGAACACATTTTATTTTCGAAAATGTAAAATAAAAAATGATAATACATAGCCAATTACTTCATAAATAACATGGATTCAATGATAAGGATGATATGGACATAATGATATCATCCACATAAAATTATAAATATTTATATTTAAATATACTCCTTATCTCTTTTATTAACCAATTTATAATCATGTTTTAACCATAACATCAGTAATAATGATCTGAATATTGAATTGTTAATATTTTATATATAATGTTAAAATTGTGTGCTAAATTTCCAATTATAAATAATCTCTACGATTCCTTGTCCCACTTTTTAGAATTATAGATTTCAATTATGGTTTTATAATTATGAAATAATAATATTTATAAATTATCATTAATATAATTTTTGATAAGTCATATAATTTAAATTTTTATAATTCATCCAATCAATTTAATTTTATTATAAATATTCATTAAAATCACTAATATTTTATATTTATATACAAATATCATTTGGAATTATATCACACCAAATTTTTTTATCTAAAATGATTTAAAATTTAGTTACCAGATTTTAATAATTTGTGAACAAGTATTGTGTCGATGTTGTGTATTTATTAAACATAATATTTTCAACTATTAAACGAAAAAAAATTTACCATGTTAAATCTATATTTTTTTATCTCTTATAACAATTTATAAGGTAATAAATTTAGTTCACCACATGAGACAATATTATATTCATTATAATCAAGAGGGGGACATGTTTAACATTATCTTTTACATTTGTATTTCAAATTTAAAAATGATATATAAATTTAATAAGGTATTATATTTTATGTATTGATATTATGGACGAAATAAATTTAATATATATATTTAACATCTGTTTTAAAAATTAATGTTATATATTATCTCAATATTTTTTATCATTAATTACATGATTTACCCCTTATGGACATGAATAATATTACTAATACTAATATTTATAATGTATAAAAATAAGGGGGACCAATTTATCAAATTTCAACAATTCGATTTCAAATGTGAAATAATCATGATCAAATTAAATTTCATAAATCATTACTAATTAATTTAAAATTAAAGCAATATTTTGAGATGAAAACCCTTTTTATAGAAAAAAATTTAATGCCTAAAAATTGACAAAAAACAATGTTATCTAAAATGGTGGTCAAAATGGACATATATTAATTATTTTAAATAAAACATATAGTATTACCATTAATAAATAATCCAAACTATTTATTATATTTTAAATTATATTAGTTTAATAAATAAAATGATAAGTAAAACAACAATTATATTTTTCACTTTTATATAAATAATAAATATTTGAAGAAAATTTTAAAAGACACCTTAATCTAATAATGAAATATTGATATCAAAAATGATAAAATAATTTCATTATGCTATTTTTATTAAGTTTTTAGGTTCATTTAAACTCATTCTTCGATAAAACAGAATCAAATAATAAAGGTATATTTATTTAAAGAGAAATATAACGTATTTAGGTGTTATAATAATTTGTGACCATGCAATGTTATTAATTCATTATACTCAACCACACATAGGTTTTTCAGACTAGATTGGGTATTTTGAAAATTGGTATTTCGATTTGTTTAACCCAATTACTTGATAATATATTATTTAAACTATCGGTCAAATCATGCTAGATTAAAAGGACTCATATGTTCTTTATGATATGTAACCGAGACCACTTATTTATCAGGTTTAATCTAATAAAAATGGTTAATTATAATATGAGTTTCATATCTAGAATATTATTCTACCAAAATTCGAGGCGGTACCATGGATGATACAAATTGGAACGTAGATGGGTCTATAATGGATACCCCATATGATAGAATGATAATTATTAATGATCTAATAACAATAATTAAATCCATATTAGAGAATGATATTTATCTCATGTATGATAAGAAAATTCATATTAAATTTAATAATCAACAAAAATAATAAAATTTCAATACGAGTAATAGGATATTATAGAACCACATAAAATATTTTTAGGATATGAGAATAGATTCATTTCAAGAAGATTAGATTATAGTATTTAATCTATTTAAATCAAGGTAATACCTAAAATGAGAGAGTAAAATAAAAACTTACATCGTTGGTATCTGTTAAATAAAACCCCAAGGAAGTGTTAATGTGAATTGAAATGATAATAATAATTAATAATATTATGTCCATGTTGAAAAAATATGAAGGGTACTATATACTCCACATTAAATAAAATATATGGTTAAAAATATGTGTCAAATGAATTGAAATTGAGATGGAATCCCATACCTTAGGTTTGTATTACCTCATTTCTGTATTTATCAACCAATATAGTAAGATTATATTCAGCATAAAAACATAAAATATAAATATAAATTTCTATAATTTCATATATCACTACAAAAAATATATTTCTTTTGGATTTTTAGTATAGGTCTTGAAAACCATATATAAATAGTAATAAGGAGAATAATTAGGTGTGGTTTTTTTGGTGGTTTGTAAAACCCCCACTAAATGCGGAATTATTGATTTCATTTTATTATAATATAAATTTTTTAAAAACAAATAAATTTATTTTAAGAAATAGTCTTCCTTAAATCACTACAAAGTAACTGTAGTGTCTAAAAAATGCTAAACTAAAGGAATTGTTTATAAAATATAAAATATTTAGTTTTAATGTATTAAAAATTATTCAAATTATATATTTTTTATTATTTATAATATCAATTTATTATTAAAATATATTTTAAAAAAATTGTCATACATAGTGGATAGTAATTTAAATGTTTAAAAAATTATTCAATAAGATGAAAATCAGACATCAACATCAATGTACCGGAAACAAATATTAGAGACTCATTTTTACCTACCCAAATATTAATGTTTAAACATATGAAATGTACTAAAACCAAATAAAAATAGAATATTAAAATAATTAAAGAATAAAAATTTATTATAGTTTTAAGAAAATTTGTAACTCCAAAATCAACATTAAATGAACATAAATTTTGTTCTATGTGGAAATTTGGATCTAACACATATGAAATAAATTCAATTTTAAGAGTTACATGAAATAGTGACTCATGGAAATAGTGCTCATGTGTTTTTAGGCTACCAAGGCCCAAAAGGCCTCCGAAACTAAGCTTTTAGTAGATATATCCAAATTTTTTGAACACTTAATGGATTTACAACAACATTTATTAGAGGTTTATTAACTTTTTTAGTGGAGAATGAATATTTTCTTGGTGAATATATTTATATTGACATCATTGTTTTAAATTTTCATCATTTTCCATAATATATTTATATTTATAATTAAATATATGAATGTTTTCTTATATTTACATATAGTGGATCAATTATATATATATATATATATTTATTTATTTAGAAAAAAAATATAACTATAAATAATATAAACTATATGAAAATAAATATTTAATATTTAAATAATTAATAATGAAATATTAATGAATTTATTAGACCATAAAAATGCATTAATATATATGTACTTATACAAGTAACTATGTTTATATATAATCCCATGGGTGTATGTATGTATATATTTATATAATGTTTTTATGTGCATATGTTTGTGTCTTAAAAAATATATATTTATATTTATCTTCAAATATTTCTAAATGATATTTAATATAAAATATATTTAAAAAATTTAATGTGTATATATATATACACAATATACACACACAAAGAGATTATATCTTCGATTAAGAGTTGGTTCACATGATTTTTATATCATTTTTTATTTTATTCCATTGATTTACTTTCTTCTTGATTTGATAGTGTTACAATTATTATTATTTCCCCGCTTTTGTTATTAAATATGAATTATAGGTATATTATTATATGTATTTATGAATATTTCTATAAATTTATATACATTTGAAATTTTTTATTAAATTTGTATATAAATATATTTATATCAGATAAGTGTAAATATAAATAATGATATTTATATATTCTTGTTTACATATATATATGTATCTTAATATGTAGTTTATATTAATATATTTATATTTTAATTAATATATATAAATATATTAATATATATTAAAGTTAATATAAAATTTTATTTCACTGTTTGTATATATATATTTATGTAACATACACATGTGTTTATATATATTTATGTAAATTTCATTATATGTATATATATTTTTAAATATATATATATCCACGTAATAATAATTATTTATTATTAATTATTGATTATTCAGTTTATAATTTGTTTTATGTATTATATATTATTTATTTACGATTTATTTATTTCTAATATATTATTTATTGAATTATTTTTTTATTCAATTTTCATAAAATATATATTTAATATTTAATTATTTCTTTTTAACATTTAACTATTAATTACTAATTTTTAATTATTATTCATTATTGGTTATTTTCTATTTATCATAAAATATTATTTTAAATTGTAGTTTATCTAAATAATTAATATTTATTAATTCCACGACATACCATCATCATGATGAGGGACATAGTGGCAATGTGATGCACCCTTCCTTCTTCATAAAGAAGGGGGGATAACCACCGTTGATTCCCACCTTTAGTAGGCCCTGAGTGGTGACTAACACCAATTGTATAAAAATTTTACACAGATTGGAAGTCATATCAACTTTTTAATGAAATCACGATCATGAGATAAGATAGTAAAATATCAACAGTACAAATGATTTATATAATAGATCCCAAATTAAAACCCATACATGGTTTAAATGAAAACATCCACAAATGTACAACCAAAGTCCCAATGTATATTCCAAAAGAAAGAGACTATGTATGAACACAATAATTATCCCAATTCTCGAGAAATTAAATTCCATCACTGTCCTTCAAGTCCTCGATGAATCCTAAATATTGTTTTACATACATAGGGTGTGTATACAAGTATATCAAGTAGGAAAACTAATGACACCTATAAAAATGTAGGGGAATATTCTAATTCCCCTTTGAGAAAATGATGGAACCTCAAAGAACCTTCTAATGAGTAATAACCAACCTCACCAAAACACTATCACCAAATAAGGCCAGTCTAGTAAGGTAATTGTATTAGAACTTCGTCATTTAGGTACACCACACTACTATCCCACTGGTTTACTGCTGATTCCTAAAAGCTAATGTATTGATCTTACCACTCATTCAAATCGTAGTCCCATATCCAACAACCTTCTCGCACACACCTGATCCACAGACAACACAATAATACCCCCTACACACACATGGGACCCGACCACACCACACATCCCACTCATAGACACCGAGGCCACAACAATCACACCTATATCATGAATACAAATGGGGATGATCCAAATGAAAATTAAAAACCCTTTCCCGAAAACAATTGATCCCATCATTAACAAAAAACCAACCCGAAGGATCTGGAATATTTTAAGACAAAATCCATTACTGTGTACTCTAATATACTCAAGTAGTACGAACCGAATGAGTATGTGAGAAATAATATCAGTAACAACTATCTATCCATCAATAAGGATTTTGGGAAATAAACCACGCCTCTGAAATATGGGCATTGTGAACATGGATCTCAAAATGGGGGGGTGTATCAAAATAAAAAAGAACTAAAATTTATTCAGATAAGTAAAAAAATCACATACCAACACATGGGTCCCCAAAACAAACAACCAGACCACCAAAAATAGTTATGTTGATACCCTATATGCACAACATTAATAACTGCCACTTTCAAAGTATATCCCAACCAATTATTCAGTTAACCACTTGTTATTTATTAATATAGGAAGATGACATTACATTATTCTATCTCTAATCATGAAAACTACCTAGAACAACATCTTCAACTGACATTAAAGGTGGTGATCATGATTAAATAAATTAACAACAATAAACTCACTTTGTTCTTCAGTATTGACAAAATTGAACAAGGACATAGGGAACAATGTTACTAATTTTCATTTTATCACCATTCATAAAAATAATCGAGAACAAAAAAAAATTAGTCCCACTACACCCCCCTCTGGTTCCTCCTAGACACTTCTTCAACCATTTCCTACTATTATTTTTCAATGTTTTTCTAGACAATCTGACTCTCATGACTATGAACTGCATCACCACTGACCAACAACCCCATATCCAGCACACCTATTAACATGATTTCATGACACGACCTAGTCCTGCAGCCATGCTTCCCAAAAATTTCCCAGTTGTAGTCCCACAATGTATCATGTTCATAAACACAACTCGGTACCACTTCCCAACATCACTCCATGAACTCAACATAAGCAATGAAAGTCTCACTTCCAACAATTCAATCAATTCCATATTCATCCAGTATCTCAAATTAGGATACCAACACACCCTATATACCACCCATTAAGAAAGGCACACAAAAAAACTTCTAAAACCCTATCCCCAACTCCAATAACCAACTACAAAAATCACACATCCAGACCATTAATCCAAACATATTATGTTTTTTCATGAGGGGTTCTTTTATTCCACTATGAAATAACATGGCTAATCACACAACTAATTTTATCATTGGACATCTATCTCAATTATCCATGTATATGTGATTAAGCATATATCATGTTATGAAATTTTATCTAGCATGACAAAAAAAGGACATACCCCGTACATAATCAAAGACCACCAGCAACCATTATTTTAAGAAGGAATACAACCACAACATCAATAACAAATAAAATAGGTGATATTCATCAATCCACTCAGCCCATTAATTTATTTACCATTGTTATATTTTGAACATATTAACTTCTTATTTATTACTCATTTTAATAAAATTATTCCCTAGTTCTTTATAAGGAATCATTATTACACCCTCCCCACATGATTCACAATTAAAGAGAGGCACAATAAATACTACATAGAAACAATAGGCAACCAATGATATTCATTTGGTGAGGAACGATGGATCGTGCAAGTAGTGGGAAACCCAGTGAGTTTGAAAAATGAGGGGTTATATCATAGGCACATGAAAAGCCAAGGGAGAAAGTCCCCTAAAAACATGAGGGAACAGAAAACACATTCATACAAGAATATGCCATCATTGAAGAGAATGGTTTTATTTTAAAGGATGTATGGCTTCCAAAGCCATTAATGTGGGATCATGGTCATCATCATGTGGTCTCATTTTTTTCAATGTCCACATAGTGTTATGATATTAATTATATAATTAACATCATTTTAAACAGCCTTAAAAATGTCCAAAAAAGGCTTTAAACTTGGTTTAAGTCAAATTAGACATAGGAGGGGTGAAACTAGAAAATGTGGAAATACATGAAATGAGTCACTGATGGGTGAGTCACCGAACCTAAGGCACATAAGTCTGAGCTACCTACGTGACGTACCAACACTGAGCCACTTATGTTGAGTTACTAACTTAATGACTCACTGACACCTTGACTAACTATTTCCATGACTCACAAATGGCCAGAAACTAATACACAATCACCAAATCCCTTACTCACCGACATTGATTCCATCGAACAACCAATGCAAACACCCTCGACTCACTGATAAAAACTCACCTGACTCATAGATTCCAATGCCCTCGAACCAACGATGTTGATTCCCTTCAATCACCAATGTTGATTCCCCTAACACAAGGATGTCGATACCCTGGACTCAATAATGTTGATGCCCCAAACATGTCAATTCTCATAGTTCATACATCATTTTTTTTAAACTCACATAATTTGTCACCGAGAGACCCAAGAATACACAAACTACTATTTTTCACAACAGAATGTTTCAAAGTGTTTTATATATTTCATCATACACCATTAAAGCTATTATCATCTTGATTAATTCAAAGACATCATAGAAGAATGATGGGTCAAAACAACCACTGTGTAAGATACCACTCAATGATGAACCACCATGTGTTTTTTGAAAACTATAGTGAAAAAATTGACATACGAGAACATATCCATGACATATATCTCTTTAACAAATAATTTACTTCTCTGGCCTCACTTCCCCAAGAATCCACACAAACAATAATGGTCACCCTGTCCCAACAGATGCATTAAAGTGGTCCTTACTCCAAGTAAATATTATATCTTTATTGGTAGATATTGAATCTTCTCCAAATGTTAAATCTCATCCTTATTAATTAATATTAATTAGGAATTATGTTCTCCCCTCCCCACAAATATGTACCTTTTAAACACATTAATTGAATTGGTAAAAAAATAATCCAATAATGAAAATGGTCAATAATTACATCATAAAAATAATCACGAAAGTATAACACAAAATCAAAACAGAGAATAACTCTTGGTACGAGGAATAAATCAATGCCTCTCATTCCCAAGTACTCTCCTCAAGGGAAGTATGACTCTACAACACATGAACCAAATGAATGGTCCTTACACGAAGCACCTTCTCCTCATGATCCTTTATTTTTATTGGTAGACCCATGAATGTCATGTCATAATCAACATACAAATATCCCTAGTTAATGACATGGGGGGTCATCGTGTAGGTATCAATGGAGATTAGAGACAAATAGGACTTCATTAATCCTCTACAACCACTGTGGAATTTCCAGCTGATATTCTAACTAACCAACTCATCCAAACACATCAAAGGTTCTGATTAACCTAGGAGAATGATTTATTCCCTTAATAATCCTTTTAAACCCATCCTGAGGGGAAACCATAAATAACATAAGGTCTCCAACCAGGAAATCCATGGGTATGATCTAATGATTAAAATATGAATTATTCTAGTCCGGATTTGCCTTCATCATTTCACTCACAAGTTCAACCTTCTACATCATTATCTGCACTTCGTATTTTCCAAGAAGGGATATATCCCCAACATCTATCCACTACTAGAAATCATGTATTTCCAAACCCTAGTATTCCAACGGTTCTCTGAACCGTTGGTATAGGTAAGCATTACCAATGGTTTTTTGAAACTGTTGGTAAGGATATGTAAGAATTGTTTTTTCCCAATGTTTTGATAAAACTATTGGAAAAAATGGGTAAGAAAGAATTTTCCCAACGGTTTAGTGGAACCGTTGGGAAAGATGAAGACCCCTATACCAACGGTTTTATCATAACCGTTGGTATAGATGGCATTAAGAGGTTATTCCCAACGGTTTTTTGAAACCATTGGGATAACATAACTTTCCCAACGGTTTTAAAACCGTTGGGAAAGAAAATCCACAAATACCATCGATCTGCAACTCCAGACATCTCGACAATTTTTCCCTAACCGAGACCTGGACGCACCCTCTCGGAATTTTTTCCCAAAACCTCAATCGTCTGAAAGGTTTACTTCTAAATATCGACAAAAACGCTAATTCCCAACACAACAGGTCAGGTTTTCAATGATTTTTTCTTCCTTTTTAAATTAGTATGCATGAGTTCATTGATTTTAGATTTGTTCTTCCCATTTAAATCAGTTCGTGTGTGTTAATTTATTTTAGATTTTGTCATTATATTTTAGTGCAATTTATTGTGTATTATCATCCCCTTATGAAAATAAGTCATATATAATTTTTGGTTATAGTTGGAACCCTACTTCACAACCTGCTCTAGAGGGTGATAAATCTAATTTCCAACGGGACATCTATCTTTGATTCAAGAAATTTTTGTTCTTCCATTATAAATCGAGAGGTGTGCCTTCATTTATTTTATATTTTTTCATTCCATTTTTCTACAATGTATTGTGTTTTATGATTCCCTTATGAACACAATCAATATATCATTTTAGGTTGTGGTTTTGTTGTGATTTATCTGTATTGAATAATTTTGGTTGATATTGAAGAGGTCAATATGATCCTGAGTTATTTTATCCTTGATTTATTTTAAATTTAAGGTCTATTGACTTGATTTCGTTGGTTAGCCATAAATACAGTTAGGGTTGTACAGGTGGGGGGGTGGCTTTTCCAAGTGGGGGGGGGGGGGGGCTGGGTTGTCCAAGTGGGTGGGGGTAGAGCTATCCAAGTGGGGTGGGGGTAGAGCTGTCTAAGTGGGGAGGATGTAGAGGGCTCTCCATGTGGGGTGGGGAAGGGGCTGTCTAGGTAGGGTGGGGAGGGGGCTGTCTAGGTACGGTGGGGGAGGGGGTTGGGTTGTCCAAATGGGGTGGGGGTAGGATTGTTTGGGGTGGGGGAGGGTCTATCTAGGTAGGGTGGGGGAGGGGGATGTCTAGGTAGGGTGGAGGATGGGGCTGGGTGGCCCAAATTGGGTGGGGGTAGGGCTCTTTGGGGTGGGGGAGGGGCTGTCTAGGTAGGGTGGGGGAGGGGGTTGTCTAGGTAGGGTGGGGAAGGGGGATGACTAGGTAGGGTGGGGTATGGGGTTGGGTTGTCCAAATGGGGTGGGGGTAGGGCTGTTTGGGGTGGGGGAGGGGTTGTCTAGGTAGGGTGGGGGTGGGGCAGTCTAGGTAGGGTGCGGGAGGGGGCTGGGTTGTCCAAATGGGGTAGGGGTAGGGCTGTTTGGGGTGGGGGAGGGTGTGGAGGTTGGGTGGGGGAGGGTTTCCAGGCAGGGTTGTCCACGTGGGGTGGGGAGGGTGTGCAGTTGGGGTGGGGGAGGGGTTGTCTAGGTAGTGTGGGGGGATGTGTTGTCCAAGTGGGGTGACGGTAGGGCTGTCCAGGTGGGGTGGGTGGGTGGCTGGGTTATCCATGTGGGTTGTGGGGGGTAGGGGTGTCGAGGTATGGTGGGGGGGGGGGGGCTGGGTTTTCCAAGTGGGGTGGGGGTAGGGCTATCCACGTGGGGTGGGAGGGTGCTAGGTTGTCCAAGTGGGGTGGGGGTAGGGCTGTCTAAGTGGGGTGGAAACCCTAAATTCAATGTTTTAATTATAGATTTGGTTTTTTTATTAGGGATTAGGTGTATGAGGAATTCTCATTCCAATTACGGGTGGTTTAAATCAAAAGTAATGATGTTGGAACCATTTATGATGTTGTTGTCTCTATTTAATCTTATTTCCCCTAACTTAACATTAGATTCTATATCACATTTGGTTTCTGTTTTTTAATTTTCAGTTAAGTTATTTGTGGTCGATTATTGACTGATGTTAATTGTTTTCATTGGTTTGGTGTGGAAATTGGGCATTTAATGTGACTTTTCCAAAAGGGTGTTCCATGAGAATACTCCAAATATTTGTTAAAAATGATCAAAGGGATTTTATTATTTAAAATTGATTTGAAAATATATTTTCTATTAAAGTTCATTCCTATTGAATTGTTTATGAAAAAATGACTTATTTAAATTCTTTTTACAAAATGGAAAGAAGTTGTATGTATGAAACCGATCGGATCTCAAGTGATTTTCAAAACAATTTGGAGAGCTTTGTAGATTTTTCATTTCACAGTGATTCAGATAGTGGTCGTATACACTTCCCATGTTTTAATTTTGTTGGCAGACCTTGGTTGAGCCGTGAAGAAGTCAGCTACCATATAACCAAAAATGGTTTTCATGCAAGCTACTTTGTGTGGTATCACAATGGGGAGAAAATGAATTCTCAAATTGGTGATGATCGAAATGAAAAGACTGGAATGGAGAATTTGTTAGATGATCAGTTTCTGTTTATTCGTCATCATGAAAAAGAAAGGATTTCGACTCAATAAGACATCGATATGAGGATAGCTGATGCATCTAGTGAAAATGATGATATTTATAGGGTGAAAAAATTGAATGATGTTTCCACGACTCCAGTATATCGACAATGTGATAAAATGAAAAGACTGGAATTTTTAATCCGATTGTTTCATGGGAAAACAATGTATGGAATTTCTAATACAGAAATCGATTACATTCTTACCCTCTTGAAGGATTTACTTACAGATGATGCAGATATTCCCTCAAACCACTATATATCATGGAAGTTAGTTGAGGAACTTGGATTTTCAAGAAAAAAAATTCATGCTTGCCCGAAAGATTGCAGTTTATTTTGGGAGGAAACCATTGAACAAAATGATTGTATAAAATGTGGAACATCATGCTAGAAGACAAAATCTGATGGAACACCTTCCCACGTTCCACAAAATGTAATATGGAACTTTACATTGATCCCCAGACTTCAGAATCTTTTTATATCTGAAGACATATCAATAAAAATGAGATGGCATGATACCGAGAGAAAGAAGACTAATGATGAGTTGGTTTATCCTGCAGATGGATTTTCATAGCAGAGATTTGATGCTCAACATCTTGATTTTGCAACTGACGTGCGTAATGTGAGGCAGGGTCTTTCATGCGACGATTTTAATCTGTTTGGGAAGATTCTTACTTCGCACAGCACATGGCCAGTTTTTATACACATTTATAATCTTCCCCCATGGTTGTGTATGAAAAAACCATTAAATTTCATGAGTATACTCATATCTGGTCCTTCTGATCCCAGCATTCATATTGATGTATACATGCAACCTTTAATAAAAGAGTTGAAACTTCTTTGGGATGTGGGTCTGCACACATATGATGCATGTTCGAAAGACATATTTCAGATGCGTGCTGCGCATATGTGGACGATCAATGATTTTCCAGCTTATGCAATGATGTCTGGATGGAGCACGAAGGGAAAACTGTCATGTCTAGTTTGTATGAAGAATACACGATCTAGAAGACTGAAACATCGATGTAGTTTCAGTTTTATGGGACATCAACGATTCTAGCCAAAGGATTATCCATATAGAATGAATCGTCGATAATTTGATAATACCATTGAGACCGATGATCCACCTCAGCGTATGTCTAGAACTGACGTGCTTAATTAATTGAAAGATTTCAGTTTTTCATTCGGGAAGGGATAAATGATATCTGGAAAGAGAAAGAATGTTTCCACTGAAACCTATTACAATTGGAGGAAGAAGAGTATCTTTTTTCATTTTCCTTACTGGTCAACCAATTTGTTACGTCGTTGCTTAGACATAATGCATATTGAAAATAATATATGCGAAATGTTGCTTTCAGTTCTTCTAAATGTCATGGGGAAGACAAAAGATGATTTACGATCTCGGCGTGACTTGGTGGATTGGGGCATCAGTACAGAATTGCATCATGTACGCATCAGTGAAAATAAATGGCAAAATCCATGAGCTTCTTATGTGATGACACCTGCGGAAAAAAACAATTTCTGGAAGTATTAGAGACTATTATAGTTCCTGATGGCTATTCAAGCAACATATCTAAACGGGTCAACAGAATAGAGTTGAAGGTAAAAATTTGAAGACTCATGATTATCACATTCTACTGCATGAGTTGCTTCCAATAGAAATCCATCATATTTTTTCCAATAATGTAAGGGTGGTTTTTATTCGGTTGGGCCATTTTTTAGAGATCTTTGTGCTAAAAAGTTGTCCAAGTCTTTCTTGCAAAAAATGTTGACAGATGCCCCATTAATTTTGTGTGAGTTGGAGAAAATATTTCCTCCATCATTTTTCACATGCATGCTTCATCTGACTATCCATATTCCCACTGAAATAATTCTCGGAGGACATGTTTTTTTCTCGTTGGATGTATCCAACTGAAAGAAATATGTTCACATTAAAGTCTTATTTCCGAAAAAGAAATCATCCTGAAGGTTCTATCGTGAACGGTTACTTGGCTCAAGAATGTATGGATTTCTGCTCGATGTATTTGTCTGATCTTACTACAAGATTGAACAGACCAATGAGAAATGAAGAAGAACTGTATGTGAAAATTGAACCCCGTTTTCCATCACTTCCTCAAACAGGAAGAATTCCTGGATCATATACATTGAATACATTAAGCCATGAAGAGCGGGAGATGGCACATCACATAGTTTTGTTCAACTGTGATTTGTTTGATTACTATATCAGGTAACTAAATTGATTATGTATATCTTACATATATATCTGTTAAATTATTAATATTTTTTATCTACAGGGAACATAAAACAATGATAAATAGGAAGCATCGCTCTTTATCTTTGAGAAGGAGAGAGACTTTGCACAACAAAGAGTTTTCTGCTTGGTTAAAATTGAAGGTATTAAAAAAATTAATGTTTAAAATAATTATATCAATATTTAATTAACTTTAATAATCATTTATATTGTAGGTATTGAGTTTGTCTACTGACTCTGTCTCTGAGGAAATAATAGCTTTGGCTTTTGGTCCTAATACCGTGGGTGGTGACTGTAAATCAATTTTTATCAATGGGTACAAATTAATTTTCACTGAACGAGAAAAAAACATGAGAACACAACATGATGGTGTTATGGTTTATGCCACAATAGATTGTTATGCCAGTGCATCAGATAGTAGACCGCGATTTGAAAATGTGGGTTATTATGGAGTTGTTGAGAAAATAATAATATTGGATTATTACTCTCATGGACGACTCACAATGATGAAATGCCATTGGATTGATTCGATGATGAGACATGGAGCATTTATTGATGATTTTGGATTTTGAGTAATTAATATGACTTTCACTCTTGCTACTGATGAACCATATGTGTTGGCATCAATGGCTAAACATGTTTTTTATGTCAAAGACCAACTTTGACCTGAATTTGGTGTCATAGTTGAAGTAATTCCAAGACATATTTTTGATGATGGTGATGATGGAATTGACACTATCCTTAGTGCCATTGGAACCAATCCATTTATTTCTTTTGATGACTCAAATAGCTCAATCGTCAGAGTTGATTGTGATCCTGAAGTTGTGGCTGAAAATATATAGAATCATTCATCCATGTTCTCAATTCTTTTGGTTTACCTAGAGTTGGGTTGCTATGGTTGGAAATATTCAAATCGATTTAGTATTGATCACAAATATGTTTTAGCTGACTTGACCATTATGTGAATTTTCAATGTTTATTGGTTGCAGTTTTATTTGAATTGAATTTTCTAATTTGGAATTGAACTATATTCAAACATAGTCAAACATATTTCTAACATGGTGAACATTACAACTTGTATGATTTATTAAATCCATTCAAGCTCTTCTAAAACAATTGATAGCTGAATTGACCGTTATGTAAATTTTCAATGTTTATTGGTTGTAGTTTTATTTTAATTGCATTTTCTAATTTGTAATTGAACTGTATTCAAACAGAGTCAAACAATATTTCTAACTTTGTGAACATTACATCTTGTATGATTTATTAAATCCATTCAAGCTCTTCTAAAACAATTGATAGATTAATTGACCATTATGTGAATTTTCAATGTTTATTGGTTGCAATTTTATTTGAATTGAATTTTTTGGGTTACACATTAGTTTTCCTTTTCTAATTAATTAAATATTTGTTTTCAAAAGCAGGAAATGAATCCAATTGAAGAGAGACGACGGGAAAAAATGATGGAGAACAATCGTCGAATGACGGAGATGGGAATTCCACCATTAGTGCATACAGTGAGTACTTTATTTCAAATTGATGAATTTAAATAATATATAATGTCATGTGATTAATTTTTTTGTAATCATTTTTGTATGCTCCACCTATACGTCGACAGTTATTCGACAAGGAGCCTAGTACTGGCCCTAGTACTCAGGCTGGTGGTATGAGGAGGGTTTGTACCAGAGGTGGACGAGCATCTGTGCGTACCTGACTAGACCTTGCCCCTCCCACTAACATGTCATCCTTCCCACATTCTGATCCCGGTGTGTCGTTAGAGACACATGGGATATTTAGGCCTCCCATGTTTTCGCTACCTTCTGCAGCTTCTGGCCCATCATTTTCACATCCCATGATGATTCCCACTCCTCAGTCAGCATCCGGTCAGACAACTGTCCCATCTTTTTTTCCTTCTACTTCTATCTCTCTGAGCTTCTATATTCTATCGTCTTCGACTCCTGTTCCACCACAGGGTGTTCCATCAGTTTCTGCGGATCCAGCGGCACTCAACGATCAGACCGACACAAGTATATTTATATAACCCTAACAAATTTTTATAGAAATATTTATTTTCATTATAACATGTTCTAATAAAATATTTGATTTTCTTTCATGAAAAATACATCTACTGACATGAGGCGTCAGCGGGGGAGTACACACATGCGTTCGGTGTGGAACCTCCGCACACAGGATATGGTGAATTTTAATTAAGACAACCAAATGGTTGAGAAAACAGGGTAGCAATGTCGGAGTTTTCTGGCAACGCTTGACAAATACTCTGTCATCAATCTCGTCAGCACGCTATCGTGAAGACATTTGCCGCATGAGGTCAAGGATAGAGCTTGGGAAGAGATATGGGTAAAAAAATATGTTCTATTTAATGCCATGAATTATTTTTGTATTTATATGAATTGATATTTTGATTTCAGCTTCGATTTAATGTTCCCGATGGTGAGGGTGCACGATCGGAATGTCTAAAGGATTTAGGAGAGCATTGGAGAGCCTACAAGAATGATTTGTATATGGGCTTGCGTGCTAGAGTTGGAACTGAGTTAGAGGCAGTACCAGTTGTGGATGATTGTCATATAGAGCAGTATCATCAGATGATTACTTATTGGACGAGTACCCTTTTTAAGGTATTAATAAAATTTGAGGTATTTAAATAATAATTTTCATGTTTTTCATTAATACTATCTATTGCATTTTCAAATTTTATTTAGGAATCATATGGAAAAAATAAAAAGAACATTGATTCAAAAAAATACCTCCACACACTGGGATGCACTACGATGCATGATCATGAGAGGAAGCAGGTATAACAATTGTTTATAAGTTTTATTTACGACTTACACTTTCTTTTGTTTCTTCAATTATTTAATAGTTTTCTAAATTTTACATATAACTTTAGTTATCAATGTCATTGTAGAGGCAAATACAAAATATTGAAGTACGCGTGCCTCGAGCAAAACTGTTTTTCTCGAGTAGACGAAAAAAGTATGGAAGTTCCGTCAACGAAGCGACTCAGGAAAAGATTGTAAGTTTTAATCTATTGAATTTACTTTTTAATATCTATTTTGTAACATAATGATATATTTATATTTGTAACAGGCTACTTTAGAGGCCCTCGATGCCCAAGTACCAGAAAATTTTGGGCCCACAGATCACTTACATCAGGTGTTGGGAGAGGAGCATTCTGGCAGAGTACGCTGCCGACCTAGGATAGCCCCGACGAGGTATTGGCCCTCCTCAGGTATGAGCTGTAGTGCCACCGAGCTGCAGAAAGTTAGCGCGCAGACAGAATAGGCTGAGAAAAGGGCCACAGAGACGACATAACAGTCTTCTTGGGCAAACAATGCGTTTATGAAATTTATTGATGTTCTACATCCTACACTTCCAGCAGAGGCCAACCCAGTTTTGATGAGTATATGTCGTCGATACGTTCTATATACGGGGCACCAGGTGGCAGTTCTAGTGGCGGTCAGGACGATGTACAGCTTGACGATGATGATGGCGAGGAGTCTGACGTGGAAGAGGAGGGAGAGGAGGAGGGAAAGGTGTGTGGCGAGGAGGAGGGAGAGGGCGAGGAGGAGGGCGAGGGCGAGGACGATGATGGGGATGAGGACGTGGGTGATGATGATGATGATGGTTATAGTGATGGTGATGTGGGAGAAGTTGATCCATTACATTTTTGACTGATATTACTGAGATTTGTTATTTAATCTATTCTAGTTGTTGGTTTTATCTAGACTTGTAGAATAGTATTGGAGTTGAGTTATTTTTATATATTATCTGTTTTTAAGGATGTTGTTGTCTTTTAGTGGTTGTGTGTTTGGGAACCCCCCTCCTTCCTGGACCCTGGACAACCCCCCACCCTCCTCCATGGACCCCGAACAGTCCCGCCGGACAGCCCCCAAGAAAGCTCCCCGGACAGCCCCCCACCCCCCACCCTGGACCCCGGACAACCCCCGGGACAGCCCCCTAGAGAGCCCCCCATCCTCTTCCTTGGACCCCATACAACCCCCCGAACAGCCCCAGACAGCCCCCGGACAGCCCCCCGAACAGCCCCCCAGACAGCCCCCAGACAGCCACCCAGACAGCCCCCCCCCCCACCCTCCTCCTTGGACCCCGGACAACCCCCCGAACACCCCCCGGACATCCCCCCACACAGCCCCCCAGACAGCCCCCCGGACAGCCCCCCCACCCTCTTCCTTGGACCCCAAAGTGTCTGTCTTTGGCTTAAAATGGACAACAATTTAAGTACATACGTAAAACCGACTAAACACATTCAGATTACATTGAAACTTTAGGATAACTATCCATGGGTCATATGTGACGTGTACGAGTCAACCCCACCTCAATCTGAGGCGCGTTGTGGCCGACACCACTCAAAGTGTATGTCTTCTGTTTCAAAAGGACGTCATTTGATGTGAAATACATCAACTAGCATACGGAAAACTGACCAAACTCATTCTGATTGTGTTGATACTTTAGAAATATGATCCATGGGTCATATGTGACGTGTACGAGTCAACCCCGCCTCAATCCGAGGCGCGGTGTGGCCGCCACCACTCAAAGTGACTGTCTTTTGCTTAAAATGGATTACAATTTAAGTACATACGGAAAACCGACCAAACGAATTCGGTTTCCATTGAAACTTTAGGAGAATGATCCATGGGTCATATGTGACGTGTACGAGTTGACCCCGCCACAATCCGAGGTGCGGTGTGGCTGCCACCACTCAATGTGTCTGTCTTCTATTCCAAAAGGACGTCAATTGAAGTGAAATACATAAAAAGTCATACAGAAAATCAACCATAAACATTCGGATTGTGTCGATACTTTATCACAACGATCCATGGGTCATATGTGACATGTACGAGTCAACCCCGCCTCAATCCGAGGTGCGGTGTGGCCGCCACCACTCAAAGTTTCTGTCTTTTTCTTAAAATGGACAACAATTTAAGTACATACGTAAAACCGACCAAATGAATTGGGATTCCATTGAAACATTAAGAGAAAGATCCATGGGTCATATGTGATGTGTACGAGTCAACACCACCTCAATCTGAGGCGCGGTGTGGCCGCCACCACTCAAAGTGTCTATCTTCTGTTTCAAAAGGACGTCATTTGAAGTGAAATACATCAACTGGCACACGGAAAACTGACCAAACACATTCGGATTGTGTCGATACTTTAGTTCAACGATCTAAGGGTCATATGTGACATGTACGAGTCAACCCCACCTCAATCTGAGGCACGGTGTGGCCGCCACCACTAAAAGTGTCTGTCTTTTACTTAAAATGGACAACAATTTAAGTACATACGGAAAACTGACCAAACGCATTCGGATTCCATTGAAACTTTAGGAGAACGATCCATGGGTCATATGTGACGTGTACGAGTCGACCCTGCCTCAGTCCAAGGGGTGGTGTGGCCGCCACCACTCAAAGTGTCTGTCTTCTGTTTCTAAAGGACGTCATTTTAAGTGAAATACATCAACTGGCATACGGAAAACTGACCAGACACATTCGGATTGTGTCGATACTTTAGCACAACAATCCATGGGTCATATGTGATGTGTACGAGTCAACCTCGCCTCAATCCGAGGCGCGGTGTGGCATCCACCACAGAAAGTGTCCGTTGTTGGCTTAAAATGGACACCAATTTAAGTACATACGGAAAACCGACCAAATGCATTTGGTTTCCATTGAAACATTAGGAGAACGATCCATGGGTCATATGTGACGTGTACGAGTCAACCCTGCCTCAATCCGAGGCGCGGTGTGGCCACCACCACTCAAAGTGTCTATCTATTGTTTCAAAAGGACGTCATTTGAAGTAAAATACATCAACTGGCATATGGAAAATCGACCAAATGCATTCTAATTATGTCGATACTTTAGCACAACGAACCATGGGTCATATGCGACATGTACGAGTCAACCCCGCCTCAATCCGAGCTGCGATGTGGTACCCACCAATCAAAGTGTCTGTCTTTGGCATAAAATGGACAACAATTTAAGTACATACGGAAAACTAACCAAACGCATTCGGATTCCATTGAAACATTAGGAGAAAGATCCAGGGGTCATATGTGACGCGTACGAGTTAACCCCGCCTCAATCCGAGGGGCGGTGTGGCCTCCACCACTCAAAGTGTCTGTCTTCAGTTTCAAAAGGATGTCATTTGAAGTGAAATACATCAACTGGCATACAGAAAACTGACCAAACACATTCAGTTTGTGTCGATAATTTATCACAACGATCCATGGATCTTATGTGACTTGTACGAGTCAATATCGCCTCAATCCGAGGCGTAGTGTGGCCGCCACCACTCAAAGTGTTTGTCTTTTTCTTAAAATGGACAACAATTTAAGTACATACGGAAAACCGACCAAACACATTCGGATTCTATTGAAACTTTAGTAGAACGATCCATGGGTCATATGTGGCGTGTACGAGTCAACGTCGCCTCAATCTGAGGTGTGGTGTGGCCGCCACCTCTCAAACAGTATGTCTTCTGTTTCCAAAGGACGTCATTTGAAGTGAAATACATCAACTGGAATACGAAAAACCAACCAAACACATTCGGATTGTGTCGATACATTAGCACAATGATCCATGGGTCATATGTGACGTGTACGAGTCTACCCCACCTCAATCCGAGTCGCGGTGTGCCTTCCCCCACTCAAAGTTTCTGTTTTTTTCTTAAAATGGACAACAATTTAATTACATATGGAAAACTGACCAAACGCATTCGGTTTCCATTTAAAATTTCGGAGAACAATCCATGGGTCATATGTGATGTGTACGAGTCAACCCCGCCTCAATCCGAGGTGCGGTGTGGCAACCACCACTCAAAGTGTCTGTCTTTTACTTAAAATGGACAAAAATTTAAGTACATACGAAAAACCAACCAAACGCATTCGGATTCCATTGAAACTTTAGGAGAATTATCCATGGGTCATATGTGACGTGTACGAGTCAACCCCGCCTCAATCTGAGGAACGGTGTGGCCGCTAACACTCAAAGTGTCTGTCTTCTGTTTCAAAAGGACGTCATTTTAAGTGAAATACATCAACTGGCTTACGGAAAACTGACCAAATGCATTCGGATTGTGTCGATACTTTAGAATAACGATCCATGGGTCATATGTGACGTGTACGAGTCAACCTCGCCTCAATCTGAGGCGCAGTGTGGCTGCCACCACTCAAAGTGTCTGTCTTTGGCTTAAAATGGACAATAATTTAAGTACATATGGAAAACCAACCAAACGCATTCAGTTTCCATTGATACGTTATGAGAATGATCCATGGGTCATATGTGACGTGTACGAGTCAGCCCCGCCTCAATCTGAGGCGCGGTGTGACCGCCACCACTCAAAGTGTCTATCTTCAGTTTCAAAAGGACGTCATTTGAAGAGAAAAACATAAACTGGCATTAGGAAAACTAGCCAAAAGCATTCGGATTGTGTTGATACTTTAGCACAGAGATCCATGGGTCATATGCGACGTGTACGAGTTGACCCCACCTCAATATGAGGCGCGGTGTGGCCGCCACCACTCAAAGTGTCTTTCTTTGTCTTAAAATGGAAAACAATTTAAGTACACACGTAAAACCGATGAAACGCATTCGGATTCCATTTAATCTTTAAGAGAACGATCCATGGGTCATATGTGACGTGTACGAGTCAACCCCGCCTCAATCCGAGGCGTGGTGTGGCCGCCACCACTCAAAGTGTATGTTTTCTATTTCAAAAGGACGTCATTTGAAGTGAAATACATCAACTAGCATACGGAAAACGGACCAAACGCATTCGTATTGTGTCGATACTTTAGCACAACGATCCATGGGTCATATGTGACGTGTACGAGTCAACCTCGCCTCAATCCGAGGCGTGGTGTGGTCGCCACCACTCAAAGTGCTTGGATTTTTTTTAAAATGGACAACAATTTAAGTACATGCGGAAAACCGACCAAATGCATTCGGTTTCCATTTAAACTTTATGAGAACGATCCATGGGTCATATGTGACGTGTATGAGTTAACCTCGCCTCAATCCGAGGCACGGTGTGGCCGCCACCACTCAATTTGTCTGTCTTCTGTTTCAAAAGGACGTCATTTGAAGTGAAATACATCAACTGGCATATGGAAAACCGACCAAACGCATTAGGATTGTGTCGATACTTTAGTACAACGATCCATGGGTCATATGTGACGTGTATGAGTCAACCCCGCCTCAATCCGAGGCACGGTGTGGCCTCCACCTCTCAATGTGTTTGTCTTTGGCTTAAAATGGACAACAATTTATGTACATACGGAAAACCGACCAAATGCATTCCGTTTCCATTGAAACTTTAGGAGAACGTTCCATGGGTAATATGGGACGTGTAAGAGTCAAACCCGCCTCAATACGAGGTGCGGTGTGGCCGAAGCCACTCAAAGTGTCTGTCTTCTGTTTCAAAAGGACGTCATTTGAAGTGAAATACGTCAACTGGCATATGGAAAACATACCAAACACATTCGGATTGTGTCGATACGTTAGCACAACGATCCATGGGTCATATGCGACGTGTACGAGTCAGCCCCGCCTCAAATCGAGGCACGGTGAGGCCACCACCACTCAATGTGTCTGTCTTTGGCTTAAAATGGACAACAATTTAAGTACATATGGAAAACCGAACAAATGCATTCTTATTTCATTGAAACATTAGGAGAACAATCCATTGGTTATATGTGACTTGTAAGAGTCAACCCCGTATCAATCCCAGGCGCGGTGTGGCCGCCACCACTCAAAGTGTATGTCTTCTGTTTCAAAAGGACGTCATTTAAAGTGAAATACATCAACTGGCATACGGAAAACTGACCAAACGCGTTCAGATTGTGTTGATACTTTAGCACAACGATCTATGGGTCATATGTGACGTGTGCGAGTCAACCTTGTCTCAATCTGAGGCGTGGTGTGGCTGCCACCACTCAAAGTGTCTGTCTTTTGCTTAAAATGGACAACAGTTTAAGTATATATGGAAAACCGACCAAATGCATTCGGTTTACATTGAAACATTAGGAGAATGATCCATGGGTCATATGTGATGAGTACGAGTCAACCCCGCCTCAATCCGAGGCATGGTGTGGCCGCCACCACTCAAACTGTCTGTCTTCTGTTTCAAAAGGACGTCATTTGAAGTGAAATACATCAACTCCCATATAGAAAACCGACCAAACGCATTCGAATTGTGTCTAAACTTTAGAACAACTATCCATGGGTCACATGTGACGTGTATGAGTCAACCCTGCCTCAATTAGAGGCGCGGTGTGGCCGCCACCACTCAAAGTGTCTGTCTTTTGCTTAAAATGGACAACAATTTAAGTATATACGGAAAACCGACCAAACGCATTCGGTTTCCATTTAAACTTTTGGAGAATTATCCACATGTCATATGTGACGTGTACGAGTCAACCCCGCCTCAATCCGAGCCGCGGTGTGGCCAACACCACTCAATGTGTATGTCTTCTCTTTCAAAAGGACGTCATTTGAAGTGAAATCCATCAACTGGCATATGGAAAACTTACCAAACGCATTCAGATTCTGTCGATACATTAGGACAACGATCCATGGGTCATATGTGACGTGTACGAGTCAACCCCATCTCAATCCGATGCGTGGTGTGGCCGCCACCACTCAAAGTGTCTGTCTTTTACTTAAAATGGACAACAATTTAAGTACATATGGAAAACCGACCAAACGCATTCGGTTTCCATTGAAACATTAGGAGAATGATCGATGGGTTATATGTGATGTGTACGAGTCAACCCCTCCTCAATCCGAGGCGCGGTGTGGCCGCCACCACTAAAATTGTTTATCTTCTGTTTCAAAAGAACGTCATTTGAAGTGAAATACATCAACTGGCATACAGAAAACCGACCTAACGCATTCAGATTGTGTCGATACATTAGCACAAAGATCCGTGGGTCAAATTTGACGTGTACGAGTCAACCCCGCCTCAATCTGAGACGCGGTGTGGCCACCACCACTCAAAGTGTCTGCCTTTTGCTTAAAATGGACAACAAGTTAAGTACATATGGAAAACCGACCAAACACATTCGGTTTCCATTGAAACATTAGGAGAACGATCCATGGGTCATATGTGACGTGTACGAGTCAACCCCGCCTCAACCCAAGGTGTCGTGTGGCTACCACCACTCAAAGTGTCTGTCTTCTGTTTCAAAAGGACGTCATTTGAAGTGAAATACATCAACTGGCATACGGAAAACTGACAAAACACATTCGGATTGTGTCGATACTTTAGCACAACGATCCACGGGTCATATGTGAGGTGTACAAGTCAACCCGCCTCAATCCGAGGCATGGTGTGGCTGCCACCACTCAAAGTGTCTGTCTTTTGCTTAAAATGGACAACAATTTATGTACATATGGAAAACCGACCAAACACATTCGATTTCCATTGAAACATTAGGAGAACGATCTATGGGTCATATGTGATGTGTACGAGTCAACCACTCTTCAATCTGAGGCGTGGTGTGGCCGCCACCACTCAAAGTGTCTGTCTTCTGTTTCAAAAGGACTTCATTTGAAGTGAAATACATCAATTGTCATATGGAAAACCTACAAAACGCATTCTAATTGTGTCGATTCTTTAGCACCACAATCCATGGGTCATATGCGACGTGTACGAGTCAACCCCGCCTCAATCCGATGTGCAGTGTGGCCGCCACCACTCAAAGTGTCTTTCTTTTGCTTAAAATGGACAACAATTTAAGTATATACCTAAAACCAACCAAACGCATTTATATTCCATTGAAACTTTATGAGAACGATCCATGGGTCATATGTGACGTGTACGAGTCAACCCCACCTCAATCTGAGGTGCTTTGTGGCCAGCACCACTCAAAGTGTCTGTCTTCTCTTTCAAAAGGACGTCATTTGAAGTGAAATAAATCAACTGGCATACGGAAAACCAACCAAATGCATTTGGATTGTGTATATACATTATCACAATGATCCATGGGTCATATGTGATTTGTACGAGTCAACCCCGCCTCAATCTGTAGTGTGGTGTGGCCGCCAACACTCAAAGTGTCTGTCTTTTGCTTAAAATGGACAAAAATTTAAGTACATACGGAAAACCGACCAAACGCATTCAATTTCCATTGAAACATTAGGAGAACGATCCATTGGTCATATGTGACGTGTACGAGTCAACTCCGCCTCAAATCGAGGCGTGGTGTGGCCGCCACCACTCAAAGTGTCTGTCTTTTGTTTCAAATGGACGTCATTTGAAGTGAAATACATTAACTGGCATACGGAAAACCGACCAAATGCATTCAGATTGTGTCGATACTTTAGCACAACGATCCATGGGTCATATGAGACGTGTACGAGTCAACCCTACCTCAATCTGAGGCGCGGTGTGGCCGCCACCACTCAATGTGTATGTATTTTTCTTAAAATGGACAAGAATTTAAGTACATATGGAAAACCGACCAAAAGCATTCGGTTTCCATTGAAACATTAGGAGAACGATCCATGAGTCATATGTTATGTGTACGAGTCAACCCCACCTCAATATGAGGTGCAGTGTGGCCGCCACCACTCATAGTGTCTGTCTTCTGTTTCAAAAGGACATCATTTGAAGTTAAATACATCAACTGGCATACGGAAAACGGACCAAACACATTCGGATTGTGTCGATACTTTACCACAACAATACATGGGTCATATGTGACGTGTACGTGTCAACCCCACCTCATTTTGAGGCACGGTGGGGCCCCCACCACTCAAGTTGTTTGTCTTTTGCTTAAAATGGACAACAATTTATGTACATTCGGAACACCGACCAAACGCATTCGGATTGTGTCGATACTTTATCAAAACAATCCATGGGTCATATGTGACGTGTACGAGTCAACCCCTCATCAAGCCAAGGCGCAGTGTGGCCGGCCCCACTCAAAGTGTCTGTATTTTGTTTCAAAAGTACGTCATTTTAATTGAAAAACATCAACTGGCATACGGAAAACCGACCAAACGCATTCGGATTGTGTCGATACATTAGCACAACGATCCATGGGTCATATGTGACATGTTCGAGTCAACACCGTCTCAATCCGAGGTGCGGTGTGGCCGCCACCACTCAATGTGTATGTCTTCTGTTTCCAAAGGACATCATTTGAAGTGGAAAATATCAACTGGCATACAGAAAACTGACCAAATGCATTCTTATTGTGTTGATACATTAGCACACCGATCCACGGGTCATATGTGATGTGTACGAGTCAGCCCCACCTCAAACCGAGGCGCGGTGTTGCTGTCACCACTCAAAGTGTCTGTCTTTTGCATAAAATGTACAACAATTTAGGTACAAACCGAAAACCCACCAAACGCATTCGATTTCCATTGAAAAATTAGGAGAAGGATCTTTCAATCATATGTGACGTGTACGAGTCAACGCTGCCTCAATCTGAGGTGCGGTGTGGCCGACACCACTCAAAGTGTCTACCTTTTGTTTCAAAAGTACGTCATTTTAATTGAAAACCATCAACTACATACGGAAAACCTACCAAACGCATTCAGATTGTGTCGATAAATTATCACAACGATCCATGGGTCATATGTGATGTGTACAAGTCAACCCCGCCTCAATCTGAGGTGCGGTGTGTCCAGTAGCTCTCCAGTTGTATAAATTATGTTTAAATTGGACATTATTTCATGTAACAATATATGGTATACAAAAAACCAATCAAATTATGAATTGACTTCCAGATTCCACATATAATTGTCATCTAAATTATAATTACGTTATGAATTCTAATTTAATTATGGATGTGTATAGTTCCATCATTATATGTTAAATGTGTATGAATTTGTTCTCTATATGTAATTGTTAGTTGGTTATTGTCGGTACAATAATTGTATATGTATGTTTTAGTTTATTGCAGGTACAATAATAGAATTTAAAATGAAAGGGAACCACAAAATGAGACCTGGTGGGAAAATTGGATATCTGCTGGGAAATGGGAAATTGCAGATGGGAAATTGCAGAGCTGCTGTGCTGGGAAATTGCAGAGGTGCTGGGCAATTTTCCCTGTAGAGTCTATGCCAACGGTTTTGAACCGTTGGCATAGAATTTGTAGGCCTTGTTTTACCAATAGTTCTATGAACCGTTGGTAAAACACTTTTCCCAACGGTTCTAAACTTTTGGGAAAGAGAATCTATTGGGTTTTTTCCAACGTTTCATAGAACTGTTGGGAAAAACATGATAAATTTTGGCACTATTTCCCAATGGTTCTCAAGAACTGTTGGGATAGGGTAATTTTTCAGCACCCAATCCCAACGGTTCACTGTAAACCGTTGGGAAAAACTTTTCCCAATGGCTTACTTCCCTATGGGTTGCAGAACTGTTGGTGTAACATATACCAACGGTTCTGCAGCCTTTCCCAACGGTTCTAAACCGTTGGGAAATCCTGCATTTCCAGTAGTGATCTATCATAGGAGTGAACAACACGACCGTATATACAAATCCATAAATGGGACAATGATAATAATATAGTGAAATCTATTATTGTAATAAAACTATACTAGAGGAAAATTCCATACCCACAACCCACTAATGTCTATAAAACATTCCCACAACATTTATTCCAACATATGGATGGTTCTCTTTATAAGTCTATCTGTCTGAGGGTGAAAATCAGTGTTGAGGTTTAACTGATTGCCAAGGGCATGTTTTAATCGCCACCAAACTTGCGACATAATACATTTCTCCTGATCCATGATAATTGATCATTGAACTCAATACAGCTGGAGTACCTCATCCACATACCACTATGTTAAAGAATCCACTACACTTGACTCATTAATAACTACGATGTTGGATGACATCATCACCTGATCCACTAATACTCAAAGGGAATCACTTCACCCTTATATACTGTGTAATAATATTTCAATCTATATTATGATTTCCTCTCACATCCACATGTGAATGTATAAGGGTTTCAACAGACTACCAAAAACATAGTTCTTAGCCTTTAATATATGACACACTAGGAACCTTTCCATAAACACTTCCACTTCCCGTTCACCCCTAGAAACATAAACTATTCCCTCATTCCTTAGTACCTTTTATAATTTCATGGATGAGCCCACAAGGGGTGATCTATGGAACTCATAGAATCTTCCTTGCATCTGGTATATATGACAAACAATATCCCACAAAATATCATCTGATTCTGGTAGTGCTCTGACCATCCTTTTAGAGAATTGTCGTGTTTAATGTGATCACACATCACATTGGTCACTGTGTCTCACCATTGATACTCCTCTATGTTCCTCACCAAGGAAGCCACCAATTTCATCTAAAACAGACATCATTTTCTGAAATTCACACTCGCATCTAGACGAATATAGACTAACTTATCTCTCTCCCTCCAACTATCTATGGATTCCCAAACTACCTCTTTTGGGGAATTCCTACATATTGCATTGACCACCACATTCCTTTCTTTCTTACTATTACAGATCTCCAAGTCTTATTCCAGGTAAAACTCTATTTAAATTCACTACTTCATGTTCTAGTCTCATTGGGAGATGATGTACATCAAACTCTTATGATATGTGTAGACCATAAAGTTCTACGCAATGATGTAATGTCGCAATAACATCATCAGAAATATGATCCCTGATAGATCCATATCATAGGTGTAATAATTACATTCATGGGGACATATCTATCTAGACTCATAAGATATCACTTCTCCCTGCTGCATCAACAAAAATTTCAATGTTATGTCGAAGGTGTGAAAAAATTCATCAAACATCAACCCTTCCACTACCAACCTGAGCATTGGATAACAGAACATATTCACCTTCATGTTGGTAAAAGCTAAATGATACTACTCACTCCAAAAAAATGCCTGATAATTATTGTTCAAGGCTTCCAACAGAGAAACTACTTGTGGGAAGTCATGTGCGAGCATCCAAAATTGGGATGCAAGACCCATGAAGCAAAAAAACTATATGCAATTCATGGGTTTTCATCAAGAAACATCCAATATTTCCTTTAGTAAGTCCACTATTATCCCCATGTGAGACACCATGTTTTCATGGAAGTGTACCTCTTGCATCTAGAATATTCACTTTGAAAAATTCACATTGAGTTAATGGTCTCAGAGGTCCTCCAAGATCTTTATAGAATGATATAAATTCTCCCCCCTATGACTTTGATTATATCAGTATGATGTTGATGAACACATGACGAACTGGTCCATGATAATGCGGAAGAAAGAGTTCATGAGCCCCATGAACATGATTGTTGTATTCGTAACACCGAAGGGAATCACTATGAACTTGATGGGACCATACCTGCAACAAAAAATAGTCTTCATTATGTTTCCCACCATCACACTCAACTGGTGATATCTCGAATATATATTTAGATTAGATAACCAACATGATCCATTTTAGTAGTTGAAAATATCATCTTTCCTCGAGATGGGTTAATTGTTCCTAGATGTCACCTGATTCATTCACTGATTTCCTATACAATGTCTGAGACCAATGTCTACCATCTTTGACAAAAATACAGGATCACCACATGATGATATGATCATCAAGATGAATCCCTTCTTCATCAATTCTTCAATCAAAATCTGTAAATCCCACCACTACGAAGTCAACATTCGATAGGGATCTGTAAATCATATAAACACCACAATACATGTCAATTCCAAACTAAATGTCACATCAATAGGGTAGAGTCACAAACTCCTCTAATAATAAGTCCATAAACTATCTGAAAAACCCTTGATCCTCCACTATTTCTATGTATGCTGATCCCACTAACAGATAAGTAGATAATGAGAGAAGATGATCTATAGACCAACTTCCCACCTAACAGCCTAATCCGGCAATGAATAATACACACTGGCCATCCATATCCCTAAAAAAGGCATTTCTATGGATGCAATCAATAATTGTTTTCATTGAAACAAACTGGTCGATTAACAGGATTACATCGTACGGTTGAAACTGTGCCAGAAGAAGATCCCCATTGTACTGATGTGGCCTCAACATGAGTCAAGATCTAGAGAAAACATACAAAAATATATCTGGCCACTATCTTGTATACTCAACACCATAGTAATGGGAATATTAACAACATATATCCCCATATCATAGTGTATACTTTGTATAAAACAGTTTATCTCTACCAAATCAAACTATACACAAGAAAGAGTACTGAACAGATGGATCATACTTTGAATGACCTCTACCCCTGCTAGAAATGCTTCCTCATTGGAATGAAAGTACCCATGACCAACTCCCAAACTTCTTTGTTGTCGACCACCTCCCAAACCATGCCCTGGTTGTGGACTCTTAGGAGAACCTAGTGGCTGGCCTACTCTAACATTGCATGCCCTTAGTGGATCAGGTGACCACTTCCCCTGCTACTATAAAGGTCTGACTTACATCTACTATTGTTGAGGTGGGCACTAAACATTCCCACCCCCACCATACTGAGCTCGATCATGGAACTAGTATTGATTTTTTCCATTCCATCACGAATATATTATCCCCGTTACTAGGAATATGGAGAAAGGAAAGTACTATTACATCAGAACTGAAATTGTTGAGGCCTACATTCCTCCGGATAAAACCTGGATGGCACTAACACCATAGACTTACTGCTGATTGCATTACCCTTTGACAAACTCATATGGATCCTATATCACAGTACACATCCCAATGATTTAATAATTTCAACTACTATTAACTTTTTCTGAACATCTATGTATGTCGATAAGGTAAAGGGATTGATGAAATTCTGAATATAATGCCAGAGTGCCTCCTCCAAGCACCTCACCCGTAACTCCTCATATTGAAAGTGATCTAAAGAAAAGAATAAGATATCGTTGAATGTGATCCTTAATTCCCTCACTAACATACACCCATTCTAAATGGAACCTATCTACAGTCTCTTTCCATCCTTCATCATTGAGGAGAGAATCTCAACATGAATCGCCTTCTCAAAGTCTTCATATGAGGCATCTGTCTTGTTCATCACCACAGGGTAAAGCGTCTACCCCTCACACATTGGTCTCACATCGGGATCACTTTCAAAGGATCCTATTACTCCCTCTATGCACATATTAAGGTGAAGGTGATAGTTACCTCCTCATGGAAACCCTCCATCAGTGTTTCGAAAACGATGAAATAGCATATTCCTAATGTCTACCTCTAGAAATCACAGAGTATCATTTTCCACAATTCATATTTCCCCGCTCAATCAGCCATCAAAATATCTACATGGTTATCCAATTGGGACTCAATTTCTATAACCACATGTGGGAAATGTCAGATCACAATTGCTGAAAAGGGTAAATAAGAAACTCGTATGGCTAAGTAGTATATAAATTTCATTTTAAAAAACATCATTTTAACTATAAATTTATTTTATATTTTGAAAACACCCAAGACATAAATGAACACATGTCATAATGATTCATGTACATTTCCAAGGATTTTTACCCTGAAATAAGTGCATCCCCACTTAGTAATTCGGTAGGCTGAGAGTCCTTGCATCGGATCAAGAGGGCCCCAAAAATCCCTTCTCCTACATGGTCAACATTGGACTATCTCAGACACGAATATTGCTTAACACTTTTTTACATACCATAACATGAAACTATAACTATGCCTACTATGAACCCCATCCTATATCTGAAACATCTCTATGATACCATTTTCACTTGACTCGTGTTATTCATGATGAATGAAGGAGCATAAAAGGGCCGCACCCTTCATTATACAAGATGAAGGGGATATAATAACCCCCGAGACCCTACTTTAGTAACTCCTGGAGTGGATACTAAGACAAAGGGCATAAAAATATCACAGTTGAAAACCTGTTTGCCCATAACCAGGCCTCAAACCACATAAAAACCTCACTCATAGAAACATGGGACACTACCACACCATACATAATGCATGTAGACACATGGACCCCAAAATCCATTCCTCTCACTTGAAGACATCTGTGTCTCATCTCGAAGACACATGGGAAAACATTCATTTCCCTCAATTACCTGATACCCTCATTTTAAAAAAACCCACCTAAAGGATTTGTGATAAAGGTAATCCTCAAGAAATTATATCTTTCTACAATATAGTTGAGTGGTATGAAATGGAAGAGGGTGTGAGAATGTCAATCAGTATCTATCCATCCATCATCCGAATTGGATTTTGGGAAAGACGCCCTCCCGAATGAAATAGGGGTGTTGGGAAAATGGTCCTCAACAAGGGTGAGGTGAGCGTAGAAATAACAAGGAATTAAAATTTATATATATAAGTAATAAAACACTTTTCTCATCTTATAGGTCCGAAAAAAAACATTGAATGAACCAGAACCACTTTTGATCTACCTTTATATGCACAACAACATAAACAGCCACTAGCTTGTTGGGGAGAATCCAGATTCTGTTTCAAAAATTGCTTCCCAAAATTATCATGAGAGACCAAAAAAATATAGAAGCAATATAAGTATAATTAATGAATTAGAAATAATGATATCCTAACATGAAAAAAAACTCTAATGCAGAGGTATAAAATAACATTGGGAATTCCCAAATATACACAATGAATAATAGAATATAAAGAATCCAACTAATTCCTGAACAAGAATTTCAAATCAGATAGCCTAGATAACTATTGTATAAACCACACACTGATATGCCTATGAAATCTATTTGATAAACATAATTTTGATTCCATGTTTCATAAGACCTATTTTTGACAAAATGACACCATTATTTCGCTGAAACGTCACTGCATCAAAGATCTTCACCCAAACATGCGAAAGCCTCTCACATGCCTGTGACCCATGAATGATCATGCCATTATGATTTATCATTGACATTCAATTAGGACACACCACTTGATTTCCTCTATCATAAATACTTTCATTACATGGCCCCAATCATAAATTTCATCACCGATGCTCCAAAACTATTAAACACTGATGTGCCACATAGGCTACCGCTGACATGGAACCCCCCTTCTTCCTCTTCGTGGATTGTATCTTGAACAACCTACCAAGAACATCGCCACACATATTAGATAATTGTTTCATCTTCATCATGTCACATGAGCCACTGCAAACACGACAACCCAATCGTAGGAATCCCTTCCTAGCTACATCTTGCGGGAACTCCCCTAAAAATATGTTGCTGCAATCTATTTATATAGACACAAAGTCCATAATCACCCATTAATGTACTCAACATCCATTATTCCATCAATTAATATGGATAATGAAATATCAAGTATTTTTTGGAGAAAATCCTCAATTAATGGTGATATAAATCTCTTCATTAATAATTTTTCTCTCTCATCAATAAATATGATGAATCACAACAATATATCAGTTAATCACATAAATGAATGAAACCATCCAACAAACCCAATTGAAAAAACAGATCCATGTCACACCATCCATAATCATATGTAGAATATACGACGGAGTCCTTTTCAACTTCTGATGAAAAAATATCAGTTATCCCTTTAAAAAAATCCAAACAATGAAATCTTCATCACATTTTTTTGCACCATCATGCTAAACAAGACCATAATGAGAAACATATGGATTCCCCATAATTTTTATCTCCATATAATCTAGAGAAACTACATGAAAAACTTTCTCCCCTTGCACAACATCCCCAGAGAAGACATGTGAATCACCTCTCTCAGCCTTCATTAATTTCCAAACAACATTCTACTTCATTAATGCTTATATGATACTCATTGAAGCATCAATAATTCTATCATTATGCATAAATAAGTAACCAACATACTCTGATACCACATGTTGGAGAGAATCCTGATTCTCACCCAAAAATTTCTTTACAAAAATATCATGACAAATTAAAAAAAATTGAATATAAAATATGAAAAATAAGGGGAATCAACATGAAAACTTTTTAATGATAAAAAACCCTCCCATACGGTGGATTAAAAAACCATGAGGTAATTATCAAATATACACTATGAATTGGGGAGTACAAAAAATTCCTTGTAATGACCGTACAAGAATTAAAAATGAGATAGAGTATAAAACCTATGTGAAAAGAACACCCTGATATAAGTCTTCCATCACTATAATAGACATCCCGCTGATTCCATGTATTAGAAGTTAAATCTAGGAAAAAAATCACCATTCTATTAATTAAATGTCACTAACTCATAGATCTTCACT
The DNA here is from genome assembly GCA_963277665.1 of Viscum album. NCBI lineage: Eukaryota > Viridiplantae > Streptophyta > Magnoliopsida > Santalales > Viscaceae > Viscum > Viscum album. The sequence goes on from OY728157.1 coordinate 1,012,872,583, forward strand.
CGAACATTCATTAGCCTCACACCAGCTTGAGACACCCTAATGATATTTCCATCACAATGTACCGTCAATCCTCAATTGTGGCATGCCACCTGGTCACCTCTATCAAGAAGTCTTTAGATATGTAGCTACAATCATTAATTGCATCACCGAAGCCTCGTACCTATCAAACGATGATAAGCCGCACCTGCAACAACTGACATGGATGCCCCCATCATCCTCTCATTGGATTTCATCTTGGACACCCTTCCACGAACCATTCCAAACACACAAGATAATTGTGTCATCTTCATCATGTCACATAGTCCACCATAAACTCGACAACCCCTTATCGGGTCTACCATGTCAGCTATATCATTGTGGCACTCCCCTAAAAAAATTGTTTTTGCATCCACTTTAAATAGACACCATGTACATAATAACAAATTAATGTTGTCAACATCCTTTATTCCATCCATTAATATTGAGAATTATATATCCATTAATGTTTTATAAAAATAGTAACTTAATCATGATATAAATCTCTTCATTAGTAATTTTCATCTCTCATCAATAAATGTGATGAATCCCAACATTCTGAAGCATATGCCAACTAATTTTTCATTTAACCACATTCTATTTATTAATTATGTTTTTTACTAGTGTTTATTCCAACAATTCTTGGGTAAAATACCGACCACAACCTCTGAACCATAATAGAAGGTGAAGACCCTCATTAACTAAACACAAATCATCCAAATCACTTCGTTCTTCGGTAATGCAAACATTGAACAAGGGAACTGGTACCACGGTAATGTTGTTACACTTTAACACCCATTGCCAAATATAGTAGAGAATGACCAAACCGTAGTCTCACTGCAAACCCACCATTCATCATGGACACCCATCCATTCATTTCCGAAAATCATTCTTTATTTTTACACCAAAAAATACTCTTCTCATTATTGGGGCCTAAAACCCAGCTTCACAACAATGCCACCAGTAGAACACCTATAAAAGTGATGTCATAACACTACACAGTTTTGTATCCCCACTGCCCAAACATATCATGGAAGTCGTCCCACTATAAAATAATTTCATAAAAACACTGCATTTCCACTCCCAAAAATCCATCCACAACCAAAACACATGCAATGGCAGTCCTACTGCCAACAAGTACATTCATCCCACAATAAATCAATTTATGAAATAAGGATAATGACAGACCCCATATAACCCACCATAAAAAAAACACACAACTACCCCCACTAAAAATGCACCCCAAAATCAAAAAACTAACAAATCACAACACGTACACACCCCATTAGGGAAAGTATGTTCAGGTTTAGAAATATGGGTTCTTTAATTCAACATTGAATTAACCATGGTGATAACACTACAATTATGATCATGGCGAATCCTTTTCAATTAGCCATGTATACATGATTAACCAGATTTAATGTAACATCCATTTATCATGCATCACGACAAAAAAGGACATCATCAGTGCACAGGAAAAGACCACCAATGACCATGATTTCACAGGTATATGGCCACAAATAACCAAAAAATAAACATATAAAATGGGTAACCAACAGTAAAAAACTAAACTCATTATATTATTATTTTTATAGATGATGAAAAAATGATTTATTAATGATAATAGGAAATAAGAAACATACAAAAGTTTAAAGGTAATAAATTTACATTTATCTGTTTTCAAAATATTGAGCAGATCACCTGTGATGTTTATGATATGAGTTTTACAGTGTGAAGAAATACCCATGTTGGTAAGGCTATTAGAAAGGAAACTGGCTTCACGATATACATAGGTTATGATATATTATTTTGATTCAAGGAAATCAATGCATTTAATCTATTTTGAAGTGAGCCTCCAATAAAGGTGTATTTTCTCTATTATGACTGCTTGAATAATTGTGGATGAGTCACTTTCAAACCAAATTATGTCCCAATTGTTTTTTGGTACACATCCACTATAGTGATATGAAGCATCATTTCTGCTTCTAGAGAAGTGACCTGTCCACAAGGACATTAAATTCCATCCACAAAATCACTATTAGAATCCCTAAAGGAAATTTCATATCCAGTAGGTCCGAGGTTGCCTTGTGAGGCACCATCAAAGTTGAATTTGATCCATCATGAAAAAGGAAGAGTCTAGAAGACCTCAAAGGTGCAATGTTGTTTTTGATAATTACCTTGAAATTGCAATCTCCTTAAGATAGAAAAGTCTCTAATTGTATTATCACAATGCACAACATGAAGTTTGATAGCCATTTTGCTTTCCAATAGAATGATTGAGAGAGAATAATTATGCTTTAAAGTATCATTATTATGTATACACTTCTTCATGCACATCCAAATAATATATATGGTCTCCGCACAGGAAACCAAGAAAATAATGAGAATCTCTTTTGAGAGAGGGAATTATGAAATGTATAGAATAAGGTCATTAATATATTTGATGTACAACAGTTTAAACATCAAGGATGTTGAAGAAGGAAGTCCATTGGGATGAAGTTGCCTTGCAGGACATAAATAAATGGTTAATATCATCCCTGTGCTGATGAAACAGTGAGAACCAAGAGCACAAGGAGATTCTAACATTTTGATGATTATTATTAACTAGAAGCTTACCAAGATGGTGGTGCCTTAATAGTGTATAAAGGGATGGTTGAATCCAGTTTTTGTGAAAATTCCTAAGACGATGGACAGAAGGTGGTTATATGAAATCTTGGAATCTATAATACCATTTTTTTTCTCGGTACCCATATAAGAATATCTTCAGTTAGACTGAAGTGATATTCTGAGACTTTCTCTGCAATTTGAGATAGCAGAGAGTTGATCTGTTAGAGCTAGACTTGAATGGAGGATTTAATGTCAATATCAAAATCAGTAATATCAATAATATCCTTCAATGGAGAGCATGTCCAATTATCCTTATATAATTCCATAGAAGTGTTATCACAAACCAGCCAACGTGAATCTGTATAAATCCTTTAGAAAATATTTCTTAGACTTGGCCAAACTGAAGAATGCATGTCTGTAATCATTCCTTAAAGGATTTTTATACAAATGTATACCTAATAAATCTATGGGAGTGGGATTTGATATTAATCAGTCTCCAAATATATTGAGACTGAAGGGATTGATTAAATAGTTCAATATTTTTAATTCCCAATCCCCAAAGCGCGTGTGGTAAACAACATTTCTTCCAAGGTTCGACAACAACTTTTCGTTATAAAATAATACCACTCCACATAATATTGGACATAAGAGAGTTGAGAGTTTTAATGATTGAGACAGTCCAGAGATACTCCATGAAGGAGTGTACCAATTTAGAGACAATCACATCCTGAACAAGGAAAATCCTTCTCACCATTGATAGGGGAATTTATTTCCATGTAGAGAGTGTTCTTCTAACACCACTTACAACCTCATTGAAGTAGGAGGAACGAGGCCATCCTAGGAACATAAGGACACAAAGGAAAATAAAATGCAGTGACCTCTATATTATTCCAAGAGATTCCATCATGCGATGATTCCTTGTAACATCAATATTTTTCCCAGAATAGATTAATTTGTTTCTCCAATTGACTTGTTGTCCAGAGACTTTTTCATAATGTAGAATAATTTTTTTAATTTGTAGAATGTTCCTCCTTTCCCCCTGAATGAAGATAATAATATCATCCCCAAAATGTAAGTGATAGGGTTCACAAATACCTTTGGCTACTCTAATTAATTTGATTTATCCTTTTTCAAACTTGTGAATAATAAGTCTACTCAGATAATCCTATGCTCTAGAAATGATAATAGTAGAGGGAGGGTACCCCTGCCTCACACCTCTTGATTGCTTGAAATAGCCATCCGGTGAGCCATTAATATGGATGGATATGTGAGAAGCACTGAGCAGGATATAAATCTACCATATAAATGTGGCGGGAACACCAAACACTTGTAAAAATCGACAAATAAAACTACAATCATCAGTGTCAAAGGCGTTCATGATATATATCTTTAGAGAAATGTTCCCTCCTAATGATTTATTTTGAAGAATATTAGAGAATTATGAGGCTGTAAAAATGTAATCTTGGATCCCCCATCCTTTAACATTACCATATTATTCCTAAGAATTATGTACCAGATACAATTGGCCTCCAATGCTCTTATTTGTACCAGAAATAGGGGATCTATAGAGCTATAAGAAACTCCAAGAATTTGATCAAGAGGGGATATATCATTGAAAAATGACTAATTGAGGGATAAAGGCACTATATTCACCCAGAGGGAACAAAAAACACACTAGGGCCTGAAGAAGCCTATTTTGAAGAGTCAGATCATATATTAATGGAAGAGTAGTTTCAAAAGCAATTAACATTGGATCATGGAGATGATCATGCGTTTTGAGTATCTCAAGGAACCTAGAGCGTTAGGATATTAAAGATATAACTATAATATAATAAAATTTATTTAAATGCCTTAACAAGGCTTTAAAATCATTTTACATCAAATAAGATGTAGGATGGGATAAATTGGAAAACTTGGAAAAACAATAAATGAGTCAATGATTGGTGAGTCACCGAAACTAGGACACTAAATGGTGTTTTACCAATGCATCCTATCGACATTGATCTACTGACACAATGACTCACTGATACCATGACTCACCAAAACCATGACACCGACGCTCTGGCACTGAAGTTGGGACTTGCCGACAATGATGCCCTTGACTCACCGATGATTATTCCCACGACTCATCATTGTCGACAACCCGAACTCACCAATGCTGACACTACTAAAGCACTAATGATGACACCCACACACACTGATGCCAATACCATGGACTTGTAAATGTTGACGACCCCAACTCACCACTTTTTATGCCTCCGACTCACTGATGCCAACTATTGAAACTGGATTTCTTCGTAACACTCGGATTGAGTCACCCACACTTGCCAATACACCCCAAACACTGGTTTTTCCCAATGGAATGGCCTGAAGGGATCCATGTTATTACAAATAAATGACATTTAATTTTAATTAATTAGGGTTTTGTATTTATTATTTATTGTTTAAACTTTTTACAATTAATTTTAAATTCACCAGTTATTTATTATTTATTTTCTATTTATTAATTAATTATTGATTTATTTATGTATTATTCTCTATTTTTTTTATTTTTTACTTATAAATATATATATATATTATTTATCTGTTATAAATATTTTTTTTATTATTTATTTATATATTATATTTTTATTACTTTTGTTATTATTTATATATTATATATTATTAATTATTTTTAGTTTTTGATATATTTATTATATGTCAAATTATTATATATTATTTATCCTATTATTAAATAATATATTTATATATTATATATGATATATGATATATAATTTATTATTTATTAAAAATTGTTTATAAATTATTTTTTTGTTCATTATTTATTTAATTTCTTATTATTATTTTTATAATCTATTACAATATAAATATTATATTAATATTGATTTATTTTAAATTTATTGATACTTCAATAATTATTATTATATAATTATCATTAATATGTTCTTATATATTTCTTATTTTTTTGTTTATTAATTATTTAATTTTTTTAATCTTATATATTAATTATTCATTTATTATTAGTTATATATTATATTATTATTATTATTTTAGTATTATTTTAGTATTATTTTATTATTAGCATGTTATTTATTTCTTAATGATTATAAATTCTTTCTATATATTATTTTGATAATAAATTATTTATTTTCTAATATTAAAAATTTAATTTTTATTTAATGTATATTAAAAAAATATTTATGTTATATCTTTATTATATATTATATATTATATATTTATTATCTATATTGTAAAATTTGTTATTTAGTATTAATTATTTAATATTTAACATTTATTATAATATAAATATATATTGTCATTAAATTATATTTTTTTGGTAGATTGTTAATTAATAGAAGTTAAATTTTAATTAATTAGTTCACAACTATTTATTTTGTATTATTATTTTTTTATATCGATTTATAAAAGAACATTAATGTTAATTTACACAACAAATTAATTGTATGATGTAGTGGTAACATCTTGAAAGTATAACCAAGATGTTAGGTGTTCAAATCTTACATAACGCTATATTTATGAATTACATATGGTGTGTGAATGGTAATAAATAGTAAAAAATAAATATATTAGTATTTTATAATTTATAAAATAACTGAAACATAAACAATCAACTAATAAATAAATAATGAATAAAATTATAATAGATACTAAATAAAATAAAAAACAATTATATAATAAAATTAATTAATTTCATATATTTTTAAAAAATAAAAAATATTGTTAATCCACTGCTAATTGATGCACCAAATATTAAATAACCACCCTATAATCATTTCACATTTTTTTTCAAAGACCAATGCTAATTCATTCTATAGTGGTTTTGAATAAGTGTCATGAAATGATTGGAAATGTGCAATTTAGCGGCATTATTTCAAAACTAGTAGGAAAGATTTAGTGATGATTGAAATCAATACTTAATTCATGTTTTTTTAATATAATATCCACTCATATCATTTTATCACATATATATTAATAGTATTTTTATATTAAATTTTTTTTTGTTAACTAATTATTTTCCAATGAGAATTTTGGTTATGTACTTCCAATAATTTTATATTTATTTCGACTACAACATTTCCAAAATTTGAATAAGAATATTAATATAATATGAATTCCTTATATATATATATTGATAGAAATGAATAAAATTAAATTAAATTAATATTAATTACATAATTCTTGAAGACTACATGACATTAATAAACATATAAACTATTTTCTCTTTTCAATTGATGGAATAAAAGAATAAAACATATTAAATAAACAATATGAACTCTTAATAATAATATATATATTAATATAATATATATTCATTAAAAAAATATCAATTAAAATCTTTATAATAATGAAATGAATAATAGAACACAATGATTTGTGGAGGTGTTAGTCCACACATACACAAAAGTGATATAACATTTGCAACGAATTGGAATGTGATATGTTTGATATGTTATTGTAGTTTCTAAATCATAATTATTTTCAAAATCTTATAGATATTAATTACTTATATATTCAATAATATCTAAATAATTTATGGAAAAAATGGGTTTACAATTCTAATTGGAGAAAATATGTCATACACATTATTGAGCATTGTTTCAACTTTATGTAGTATTTAAAGTCGGGGAAATATTTGTTCCCCAAATAATAATATAATATCATTAAAATAACGATAATATATTTATTATTTTATAATTGTTAAATAATACTTATTGTATACATATGAAGAATGAATATTTAATGAGTCATTAAACACGATTTCATATTGTTAAAGAAGACAAGTATATATTATTTTGTATGGGACATTAAAAATTGATAATTCTGAACAACAAAAACATAAAATCATTGATAATGAATTTTATAATTGAATTGGATTGGGGTTGGTCAATCTCTATTTTTCAATGTGGTAAAATGATAATAGATAAGGGTTGTACTTTTATAATGACTAGTGTGTACTCTTGTAAATTTTAAAAAATTCAAAATATAGATTGAAAATAAATGGAGATGTGCTTCATAATAAAATGTTATTTCATTAAAATGAGGATATGGTCATAACGATATAATTCATTCAAATTTCAACACGGTTATATTTCCATTTAATCCTTATATTTTTTTAAAAAAATTTGTTAAAAAAATTACACCTTAACATCAGTACTAACAATCTCAATATTTAAAGGAAAACCCACATATATATAATGTTATGATTGGATCCAAAATGGTCATGAATGAAAAATTTAAATCATATCTTTTCCCCCATTTCCGAATTACATATTTTAATAATTATTTTATAAATTATGATACTATCATTTTCATACATTGTAATTAATGATATTTTTTATAGTATTCGTATAATTTGACATTATATAAATCAATTAAATAATTCAATTTTATTGAACAAAATTAAAAAAATCACTGCTATTTAAATTTAACTAATAATTTCATTGTATATAATAAAAATAAAAAAAATATTACATGAATGGGTTTATAATTTATTTACATTATTTTTCTACATATTTCAAAACTACTTTGTCGATGTTGTGTAATTATTAAACATAACAATTTAAACCACTAAAAACATAAAAAATAAAATTTTAAAAATATAAATTTATATATCATAAAAATATTTTAATACAAATTAAATTTATTTTACCCCATGAGAATAATTTTTTGTTATTAAAATCATGTGAGGGACATTTTTGATATTATAATTTACCAATGTATTTTCATTGTAAAAAAAATCTAAACTGAAAAAGCTATTATATTCTATGATTGAACGTTATAGATGAAATAAATTAAAGAAAATTATATAACATAAGGTGTATAAATGATTTTATGCCCTATAATAGTAGTTATTAATATTATTGACCCAATTTACCAATTATTATTATGATAAATAATACTTCTATTACAACTTATAAAGCATAAAAATATTGGGGAGAAATATGCCAAATTTAAACAATTTAATTTCAAATATTAAATAACTTTTATCTAAATTTAATTTAATTATTTTCAGAATCAAATTTAATAAAAAAAATTTATTGTGAGAGGAATAACAATTTTTTCTAAAAGTGTTTTGAAGCCTTAAAATTTTCTAATACCAAGGTATTATAAAATAGATATCTTAATAGACATAATTAAACTAATTTAAATTCAACGTACTTTATTCTTTTTAATAATTAATCAAAAATATTGTCAATATTTAAAATTTGTTTATTTCATTAAAATTATATATAATTAAAAAAATTATATTTTACACTTTTTAAAAATAAAATTTCTGTTATGAAGAACAACAGAATAAAATATTATTACACTAATAATTAACTACTTGTTTAAATATGGTAAAATTAGTCCAAAATATAAATTTAATTGGTTTTTTCAATTCTTTTAAACTCATTATCTATATAACAAAATATTTATATGAAATTATAAATTTTTAAATGAAATATACTGTAGTTAGGTGTTACAATAATGCATTACCATGGAATGTGGTTATTTAATTAAACTCAACTACGAAATGATTCTTCAGAAAAGATTAGGCATAGGGAAAATTGGTTAGTGAAATTTTATGACCCAATTCCTAGAACATGTTTTATTTAAAATATCAATAAAATCATCCACGATGAATAAGTATAATATGTTACATATATGCTATTTTCTATTCAAATTTTTTATAAGGTTTTATTTTAAGAAATTTTTTAATTATAATAATTTGTTATTTTCTTGAAAATGGTTATTCCCAATTAAAAGGGGCACAATTCCAGATCCAAATTGGATGGTAGATGGCTTTATAATGGATTCCTCATTTGATATAATGATAATTAATTTTAATCTTATCGAACCCTATCAAATCCAAATTAGAGATTGATATTCATCTAAATAATTGAAAAGGAATCATATTCTCATTTTTAGTCCACATGGATAATTTAATTTCAACACTCTCATGATTCAAAGTCCTCCATAATATAATCTCTCAATAGTATAGAAGTTCAGATTTTAAATACACCTTTTATCCAAATTAGATTACTCACAAAACCCAAATTATAAAAACTATATAGAGTCAAATTAATATGAAAATGGATTTAAATCATAAATTGACTAGGAAATATCTATCAAATAAAATAAAATCAATGTGTATTTCATTATCCACTTATTACATAAATAATAATTTTTATGAATTATATCACTAGGGATATATCATTTCACATAAATTTCATGAAGGTGGATATATTTGATGATCTCAATAATGTTATGTGGAAGGAGATGATTCATATGCTACATTTTATTATCAATATTGGGAAGAAAACATAAATTCAAATTCCTCCATAGTTCTAAAAATAATCTCAAAATTATCCACCCATGATATAAATTTTATAAATAATATTCTCACCAATCAAAGCACAAAAAATATTCTATGCCGATGGTATCATCAATACATACCAACATCTATCAATGAAAGTTGTTATATGGGATGATTTAATGATAAATTTCAGAACCAAATATGCACATAAATTAAATTTATATGATTTACATTCATTTGATAAACAATAATAATTAATATATATTTAATATAATTTTTATATAATGAGTAATATTTAATAATTAATTTACAAAATCCTGAAATTTTATTTGACCATCATGTTCACATCCCTTTTGTATATATTTCCAAACCCTTTTATGATTAATAATCATTATCTACCACATTACAATGATGACACTTCCAAAAATTACTAAATCAAATACCAGTAAATAAATATATAATATAAAAAATTAGGAAACAAATGAACCTAATTATAAAAAATCCATAGTCTTAGAAGATTTTAGGGTGGATCAAATTAGTTTCACGGTGTGTAAAAAACATGGAAGACTCCAATAAAAATAAATGTTATAAATAAATAAGATAAATGGGTTACCACATCTATAGTATATCATGACACTTAATATTGAACTATCTACTATGTAGGAGTACCAGTATTATAATTATTTTGTAGGGGAAATTTATCCTACAAAACATATACCTAATGATATATAATATTACAAATTATTTCTAATTTATTTCCTTTCTATACAACATGTGTCAACAATTTCCTATTTATGAAGATTGAATAAATCAATTATGGGATGAAAATATTCCTAAGGAACTATAAAATACATACTGTATAAGTGCATGGTTTAAATGATATTTATCATACCACCTGAAATAAATTAACATTATATTATTCATTATATGTTCTTAAAATTGCATGTCTTATAGATTGAATGATATTATTATGTAATAATGGGTTAAAAATATGTTATTTCATTATAACATGAAGCTAATAATGGTCAGAATTTTTTTATGAAACATCACTTGAATAATGGAGTATTAATAATATATAATTATATATTTATATATGGTAAAATATAGAGAATATTTATTAATGTAAAATAAATAGGATTAAAATATTATTCGATAATTTATGACATTAAAAAATAGATTTTATTACATAGTTGGGAAAAAATTATTTAAAAAGTGTAACTACAAAAAAAATATTGGGAACTATATCAAACCAATGATATAAAATAATTTTTTTTATATAATAAATATTGATATATATTATTTTCATCAAACTGTTAAATTGGTAATAAAATTATCGTTATTTATTTTATTGACCAAAGTGTTATATTTTTCAGAGGATACAAATTACCTGATAAATATAATTTTTTATATAAATTTATTATCTATACAAATGATGTCAAAAAATCATGTAATTCAATTATAAGACACTAATTGAATAAGTAATGAGAATATTATATAATTTAATTGATTTAATCCCTACAAAAACTAATAAATATTATAAATTTCTATGCACCAAAATATTATAATGTAGAGATGAGACATTATAAATCAATAATAGAAATGGAAAATTCTATGATTTTTATCTCAGGTTACTCATGTGAATTTTTTTTGACTAATTAAAGACCATGGGATAAATTATAGATAGTGATCTATATAAAAGGGATGACTATACCTAGATAAAAATCATTTTACAATAATAAACCAAACTAAAATTATTATATGGTTTTTTCATGTAAAAAATTTAATATTAAAATAGCGTTAATTGTAAAATATAGGTGAAAGGAATATTGAAAAACGTAACATATATATATGGTTCATTAAAATAATTTCTAATATGTGGTGACAAAATATAAAAAATTATGTTATTATGAATGAAATGGACTCGAAATATTGGGTCATTAATGAATTTATGGTTACACCATTACATAAGAAAAAACATATCGAGAAATATAAATCTTATAATATATTATATATTTATGTTATGGTATATTAGGATCCTAAATACAAACATACTTACATATAAAAAATTGAACATATGTCAATTTGGAAATATTATATGAAACTAATGTTATTACTGTAAAACAATTTCATGTTTTCTATTAAATTAATTTTTAAAAAAGATCAATAAATTTTTTTATATATTCATTATTTTTATATCATTATATAGAAGACAAAAATATATAAATATATAATAAAATATATATAAGTATAAGGATATTTTTTGATCATTCACTATATTAATAATTTATTTGATGTATGATGTATTTAGATGAAAACTGATTATTGAGGGTATAATGGAAAAATAAAAATCATAATCCTAATAAATGGATTCAAGAAAAATTAAATCTATTAATTATTCTAACCATTGTGGTTTATTAACTACGAATTCATCCATTCAAATTGATACAATAATATCAACAATATATAATATTGAAATTCACTTAAATGTATTATAAAATAGTACTAAAAAAATATGGTTCTAGATAAAGATATAAAAATTGATCAACATAATAGATTCATTCTATCTACAAAAAAAATCCCATCTAAAAATTGGTATCATCCATATATGCATTAATACGTGAAACAAAACAATAAAATAATAAATTAGATAATGTTGTTTTACATAGTGGAGTGGCACTTAACCATGATATAAAAATGAATATGAGTATGTTTCATAAAAACATTACTGTAGAATTTTTTTAGTATATTCATGGAATATTACTATTTTCAACAATAATTAATGATCTAAAAGAATATATGTAAAAAAGTTATAAAACATAATATTAATGAATTTGTAATGAAAATTCAATTATTTTTCCATATAGTTTATGATTAATATTTATATTTTACTTACTCCATGTAATTCTATATGAGAGTTATTGTCCATTGTTACAAAATTATAGGTCACAAATTTTTTTCAAATATTCATTGGGGAGAATAATGATTCCACAACATGGTAGTATTGTTTCTGACATACAATTTGTAGTGTTACAAGTATTCCATATTTTTGGAACTCATATTTCTTATGATTTCCCATCATTAAAATGATCATAAATCAACATATATAAAATTACCTTCCAAGGATATATGTTTTTTCAATAAGGTACTATTGTTAATAAGAAATAACATACACATAAAATTATTTAAGCCAAAAATATTGTGTATAATATTAAATTTTATATAATAATTTAAATTTTTAGTATAGAAAATTTTCGATATATTTATTATTTAAAATAAATATTACAAAAATGCGGCTTTATTTCGTAGTAACTCATTTTAAAAAAAATATAAATCTTACAATTTAATATGTTTTATATAATTAGTACCTTTTATTTTATTTTATTCATCTGTTTTAAATAAAATTAGGATTAATTTATAGATATTTTTTTCAAAAAGTATATTTTAAGATGAAAAATACATTTTTTTCATAACTATGAAAATCATCACCATGTAGCTGATACATTAAACATAAATAATATAATATATATATTTAGAAGTATAATTCATTTATTAATCTATATAAAACAAATTTGAAATTTTATTTCTAGCAGAAATGTTTTCTTTCAATATTTATTTAATAAAACTCTTTTTAAAAAATATTATTTTATTTACATTTTATGAAATCCAAATGAAATTTAAACTTTTTATATTAAATTTATTTTTATAATTTAATTTTTAATATATCACAATGATATAAAAAATTATATTCGTTATTATAATTATGTTTTTTTTTTAAAATTTTGTATACATATTGTGAGCAAAATGAAAAAATAATTTCAGTAAGCCTATGAAATATATTTTTATAAAATATTATAATTATTTAGAATCATGATATTCTATATATTAATTATGATAAATTCACATAAGTTCTTTTATAATTAGTTTCCATGTGGGAATGTACAGTTAATGCGGTAGTGGTAAATTTTGGTAATAGTGATTAAATATAGTTAACGTTGGTATCCCACATGGAAAAATATTGTATTGGATGGAGGATGGAGGATCTCAATTATTAATATCCATACATATTTAATGTCTATTTTTCATTTTATTTTAATAAAATGTTGCTATAAATGAAATATAATGTTTTTTACAAAAGAATCATTTCGTCCCATATAAAAGGATGCCCTATCTACAACAATTTCTACCCATAAAAATTTTATGGGTAAAACAAAACTGTTATCTAGTTTCCCTAAAAAAACTGTCTAATTCCATTGATGACTTGGTGTCACCAAATTTCAATGCATATGAAACTTATGACGTTAAAAACTGAAAACCTTCTAAGTGAGATGTAATAGAATAAACCAAAAAATATTCCCATTTATTGTACTACATCCCTCATGTAACAATTCTACATGATAATATGATAAAAAAAATACATTTTTAATATTATGAAATGTTATTATAGTAACATCCTAACACAAGTGTATTTATCAGTTCACCTATTTAGTTAATGATGTGACCTCATGCATGTCTCTTCAGATTCGACATAATTTCCACTAGTAGTGATGGTATAATACTACACATAGAGAGATAATATTATCTTTGTCAAATTAGAATGAAATTGAAGAATTCAATATATCAAAATCCAGAATAATAAAAAATAATAACTCAAGATGACTAGACATCACATGATAATGCAAAGATAATGAAAATTACAAAAAAGTGGTACATATAATATTAAATATAAGTGTCATATGTTTAATGAAATCCTACATTAATGTAACAATGAAAACTACCTTGACAGTACCTATACCTAATTTTGTACCCACATGCATTATTCATCCCACATTAAAAAGCATCTGTCTAATATATTTATATTTCTTTATTTTTATTGTAAACATGAATTATAATTGGGTATCAATTTTTAGACTGGTTAGGGTTTTAATATTACTCTATAGGCCACCAACCGTGGTGTCCAATGAAATATATAGTATATAACAGTGAATGTAATTGTATAATTTAAAAATAAAAAATGATAAAAGAAAACATATTTCACATTTATAATATTTTCGTAACATTATTACTACTCAGTTTTATGGTGACTCCTAAGTATATCATACATGCATCGGCCTATTTTGGAGTCTGAACCATACATCATTTGGATTTTAGAATTTATTATATCTTGGGAATTCATTATTAAATTTTATTTGAATTATATTTTTTTTTACCTTGGATTGTTTGTCCATGTAGCATTATTGTAGGAACTATAAGATTCAGTACAATATCATTATCACAAGAACATAGTGTGTCAGCAATGCACACAAATATTGGAAACATAGAGTATCACTATAGAAACAATATAATGAGTCTATATTAGTTCAATATATAACCAAAATATCAAGTTATTGGAATAACATTCCATCACCATTGTCACAAATGAATTTGGAGAATAGAGCATCATTTTGGCATCCAATGAATGGGGATCAAAAATCCCACACCCAAATATCAATATTCATGAATACATATCAATTTTCAACATTAATAACCCTTTATCAAACATTATAAAAAACATGAACCATTTAATTAACCAATATAAAACATTGACATAATTTCTAAAAAATAATATGTTATCCCATTGACCATGAATCATATCATAACCCATTAACCTTTTGAGTATAATCCAAATAATAATTATAACATGTCAACATTACATAAAATTAAAAATTAAAATAATATAAAAAGAATATAATTTTAATTTTTATTTCCATATTTATAATTTCATGAATATTTTCACACTCCATGAGTTTCCAGCAATCACAATCTCATCATCTTAATCAGTCTAATCAGATTTGAGAAACACATTTCTAATTTTTAGGGATTCAGTTTAATTTTCTTCTTGAAATGAATCCACACAATATAGACACCCAATGATATAAAAACACACAATATCTTTTTTTAATACTATGGAAATAATTATGTAGACCACATAACGTAAGTTCATTGATAAACATCCTCCAATAATATTTCCTTGATTCGACGTAGAACTACAGAAAACTGATGAATGGAACTACGATACTAAAGATATTGTAATAGATATCCATTATTGCAATTTATCCAACCATAAAAAAGCACAATTCACTCTCAGGTACCTTTTAAATGTACACATAATTATATATATATATATTCATGAATGATAATATGATGATATTTAGGAAGGGAAACCAAAAACATAAACATACCAGTGAATATAGATCTATAATAATATTTAAATTACATAAGATATGCCATGGGATTGAAGGTAATCACCTATAAATCCATTAGAGGAATATAAATTTATTATTTTAGATGATTATTAAAATTAATGGGTTTTAGAGGATTAGATCATATTAGATATGTGAATTTATGATCTACAACATCACGATGTATGGTATGGTGAACAACTAGACTATATGTAATCCATCCATTATTTTCCCCTATATTTAGAATAATATGGAGTTTACCATGTATCCATATATCTATGAATGTACATGCTACAACCATGCAGAGCTACTATCCCACCTCACACAATCTACATTGTGTCCTAGATGGGTTGCATGGTTTGTACTACCAAACTATAAATACTATCCTACAAATAAGGCATGAAATTTTTTCAAAACCCCTTTAAACACCATTATATATAACTTAGCAATTAAATATAAATAATACACATAAGTAGTGGGTCATGTAAAAAATTGATAATTGTAGGTCACAATATTGGTAGGAAACATATAATATCCCAACATTATAACATCTAATCCATGATTTGAACTCCAAAAATAACTATTACCTTGTAGTGAAATGGTTTTTAAAATGTAATTGTATATCTACATCCCCCTCCCATGATTATGTCTGAACAATTCTATAATTCAGGAATAGCCAGACCAACAACACAGTCTATCCACACAATACATTACCATTGGGTTCCATACAACAAATAAGATGTTACTTAATTGGTGCATCATCCTTAAGATAGACATTATCAAAATATATCAAATGAAAATGGATGTGTGATAATTCTATAAATATAAAATGGAATAAATTTACCATAGAACTATATCTATGTGGAAGAGTGAATTGATATACCAATATTTAGATCTTATCTATATTCAAGAATAATCCAAAAAACCATATGTTCAATCATACCATTTTTCTAAAGCTGATGGAGACCCAATCATAGTGAAGATCATAGGAACAAATGAAAAATCATCTAAATGTCAAGAGGGTGATGATTACAATTAGCATAATAGTTATGTTTACTTTTCACTATACCAATACAATTCTAATACATGATAACATATTTTTATGTCTAGAAATCAAGACTTAGTAAAAACATCATTGCAACACCATAATGTATCCAACATAAAAAGAATCTAAATGTAATAATATAGAGTGACATGTGTGTTTCCATCTAAATTTATACTTGATAACTATTTTTAGAGGTCAACTTAAAAAACACTAATTTATTATTCCAATTCCCATCAAAATCTAGGATGCATGTCTGCAACTATTCCTCTAACACCTAAATAGGGTTCTCTGATTACTGATCACTCATGGGATGAAAAAATGTATCAAAAAACCTTATAACCAGAATCTTCCACAGGCCTATAAAAAAGAAATTTGTAAATATGTGGGTCATTATATGAAATAATATGTTGCAGCTCCCTATACCAAGTAAATATCTATTAAACTTAAATATATGTCAACTGATCAAATATGAAGGTTTCATAGATTTTCAGTAAATGCACAACTTTTGAGGAATAGTCCAAAATAACTCATATCACATTATTATTTTGTGGTTTCTGTGGAATACCTACCCCAATGTACATGGTGATATTAAACAATTTCCACTCCAAAATTTGTAAACATTGTATATACTTGATAAGTCATTGATTCTTGTACTTGTTTTTTTAAGAGTTTTAGTATTGTGAGAAAACTATAATCAAACCTTTTCATTCATAAACACTAATATTTTCTATGAATATCATGATTAAACTTGTTCAGAATAGAGTTCACTTCCAAATTTGATTCATCAAACTCATTCATTTTCTCCCTTGGAATACTATTAGGAACAAATACATAGTTGTGAACATAGACGATCTTACCCTCATCAATATTCCAATTAGGGGGATTTGAAGCATCAACATATTCCATCAATTCTAGTCACCTAGATCACCATACAAACTTTACTTACTCTGTGTAAGAAGTATAGGCTCAATAGATAAGGGCAAAGGGTTATCCATTCCTACTCCCCTTTAACATTCATATCAACCAAATCTATAAAAGGAAAAACCAACAACCGAAACTAGACATCATTAGACTACCCAAGTATAATAATTTTTTTTCATAAAGCCTCATCAACACTTTTCCCATTTCATATAAATTATGGATATATATAAATAGACAAATTTTATATATTCAACCCATATTCATGGACTGATATTGAAATCTCATAGAGGATATATGTAATTATTGATGATGTGTTCAGTATATAAAATAAATAATTCAACCAGAAAGGTAACATTTCCATAATTTATAGAATAAATCACTATTGAAAACTATTGATCAGGCATTGGATAATTAAATTCCTATGTCATCAATTGTCTTGATCAATACACAATGAATCAGTTTTTCAACACCAATACATCCTCATATCCATTCCCAGACTCTTCAAAAAATATCTATAACACTCACACAGATCATGCATGAATGAAATTTGTGATTTGGTAAAATGCTTATTTAAAAAGTTAAATATATAGTGTCATGTTCTGAAACATTAAAACTCGATACTGTATTTGTTTTGCCCAATATGTGCCGATTCCAAACAAGAAAATAACATGTTGAATTCTGATAAGTTCCCACAAAACACAAAATACAATGAATAATAATAGTCTTCATCTACCCTGAAATAAGAACAAAAACATTCTCTAGGTCTACTAAATCAACATCATATGGAATTATGTGGCCAATGAAATGATATTTGTCGAACCAGAAGCTACCCATACATATCTTCGCATATATATGATGTTCTCTTAGGGTAAAAAAGAAGAGGATAATAAATATGGAATTACCATCATGATTTGGAATTTCAGAAAATTTTCATAAATGAATACTAGAAATAAATGATCCAAATATTGGTGATCATATGAATTATTATTCCTATATACAATTTATATGTGTCTTTTAATCCAAATAGCATTAAAAATATAATTTATTCCATATGTTCTCTTATATGATGTAAATTGTATATTAGAATGCATAAAATTCAGCTTATGATACCATGAACTCAAATAAATTATATTAATCACAAAATGGTCATATGGTGGTCAAAAATATAAATAGTACTTTTAAGAGGATATTGTTTATTAACATTCAACTCATTTAAATTACTGTAATTATTTTATAAGTGTAACATTCAATAAATTATATTTTTAAAAAGTGTTGGAGAACTTAATTGTTCTATACATGGAAGTATAATTCATTATTAATAAATTATTACAATTGAGTCATATTATTTAGAATATTTTATAGATCTATTTATTAAGAATAATGAAATCATGTTCAGCTCCTTGAATTAGATCTATCACAAACTCAACATCTATGTCATGTAGTATGTAATGGCCCGAGTTGATAGAGGACAATTACCTTGTAAAAATCTGATGTTTGAGGTGTTATGAGTGGTCTCAGAGGTCATCCTATCATCTTGGTGATTTTTGACCCATGGTAGGCCTACCGGTAGCATTAGCCTACCTATAGCAGGCCTAACAGTGGATCAGTCTACTGGTAGCCGTAGCCTACTGGTGGCTCGGCCCACCGGTAGCTCGATCTACCGGTATCTCAGTATACCAGTATCCACATCATACCGGTATCTCAGCCTACCTGTACATCGGTCTACCCGTAGCCGCAGCCTACCTGTAGCTCGGCCTACCAGTAGCTCGGCCGACCGCTGGCTCGGTCTACCGGTAGCCACATTCTACTGGTAGCTCGGCTAACTGGTGGACCTAGCCTATCCCGCCACGGGTTTCCCAGTAATGCCTCCTTTGGCACAAATTGTGTTTTAAACCATGTTTTGACCCCCTTCCCCCTACGCCCGTTTTAAAGACCATTAACGCCAGTTAATGGCAATTGTTTAAGTGAGGTACCCTGGTGTGTGTCTATTTAAACCACCCACAAAGGCGGGGACCCTTTAATGACATGTGGGGCCGTGTGGTCATCCCATTACCCCCGCTCCTTACATGGTTTCACATCTGTATCTCAGTATATCAACCGTCCCGGGCCCTTATAAACTAAAGGGTTCTCCTTGGAATCTTTTTTTTCTCGATCACCATCCCATCGATTCATCTGCTCGTCCTTAGTTCCAGAGGCCCCACCCCTACAAATCGCGCAACTTCTGTTCCTGGCCAAAGGAGATAAACTTCAATCGTGGATCAATCAGGTAGGGTTTCACCTTCATATATCCTTTCTGTTTATCTTTCAAGGTGGGTACTCTATTTCTTATGTAAAATTGGATTAACCAATCTATAAAGAAGATAATAAACACATTCTAAAGAAATAAGGGCAGGGGTATGACCGATTATGCTGCTCTGTTTTTTTCCTCTTCATTGATGATTAATGATTTTTGAATTGTGAAGGCTTAGACCTACTGAAAATCATGGCTGTTGGTGGTCTTTCTCTATGCAGTAATGAACCCTTACCTCTAGTGATATTTAAATGGATTGTATTGTGGTTGTGACCCCTTGTTGTGTAATGGAAATTGGTTAATTACGTATATTCGTCTAAATAAATTGAAAGCACCATGATCAATCATTTTTTGTGATAACCCCAGTTAATGTACAGCGGAATTGGAATCATGGAGTGTATTAAATCGTTTAAATCAAAAATTCCTGCATGGGACAGATTTTTGTTGGTGGCAGTGGGTTGTTTGTTTTTATTCACGGGCCGTTTGCTGGGTGATGTGGGTGGGGATGGGATCCCCTATTGTTATAGTATCACTGGTTGTGAGTTTGAGGCTACGTGGTTACCTCTCTTATAACACGAATTGGGATGGGATCCTTTGTTGTTGAGAAACCATTGGATCCTAGATCCTGGGGACACGGGGCTGTATATTGGGGTTTCCTTTTGATCCGGAACATCAAGGGATGTCACGTATCCCTTTTTTGTTGTGACTTTACAAGAGGACATGGTGTGAATGTTTATTTTGATATTCAATAGTACTCTTTCCTTGGCTTGTGATTATGCATTCTAGTTTCCTATGTAGGTGCAGAAACATAGCTAAATATTTTTAATTAACATCAAACAAGGATGTCACAAAGGGGTTTGGTTTGGTGTGAGTCATGACTTGGGTGCTCATTGTGTTCTTTAGGCTGGAAGAAGAAAAACTTAGTTCTGGGTGAGTGCTTCTTACCTATACATATATTTGTAGTTTTGTGTTTTTTATTCGCACCCCACCCAGGTTGAGCACTTCGGGCCAGACACCACCATTTCATGGGGGTGTTTTTTCCAAAACTTCTATTAGTGGCTGGTTATTTTCTCCTTTCTTCTCCCTTTCCCGGATATCCCAAGTATCTTCGAGCAGGCTGTGATGGCCTGATGTCCATTATTAGCCCATGAATCTTCGGGTATGGTGATGTGGTCGTTGGCCCAGGTTTGTGCGGGAAGGTGTTTTACCAAGTGTCTCTGGGATGAGGCACATGTGTCTTCAGGCGTGGCAATGGATCTTGTAGCCCAGGTGTCTTCGGGCGTGGTGGTGGTTGTTCTGGCCTAGGTGTTTGCAGGCGTGGTTATGTGAGACAACTGTTTCCCAAGTGTTTTGGGGCAGGGTTTGGTAGTGGGACTGCATGAGGATATGGCCCTGGTGTGTGTGGGCGGGGTGTGGTAGTGGGACTGCGGTGAGAATTGCGTGATTGGTTAGATGCGTAAGATGTCTTCAATAACCAGTGGGAAAGTGGCGTTGGGTACCCAAACATCGATGTGCTTTAGTTATATATTACTTGCTAGTGTTATTTGGTGAGTGTGGTCGGTGAGTGGGATGGATGAACTCGTTGATAGTTGTCACGACCCATCCTCGGGGCCCGTTCCGTGACTACCCCTAGCCCGCCTTCCATAGGCCAGGGGCTGGTGACTAGCATCAAGGTGTAAATCCCGAAAAAAGGGAAGGCATTGCCTTTTTAAAGTAACTAAACATCACAGAGCAAGCAAGAAGAAGAAGTAAACACTAAGTAAAAACTGTTACAATAGTAAGTGCGGAAAGGTAAGTGGGCCAGTATACAAACCCAAACTGAAAGTAAAGTACAACTGGAAAGGGAAAACAACAACTGAAAAGTAAAGCCGCGACGTCGAGCTGTCTACTGGGAATCCCACCTGAAGGGTGGGTACAGATAGCCTCCACTGCTCCTTGGGTCCGGCCGTCCGCTCCGAGTACGTCCTATCCAGTGGTCCACCTCCAGGTACCGTCTTGCTTCGCAAGCCTCAGCCACGATCAGCGCTGTCCGTCGTCTTCAACCAACACAACGTAGTGCGGGAATAGCCCTTGCAGGGTTGAGTATAAGCAACTCAGTAGGGACCCCGAGACCCCCTAAGGTCTCCTAGAATCCACAAAGGATAAACCACAAAGGAATGATACAATCACGAAGTAACATCCGACACGGCATAGGTATATGCCCATACATATACCTAAGTCATCAATTATCGTTCGGCTCTAGCATTTGAGCCCAAGTACAACCCAGTCAACACAGGAAAGAAAAACGTAAATCCATACAGGATAGCACAACACAATATACATAGGAATGAAAAACAGGATTCAGATCACAAACGAATACTACTTCATATGATGATAGAGATGATCAGATGGAGTCACTGATTCATCTAAGCCATCAGACCCATGAAGGATCGGTAGGTACTAACCCCCGCAATGACCCACATAGGATCGATCATGAAGTGAAACCATAGCTATTGGGAAACTCATTCTCCATAAAGTATAGTGGGTAAGCTGCTACAACCAAGTGCTTCCCTCTAACCTTGGACTGCTTTAGTACTCCACCTATCGAGTACTGTGGGCCGCCTGCTACAACCAAGAGCTTCCCACCATGGGTCTGCCGCTACAACCAAGCGCTCTCCCTCATAGCCTCTAGAGGTACTCCTTCTGTTGAGTACCACGGTTCTGCCGCTACGACCAAGCACTCCTCTGCCGTGGGTCTGCTGCTACAACCAAATGCTCCTCCGTCGTCGGTCTGCCGCTACAACCAGGCGCTCCTTCATCGTGGGTCTGCCGCTAAAACCAAGCGCTCCCTCTCATAGCCTCCAGAGGTACTCCTTCTGTTGAGTACCGCGGGTCTGCCGCTACAACCAAGCACTCCTCTGCCATGGGGCTGCTGCTACAACCAAGCACTTCCCACTAGGCTATCCGTAACACACCGAGTTGTTCGATCAGCAGTTGTTAAGTGTCATCCGGCTCTAGGGTTTCCGCCCACAGCATGCTCGTTCCGGGAGGGTCCACTCCACGAGCTAAGAGGTCGATGCATCAACTGACATGTAGTCCAGAGTTGAGGTATCCCAATATGTACCGTAGTGGTCACTTCCGAAAACACGGAGGATCCGCGTACTGTTTTCATCATCGTCGCAATCGAATCCACTGAGGATCTCTGTACAGTCGTCGTCATCACAGTAGCAGTTGCAGCCAGCTCTAGGGTTCCCGCACATAGCAAGCTCGTTCGGGAGGGTCCGCTCCACGAGCCGAGAGGCTGATACATCAATTGACACATAGTCCAGAGTTGATGTATCCAAAAGATCCATAACGTCAACAGGAACTCAACCTCGCGGACAACGCGTCAATCGGACGCCCGGTCTGAGAGTTATTGGCCTTTTCGTCCCAGGGGCCCGGTTGGTTTTTAAGGAAAAACCAACCCGACCGTACTCCACCTGCGTCCAAACCTCAGGCGGAGTAAGACAAAATATCCTCCTCACTTAGAGGAATCCACCAAAGTCTACGGCTCGTAAATCGGACGTCTGGATCTCATGATATGAGTGTTTCTGCTCCGAGGGCCCGGTTGGTTTTGTGTACGAACCAACCTGGCCAAACCCAAATTATTCCGAAATCTTCAGTGTGATATACCGAAACGACCGTCTCGATCCAAGGATCACATTTCCACTGACGGCGCGTCGTTCGGAGGCACGTAGATCATGTTATGAGCAATAGACCGAAAAGGTCCGAAAACGTGGGGTCTGGGCCCGGACTGACCCGGCCCAACCCCCCTGGGTTGGCCCGAACCGGGCGACCCGACCCAGTTCCTGTTCTTCACTACGGAAACAAGAAATCGTCTCTGCGGCCCGTTTTGTCGTTTTCCGCCATTCCCCACACCATGAACAAAAAGGGCGGTGGGTTCAGATTTGTTCGTTGGTCCGTGCCCACCGCGTTAGCGGTTTGAAACAACACCATAATTCCCAGAAATTAATAAACCTCAACCCGCAATAATAATCCACGAACCAACTTGTTAATTGGTTGTTCCGCGTTCTTGCCTTAGAGGAAAACAAACATGGGTATTATCATTTTCAAATGACCCCTACCACAACGTCGTCTTCGGATGCGAGTTCGTCGCGGAATTGACCGTCGCGGAAGAAAAGGATTGTCACATCGCGGAAGGGCGTCGCTGTCGCGCGGTACTCGGCGTCGCGTAGAAAAAATCCGAGGATCAAGAACATACGGATTTAATTATAACAATTAAATCTATGTTGATGTTATAATCCGCAAAGAAATTAAATGACCGCAATCCCCTACCTCAAGATGCCGATCGAAGATTGTCGGGGGGATGGATCGTCGTGGAAGAACCGTCATGGAGGGAGAATCGTCAACGTCACATCGTCGATCTCTAGGGGTCTAGCGTTCTTCGTCACCCTTCTTCGGAGGCCGATGTTCTTTGCGTTCTTCTCGTTCTTCGTGTTCTCCGCGTTTTTCGCGAAGGAGGATGAAGATCTCAAGCCTTGGAGTCTTCTCCAAATCCTCTCAACGAGAAATCCTCAAGAAGACTAGGGTTGGTATTATTTTATTAACATTCCATCAAATTGAAAAAGAAACTAAGTAACAACCCATTAATTCATAGAATTAATTTCAATGAATAAACCGCCCAAATAATAGGTGCGTTTAAGTGTTTAATAAAACGCCCCATTTGACTTTCATTAAAAAGGGTTTTCGCGGGTGTGTTACATAGTGGAAAAGAAATGGTGGGGATCGTGTGGTCCCCACCCCACAAATATCCTACCAAGAGGGTAGGATATTTTGAATTGTACCCTATCCTCTTCAACATAGCTTAAGAAGCTTTAAAGTGGCTTTAAGTGGATTTAAGTGAAATAAAATAATGTTGTCGCACCACTTTATTTTATTTTCTTCACTTAATCCCAAAAATTAAAAACCACACCTGAGAAAAAGAAACTCCGGAAGAGGCATTTCTATGAAAATACTGGTGCTATGATTCCATCGGTGCCCTCAGAATTTGATTACGATCACCGGTTCAAAAGTTATTAATAACCGCTCGATCGTTCACTGAACGTACCCAAGACAAACTTCGGAAAATGATTCCGGGCACACCGGGCCTCGGAATCAGGTGCCGTCAGAAACTGTGTTCTTGTAAAATTCCACAGAAAATTAAGAAACATATTTCCTTGAAATTTACAGGTCTTTACATCACTCCCACCATAGGTCTTTACATCCCCGTAATGATACATCATAAACTAGGGAAACAAAAGTGGGTACTGAGCAAGCATCTGAGCCTCCCGCTCCCATGTGCTCTCCTGGAGATTCCCGTGAAGCCATCTGATACGCACAAGAGGAATCGACCGTCTACGTAGGAATCGCTCCCGTCGATCCTCTATCTCCACCGGAACCTCCGCAAAAGTCTCTGCATCATCAACGCCCAGCTCTCCATGGTCAAAGATATGCGTCGGGTCATGCACGTACCTCCTCAGCTGAGATACGTGGAAGACGTCGTGCACCAAATGCCATTGGGGTGGTAGAGACAGACGATAAGCCACCTCACCAATCCTTCTGAGGACCTGGAATGGTCCGACGAAGCGTGGAGACAATTGCCGCCTCGGCCAAATCTCTGTAATCCACGTCAAGGTGAGACACTCAAGAAGATGTGGTCGCCATCCTCGAACTCTAGTGGCCTCCGCCTCCTGTCAGCACAAGACTTTTTCCGACTCTGTGATATCCTCATCCGCTCATGGATGACTTGGACCATTCTGGTCCTACAAGAGCTGCTGAGATTTCTTCTTTTCCGAGAAGAGAAATCTGGTCTCATCCCCTGGATGAACCATGTTCTTCGCCTAATACAGTCAATCATGACATGGATGATACTATTCCATAACAAGGATGACGTCGTAAGGCCTCGACGCTACTACCAAGATATCCAACCGTTACTCTCGCCTCCAAGTGTTGAGTCACACTATCGACATCAGTGTCTGGTCACTGGGTCTCCTCCAGTATGTATCTCAAAGTGAGGGTCAAGTCAATCGTTTTTAAATTAGAACCACTTAGTAACAACACATAGAAAGGACAGGAAGGTAAACGCCAAAATAAGGGTGTATTTTATTACTGCAACTCAAAGTACAAAGACACAAAACATCTACAAAAAAACATCAACAATGCTAGAAGCAGCATAAAACAAAGTCTCGAGGTCCGGAGCTAGTCCGGCTCCTGTCCATCTGCTCTCAGAGCTCCATGATCGTAGGCCTCAGCTGCCTGATGCTGAGATCTCCCATGTCCACCAGCTCCCTGCGGTCGGGTTGGACCTCCTGGTGGTGGTGGTGGAAACACCTCGAAGTGTCGTCCACCTCCAGCTACATGGACATCTCTCCTGGCACAGTCTCCTGCTCCATGCGATCCGCCTCGATCGAACCTCTGCCACTCCCTGAGAGGCCCTTCATTCATCTGATGGTTATCCGTATAGCGGGTCGGATAGTCACGAGCCATGTGACCAATCCCACCGCAGGAGTAACACTGTCCGCTCATGGAAATTCGTTGTCCACCCCGGGTGCCTCTCACAAACGATCATGTGTCACGCGGTCGACCACCGGTAGGTCTAGTCCTCTTGGAACCCTGCGTCATCTGTCTACTGCCCGCTGCAGAAGACTCTTCCGCATGCCGGCTAGTGGTGGGTCCTGATACTGGATTCTGCTCAGCAAGGAAACTCTCCACTAAGAGGGCTCGCTCCAATACCCCTATCTATGTCGGAATGCTGTGAGAAACAGTTGAAGCTCTAATCTCTCACCTGAGCCCCTGCTCGAAGGTTTGGGCCCTGAAGAATGGGTCTCGTACCATGTCCGTGAAATAGCGCGAGAGATCGGTAAACCTCGCCACGTACTGGGCTACTGTCATGCTGCCCTGCCACAGCTGTAGTTGCTCCTGGATGTGCACCGCTCGGAGGGTGGTTGGGACGAACTCTGAGTGAAAAAGGATCTCAATGTCCGTCCATAGAAGTGATGCCTCGTCGTGCACCTGGAGCAACAATATCCACCATCTTCCTGCTGTCGCGTGCAGTAGGCTCGCTGTGAGGATCACCATGAGGTCTGCTGGTGTCCTCACTAACCGGAAAACTCACACCACTGCCTCCAGCCAGTCCTCGGCTACCTGGGGGTCCGTCTACCCACGGAACCTGGGTGGTCACTGGTGATGGAACTCATGCAGTGCTCTAAGGTGATGTACATCGTCAGTGGCTGGGGCTGGAAGCATCGGTGGCTCGGTGGGTAGAGGTACCTCTGGTGCCTCAGCTGTCAAAGGGCCCTGCACTGAGGCCTCGTCGCTCGGCGGGATGTCGTCACGTACAACTCTCAGAACCCTAGCTGGCTGCCATCGTGGGGCCATCCTAAAAAGAAAACAGATGTTCCATGGATAGAACAGTATACCTGGTGAGCTGACACAAGGTAATCACAAAGAAAACCTAAAACACACATGCAATCAATGTTTTTGTGCATTAAGTCGGAAATCAGAAGATAGGGTCCTGGTGTACGGATACGTCGGCCGCCACACCAACGTTGGACTCCCGGGACTAATAACCACACCCTATACGCTAAACACTATTTCTTCACATA
Organism: Viscum album; assembly: GCA_963277665.1. Taxonomy (NCBI): domain Eukaryota; kingdom Viridiplantae; phylum Streptophyta; class Magnoliopsida; order Santalales; family Viscaceae; genus Viscum; species Viscum album. The sequence goes on from OY728157.1 coordinate 1,012,900,619, forward strand.
GAAAAGATCAGAGTCCACGGTAGAACCGAACTCCTCCGATACCAATTTTTCACGACTCGTCCTCGGGGCCCGTGTCGTGACTACCCCAAGCCCGCCTTCCATGGGCCAGGGGATAACGACTAGCATCAAGGCCTAAATCCCAGAAAAAGGGAAGGCATTTCCATTGTAAAGTAACCAAACACCATAGACCAAGCAAGCAGATGAAGTAAACACTAAGTAAAAACTGGTACAATAGTAAGTGGAGAAAGGTAAGTGGGCCAGTATACAAACCCAAACTGAAAGTAAAGTAAAACTGGAAAGGGAAAACAACAACTGAAAAGTAAAGTCGCGTCATCGAGCTGTCTACTGGGAATCCCACCTGAAGGGTGGGTATAGATAGCCTCCACTGCTCCTCGGGTCCGGCCGTCCGCTCCGAGTATGTCCCGTCTAGTGGTCCACCTCCAGTTACCGTCATGCTCTACAAGCCTCAGCCACGATCAGCGCTATCCGTCGTCTGCAACCAACACAACGTAGTGCGGGTATAGCCCGTGCAGGGGTGAGTATAAGCTACTCAGTAGGGACCCTAAGACCCCCGAAGGTCTCCGAAAATCCAAAAAGTATAATCCACAAAGGAAAGACAATCACAAAGTAACATCTGACACGACTTAGGTATATGCTCATACATATACCTAAGTCATCAATTATAGTTCGGCTCCAACATTCGAGCCCAAGTACAACCCAGTCAATACAGGAAAGAAAAACGTAAATCCACACAGGGTAACACAACACAATCCATATAAGAAAGCAAAACAGGTTTCAACTCACACAGGAATACTACTTCATAAGACGATAGAGATGATCAGATGGAGCCGCTGATTCATCTAAGCCGTCGGACCCACAAAGGATCGGTAGGTACTAACCCCCGCAATGACCCGCATAGGATCGATCATGATGTGAAACCATAGATATTGGGAAACTCCTTCTCCATCAAGTACAGTGGGTAAGCCGCTACAACCAAGCGCTTCCCTCTAACCTTGGACTGTTGTAATACTCCACCTATCGAGTACTGTGGGCCGACTGCTACAACCAAGCGCTTCCCACCATGGGTATGCCGCTACAACCAAGTGCTCCCCCTCATAGCCTCTAGAGGTACTCCTTCTGTTGAGTATCACGGGTCTTCCGCTACAACTAAGCACTCCTATGTCGTGGTTCTTCTACTACAACCAAGCGTGCCCCCGTGCTGCTACAACAAAGCGCTCCTCCATCGTAGGTCTACCGCTACAACCAAGTGCTCCCCCTCATAGCCTCCAGAGGTACTTCTTCTGTTGAGTACAACTGGTCTGCCGCTGTAACCAAGCGCTCCTCCACCATGGCTCTACTGCTACAACCACACACTTCCCACTAGGCTATCCGTAACACACCGAGTCATTCAATCAGCAGTCGTCAAGTCTCATCCAGCTCTAGGTATTCCGCACACAGCAAGCTCGTTCCAGGAGGGTCCACTCCATGATCTAAGAGGTCGATGAATCAACTGACACGTAGTCCGGAGTTGATGTATTCCAAGATGTACCGTAGTGGTCACTATCGAAAACACGGAGGATCCCCGTACTGTTTTCATCATCATCGCAGTCGAATCCACTGAGGATCTCTGTACAGTCGTCTTTGTCACAGTAGCAGTTGCAGCCATCTCTAGGGTTCCCGTACACAAAAAACTCGTTCGGGAGGGTCTGCTCCACGAGCCGAGAGGCTGATACATTAACTGACACATAGTCCAGATTTGATGTATCCAAAAGTTCCGTATCATCAACAGGAACTCAACGTCGTAGACGGCGCGTCAATCGGACGCCCGGTCTGAGAGTTATTGTCGTTTTCGTCCCAGGGTCCCGGTTGGTTTTTAAGGCAAAACCAACCCGACCGTACACCACCTACGTCCAAACCTCAGGCGGAATAATCCAAAAGATCCATCTCACTTATAGGAATCCACCAAAGTTGACGACACGTCAATCGGACGTCCGGTGCTCAAGATATGAGCGTCTCCGCTCCGAGGGCCCGGTTGGTTTCGTGTACGAACCAACCCGCCCGAACCCAAAGTATTCTGAAACCTTGAGTGTGATATACCGAAACGACCGTATCGATCCAAGGATCAAATTGATGCCGATGGCGCGTCGTTCAGAGGCACGTATCTCACGTTATGAGAAAAAGACAGAAAAGGTCCGAAAACGGGGGGTCTGGGCCCGGACCGACCCGGCCCAACCCCCATGGTCGGCCCGAACCGGGCGACCCGACCCGGGTCCCATTCTTCACTGCGGAAACAAGAAATCATCTCTGAGGCCCATTTTTTCATCGTCCGCCATTCCACACACCAAGAACAAAAAGGGCGGTGTGTTCGGATTTGTTCGTTGGTCCGCACCCACCGCGTTAGCGGTTTGAAACAACACCATAATTCCCAGCAATTAATAAACCTCAAACCGCAATAATAATCCGCGGACCAACTTTTTATTTGATTGGTCCGCGTTCTTTATTTGGAGGAAAACAAACATAGGTATTATCATTTTCAAACGACCCCTACCTCAACATCATTGTTGGATGCGAGTTCATCGGGGAATTGACCGTCGCGGAAGAAAAGGATCGTTGCGTCACGAAAGGGCGTCGTTGTCGCACGGTACTCGACGTCGCGTAGACAAACTCTGAGGATCAAGAACATACAGATTTAATTATAAAAATTAAATTCATGTTGATGTTATAATATGAAATGAAATAAAAGGACCGCAATCCCCTATCTCAAGATGTCGATCGAAGATTTTCGCAGGGATGGATCGTCATGGAAGAAGCGTCGCAGAGGGAGAATCATCGACGTCACGTCGTCGATCACCGGGGGTCTGGAGTTCTTCGTCGCCCCTGGTCAGAGGCCGACGTTCTTCGGGTTCTTCGCGTTCTTTGCGTTCATCGCATTCTTCACGAAGTAGGATGAAGATCTGAAGCCTTGGAGTCTTCTCCAAATCCTCTCAACAAGCAATCCTCAAGAAGACAAGCGTTGGTCTTATTTTATTAACATGCCAACAAATTGAAAAAAAAAGTAAGTAATGACCCATTAATTCATAGAATTAATTTCAATGAATAAACCACCCAATTAATAGGAGCGTTTAAGAGTTTAAGAAAATGCCCCTGTTGACTTTCATTAAAAAGGGTTTTCGTGGGTGCGTTACTTATTGGAAAAGAAGCAGTGGGGCTCGTGCGAGCCCCCCCCCCCCCACAAATATCCTACCAAGAGGGTAGGATATTTTGAATTACACACTATCCGCTTCAACTCAGCTTAAGCAGCTTTAATGTGGATTTAAGTGGCTTTATGTGAAATAAAATAAAGTTTTCACACCACTTTATTTTATTTTCTTCACTTAATCCCATGAATTAAAAACAACACCCGAGAAAACAAAACTCCGGAAGAGGCATTTCTAAGAAAATACTAGCGCTAAGATTCCATCGGTAACCTCAGAATTTGATTCCGAGCACAGGTTCAAAAGTTATAAAAACACGCTCGTTCATTCACTGAATATAACCGAGCCAAACTTCGGATAATGATTCCGGGCACACCGGGCCTCGGAATCAGGTGCTGTCAGAAACTGCGTTCTTGTAAAATTCCAAAGATAATTAAGAAAAAAATTTCCTTGAAATTTACGGGTCATTAAAATAGTGTTGTTTGTTTGCTTCTCACGAGACTTTAGTACGTCTCCCCATTTGTGCATGAGAGTCTTTGGTTTTTCCCTACTAAGTATACATGTATGCTCACCCTACGTATATAAAACTACATTCAGGTTTCCAAGAGGACTTCGGGGACTGTGTCGGACCGTACTAGCTCAGACCTTCTGATAGATCATCGTAGTTATTTTTGTTATTTCCTTTGGTACTTTGCCTTATAGTCTCCTTATACATTGTGCATTTTACTTTTGTAACATGCATTGGGAATGGTTCTTGGATTTACTTTTTACTTTCAGTCTTAGTGTTGTGGGATTTACCATCTTATCTCTCAATCCTATTAAAATAAAAAGGGTAATGCCTTCCATTTAGTGTGAGATATTAAACCCTTGGTTGTAGTCTCCACTCTGGGACCTATTGAAGGCTGGTCTGGGTGGTCATTATCACTCCTTCAACTAGAAGAAGCATGGGTCTGGAAATCTGTTGTATGTTCCCTCATCTTGGTGAAAACGGGTCATGACATGGTAGATGTAATATGTCTTTGTGAAACAAGTAATATAATGGATCCACTATTGGTGAAAAAATTAAATCATTTCACCCAAATTACTCATCAAATATCACTTATTTTACATTGTTTCCTCCCTATGTTGATGATGTGTTATCCTCGCATATCATGTAAGGGTATCCCATTCTCCATGATGATTATATAATTCAACCATAATAGATGTGAGCATTAATTCCCAATGGTAATGCTCGATTTAGAAATGGTATGTTACAATATAGTCCCTAAAATAAAATTAATTTAAACCCAACATCACTTGTATGTAATGATTTCAATATAAATGATACTCACAAACCTCAAGGGAACAACAATTTCATTGAAATATTTTCATTTACCACACTCCTCATATGGTGTCAATTTTCATAAACCCACAAAAAATAAATCATTAAACTAAATCCATCTAAATTTTGATAAAATATTAAATAATATTAAATTCCAATTTCAAATAATGTTCAAGAAATAATAGATTCTAAATGAATTATACCACTGACTATTAAAGTACTAGCCTCAATCTCAAAAAGTGCATAAATAAGTTAATGAAACAAATATATCGTTATACCATATAATTCATTATATTCCTATTTTCATTAAAACGTTGTGTGTATATGTGATCAATTCCTGATGAACCATGTCTTTAACCCCTACTGGCATGACCAATATAAATCAGACTTCAAAACAAATACAGGATTAAAGACCTCCATATAGTAAATGGGTTTGAAATAATTCCTAAATCAGTACACATCTATGGAGAGTTTCTATAAAACCTATGTAATGGTACTATAAAACCTTAATCTAGGAACTCCAATGGGGGTCCGGGATACTATAGATGATTTTCACCAAACCTACCAAACTAATGGAATAACCCAGAATTACTTCCCGGTGTAGTTGACCCTCCCTAGGGAAAACCGGATTTCATCTTCTATGGTTATCATTATCAAAACCATCGTTCCTACCCTTATAAGAAATACTTAATTATAATCTGGTAGAATCCACTTGTTCAAAACTAAATGAACATTTCAATTATACTTTAAAAATCAGAGCTTTATTCCTTATATTATAAAATTTATTCAATCACATTATATTAAACTCAGACTCTTTCGTAGAATTAAATCCATCAGGAAAAAAAATCTAAATATATTTCATCTCAAACATGATTTGGAGTAAAGAAATTCATTTCGATGATGTTTCTAGAATATTCTATTAATGAAATGATTCCTTGAGAAAATTTTATAAATTCTGTTACCCTATCCTATCGTAGTGTATCTAGGTACTATGTTGCAGCAATTTTCCATGGGATTACATAAATACAATTCAATCTAACTATTTATCTAGATCCTTTGTATCCCACCATTACTTCTCTTATCCTCATAACATATACATTACTACATTTTAATTTTTATCTATGACATTTTATAAATGATCTGGGATTCTCAAGAGAAACTAAAATCTAAAACATATCAACATAAGGTCAATCCTCTCTGAGTAACGATAGAGGGGGCATTACCATGGACCTTAAGGATAGATATGATTTTGTTACATTTCAATCACTGGGTATATTTATATTAACAATATAAAATTAGTGGATTTATCATGGAACTTATATAACCTTTCATCTAGAACTAGAATGCACACATGACTGACTAATGAATTCACATTTTCAGGGATGTACTTTTGTTGTAAAATTTTTTATTATAGTGGAATGTATATAAAATTAAAAGGACATATATTAGGTGACCTGAAAGTTTATAAAAACATGATTTACAATAAGGATTCATATAAATAAAAACTATTTTATCCCGAATACAATTACTAATGGTCACAAACACGACAAAATAACATCCATCATCAATACCTATCCTATGTCAAGGACAACACATAGTAAAAAATTATCTTATTTATATGTTTTCCATTAGTTATAGTTTACAAGTATCATAATCTTATAATAATTACAAATTTCATCCTTAAGGATCAATATTAATATGTAATCAATTATGATTGAGGGTATTCGTATCCAAAACTATCACATAACCTTATGTTATATACATCCCTAAAATTATATGTAATATATTTGAAAAATATGATATCACATAATAATATATTTGAAAAATATGATATCACATAATAATTCCAAAATGATGAAAATTACCTAATCAAATGTTTTAAATATAATATTCCATATTTGTTTCAATTATAAAAAATAAACGAAAAATAATTTCACAATGAGAACTAACTTTTGGGTCAAGATGTCATGCCTATTTCCTTAATCCATACTCAATATTAAATACCAAATCATCTATATAGCATATGTATCATACCCTTATCATATCCTCCAAATCTGATTTCTACATTAGTACAAATCATTGACCATAATAGGTTGATAGTAGAATGTAGTAAAAAACCGCTAACAATATCTATGAAATATATAGTCTATAATAGTGTATGAGGTGGCTTAATGAATAATTTTAAAAATTATAAATTTTGTCATGATTAAAATTTATTATTCTTTATTTAACCACATTGGCCCTCATGTAAATTGTGAAACCCAACCTAGTCATATATGATTTGGCACAAGATATAGTCTAAATTATACGTCTTATGTATTTTATAGTTTATTTTTACGTGATTTTATTATTCATAGTAATTCAATTTCTATTATGGTAACTTGTAGTGATGTTAATGTACCACTCTGAAAAAAAATTATATCATATATCCAATATCATTATCATGGGTATCTAGAGAATTTTTATAGAACCAAAATCTCATTTTTGTGTAATGTGAGTCTAGTAAAATATAACTAGTAGATAGAGTATCTTCCTAGAAGAAAAATAACCTATACATGTGCCATAATCATAAATAAGTTATCTCACTTGAAATTGTGACATAGAGAACCAATTTTTTCCACCAACGTATTTGGATAATTATTCTGATACCCACATTCTATTTGTCACATATTAATACCACGGATAAACATTAATAAATCTTTTACAACCATTCAAAAAATGGTAAACCATTTCATTTTTTAATAAAAAACACTTACACCATTTCAACCCCTATATTAGTAAACCCATTAAAAAGAATCATCTGATAACATGTTAAAAACACGAGGTGAATAGAATAACATGCAAAAATTTAATATGTCAATAAATTCAAAATTATTTTACATTAATAAACATTATAATTCAAAATTTTATAAAAATAATTATCATATAATTGGAATTTTTACACCCCATGGGTTTCTATCATACGGGTTATCCTAATTTCTAACGGATCCAATGGTGTACATGAGGTGTCTCGCAAATTCATTGACATTTAATTCTCAATTCTAATTAAAAAGGAAATGAACAATAGGGAAATAAAATTATATCAATACAAGAAAAGATCATTATCAAGAATATAATAATTATCTTATAGTCCACAAACCATATGGTATTTTATGAATGTAATCACATTAATATTCATAGAAATGAGGTTGAATGGCCTAAAAATATGAATGGAACTATAATAATAATTATATATAAGGACATTCTGTAAATAAAGAGATTAAAAAATCATAAAAATTCCACTAAATGAACCTGTATTTATCCATAATGGATTAACTATAATGTTTTAAGAATGAGAAAAAAAATATTTATATAATGGATAAGAAAAAATAAATACAAGTTAGGAAGTATCCCCAAATGGTTTTGTATCAACTAAAAGTAACTCATTAATCGAAGAGAATATCTTACAAAGAAATGAGGGGAAAAAGAATCAATGATTTAGGTATTATAAAATTAATGAGGTCTCATGAATTATGTCAGATTAAAATGATAATTTTCAATTCAAAAATCCATGGTACATGGTTGGGGCACACAATTAGTTAAACTGGGAAAAAGCTATTATCTCAAGCTAATGACTCCAATGATTGGATCACACAATTTGAATAATGTTACACCATACATTATTTTGTTTTCCACTATTCAATATTGAATATTTTTCCGTAGGAATCTAAATTGTTGGTTCAATACATGGTTCATAAATGTTGAGTTATTATCCTTTCTTTCAAAAGCCTCATGGTTTCTTATATGTGGTGTAAAATTTGTAATAATATTTGTCAAAATATATTCCACAATAAAATTCTCTAATGCATTCCAAAACACCACTAAACAACCTAAAATATATCTTAATCATTATAAATATCTAAAATACAAATATTAAGGTTTATATACATGAATATGTGATTGTAATTTCCTAAGAAAGGTTAGTATATTATATTTAATGTAATTAAATTTCTATTTTTACATTCATGTAAATATGTTTTTAAAAAAAATTTTATTGTCTGTGTGAAAACTACCACATTAGAGAAATAACATGTTATATTATTCATGACTAACTAACAAAGATATCAACAAAAAATTATTTTTACATATTAATTAAAGTATTGAATTTATTTTATTATGATAATATGTAAAATATATATGTAATAAAACTAAAAAATGGTTATAAAAAAATTTACTACCTTATAAAGACTTAAAAATATAACTTTCAGTATTTATTAGTTATTGGATTATAAATTAATGGTGTACATTTATTGATCTAATATAAAATTAATGAACATAATCTTACAAAATTATGTTTATTATGATGTTATTTTCAATGAACATAGTCCACAATCAACAAACCAACTATTTTATGATGTAATTAAAAAAAAATTCATTAAAAATGTATGAGAAACAATTTTAAAAATAAATAGAATTTCAAATATTGGATGATAAAATAAATAAATATGAATAATTTAATTGGTTATATATTTAATGACCTTAATTAAATAATTTCAGTAGTTAAGTGCATGTTCAGAGCTCTTTCAAACATGGAAAACAGATTTTTCTTACCACCATTATTATATTACAATTACTCATTCAATCTCTATATTAACATTTATGAAACTGTCATGTTATTAATTTAATATATATATATATATATATTACATAGTTAATTAAAAATTGTCATATTAAATACTATAGTTATTCATTTTTTATTTACTAAGAAATTCTCACTCATTGTTTAACATGATTTTAGAGAGATTAATTATTTATTGAATCATTTATTGAATCTCCCATAACAATTATTTTCTAACATTTAATTAATTTTAATACCTAAAATATGTTATGGTGTCCCATTATTGTTAAATTTTTTGTTTCAAGGAATATAATATTATCCTTTAGTCACGAAATATATTTTTAATTATTCTATATAACATCATCCTAGTGGATTTTGTTGATTCATTTTTCTCTTCAATACATTTACTAAATTTCAAGAATTAAACTCCATGTTCAATAATTAATATCTTTTATTTAATTATCAATATTCAAAAACATCTTACTATTTCATGGATTTGTATTTCTTATTATTTCATTAACTTACATAGTATAACATAATTATAAAACCCAATTTGTTTTCAATGGTTTTATCATGCCTATGATTTTTGTATAGTTATTTATGTCATATTATATTCATATATGTGATTTTAATTTATGGGATGGGTTTTGCACAGATTATATTTCCATAAAAATAATTAGTAAATTCACAATATATAATGATACGTAATGTATTGTTTTATAGATTGAACTAAATATACTAGGGGACATATTCCCCAATATGATTATAGTGATGTGGGTGGATGTTAAATTATGTTTACGATAATTTATTTTACATTTTTTCCACTTGATTAAAAATTTTTATTTTTTTTCAGTTAATTATTCCATTTTTAGTTTTTTTATGATCATCCACATTATGATATCATGTTATCACTCTAGAGACTGATGTTATGATATATCTCCATTTTCATTGCCATTTTAGTCAATCCAACACACCATTTTCCAAATGTACATTCTATAATATATCATTTTACATTTTATAAGAATAATGGTTATTATGATAAATATGTGTTGTTTTTAATATTATTATATATTTATTATTTTGATGATGTGATTGTTAATCTAATATTATAATGTTATAAATAATTTAATCATTTATTTGAATTATTGATAATGAATGTTAGAAATCAATAAATAAAGTATTCCTTATAATTGGGAAGTGTTAGATAGATTCAGAATATGTTGTAGTATTTTATATATTAGAATTACAATACATTTGTTCAAATTATATGGGAAAGTACAGTATAAAAAATTAAATATTGGATAGCTTCCTAAAAATTGAAAATCTATTGATTATTTTTTTATTATAAAATAGAATGATTTCTAGATATAGGGTTCATTATGTGTGAAATAGAATGATTATACCTTTGGATAATATACTAAAAGAGAAAATGAAGGATATTATGTAAATAATGAATTCGTTTATTGAAACTATAATTAATTGAAAACCACACTAAACAATTCCTCAAGATATTAATTGTTTAATTCACATCCACTGTACATGCCACTATGAATGATTTCAAACCAAATTTATAGAAATTATTTTGTTTAGGGAACATAATAGGTTAATAAGCATTTGTAACATATATTTAAGCATACTGTAAAATATTATAGGTTCCAAAAATATTTTATGAAATAGTTAATCTATAATTTAATTTTTCGTTATGTACATGATATATTCCACTCAATCCCATCCCAAAATTTCTATTTTTTTATTAAATGATTCGAAAAATATTGAATCAACTAAATTACATTCTTATTGAGAGAATTAATGTGTTCAATATTAGGTTATAATATGATGGGATCCCGATAAAAGAGCCTAACAGATGTAGGTCATTACATAATCATGTTATCAAAAGCAACTTGAATAGTTCCAACCACCCCTGATTATAGAATTTTATCATTGATTCCATAATATTTTAGAGAAATCAAACACTTTGTTGATCGTTTATCCCAAAAGAACTAAATAATTTTTTAACTCAATGGATAATTTATTTTTTGTACTTTAATGATTTCATCATGAAGAATTCATTCTATTTTTTACCACCTTGATGGAGAAGCTGACCACTAGTGGATATTGATCAAGAATTTAAACCCCATGGAAGACAAAAAATATATGGAGTGTTATAAATTTAAAAGGTTACATATCAATAAATCATTTTACGATTCCTTTTAAAATGGTATATTTGATCCATTCAATCATTTAAAATGAGAAATAATGAATACTATATTTTGAGATAAATAACACAATTATTGGAAAAATGTTCTAAATTAATGTCATATATATAAGAAGTTAAATTATATCCATTATTAGAAAGATAAATCATTTTCTCTAAATATATTTTGAAATGTGATAATTTAATAACTATGATTATGTTAAGTGATGATTCCTAAACATTGATATAGTAATGGGTGATTTTTAATGCTCTAATTTTGTTAATGAAAATTAATAAATAATTGATATTATACATGGGGGATAACTAGATTAAATTCATGGAAGTAAGAAAACATTTTATCGAACATGGTAATCTTACGAATGAATAATCCTAGAAAAAATATCATTGGGAATATGAAAATTTTCACATATGTAAAAGAGTAGTGTCATTGAAACCATTGTAGATGATAAAATAACAAGACCTTTAATTCCATCCATTATAAGAATTACCTGATCCTTCCTCTAACCATTCTCCAAACATTCAACATATATGTATTTGTAAATTTTTTAATAAAATTAAATTATATAGGGATTATAAAATATATAAAATTATAATAAACCCCATGTTAATTATTTCAAGGATAGGAATATGACATTACAACTATAGAGGTGGATATATGGAAGCATGTAGTCATGGGTATTATTGTAATTCATTCTAGAATATAAAGAATACTAATTGAATCTTCTTCAAAACTGTATTTCATATCATTCATGTTTTGTATTACTATTCAATCACCATTGCAAACATAGAGGATAAGTTATCAGTCATGAAATCATTGAAAAATAATTATAGATCGTGTGCAAAAAATATCTATTGATGATACCCAAATTATGAATCTACGTGAAAAATTAATCATAATAATTTTATTTGAATTTGATCATAATATTGTAATGGAATAATTTTATCGATATAGATTCCACATCATCTTCTAAGGGAAATATATAATAATATATTCCCAAAATTACAAATAGATTATGTACATGTGTTTATAATAAGATACATATCAAAAAAATCATGTATATAATTTAAATATGAGAAATAAAATCTACTTCAACTTATAAAAATGAATGACGAGAGAACTCATTAGTACATTGAGATTATGAGGAATTATAAAATTGTCTCAATATAGGGTCTTTGTAGATTCTTTCCTAACAAAGTTGTCATTTCCTCAACTGATACAATGAAAAAATCTATGATTATATCCTATCATCCATATTTTATGACCATTGTTGAACATGATATACTAATGATGTAATTTCAATAATATTATTACATTGATTTTTTTCACTGAAGTGCTTCAGCATTGGGTGAACTAGTCCTATGTGTTTTGAAGATGGAGAAGTCTATGAAACAATATATGGATTAACTTTTATATAAACAGTTCATGAGAAAATAATGTATCATATTCCTTGTGGGGATGAACTGATAAATTATTTTTGAAGAGTTCCATAAATTTTTATTTTAGACATATGAATATAATATCATCAGTTAATGGTTGTTAATATGGATATTCTTAGGGAAAATTTTAAAATAAGATACGAGCACTTCCATATCATAATCATTCTATTTGAACTAATGAATGATATAATTATAATCATGGTTATAATTTAGAGTGTATTTACATTTTACCATGACAATTATATAGTGGTGTTTATATTTTATATTCTTATAAATTCAAAATTCTTAGAGGACCAAAAAGTTATTTTTTGTTTTTTATAATGTATTTGATGAAGAATAAATTAATGGAAATTTTAGTAAATGATTGTTTAGGATAAATAATGTAGAATTCATAGAGAATGTTACCACTTATAAGGGGATATATATTAATCATTAAATACTATTATTAATGAGGATTATCCTAGACCATCATCTATGATAGAGATTCACAGTTTCCATATATTAGCTTGGTACAATTATTGATTGGTAATAATTTTTTCATGATTATGAACAAATATAAATAGGATTTATTTGATATAAGGGAATTATTTTAATTTCGATGGTTATGTCCGACAATTTAAGGAGCTAAAAATTAGGATAACCACATCATCATTATGCAGAATATAAAATGTAGGGATTGTTTTATTGATATATTTTGAGGTATCAAAACCGTTCTTGGGTTGTGTACAAAGGTAGATAGATAATGTAGAATCCCAAAGCTAAAAAATGTTAATGAGAAAATGTATTTACCATTTGACATATAATTTTTTGGGTGATATTTTCATTTAATATATATGTCTTGTTTCTCTATAATTAATATTTCGATATATATATATATAGACAAAACATTAGGAAATGAATATTCACAAATAAGGATACCAACAGGTGAAAATAGATTTGGTTTTACATGATAATTGATTTTGAGTACTAAATAAGTTCCTAATGATAATGTATAATAATATGAGACACTATATATATAGAAATGATACATTAGACTTATTATTTCTTGAGATTCATAGTGATTCTACCCTGTTAAACATGCAATCAATGGATATGGGAATCATGAAGAAAAGAAAAACATCAAATATTTATAAATTTTTTCTTTGACATCAACACCTAGTAGTATTATAAAATTTGTTGGGGATGATGTAGAGATTTAAAATAACATGGATGTAAGGAGGATGGAAATTACCATTGTGATCATTGTTTATGATTATTGAGTTTTGAGAAAATAGGAATGAATTTTTTTTCCTTTTGATTAGAAGATGGTATTGGATAAACTAAATGTTACCCATAGTGTAATTTTATTCATCGACCCATGAAACATGAAAAATTATATACATCACCAAGAACAATATTTTTCGAATAATATTTATTATTTTTTGGAGAATATTCATCAATGTGTCATTTGTGGATGAAATTAATGACTGAGAAATAAAATTAAAAATTGATGATGCACAAATTTCATATACCTATACGAAATTGGGAATTCATCAAATTTTATTTTAGCAGCAGTATTACATTGAATTATAAAATGAAAAAGTTTATATAGGTTATTATAAATTATTATATAAATACTATTCAACTCAATTCCATTCAAAAATATTTCTCAATCGACCACCATGAAATGATATATAATATAATTTTAGCCACACTATACATAGACCCACTATTGATTATATAAAATTGAGATTAATTTTTCACATAAATGACTTATAAGACACTTTATCAGGCATTAAGATAATAGTTATAAATAATATACGGACTATCATCCCCATAATGATGTCCAATCATAATTCACTATGAAAATATTTGATGTTAGGTTTAGTAAATGATTATAGACATCATGTGTTGTTGGGACAATTCATATTCATTTACTGTGTTTTATTACAAAAATACATTCTATATTATAATTATAATTTCCCTCTATGAATCCCACATTGGAAAGTAATTTTGATCACCTTTGAGTGGTAATAGTACATAAAGGAATGATTCACATGAAAAATATGATTTATGAAATGGTATATAAAGTCTAGACAATTAAACAACACATCAATGAAACATGTAGAAAATACACGGGTTTTGATTATAATTGTTGATGGGACTTAAATTTTATGTATGGGGATAAATTAATACTCTTTATATTCAAATATATGGGAGCCATGATATTTTTAAATTTTGGGAAGTAACTAACATTAAAAATTGTCACTTAATAGTTACATAATACAATCACAATTTTTTCATATTGAATACCAAGCCAACGAGATACATTCAATATGCATGATATGATCTGATTATCTACCTAGTGGAAGTAAATTCCATATCCATCATAATAACGTAATAAAAATGGTGTACGATCTAATAATTTCCACTATTTTGAGGGGTACCCGATGAAGATGTTGGATTGTAGAGAATATTTATTCCTTGATAGGTCAACTCACCATGAAAATTTATATTTTGGAATTCATAATATCGAAGTGATGAAATAGAAACAATAAAAGAACATTAAAAGTAATTAAAAAAATATTTACCATAATATTGGAATTGACCTTTAAGGTATAATATTATAGGTAGTGGATAAATGTAATTTGAATAAATTTATATATATAAATTTCCTTTCTAAATATATTCATATATCAACACAGTTAATATATATTATTATAAAAAACATCACCATTTCATTAATGTAGAACATAATATTTAAATAACATTACATTTTTATTAAAAAATTATTATTTTGGTTATAATACTAATATATGTATAACTAAATATTTAAATTAATATAAATAATTTATTGTAATCTAATGAATGACATCTATTTATTTTTTTTTCACATTTATATGAGATGAATATAATTAATTAAATTTCATTTTCGGATTCATCATTTCAAAATGATCATTGAAAAATAATAGTATTATATTAAGCAATTATTTTAGATGAAAATACTTTTTTTTCAAAATGGTCCCTTTCCTCAATATATTTGAGTAAAATATATTTTGTTTTATAAAATATTTATTTAGGGAATACTTTTAAAAATTATAATGATATTTTTTAAAATTTACAAGGCTTTTTTTATCCATGTAGAACAATATTAATATATTACTTATATTAAATAATTTTTTTGGAAATTTAAAATAAATTTGATTTGTTTATTTTTTTAATTTTATTTCCCTGATTATAAATAAAAATAAAAATATAATTTTGGTTTAATATATAAATTTTTTCTTTACAAAAAAATTTATAATCTTATTCAACACATAAATTTTATATATAAATAAAATTCTTCTGGGAATTTGTTACCTCATATCAGTTGTGAAATTAGTAAAAAGTAAAATCTAAAAAATATATAAAGATTATATAATAAATTCATCTAAATAACATAATTTTTCTTTCGTAAAATCACCAAATTAATGGAAATTTAATTTTCAAATTTAAATTTAGTTTCCAAGGTGGAAAGTGAAGATACCATAGTAAGGTTATAATATAGTAATTTTTCTAATAGAGTATATGTAATTAAAACCTGTTGAAAACATTATTATTATAGGATGATATTGGGATGATGATACTTACTAATTTTCACACACAATTATATGGCATTTCATTAGAATTTTTTTCCAAAAAAGTTGTGATATAATTTGGAAATATGAGTTTTCTTAAATGTTTTGTTTTCATCTTTTATAAAATGAGACCACCTCATAGATGGTTCAACACCCATTTAAAAGAAATGTTTTATCCACAAAAATATCTTATTATCCACTAATCCCCTTCCACACACATTTGAGGACATTGACTAACCAAAACAATAATAAAAGTTCTTATAATTGGTTTTCCAAGAGAATACATCCAAGGGAGGGGTTATAGCTCAACCCAAAATTTGTATGTTCATTTATTCATCAACAAAACTCATTCCCCCACTATCAATAATGTTTTTATATAACAAAATTACTTTAATTAAATGTCAATATAAAAATGTAATATCAATTTTAATCATTCCTCGTAAATTCATTAATAAACCTGAAAATTTCATTTTTCTCATTTATGGAATAATGCTTCCAAGAACGATATGGAAGGTTTTATATAAACAAATTAAATATATTTTGTTAGAAATTTTTATAATATGTTAAAATTATATGGTTGAAACTATTACATTTTTATAATTATAATATAAGAAAATAAATAAATAATAAAAATAACAAACATTTATAGTATCATTGACTTCCATAAATGGACAATTTAATAAACCTTTATTCATGTAGATGTTTTTGGGTTAATATTTGGAAAGTATTATTTAGTTTCCTAACAAAATAATAATGAAAATAATCTCTTCTCATGCTATAGATTATAATGTTTTTCTAAAACCCCTTTAAAAAAGATTTAGAATAATGAAATTTTATGATGAAATTATCCAATCAATCTCATGTGACTAATATGACATGAAATTAATTTAAAAATATATATTAAATGATGAAAAAATAAATATAATAAATTTATTATTGATGATTTTTATATGGGTATATATTTAATCAAATTATATTAATTATTTAAATGGATATGTTCTTAGAAATAGAGCTTTTATACATGTGTTAAGGGATATTCCATACTACCGTCATTACATAAAGGTTGCACATTTTGTATATTTTATTACTTTTATAAAAACACCATCCTATTAATATCATATATATATATATATAGATATATAATATACATTATCAAATTTTATTATCAGTTATTTGGTTGATAGAAAAATTTATTTCACGTCTATATTCTCAATCATAGATAAATATGATTTAATGTTACAGTCCAATTTATTATCTCATGTTAATAGTCACCAACATAAAATATTTTAAAAAAATTATATTTTAATCATTAATTATTTTATGGGATCCCACTTCTGACTTTTATATATTTTATCTCTTTGTGTACTATATATGTCACTATTTCATTTAAATACATTCAGAATTTTTTAATTACCACCTCTCATGGGAAAGATTATGATTTTCCCTTTTGTTATGTAGTAAATCAAAAAACCCTAATTTTCTCAGTAGTTTGATCTTGATTATGATTTATGTATGGTTAGTTTTATTTTTATTGAAGAAATATAATTGATTTTAATTTATGTGATTGCTGGACCTCGAATTATATTTCAATCCAATTCATTGATAAATTATTTATAACTCCGGATTTTTATTGTGTGGGATTTGTGAAAGAACCTAATACCCTATAGGATATTTTCCACTACATTATAATAGTTTGTGATGTGACTGTTGACAAGTTCATTTGATATCAAGAATTATGTTGTTGGAACAATATTTTATTTATGAGAAATTTTGATATCATTTTCTTATTTCTATATTCTGTAATTATTCTCATGATCTTTATGATATCATGTTCTTCCTTTTGTTTCACATGTTATGATTTATTTTTATGTTTATTATCATAATAGGATATCTAGTTGAACCTATTACCTATTTATTAGACTTTTTATAGACTTTTTTTGAATATATATAAGAGTTATGATTACTATGATTTGTTTTAATTAAATATGTTACTTTTAAATTTAAGATGATATACTAATGTATGTAATATTTTAAAGCCTCTATAACACTATATTTATCTTTTATATTCAGAGAGCATGACATAAATCAATAAATAAAGTTTAATTTTCACTTGGGTATTCATAAATGTTGATAAATAATACAAACATTCATGTTTTTCAAAAATGATATTCTATAAAATGTGTAACTAAATATATAATGTTTAGAATGAATTACAATTTATTTTATATTTTAAAATCATGACTTCATGATTTATTTTATAATTGATGATTTATTGTTAACCTTAAGAATCATTCATTAATTAGTGGTTGAATATCAAAACATATTGGTGGTGCCAAATTTTGTTGATCAATACAGGAAGTATAAATAATCAACTCCGTAATGGTTTTTATAATTGTTTAATTATCCGTAATCAATATTAATTATAAATTATTAAACAAAAAATATCATCCTTTTCATTTTGGCTTATGTTTATGTCCCCATTTTTCTATTATTAGTTTAATTAAAGAGACACATATTAGGGAATATAACGATAATTATAATGGATGATGGAGATACATTGGTGTCAAAATAATCAATTTGAGGCAGTTGATACATGATGATGTAAAAAAACTATGAATTATTATACATAATAAAAATTTTATGAACAATTACTAATTATATATTTAGGGGAGATAATTTATAAATAATATTTTGAATATATCTATCCAAAAATAATACATGATGGGGAAACATTAATATATTTGACGAAATAAAATGAATAATTTTAATTTATGAAATTATATAATATATGTGTTAAAGAGACCAATGGTATATTAGAAATATTGAAAGCATTTATGCTTCCAATGATAAAATTATGGTGAGTGAAAAACTCATAATGAACAATTAAAATCCATCTTGTGTTAAAAATTCGATCAATATTATGTGAAACTTTTTGATTGTAAGAGTTTTCCCACAAAAAATATCTTATTTCATTGTTACTGAAACATTAAAAACATTATTTTACAAATGGACATAATGGATTCTTTGAGTAAATGGAAAAAATAAATTTTATCTAACATGGGTTGGATGAATCCATATGAAAATAACTGTTAAATTTTAACATATTTTATTCCTATTTATATGTCCATTTTTTATTCATATTTAATTTATTAAAATTACTTTTTAATTTTTATAGTAACAAGGCATGTTTTTAAAATGTATTAATATGATTGTATTTAATACTTTTTTATAATATAACTCTTTATAGAGTAAAATTTTTCACTATATTAACTTTATTAGTATACCTATTTTTATATTTTTATTTTTTTCATGTTTTTATCTTGGGTCTAATGAATAATGTAATGTCCCAGAATTTCGCTGTAATTTTAATTTAATATATGTGAATTTTACAAGTTTGCAAAAAATTGACGGTGTGTGAATTCAAGGCCCATAGTTCTTTGAATGAATTTCAGAACTTTATTTCAACTACGTTTAGTAGATGTGTGAGTGAGTTTTTTAACTTTTGAAATGGTGATCGGAATTGAAATCTGAGTGCACTGATGAACTTAAAAACCTGATATTCTCTTCAGGTGACCTTCTCATCGACCATAGTAGTTCGAGGGTGAAAGTGAAAATTTGGGCTTTCAGGAAACAATTAAAGAAAATAAAATTGTGTAACACTTTTTTTGGAACTCCCATGTGGATGTTGAGAGGTGTGGACGACCAGAACTAAACATCCCATGAATGGTTATGGTGGTGGGGACCACTATAACTAAATACCCCATTAGAGGGTACAGTGGTGGGGACCACCCGAGACTAAAACCCCCTTGAACTCCCTCATAAATGTTGAGGGATCCTCTTAAACTCCCCCACTATAATGGTGCAACCCCATTTAATTAATCAAACCCACTCAATTAATTAATGAAAACAAATTTAATTTTTTCTACTTATTCTATAATGTCGTCTAATTCGTTTTGAGGTGGATGGGGGAAATGTTTTTGTCAAAGGAGAAGGAGACAAATTTTGATAGTGGAACACTCCACTATCAAAGAATGCTCCTCCAATGAATAACACTCCTCTAACAAAGAACACTGACGCACACCATTGAAATATTCCTCTTGAAATCCTTTTATGTGGGACGTCTTTAATCAATGACTGTTATTCCCTCCTCATTGAGGTCAAAAAATTAACGAGCTATGGGTTGTTATTGAAGTCATGAAATTTTCTAGATTAAATTTGTCGTTCATGGAAATTATGGTGAACGTGGATCAACCAAAATGAGTTGATCAATGATTCAAAAGAAATTGTAGTGTTTGTGGTTCTTGAATCATGATTTTTTGAGCCGCTTACTACTGCCCTAATGCGGAGGGTGCGGGACAAAAAACATGGCTCGACCCCTCCGCAGTTCTTATTTTTTGGTGTATTCTTCCCAATGGTGATGGTGACAAGTGCCGAAGTTTGGAACCAGTGGAACTCAAGAACCGCGACGAAGGCGAGGAACAAATGGCGGCCTATTAAGTCATTCGCCGACGAAGGCGCGATGATACACGGCCAAACCCGGAAGACCATCGTTGTGGCTCCATTACCTGGTGGCCCCACCACACCTCATGTGGCTCTTCCGCGCCACCCATGACTTTGATATCTGCGGCTCCGCAGCCCCGCTCCCCCCCGGCAATTTCTAGCGTCTCCGCCACCACACTGCCTCGTCGCCCCGCCCGTGTCTCCCCTGCATCACGGCCATGCGGCGCTGCCCCACGGCCCTGTCGCGTGGTTTTCCTCCATGAGGCCTTGCATCCTTCCTGCCATCACGTGCCACCAGGCTAGGCTACCCATCATGGGTCGGACCGCCCAATGTGCATGGCCGCCCTCTGCGGGCCAGTCCGACAGGGTCAAACCAAACCCAGACCCACTATGACACATTTACAGTCTTTAGGCCATAACATTGGGACCAGACATCCGTTTTATGAACTGTAAATGGACCTAGAATCCTTTTATTGATATGTTACCTTGAATATACCCCACTGGTGTTTTGGGTAATGTTGGTGTATGGTTGGATTGGATGGAGCACAAATCCAACCGGGCCCTTGGCACAAAAAGGCAAATTACTTACACACCGGACATCTGATTAATTTTTTGTCTGTTGCATTGAGACCTCTATTATGTGATGGTTCATTGAGGTAATTCTTCATGGGACTTCATGATAGTTGTATTTTTGAACAGTTGATTCAAGAGAATACACTCCCAGAGACGAGAAAGCCTACTACGGAAACCTAGTAGATGGCTCTAACATGAAGAATGAAAAGCGATTTTTGTGGGTTAGAACCGAGCCATCATGTGTGGGTCAACCCATAGAGATCATGTGTGGGTCATCACCTAGCGATCATGTGTGAGTTAGCACTAAGAGATTCTGTGTGGGTCAGTACCTAGCGATCTTGTGTGGGTCACCATCGGGCGATCCTGTGTGCGTCAGAAACTTGCGATCATGTCCGGGTCAGCACCGTGCGATTATGTGTGGGTCAGCACAAAGAGATCCTGTGTAGGTATACCTTTTAACAGTGTAAGTTTATTCAATAGTTACATCTAATCATCTTTACTACTGTACCTAATTTTTACTTGGTGTGAGATGATTCTTTAGTTGTGTCGTACATTCTTTCATTATTATACATTGGTGATATACTTCTTAGTGGCATTCCTTCATGGTGTATGCCTTCGTGGTATTTAATCTTTTCTGGAACAGTTGAGCATGGGGATTTAGAGTTAGACTCCATGTTTTAATCATGATAGTGATGGGTTTACGTGATAACATAGGTAAATGTATGGGCATAAACCTAAGTCGGGTTGTCAGTTTTTTCCTCCATTTATGGTTTATCCATTGGGGATTTTGTGAGACATTGAGGTTCTTGGGTCCCTATTGAGTACCATTATACTCACCTCTACACAGGATATGCCGGAATATCATTGGGTTTGGTGCAGACGGAAGACAACGCTGACTAAGGATGTCGGTACCAGGACTTGAGGTAGCTCAAAGGAGGACATTAAACGAGGAGAACTGCAGAGACGACCATTCATGAACTGTAACTACCCTTCAGGTAGGATCCATGGTGGACAATCTAGGATCTTCTTTTCACCAATTAGCTGACTTGTACATCTAGTTTTCATTTTACTCTCCTGTTGGGATTGTATTATTTCCCCTTTATACTTTATATACTCACTCTGTTGACTATTCAGTTTACTCAAGTTCATATCATGATATGTGCTTGGTTGTGTGTGTTACAGGTTATGAAAGAAATTCCTTACCTTTTTTAGAGAACATGCCTTCGGTACTAGTTGCCAGCCCCTGGCCTATGCAAGGCTGGTTTGGGGTTGTCATGGTATGGGCCTCGGGGGGTGGGTCATGGTAAATTAGTATAATAGGATTTTGTTCAACCGTAGATCATAAGAGTCTAGTATTTTAAATGGAAAGAGTGTTAAGTGTAGTGAGTGTGGTTATCAGTTTAGGGGATCAATTGTTGGTACATCAGCTGACATATCCATTCATAAAGACCATGACATCTAATGACTCAGTGCACGAAAACACTAATTTCGTGTTTGTTTATTAGAGTTTTCTTTTTGATCTCATTAAGTTGGTTCACCATGTCTAACTGTTTGACCAAGGAACACCTGTTTGTTTTTAGGATGTCTCCATGAAGATACCTATCTAGGGTTCTGAGATTTGTATGCACTGATAGCCCACCAAGCGACGAGGCCTTGGTGAAGAGTACTCATACAGTAGAGGCACGTGAAGAGGAACCAGTGGTACCATTACCTGTTAGGCCACTGATGCCACCATCTCTAGAAAAAGAGAGTGCACGCCACATGAATATGTTTAACGAGTTCCAACACCATAGGCCTCTTAGTTTCAGGGGAGAGATAGACTCACATGCAGTTGAGGATTGGCTGAAGGTCGTGGAGAGATTTTTTCGACTCGTTCGGAAACCAACTGATCGCATGGTGATCCTTTCCGCCAGCCTTCTTTAGGAAGTATTAGGAAGATGTTGGATCATGATGCTCCAGGGTCACAATGAAGTGACGCTTCATTGGAAAGACATCGAGAGATTATTTCGAGTAGAGTTTGTCCCAACAACTCTTCGCGTAGTGCACATTCAGGAGAAACATCATCTGCAGTAGGGCAACGAGACTGTGGCTCAGTACTCAGTGAGGTTCAATAACCTCCTGAACTACCCCATTGATCTGGTTTGTGACCCATTCTTCAGGTCCCGAACAATTGAATATGTACTTAGACGAGATATTAAGGCTTCGATGATTTTTCTTAACATCCTGAATCAAGCGGTGGTGTTAGAGAGATCCCACTTAGTGGAGAGTTTCCTTACTAAAGAGTTTCCAACAGCGAGACCCACCACCATTCGTCTTGTAGTGGAGTCTTTTTCACCTAGTAGAATATATATGACCTAGAGGTCCATGAGGGCCAGACCTACAGGTGGACGACCGCATGACTTGGGATCGGTTGTGCGGGGTAACATAGACATTGCTACTCATACAAGGAACATGCAGTGTTACAAATGTGGCAGACAGGGTCACATGGCTCATGACTGATTGACCCTCCATAAGGATGATCATCAGACGGTCGAGGGACCATCCAGGTAGAGACATAGGTTCTATCGACGTGGTCCGTGGGGAGAATGCGGACATGTAAGAGGCGATGGTTGTGCAGCTGGTGGTGGGAGATGATTCGAGGTGTTACTTCCACCACCACAAGAAGGTCCACCCCAACCGTAGGGAGTAGGTGGACAGGGGTGAGATCAACTCCAGGAAGATAAGGTCTATAATCATAGTGATCTGTAGATGATGTGATGCACTATCTATGTCTATTCCACCTTTTCTTTAGTAATCATAGACAACGGTTCTAGTCATTATTTTATTGCCACTACCCTGGTTCAGAGATCAGTGATTCTGAAAGAGTTCTTAGCTCAATCATTATGGCTAGAGACTCATATGGGACCATATTCGACTAATTCTTAGGGGTGCCGACAGTGTGATCCTAATCTACGATTCGAGTGCTTCGGCTGTGATCTCCTAGTAGTATCGTCTAGGCCTTATTATTCCATCTAGGGTATGGATTGGTTATCTACAGTCTATGATTAGATGTAATGTATTAGGCACAAAGTGCATCATGTACGCACGAATGCGACCAGGTTTACCTTCATCAACGAGAAGGGAGACTTTGCAGCGCTGGATCAACATAACTAGATGAGGATGCAACTGATCACTAATTATTTGGCCAGACTTACCCTCAGAGTGGTTGATGTGGAGAGTCTGAGTTTTCCTGTAGCGATGGACTAGTATAAGGATGTCTTCCCTGTTGATGTCTTGGATCAACCTCATCTCTGGGAGGTATGATTTTAAAATGAATTCTACCCCATGATGACACTGATAACAACACCAGCATATCAGATGGCTCCTACGGAGCATTGTGAGATGTAGGTATAGCTGGAGTACTTACATGGGAAAGGCTTCATCTAGCCCAGTGTTTTCCTTAGGGCAGCCATGATTTCCCCCCCTAAAATGCGGATGAGATATTGGGACTTTGTGTCTACTATAGGTGCCTGAATCAGGTGACCCTGAAGAAAAATTAAACATTATTGAGGATTGATGACCTCTTTTATTAGCTAAAGGGAGCACAATGGTTCTCGAAGATAGACATCAGATCAGGTTATCACCAGCTCAGTGTACGCCACTAGGATATGTAGAAGATGGCATTCATATATTGGTACAACCACTATGATTTCTTGGTTTTCCCATTCAGCATAAGTAATGCTCCAACTGTGTTCACAGGACTCCTGAAAAAGAACTTTCACGCATACCATTATCACTTTGTATTAGTCTTAATAGATGAAAAACTGATCTATTTGGCTACTGAGGACAATCATTCCTATCAATTGAATATAGTTTTGGATGCACTCAGAGAGCATCGGCTCTCTGGTAAGCTCTCAAAATGATATTTGTGGATCCAAGAGTTTCACCTTCTGGGACATGTCATATTGGTGGTAGGAGTTGCAGTAGATCAAGCGAATATTGAGGCGGTACTTTCTTGGGAGCCACCCAAGAGTGTGATGGAGGTATGGAGTTTCCTGGGATTGGAAGGATACTAACAACGGTTTGCACCCAATTTATCTTGGGATGAAGCACCTATATCAGCATTCAAGAAGAAGGGGTAACCCTTCATGTGGACGGAGAGATGCCATGTGTGTTTTCATGAGCTAAGGTAGAGGCTGGATACTGCACCCATCGTGAGGCTTCCAGAGGAGGGAATTTGGAATGTAGTCTAGTGCGACACATCAGGGACCAGGCTCAGTAGTGTCCTGATGTAAGAGTGAGCAGTGATCTCATATGGTTCTCCACAGCTGAGATAGCATGAGAAGAACTAAACTAACCTAGACCTAGAGTTAGAAACATTGGTTTTCACTTTGAATATTTGGTAACATTATTTGATGGATGAGAAATTTAAATTATACTCTAATCACTATACTCTCATGTATATCATTTATCGGAAGGACATGAACTGGAGATAGAGGCATTAGCATGAGTTCCTCCAGGACTATAACTTCGAGATAGTCTATACTCATGGGAAGGGGAACGTTGTAGCAGATGCACTCAGCCAGAGATCCAGTATACAACTTCTAGGCGAGGCAACAGAATAGCTAACTGCTTTGAAAATATCCTTTGTGGATATAGAAGGATAATATTTTGTTATGTCTCTTACAGTCACTCCCCCAATTCATCAGTGAGTCAATGAGGCATGGTGTGGGGACACTGACTACGAGACAGAATTTCTCAGATATTCATAGGACAGACACCTGATGGATTTTCTGAAGGTTGGGTGCACATCATCCTCATCAAAGGACATACCATGGTAATAGTGTTACTTTAGGTGGATGTGTTGACAGACTTCGACACATCCCCTCTAGTGGTACATCCATGAGTGGAAAAGATGTACCAGGATCTCTGACGACAACACTAGTGGCCAAGAATGAAGAAAGTAGTAGTAGAGTTTGTCCCTCGGTGCCTCACTTATCAACAAGTGAAGGAAGAGCATCAGGTACCATTAGGCTTGTTATAGCCTTTAGAGATCCCATAGTGGGAGTGGGATGGGATGTCAATGTACTACGTGACATGACTTCTACATACATCCAGAGGTCATGATTCTATCTGGGTAATCATCGACCGACTCAACAAGCCGGTCCACCTTCTGTCGATCAGAGATAAGGGTTCAGTATAGAGCAGGGATGCATCTTTGTGAAAAAGAGTGTGTAGTTACATGGACTAACCTTGACTATTATCTCTGGTCGTGATTCACATTTTACTTCCCATCTTTGAAAGGGGTTGCAAGAGGATTTCAGGATGCATCTTAGTTTGAGCACTGAGTTCCATCCTCATATGGATGTCCAGACTGATTGGACTATAAATACCCTCTAGGACATGATGTGTGCTTGTGTCCTTGACTTTGGTCGCAACTGGGAGGATCAGTAGTCTTTGTTGGAGTTTTTATACAACATTTATTACTCCTCCATTGGGATGACACCTAATGAGGGGTTGTACGTGCGACCTTGCAGATCACCATTCGGCTGGACTAACCCAGGGGAGTTATCACTAGTGGGAAAAGAGATGGTACGTGCCACCATAGAGATAGTGCAGAATATACAGGAACTAATGAAGACTGCAGAGAGCATGCAGATGTCTTATACTAATAGAAGATGGAGACCTCTGATGTTCGAGGATGAAGTCCACATCTTTCTATGGGTCTCTCCCGAAGAGGTTTATGGATATTTGGATGGGGAGGAATGTTATCTCTGATGTTTATTAGACCCTTCTAGTTCCTCAGTAGATTTGGCGAGGTGGCTTACCGATTACTTCTTCCACATTAGTTGCACTGGGTTCATGATGTCTTTCACATATCCCAGCTGAGGAAATTCATGTACGACCTTTCCCACATCCTCGAGTATGGAGTGCTGGACATCGATGGTGGGGAGAATTTTATGGATGTTATTGTTGATATTGAATATCCACAAGAGTGGGTCCTTCTTGGGAGGTCGATACCTCTGGTGTGCGTTCGTTAGCAGTGCGGGAACCTCCAAGAGAGCACATAGGAGCGGGAGGCTCAGATTCTTGCTTAGTACCCCCACTTGTTTTCCATGTTTTGAGTTGTGTCTTATGGAGATGTAAAGCCCTAATGTGGGGAAAATGTAAAGACTCAGAATTTCCATGTAATTTTCATTAATATATTGGAATCGTACGAGTCCACCAAAATTGATGATACATGATTCCAAGGCCTGGAGTGCCCATAATGAATTTCAGAACATTTTTTTAGGAACGTTCAGTTTACATACAAGTGAGTACTTATAAAATTTTTAACTGGTGCTAAGAATTGAAATCCAAGAGAACCATTGAACTCGCAACTCCAGTATTCTCTTAATGAGAGCTTCATCTCGACCGCAACAGGTCGAGGTTGAATGATAGAATTTTGTTTTTTCTAAAAAAATTAAACATAAAATTTTGTTACATTTTATTTTCGTGGGAATTCCAATGTGGATTTTGAGAGGTGGGTACCACCAAAACTAAACTTTTGATTAGCAGGTAGGGAAGTGGGGACTTCTAGAACTATACCTCCCCTGAGAGGTTATGTTGGTGGAGACCACCCGAGACTAAAACCCCCTTAAACGTTCTTTTAAATGTGGGGGGGCATCTTAAACTCCCCCACATTAATGGTAACACCCCATTTAATTAATCATACCAAATAAATTAATTAATTAAACTAATTTAAAATTATACCAACATATTATATAATGTTGGATAATTTATTTTTGGTTGGATTGGGGGATGTTTTTTGGAAAATTATAATGACAATGCATTTGGGAGAAGAACACTTATCCAACGAAGAACCCTCCTCCAACGAAGAACGCTCCTCCAAAAATTAATGCTGACAGATGACATTGAATTCTTCCTTAGGATATCCTCCAATGTGGGACCAATCTAATCAACGACTGTTCCTCCGTCCTTATCTACATCAACAAACAAAAGAGGTAGGGTTTTTATTGATTACATGAAATTTTCTCGATTATAATCCTTATTCATGGATATAATGGAAAATGTGGATCAAAAAAAATGAGTTGATCCATGATTCGTATGAAATTGTAGAGTTTTATTTTCATTATTCATGACTTTTTTGAGTCTCTTGCTACCACCCTAACATGGAGGGTGCGAGCCAAACGAACATGGCCTGACCTTTCCATCATTATTCATTATCAGTGTGTTCTTAGCGATAGTGATGATGACCGGTGTGGGCATAAGGCACTGGTGGAACTCAAGAACCGTGACGAAGGCGACGAACAATGGGTGGCCAGCCAAGCTGGGTGCCAGTGACAGCACAACGCCACTCGACCCGCCCCGGCGAACCGCCGCCCACAGCCCTGCCGCACCGCCCTTGGCTCTATCACCAAGCGGCCCTACCGCACCATCCCGTGTCTTCGCCGCACCGAGCCCCTACCATGCCACCCTGCCTCACTGCCCACGGTCCCACCAGGTTAACCCATTTTGACAAAATATGACTTTAATTGAAATTTAAATTTTAATATAAAATTTTATCCTTTTTTAAATTTTCTATGGGAGAATACATATTATGACATGTTATTTATCTATTTTTTTGTGATGGTACATGTTTCCATAAACCATATTCCCCAAGGATTTCTACATTGTGTTGTAGAATTTGATCACACTTTCCCTCAAGTCTTTTTCCAACTACATATATTACCGCTTCATTGGTGTAATATGGATGTGTTGATCACTTATTCATCCAAGAATATTTTCATTCATAATTTATACATGTGACACTTTATGTTTGAGTATAAGGATGTCTCAATTGTGAAAAAATGTTGATCCAATATTAATAAAGATAATTGGTTTTGTTTTATATTTACAAACAGTGAAAAGTGAATTTAATTCTTGTTTTATTGTGTTATTATTTATTTTGATGATATTATGATTTATATATGATAAAAACCCATTGAATCTCATGGTAGTTAGTAGGATTTTTTTCAAATTATTAATTATTCTGTAAGCCATGAATTTTTTTTTCAATGAAACAATTGTTATGGAATGAGTTAACAACATACACTCAGTTAATAAATGGATAACCCATGAATCAAAATGATTCTATTATTACCCATAAAATATAAAGTCAAAACATTGTGAGGAATTCCATATAAAATATTAATATGAATTTCATTATATCTTATGATGGTGTGATTTTTGATGGATATTTTTATATTGTGTTGTAGAAGGTTTGTCTCAATCGCTATGAGATGTGGGGTGGTTGGGGTGGTGTAATGGAATCTTCATTATATAAATTGAATGATTATGGAATGAATGATAGGTGATATACATTAAGGTTTTGATAAATTTATGCAGTTATATGTTGTTTTGTGTGACTATAAGTTGCATGTTTGATATATTTATTGGAGGGACTTGCTGGGTTGACATTCAAAAATTAATATGGTAGTGGTTGGTGTGCGTGATAAATGGATAGTGAAGTGAATTTGGTTAATTTACCATGGTTCCTCTTCATCTATGTGACTTTTTCTATGTGGTGTGTTGTCTGAAATCCCTAGTGGTTTTTGGTGTAGATATGGAATGAAAAAAATTATTTTTAAATAAATAATAAAAATTTTCTAAATGAATTGGATGGGACCCTTGTCATGGCTATACCAAGACCACCTTCCAATGGCCAGGGGCTAGCGACTAGCACTGGAAGTTGTTTTCCCTAAAATGGTACAACATTGCCATTAGACCTGTACTGAAAAAGGGTCCAAGAACACAACAACATATAACTTTGAAGATAAATGCTGGAGTAATAGACAGCTGAAAGTAAAGGGGATGAAATACAATCCAAACCGAATGTATGAGTACAACAAAAAATTATATATACAACTATAAGGACCAATACAATCGAAAAAGGGAAATTTAATACTCGGTTATACTTCGAGGATCCAACCAGAAATGTTGGTACAGATCACCTCCTCAGTACTCCACATACGCATGTCTCCTCTGCATGCTGCCAAGTCCTGTCTCGCTCAAAACTCAGTCCAACTGCTCATCATCAGCACAAGATACAATAATGTACGGGTATAGATCATGCTTGGGTGAGAATAAATATACCCAGAATGGACCCCGAGAACCCCAAAGGTCTCCTAGTGTTTCACATGGAATAAACAAATTGGTAACACCATGAAGGTAACAACATGAAGGTAAGGTACGACATAGGTAAGAATCATCTCAAACCAATCATACAACTCAGAGAAACATGATTATAATGATGAACCACATAGGATCACTATGAAAACTGATAGCAATCCATGATATTCTCTAGGGATAATAACAAGAAAAACCCCTAGTCCTTAATGTCTAACCCCTTAGCTTCTAGATTCTCCTCCTCTATCAAGTATTTTGGCCTTGCTGCATCACTCATAGGCACTTCCCAGTAACCTTGGACTGCTGATGTACTACTTTTTTTGAGTATCGTGCATCTGTCGTGTCACACAGAGGTGCTCCCCACCGTTGCATGCTGAGGTACTCTTCCTATCGGGTATTAGGGCT
This sequence comes from Viscum album, assembly GCA_963277665.1. NCBI lineage: Eukaryota > Viridiplantae > Streptophyta > Magnoliopsida > Santalales > Viscaceae > Viscum > Viscum album. The sequence continues at coordinate 1,012,931,604 of OY728157.1, forward strand.
CTTCTGTGTCACATAGAATCTATCGCCATCATGGATTTTTCACATCACACAGAGGTGCTCCCTACTAGGCCGTCAAGTGACACATAGTTGGAATATCAGTAGACATCATGTCTCAGCCAGTCCCAGGGTTCCATACGTAGTGCTCTTGGTATAACTGTAAAAAAAAGAAATCCATCACATTTCAAATGGTATAATGTCTCAACAAATAGTAACCTGATGATTCACCACTTCATAAGGGTTCCAAATCAACAGATGCATCGTCAATCGGAGGCTCGATCTGTTCATTATTTGCATTTCAATTCCGAGGGCCCAGTTGGATTTGGCTGCAAACCAACCCGGCCATATTCCTAGTTTCACCAAATCTATCGTGGATTAAGTCAAAAGTACTACCTCACTTCAAGGATACCACCACCATAGAGTCTTTGTCAAACAGATGTATGACACTCATGATAAGTCCAATTAAGTGTTTCTTGGACAGGTTTCGCCTGGGTCCAGTCGTACCTGGTCTGACCGACATGGCCCGACTTGGTATGGGCAAGGACGCAGTAGACTCAACATGCTGGGCAGAGGTCCGGACCGACCCAAATATGGGGTGACTGGGAAGTGCAGCCAGATCTGTAGTGGGGCAGCCCAGCCCGAGAAAGGGGTGGCCCAACCTGTGATGGGGTGCAGGCCGGCCTGGTGGGAGGCGTCCTACCAGGCAAGCGGCCCTACCCACTTGTAGCAGCCCGCTCGATAGGCAGCCCGATCCATGGGTGGCAGTCCTTTGGGAAAGTGGACCAGACACGTAGGGCATGGCCTGGGGGGGTTCGTTCGGGTGGCTCGAGGGAGCCTCTCCCCCGGAATTCCGAACAAACAAAGGTCGTTTGGCCTTGGAAGCTGCGATGCTGTGTGGTAAATGCTTGGTCGCCACGGAACCATCCGGAGGCGCAGGTTCGACCTCCTTTGTTGTGGCTTCATACGCGACCTCCTTCTCACTGGTGGATCACGATGGCACGCCACCCTTCCATTCTACAGTCAACCGATGATCTGATTGCCTTCTCATATTTTCTTGGCTAACAAACAACAACCAGTTAAACACCAGCGACACGTGATGGAAAACCGAACCTCCTCTGCGGAAGACCAGTGCCGGCCGTTCTGATGACCGCAATAACATCAGGTTTTTGCCTCCGCTTACAGTGTTTTTAGGCACGTTACTCCCAATGTAGTTGGTTGGGGTCGATGTGATGGTTGTCTTACATGGAGGTGCATGAATAGCATGATAATGTAGGGTTCAGGAATGTTCATTAGGCTCGCACCCTCTACGTTATCTCGTAAACATTAGGGTGTTATGGGTTTAATATTAAATTTAACTAAAAATAATTAAAAAACATCAAAGATTCCCCTCCACAACCTCTGGCAAAAACAAATGAATTGCATATCAACCCGTTAGTCAGTTGGTCTGCGTTCATCATATTATTCATGAACGAGGAAGATGAGAAATCATTTAAAATGAATAAAATACCTACACCATAACCTAATGGAGAGCATCTGCAGCTTGAAGGTGAGATGGTGTTCTTAATTCCCACAACCAGTTCCCAACGGCACTTCTCGTACGACATCATCTGGTTTGTGGTTCGATGACACCCATCACCTCCTAATATGATCGGAACCGTCATTTTAAGGGTCTGACATTATGGCGCTCCTTCATCCCTTCTTTTATTGGTGAAGATGTGCTGATACCTCCCCCCAAGATCAATATATATAGAATAGGGTTAGGGTAATTAAAGACATTAGGAATTAATGGTGACTCATAAATTAGGAACCTTCCAAATTTCCCAACGACATCGTTACATAGGTTTGGCAAGTCAATCCATTTATTTTCATGACACATCGGTGGCCCCACACACATCTTTTCTATTAGATGATATGGATGAAAATAAAATAATAAAATTATTTCATTTCATTTCATTTAAAAATTCACAGAACATAACTTTTTCTCTATACCTACTGTAGTCAATGTAAAGTCTCCCTTAAGTGAATCCAGGCACTGTGGATTCTACAGTCAACTTTTATTTTAAATCCGAGAATTGGTTCAAATGCTAGAAAAAATTTCTCCCACGTTTATTGAACTTACCTAAATAATGTTCAATAAAATAAATAATTTTAACCTTGACCTGTGTCGGTCGAGGTTAGGCTCTGCATAAGGAGAACACGCCCCAAAAAATCAATGGTACCCTCAAATTTTCTAATCATATTTAACATATATATGTTATGGATTTTACAATAATATTATAATTTTTAATTATTTCAAATTCCACTCACGCATTTACTTAATGTAAGTAAAAAGTTTAATAAATTAATTGTGTGCACTCTTGACCTATGATGGTCGAGGTTATAATCCAACTAAAGAGAACATGCCCCAACAAACTCAACCGTACCCTCATATTTTCAATTCGTGTTACCGTTTAGATGTTATGGATTTTTCAATAAAATAATTGTCATTTAATTATTTTATTTACGGCAAAAAATAGCCTTCACTGGTAGCCCACATCAGCCAATGATAATATAAATCAATATAAAGCATACCATCACAAGTTCAGTAGTTCTCTCATATTTTAATCTGAGTTGTCATTCACGAGTTATAATATTTTTAAAAATAAAATAATTTTAATTAATTATTCTATTTACGGTTAAGACATTTTCGTGGTTTCACATAGGAGGCCCATGTCAACTAATCTTAAGTCACGCCTAGGGTAATCTAGCCATCATGAATGGAACAGTTCCCTCATATATCAGATATAGGAAACTGTAAAAGAGTATTTTACTTTTTATGGAAAATATCTTACGTGTGCTAATTAATGCTTTAAAAAACACCGACAGGTCATTTTGGGCACTCCGGGCCTCATAATCACGCACTGTCAGATTTCGCGTTCTTGAAATAATTCCATATAATTAAAAAAAGTATACTGAAATTACTGTACATTACATCGAGCTATACCAATGGTATTGGAAACCATAGGTATTGGTCCTCTGAACTCTGTCATTATCCTATAACCATTGTTTGTAAAATCATGGGTTTAGATTAAAATCATGGCTACATGATTCAATCACTGGACCACCCCTTTACTCTTATGATGTTATTACTCTACCCAATTAATCTTATTGTTATATAAATATATATTTACTTATAAATATGAACATAACACGTGGAAATAGGTAGAAAACTATGGGACTTGGTGTTTACCAATTTTTTTTCCAGGGAATTTTATATCCTTCCATAACACAAGTAATAGATACCCACAGTTTTTGAAAAATGTTTGTATATGTGCTTAATAATTAACCCAATACCCATGGTTTCACAAAAATATGGGGATTATTTCTCAAAATATTTCCATATTCCCACAATTTAGGAAAAACTATTGAATTAGTTATTGAAAAAAACCAATAACCAGGGTTCTCCTAGAACCGTTTCTATAGGGGGTCCTATAAACATGGTTTTCAAAATCTATGGGTATAGTCTCCCTTAATATAACTATACCCATAGTTTTGGGAAAACCGTGAGTACATGACCATTTTCCACTTGTGGTCATAATCAAACCATACATGGTAATATGTAAATCAGTATGATTCTATAAATGATTTATAATAAAATTATATATATCATTCAACAATATTGTATGTGTAATAAAATAGTCAAGATACAAGGTAAAGGGATTTCATCTCACATTTAGTTTTCATGAAATATATGTTGTGTTCACCACAATTTTATATTGATTAGTGTATTTACATACCATTATTGTATTATATGTATCATAGACTTAAATTTATTGGTATTGACATGTCTACAATGGAATCCTTATATTATGTGATTAATGCTTTAAAAGATTGCAAATTAGGAGAATGGATTTGTCTCAATCATCCTTCTTTGAGACTGATGTATTGTTATGATCCTAAACTATTTTTACAGGTGTATAAACATCCATTATTTATGTTATATATTAAATCAAATTCATTTAATGATATTATAAGCCTTATGCGACTTATGTTTCGTACATATATAGGATAATCCCACGTTACCTTGTTATAAATGATTATGGAGACAATCCCATCAAATTTAAATATTATTAATATTTACTTTTATCTAATGAAATTATATGATCCATATATGAATACATTCATTTATTTTATTATCCTCTATATATTCAACATATAATCTTGTATTGGAATAATTTTTCTAATATTTGACCCATAATATAGTTAAGAAATTGTTTTTACTAATGATTGATTTTATAGACTCTTTGGTCAGAAATCTCTGTTTTCACAAAAGGGTTTCCAAGAATATTATATCATTATCTTACAATCACTAAATGAAATTTTTACCCTTTTTTTATTTTAACATTTTATTCAATGTAATCTTATTTTAACTTTCTAAACTAGGATATTTTATAATCTTTTTAATGTGAAAAATATTGTTCGTTTACCTCATACTACATATACTGATTTACCCATCTTCATTTAGTTGAATCATCCATTGTATTTTTTTTTAAATAGACAACATCTCTGAATTTTTTTTAAAAGAAAATATAATAGAATATTTTTTTCAAAAATTTATCATTCATTATTAATATGTTTTTAGGGAATTTTATCTTGAAAATTCATTCAAGACTTATTTACATGTCATTAAATTATTTCCATGATTTTTTTACTAATAATTTTTAATAACAACTCACTTGTTTTCAAGTCAAAATGATTTAAAAAATCATTCAATGATTTTTTAGGAATTCAAGTTTAATTTAAAAAAATTTGTAAACCCTTTTAATAATTTAATTATAATTTTTCAATATAAATAAATGAAAAGGTGTTTTAAAATTATTTGAACCATATTTTATGTTTTCAACATTATATTTATCTCAAAAAAAAATTATTTATTATTTATATGATTTCATCAAATTTTATATGAAAATTATTTTCTAGTGGTTTTATGTATTAATTTTTTTTTCAAATATGAAATTATATTTTTATTAATAAATGACATTCAATGTTATTTCAAAATTATATTCAATCTTCGATAACATTTATTGATGTTATTTAGAACCTTCTAGTAAATTATCTAAAGGTTATGTTCATATTATTTATATTAATGGGTTACGCATAATGGAATTTTCCTAATGAAACCATTTTCTACTCCATAGGCTATATGTTTATTAAATTCATTTCTCATTAATTGATTTTATGTTTATGAAATATGTTAATTTTTTGAAAGAAATTATAATGATATAAGGATTACAAATCATGTATATTTTTCAACATGTTATAATATTTATAAAATCTTATCATACAAATTTAATATAATTGGTTATGAAATGTTTATTTATGATCTTCTGGAACATGTATGTATTATTTAATAATGAGATGAGTGAGACAATTATCTCCCTCCAATGAATTGGATAATTATTTATATATCCTAAAATAGAATAATTTTGTATTGGGAATGAACCATAACTACAATAATGGGTATGAGAGTGACCCATCACTAACACGATTGTATGAGGATTGCACTCATGTGACTAAGATGGTCATGGAATTAAACCTTAATAGAAAATATGTTATGAGGAGTGAACTCATTCTACTAAGATGGCCTTGTCAATAATTCATGACTACCAACATGATAGGTTAGTGAACCCATTCCACCGTGATGTTCTTGACACTAATACCTTAGATAGTATGGATATCATATTATATTTTTATGTGTATGTTACAATTCTATGTTTGATTCCTATGTTATGTTTCCATGGATTATGTTCATTATTTTCATATGATTAATTTCATGTAAATAATTATTATTTATGAAATGAATCATTTTTAGGATCTTTATATGAAGGGTGGGATATTCAATTTTTAAGATCGTGATTTTATTAACTTTTTTTCAGGATAATTCTTCCATGTGTTCCTTGATTGCATTTAATATTCATGTAAGCTCTCCCCTTTTTTGTTTCCTTCCCTTGGATATGTAGATAAAAAGTTTGTATAATATGTCTAAGTGGGGATATGGACTTGGATAATATAGTTGGAAATAATGTACCTCAATCATATATAAGTGTTTATGTTACAATGACTCTAAAGGCACTAGACCAATTTCTATCTTTTGAAATCTATTTTTATAATTATTAAGAATTCTATATGAGTTATCTAATGTTAATGATTTAAAAATGTCATGGTTTGTAGTTTATATCAGAGGAAGGGAGTAACTAACATTTAGAATCTAGGAAGGATAAATTTAGTGAGACTTGTTGGTTTATTTTTAATGATATGTCTAGTGTATATTTCTAAGGATATGTATAATGATGAGTTATCGTTTAAGAGTTTTTAATACTTTTTAAAGGATATAGTGAATGGATTCCTAGAACTACGTCCCTATATATATAATAAAAGATTATATGGATATAATAATGTTTTTTATAGGGAATAAAACATTGAAATGATTTTCTGGGCATAACTCTGGGTAATATGGTACATGAAAATGAGCCTTTCTGCCCACCTGGTTTGACTGTACTGGGGAAAATGATTAATAAATACCAAAACTCTTCCAGAATCAGCATGAATGTTCCATATATAAAATTTTATGAGTAACCTAGGATGAACCTATTGTGTCAACTATTAAATAAGGTGTCATTATTTAGATATCTATTATTTAATTCATTACATGACTATGGGGTTTTCTTGTATGATATGTAATAGTCACAATATGTTGTCTGTTTTAATCAATGGTGTGAATTAGAAAGAAGTAATATTTTTTATTGTAATGGAATATTTTATGATGAGTAGTCAAGTGGGATTATCTTTTGCATGAATAATTTCATCATGGTTCTAAATCAGATTTCACGAAACATGATTAAAATTGTATAACTTAATCAGCTATCAGAATCACCAAATAATATAAATAAATACTTCCCTGAGTGTTAAGTTAATAGATAACATAGAGGAAAATAGATTATCTTTCCATTATATTGAAAATATGTAATGAATCATACATTTTACTTTATTAGAGTAAAATAAACATGTACTTACAGTGGAAAAGCACACAAATCAATTGACTACATGGGAAAATAGAAGAGTTCAGTTGATGAAATGGAAGAGAATATTTTCATCCTTAATGTATTATTATTTGATAACTAATTTAAAGGTATAAATTTTGGGAATTATGAAAATATATGTCATATGTGTAAGCCTCATAAAATGATTTTTCAATGTGCTAGAAATGATGGTTTATCTATTGATAATTAATATACTGAAAAAACATGTGAATTCTATGTTATGTTCTTCCATTTTTTTAACATTGAACCTAAAAATAATTATTATATTATGGTTGAGAACCATAATACATGATTCATATTTAATATAATAGTAATGATGTTTTAAGGAATAAATTAATAAAGCATGATTTATGTTTTAAGAATATGGTTGTATTAATGAAGTATTTATGTTTTTGAATTCAATGAGTATATTATATGAATTTAGAGATATTGAATTATTACTTTTGGTATTCATTAATAATTTAAAAGGACATTTTTAATTTTTATGAATAAATATAAATGTGTTTTCTGGGAGAGGTTATTTTTTAATTAGGGGTATATAAACCTAAATTAATTCCGTATATTGAAGGAATGATGTTTAGATAAACATATTCTAGATATCAATAAGTAAATTGGAATCTATATATTACACTTGATATGATTATTGAAAAAGATGTGTATGTCAACAGAGATAAATTTTACAATTATTTGGATTTAATGAATATATTCATTAATCATTGTAATAAGGAAGAATTCATTTTTTCTAAATGTATTTTTCTTAAGGATACTACCATTTTTCATTGTAATATACAATATATTTATTCACATTTTTTAAAAGTGAAAACCATATTGAACATTGTGATATTTGGGGGATAAATGTTATGTTGATTTCATTACTTTACATCTAAAGATTTGAATTTTTGCCTTTTGGAATTGTTATAAGGTAAACATATTTTGGAAAACATTATTTAATATTTGTATGATGTTTTTGAGAATAAATTATTATATTAAAATATGAGGACTCTTTAATGTTGAATAACCTCTTATAAAGACATGGTGTTAATGAGAAATAATGAAATATTGGATGGTATATAATGGATCTCACTATCAATTAATACTTCAGGAATGGAAAACTCACCTTCGTCTTTATAGAATGTGTTGATGTGGATAAAAGAAATACAAAGGATGATGTTTACCTAAAATCATTAATGTATATCATTTTATATTATATTATTTACCATTGGGAAAGTAGATAATTAAATAAAAAATGTTATCATTTTACTTTTATTTCAAAATAATAAAAATATCCCTTACGTCGTCATCGATTTATTGCCTTCTGATTGTTATCTTTTTCCTGACCATGTCTTCTATCACTCTCCATTAGAACATGATTACAATATTTTTCATCCAATACCATGTTTTCACATCAAACCTATGTTCCCTTTTGGAGAAACCTAATTATATGTCTCATTGGGTAACAATTATTGTTATGAATATAACTTTTAATGGAATTATTAGTATTCTATTTTAAGATGTCTGTTTTTATGAACTGAACATTTATTTATTAATTAATTGATAACCCAGACTTATTTTAAGTGGGAATTCATTTTAATTGTAGATTAATGTTACATTGTAAAATTTTGAGATATTTTTTCAAATGTTTTTTATATTTTAATATTTTTCATTTCATGGAACATTGAAATTTGTTTTTTCCTTTGTCAAACATTTCATTAATATTGAAATTGCATGGAAAATTCCATAAACTACACTAAATTGTTATACTTTACACAGAACAACAAGTTTAGTCTACATTACACGAATGGTTGATTTTCCTCGATGCCTTGAGAACCATGAAAGAATTATTTTTACCTGTATACAATATACTATTAAATATATTGTTATAATGGGATATGACATAGTTGATAAGTTGATGTCTATTAATAGTGTTAACAAAATTAGGAATATATATGCCTTACAAAAAACTAATAAGAATTCATTTGTAACATATAAATTAAAAATGAATACGAAAACAGATCGAATATAAATGAAAATTTTCTTATAGTCATAAATCCATTTAATCCTAAAAAATTAATTTTTTGAAATTGATAAGTTATATTAAGGTGTTAAATATGTTATAAATTAAATCGTATTTTTTTTATATTCATATAATAAATTATATAGACATGAAATAAGAACAAATAGAATTTTATGTAATAAAATGTATTTTTTGTAATGGTTATTCTTCAACCTTTTAATGTCGAAAAAAATTTATATCCAAATATTTGAACTATTATATATTTAATATGTCAAAAATAATCATCATATTTGGGAGTAATACATTAAAACGTTGATTGGATTAATTTTTGGCATTTTCCAAAAACATATCATTTTTTAATAAATATATAAAATGAAATATTTTAATTCAAAACTTATTTTTAATATAATTTATTTATAATGATAAATTAATATTATTATTTGTTTTAATAGTTTATTTAGATAATATAGTTTAAAAATAATCCAATATATATCAATTTAATAATTTTCACATTGAAATTAGATATAAAAATATAGTAATCTTCTGATAATTTTTACATTTGAAACATGTATTGTCGACCTGACTGATGGATTAATTTTATTATAATTTATACATATTATGTGGTTGAAAATTTGAAAAAATGGATTCTAAATTTTTAATAAGAATAATATATAAATTCTAATAAGGTGAAAATAATTTTTGACCAAAATTATTTGTGAAATTGACTAAAATTAATTAAACCGATTAAAAGAAAAATTAGGTTAATAAATTATTATTCCATAAATATAAGATCCATATAAATCATGAAACATGTCCAAAAGAAATTTTCTATCAGTAATTTTAACTTATTCATTCAAGTAATGATATTTTTTTGTTTGTTTTGACTTTTTTTGGTAAAAATGTGGGTACACCTTTTGGTTTTTCAATGATTCAAAGTATTTCTTTTCCCATCCCTTAAAAAGGTCACCACCTCTAATGACTTCCTCACACCACTAGAGCCCCTTGCATCACAAAAAATCTACTCAAATAAACTCACATATTCAATAAAATAATCATATATTCCTTCTCTTATTATTCATGAAAATAAATTATGCCTTTTGGTACAAACCAAAAGGATTTACCCGATTAAGATGTAACATCGTATCTGAAGTTAAATACATTTATTTTCAATATCCACCCCACCACATTCTTTGTTTCTTTATAGATTAAAAAAGTAGTATCAAATATATTATTTAATGATTTCATGATAATGTTCTATCCAACACTTACACAGATCTCCATCTAATGGGTAACAAACATTTTGTTTACGTGTAGTATGAATTACCGCATCACTAAATTAAGATTATTCACATATGATTTAAGTCCTATTATAGTGAAAATTATGATGGATAATATATTTATAAATAATATATATATTTATTTAATTATTTCTTATTCCTTTTACACCACATATATTTTTTACTTTTGGTTTGGTGTAATTACGAAAATCTCTTTTGTGGAATTGTGGACTACACCCCCTAAAAGTATTGTGATTCATTCACACACTGCACGAAATGTAATAAATAATAGATTAATAAAAATATATGATATTTATTACATTAAAATTATACATGAATGATATTATATACATGTACATATTTGAAATTTTCTATTATTCTTTCAAAATTAAAATAAAAACAAAAACAATGTGCATGCGTACATTTGGCTTACTGTCTCCATGAATGGCATCTTTCATTTCATTATATTATATGATATAGATTATTACAAGACACATATAATGGATAATTGTATTATTTATATTATTTTATATATTTTCTAACTATGATATACGTATAAGGAAGTATGGTGTAAAAATTTCAGAGAGATGTGAAAAATAAATAAAACATTAGCTGAAGTGAAATCTTAACATATGATCGTTAAAAAATGAGAAATATAAGGTCAAAAGGAAAAAAATATTTGTGGTTATGAATAATAATATGTTTCTATGAAATTTTTATTAAATTATTAAATTTATTAAAAAGAAATAATTTACACTAATTAATATATTCAAAACATCGTTATGGGGATTTAAACTCACTTTTAATTCCCAAAAGACACATCTTATATTCACCACACTTTCCATTTGTCTAGTGTATGTAATTACACTGATTGAATTATATTTATCATTTTGAAATTTTTTATATATTCATAATTTATTTTAAAGATCCTTCTCTCATGGGGATTATGTATAAAAAGATTCAAAATCAGTTAGAGGGTTTTGTCTCAATTTTCCATATTTGTGACTCATGTTGGGTTGTTGATGTAAAAGATTTTTTCTTCAAGTATATACATTAATTTTATCTGATATACGGTACGTAGAAATATTTTCATGATATTTTATGCATCTTTTAATTTCATTTTTTTAGATTGTAGGATACAAACACAACTTTTTATAAGAGTTTATTGAGACAATCACATTGCTTTTCGATATTGTTTATTTTTACCCTTCCAATGGCAGAATATTATGATCGACAATATAGTAAATTCATTAATTTCATTATGATATGGGTCTTCATGGTATATTCATGCATTGGAAGCATTTTTATAAACTATGATCCATTAGACATTTAATAAATTGTTTTTATGAATGCACAATGTTACCATCTAATTAGATTGAAATCTAGTTTTTATGAAATCAGTTTCTAAGAATATTACCCGATTCTAATATAATTTATAAAAATAATTTTACAAATAATTAATTTTAAATATATATTAAAAGAAAAATTATATTCTATTTATGAACAAGTGATTTTTCTATCAACTATACTGTAACAAACGAATTATCATTTAACTCGTACGCCAAGTACAAATTCAGCCCCAATCATTTATTTAAAGATTACATTGAATTTTTTTAAAAGGATAATCATTAAGACATTTTTTAAAATTAATATTAAAGTATTTTTTATGAAAAATTCAATATTATTTTATTTGTTTTCAAATAAATTTGTTTTCAAAAAGTTTTGAAGCCTTATTAACAGTTTCTCAATGTATTTTGAAGAAATGGGTACTGATACATTTTCATAATTCATTAAAATCATTTGATGTAAAATAGAAACAAATAATTATTTATCCATTATTATTAGTTTATCAATGTTATAACCAATGAATTGGTGTTCATGTTTTTTTATTCTTTCCTTATGTATTTTCAAATAGTTTTAAATGAAAAATGTTTATAAAATGTTTTGATGCTTATTTTATATATTTCCAAAAAAAATATTTTATAAATTATTTCTTGTATTCTAAATAATTTTTAATGTTATTTTATATAAAAATATATTTGGAACTAGTTTTATAAATTAGATATATATTTTCTAATATTAATTGTGATTTTACTCAAGAAGTTATTTATAATGACATATCAATATTAATTTATATAAAATATAAAATACATTGATTTTAGTCATTTCCCTCTAGAAAAGATCTAAAGGATCCATTCATATTCATTATATTAATGTGGTTTAATTAATTGAATAGTATTTATGAAAAATATTCTTTTTGCATGAGTTATGTGTTTATTAAATGTTGTTTCTATTTTATGGGTGATATATTTAATAAAACTATTTCTCATTCATGGGTTATGATTTTGATGATATTATTATAAAACCTATATCTTTTTTCATAGGTTATTACATCTTTACATTCTTATAATACACATTTCATTTCGTGGGTTATGGAATTTTTGTTAATGATTTTTTTGAAATTGTATATATGATTTCCTTATAAGATGGCTCAGTCCTCTATTTCCCCCAATGTAATGTGTAGAGGATTATATATACTATGATATATTATGATGGTTTGGGGAATAAAAATTGACTACAAAGATTCCCATGGGGGTTAAATATATCTTCCCAGATGGAATGATGAGTGAAATCATGCAACAATGGTTGATGTAGTAGTGAACCATGAATACCAAGATTGTATGTGGAGTGATCTCAGGATACAAAGATGGCCATTACAGAGAACCGTGACTAACAAGATGGTATGGGGACAAATACTATACTAAAAATATGGTTTGGGAAGTAATTCCTTATATACTATATATATCGTATTATATGATAACGGGTTTTCAGCAATTCACTCTTTAATTCATATGTTGTGATTTCGTAGATTATGTTATTTATTTTTATAGATTCATTTCTTATGAAATTCCATGATTTTTTATATGACTCAAGTTTATGATATTTGATATGCAGGTTATGATCTTATGTTTTCATAATAATTTTCTCATACCCTTATGTTCATGGTTACTCTAACATTTGTACTTTGTTGTTCCATACTGAGAATCTGATCTAATCCCATTTTATAATTCTTTACCCATGTTATGAAGATATAGTTTTTTATGATCTGTCATATTTGTTTTATAGTTTTAGAGAACATAGTGTGAATTAATATAGCAATCCCTTGTACGAGTGTTTATGTGTGATTGTTTCCAAAGGCAGCAGACTAATTATAGTCTTCAGAAATCATTGTGTATGATGTTTATGTATTCGGTAAAAGATATAATGTTAATTTCATAAAAATAAAGGGTCTCTATTTACATGGGTTGTGGACTATTAAGGAAATTAAAAAACATGAAATACTTTGTCTTCATAATGTATTGGAGAAATAAATTTAAAATTTTACATAAAATAATACATACTTATTAAATGATGGAAATAAGTGGATATAAAAATAATGTTACATAATCTGTCATCTCAAACACAGACTCGATTATAATATATAATTTTGTTCACATTATGTCCTTGAAAATTATCTTATTTTTTAAAAACATAATCATTTGTAATTTGAAAATTAATTTTAAAAATATTAAAACTTCACCAATGGTTTTATAAGATGATATTTCTATATAATATTGAAAAGTCAATAAAAGAACCTGCATAATTTACCTATAATGATTATTTACAATTTTATAATAAAATACAATATTTTAGATTAATCCTTTAACTTATCTAACAATATTTAAACATGAAACTGAAAATTAATATAATACACTATAGCCTACTCCATACAGTTCGTAACAGAAAATTAAATTAAAGGTGAGATCAAACAGACAATTTGGTGTTGCCTATTATTTATTCTTTCATGGATTATAAAAATGAATAATACATTTGGAATAAAAAGTAATCAAACAATTAAATATAATGGAAATCATGTTATTTTAAAATTAAAATATATAAAATAATAATGTAAATAATGAAATTAATAATAACAAAAAATTTCATAGAGATGGTATTCATATTTATAGAAATCATAAAAAATCATCAAAACCACATGAATTGACTTCCTACAAATAGTGGTTATAAAATTCCAAAATACTAAGATGATTTTTCATAGGTCACATAACATTTCATCATGGTGATTTATAAATCCAAGTCACATTAATAACATATTATGTATAAATTCTTCATGATATTATTGTATTAATTAAAAATACAAAAAAAAATCAACATTCTTTATCAATCAATAAATATTTTTTTTAATATAACATTTATACAAACTAAAAATATTACCTGAATCAATAAATTGAATAATATTTTTTCTTGGACTTCTTAAAACTAAAGAAAATGAGGGAATCATATTTATCGGGGTCATATGAAATGAATTGTGAGGATGTTATTCCTATTGGGGGGGGATAATGAGATACATTGATGTTTAATTCTATTGCAATAATAATAATGTGGTTTTATGTTAAGTAATCTGAATGAAACATACCAATAAGACACAAGATATTTTATTAAATAAAACACCTATGTGTTTACATTACATCAATATAAAAAGAAAATTTTTTTAACAAAGATTCCTACAAAAAACCCTATCATAGCTACTGGAAGGCCCCCTAATGAAACAATGAGACCTGGTAAATAGAGAAGCTCCCTATGGTTAGTCATAATGAAGTACATCACCACAACAATCATGAAAACTCTACTGACCATCCTTGGTATAGAAAAACCCATCATCATCAATTGTCCTGAGTTTTGGAACACCCTAATTTTTGTTATTATATAGAATCTACCCAATTGTTACCCTTGGGAGACCGTTGGGGATGTTTGGTGACCGTTGAATTCAAATAGATATAATTATATCCATTAGTAATTTTGTTGGTTTTATCAAAAAATTTCTAGTGATGTATTCTAAAACCATTATGTAATGAAAATGTAAAAACCCCACTTAATATGTGCATTTAAAGGAAAATTATTTTATAATATGAGTTACACCAAGGTGATTTTAATGATATGATGATTTCAAATGTTATAAAAATATTTTAAATATCTTTTAAAAATAATCCATCATGAAAAATAAACCCAAACTATGATTTTTATTTCAATATTCCTTATATAAATTATTTCATGTGGAAATATGAAATATTTATTTATAACATTGTACTTCAAAACTATAGTGTTTATAAATAATTTTAGAGATAGTATAATTTTATTTTTATTTTTTAATCTTTTGATGTTTATTTAAAAGTTACTTTTTATAAAATTTATGATATTCTATGTGAAGTTAAAATAAATTTATTTATTTTTTATTACTTATTAAATTTGAAATTTATCTTTTAAAAATAATTAATCCCACTAGGTCCAACCATATAGCTAGGCCAAGGGAGGAACGTCTTGCTAGGCATCTGAGTTTAGCCCTTGACCTCAGCTTAGGTTGGCCCGAGTGTAGGCTTAGCTTCCCCCAAGGGGCACACAAGAGTGCATGAGAGATCAGATCATGCCACTAAGGGATGGAGGCCATGGTGGGGCGAGGGTAGGCTGAGGCCTGTAGGGGGCAGGAGACCATGTATAAGGCCCCCTTGAGTATGTGTGTCTTGTTTTTTTATAGTATCCATAAGAGTTTTAGGATTATAAAGAGATGAGAATTCTTATACCGATTCGATGTGGGCTGCCAATTTTCAACTGGGATCAAATTTGGGACATTTGATGGTGTCACGCGTGATCTAGGACATTGAATTCAATCCGGAGCTTGACCCTTAGTATCCACCGAATTCTATCATGTTTTCGTACACCATTTGATACTATAATGATCTAATCTCGACCATCAGAGAGTTTTAAAAAAATTCCATCTAACCAGAGCCATCTGATCTAGCCACATATCAAATTCAAGACATCCATCACTTTTAAAATTTTCTATCACACCCCAACAATCATATCAAGTCCAGATCAGATCCTAGTCATCTATTCAATCTCTGATTTTTCTCTTCCCATAGTGTCTTCTTCTTCTCATTCATGAGCACTACACAAGTATCCCCTACATATACAATTTGCAACATTTTTCTTCTCCCATGACAGCCGGTGGACCATCCTTGCTCTAATTTTTACATGATGTCTTCCACAATCATTTAATTTTTTGGATAAGCATCGATTTCCCAACAGTAGCATTTAGTGTCATGTTATTTACATACGTGATGTAGTTTATAAACTCCTGGTTGCACCCCAAGCATCCCTTGGAATTTATACTTCCTCTAGAAAGCTTCCATGAGCGTACCACAAGCCTCTCCTACCACCTCAATACATGGAAAGGGATTTATGTATTGTTGTCTTTGTGGATTTTGGGAATATACATATACATGTGTATACTCATAAAAATATATATTTATCCCTATGTTTTTGTTAAAACAATCTATTAAACCAAACCTATGTCTCCTAGATTTTGTGTTCAAGAAGTTTTCTGATCAAGAGTGCTTACATAATACATAAAAAACATAAATATGTGCTTCATAAAAATATATATATATATATATAGTTGTTTTTTATTTTGGTTTATTCATATATACATGTATGAACATACGGTTTTGGGTGAAAACCGTCAAATCACGACCTTAGGAATTACGGATTTTGAGTTATGCAATGTTTTAAACATGAAAAAATATTTTCTTTCCACATGAAATATATATATCCGACTATATATGTACACATGTTTTTTTATATAACCATAATTATTTTAAAAAAATTAACCTCTTTGATGTTTCGGTTTTATGTCCTCTACACATTTAGATTTCAAGATGAGGTTGAACATTTGTTTTGATCATATGGAACATAATTTTCATATATGTTTATATATTAAATACAATAACTTATATTATTGTATAGAATTTATAACCCACCTTGTGGACCATTTTAAAGTCCCTCAACATTATAATTCTATGATTTTATTGACATTTTTATAATCATGTATTTGTCATTTTATTTTTGGGTAAGACCCATAGGTATACCCTATTATTCACATAAGTTATATGTGTTATGGAGGATGAATATTTTATATATTTGTCTAATAAATAAACCATTAAAATATTATTTTATAATTTGGGAACTTTTGTTAATTAATGGGACTAATATATCAATGTCATATGGGTAATAATGGATTATGGATTAAACCCATTTATACAGGATATATTCTCTGTTATGTTAAAATATGGGTGTATAAATAATCTTTTTTCTATAATTTGGTTTAAAATTCTCAATAATTTGTAATAGAAATATGAAAAATGTGTTTTAAAAATAAGTTTAGTTTTTGTTTAAAACTCTACAATTTATATACACCATATTTTATGAGTAATTTATAAAACAGGAAACCCTAATAGTGGATCTGAAAATATTGTTACAATGACGTGTTTAGTAATTCTGGGGGACCCATGAGTATTAAAATTGGTGTTTGAAACTTCTATTATCATATGTATGAGTTACTTCTTTCCATCAATATTAAATGATACCTGGTTATGGTTAAGCTTCAGGATTTATATTTTTGACATTTTGATGTGTTGTACCAATGCATATTAGAATTTAAATGTTGGGCATCTGCAAGCATAAAACCCCACATGAAATGTTGGGATTTATTTTAAATAATTTTTCATCCAAATGTAGTTCTGATAAGAATTTTTTTTATTGAGGTTCTAGAATTTTATGGTTACTGTTTCATGTGATAAATCTTGTCTTCCTTTTAGTAACATTTAAGTCATCACAAATTCCACAGTCTGGTTACTATATTAACCATTCAATGACAAATTCATGTAGGTGATAGTTTTTTATTAACCTTTTAATGCATGACTCACCTTTTATATATATAATTGTTAAAAGTAAACATTTAACTACTAAGAGAAAACATGTAATAAATTAAATTATACAAGGTGGTATGTGACACTTAGAATAATATGAATTGTGAAATATAATTATTCAAGGTGTAACGGGACAGATTTAAAAATGAGATATAAGGAAACAAGAAATATGTGACATTCAATATGATAAGTAATAAGTAATTAATTAAATAATAGAGGCATGTGCAATTTGGATTAGGGAGATGAGGAATGCATTGTACTTATTATGTGGTGGTGGTGGGGGGTTCTATAGTCCCAAGATGCATTGGTAGGTCTCTTGAGACGAACTACGGTCATGGCAGAAGGCTTTGAAAAAATGATTATTTATGGTCTTGGCATGGGGCCTAGAATGTATGGTTATGATGTCCATAATAAGCACATTCCACATTAAGGCTATGAAATTTAATCAACCATAAGTATATTCTACTAGTAGAATATTATTGGTTAAAGATATTATGTTCATGAGAACAAGAAGAAGTAAAAGTTATGGCAGTGTATTTATGCAGTACTCAATGTCTTTAAAAAGTGTATGTTTCTCATGAAATTGAATATTTAATTTAATCTCTACTCTAATCATGTAATACTATTAGTAAATAATTTAATAATTTTATTTCCATATGTAATGTCTTTTAATTCTTACCTCGTATGAGAATTACTATAATTGAATCATGCTCCCTTGTATCTCTGTTAGTATTCTTTTAATAGTGCACATATAATTCATAGACAATTATTATGGTATGATTCTTCTGTTAATGAATTTTATTATAAAATGTTTTATGGAAATTTTAAAGAGTGTTTTCAAATGTTATATTGGTTTAATATGTTATTTTTAAAACCCCTTATTGGGTATTAGTATGCTCACCCTACATTTTTAACTGAAAATTTTTAGGTATCAGTTTTTAGGTGAATAAGCTTCAAAGATGTGATTGTTTTCCCATAAACTGAACAAAATTCGAACCTTTGTATGGAAAATGATGTGTAATTTATCAGTGCATGTTTTTTCTTAAATTACACGTCATGATTCAAGTCACTGACTTTGGTTATTCTAGTTTTGGGTCCTCACATATTGGATTATGACTTCTAGGATGTGATGGATGGATACATATCTCGATGTACTATTGTCGTTTGGTTTTGTTCAGCCAGGTGTGTCACAATATGGGGCACTAGCTTTCCTTCATGAAGATGGATTATGCCAATTCACTTTTGTGTATATAATATAATTTTTTGAACCAAATAAAAATGAAGAACCATTATGTGGTAGTGGGGGGGTGCTATAGTCCCTAGACACATCGGTAGGTCTCCTATGAAAACCTACGGTCTTGGAAGAAGGCCTTGAAAAAATTATGATTTAAGGTCTTGTCATGGGGCCTAGAAATTATGGTTATGATGTCCAGAATACCCACATTCCACATTACGACTATGAAATTTAGTCAACCATAAGAATATTCTACTAGTAGAATATTATTGGTTAAAGATATTATATACATGAGAACAAGAAGAAGTAAAAGTTATGGCGTTGTGTTTATGGAGTTCTCAATGTCTTTAAAAAGTGTATGTTTCTCAGGAAATTGAATTTTTTATTTAATCTCTACTCTAATCATGTAATACTATTAGAAATTAATTTTATAATTTTATTTCCATATGTAATGTCTTTTACTTCTTACCTTGTATGAGAATTCCTATAATTGAATCATGTTCCCTTGTATATCTGTTAGTATTCTTTTAATAGTGCACATATAAATCATAGACAATTATTATGGTATGATTCATCTATTAAGGAATTTTATTAGAAAATGTTTATGGAAATACTAAAGAGTGTTTTCAAATTTTATATTGGTTTAATATGTTATTTTTAAAACCCATTATTTGGTATTTGTATGCTCACCCTACGTTTCTAAATGAAAATTTTTATGTTTTAGTAATTAGGTGAAGAAGCTTCAATGAAGTGATTGTTTTCCCATAACCTGAACGAAATTTGATCCTCTATATGGGACATGATGTGTAATTTATCAGTGCATGTTTTTTCTAAAATTAGACATCATGATTCAAGGCACCGACTCTGGGTATTCTAGTTTCGGGTCCTCACATATTGGATTATGACTTCTGGGATGCGATGGATGGATACATATCTCGATGTCCTATTTTAGTTTGGTTTTGTTCAGCCAGGTGTGTCACACTGTGGGGCACTGGCATTTCTTCAAGAATATGGATTATGAAAATTTACATTTGTGTATAGAATATCATTGTTTGAATCACATAACAGTGAAGAAACATTATACTATTCCACTGATTGATTATTTATTCAAAAAAAATTAAGGGTTCAAGTTGGTTCACGAAGATTTATTTATGGTTATTATATCATCATATGCGTTTAAAGGATGAAGATATTTTGAATACAAGTTTCCATTACTGTCATTCACATTATGAGTTTGTTGTGATACCATTCACTGTGATGAATTCTCTAACAGTGTTCATGGGGTAAAAGAATTGTGTGTTCCATGAGTTCTTAGATATGTTCATGGTGGTTTTATCAACAAAATAATTGTGCACTCTATTTTTTTGTATGAACAAATAGTGCTTCCTCATTCTATTAAGGGTGATTATCATCCTCAAAAACACTTTGGGATGTTTCTGAAACATATTTTTTTGTCTTGAGATGTCCATTTCATGATACATGGTGTATCCCAACAGGGAGTATCTATGGATCCATTGACGATCTCTATAGTTGTGTCTTGGGTCACCCCCAAGACATTGTCATAGGTGAGAAGATTCCATGGTCTTGAAAACTATTGAAGGAGGTTCGTTGGCAATTTATCATGGGTTGTGACTTCCATGAATACACAGAATAGAAATTACCGAGTTTTCTTTTGTATTGATTAGTGTTAAAAAATATACATCAATATAAAGGGTAATATGTATCGTTTTCAAGAACATTGTCTTCCAATATTGAGAGTTCACTTTTACGTTTCCTATGATGATTCACATCTAGGGTTGTGTTGTGTTCTGATGCAGAAAAGATCAGTCATTTCTTATTGTACTTGTCAGTTATGTCCCCATGAGTGTAACAATTCCACCCACTATGTCATGTTGTTAGCTATCGTGTTTCCCATTATGTTGTGGAGCCACTACCTCAATGGTGAGTTAATTGTGGTCATCATTTATCATAATAGTGTGATGTATGATGTCTCCTAACGTGACATGAACATATGTCTACATTAGTGGAAAGTGATATTACAATATTATGATAGTGAGATTTAAAATAGACATTGAATGGGAAATTTCATGGACCAAACATGGATAAAGATTACATGTAGTGATGTAGTGTTACAGTCAGGTGATTCATGAAGAGTGATAGAATAAAATTTTGCATTACACCCAATTATGGTTGAAGTTTAGGGAAGAGGTTGCCTTTTTTAGATGATGGTGTGGTCATACTTAATGTGGTTGGTTGAGGATTCCCATTTGGGGATCATGATATGGAACGTCTAGATATACTGAGTTTTTTTAGCGAGCCCCCTGATGTTAGGTCTACCTATTAAGAAAACAAATTGTGGTTTCGAGGAAGAATTTTTGTCCATTGGTGATAAGTAAGATATTTAATAAAGAGTTCCATTGTTTTCCTTTTACAGTTCATCAGGGAGTGAAAAATAAGTACCGATCATTGAAAGGTATGTTTCAGTGGCCTAGTTCAAAGGGTTTTTGAGGTAGTGTATGTGTCTATATGTTGGGAATTTCCAAAAGTGAAGGCCAGACATTGTGTTGACAGTGGTTTTATCCAGACATTAGTCGTTACTATGTTGAGGTGGGAGGACATAAAAATTGAATTTTTCACCAGTTTACCTCATTCTCAATGAGTTTTTTACCATATAAGTGATTTAGTAGATAATTAGAAATAATTGGCCCACATTATATGGATCATGTAATCAAACTCAATAGAGACTTTGTTGAGGCGGTATCAGGAGGTGGTTGTGGGACTCCACGGAGTAATGAGGATGATCATTTCTGATCATGATCCGAGCTTCACCTCCATGGGATAGAGAGTGCTACAGTATCTTTTGGGTACTCAAATATTCCTTAGAATTATTTGAATATGTAGAAGGAAAATCCCATATAGCGGACAACCAATCTCTTTAAGAAATGCTCCCCTCTTCTATCCAAGATTTTGGAGGTTCAGGGATGAGTAAAAATATTTTTGTCTAGTTATCCTACAATAATATTTGTCACTCTACCATCGGAATGGAGGCATTTGAATTCATGTATGGATAAAATGTATGTTCTCTATAATGTTGGACTAGGAATTGATTGTTTAAAAATTTTAGTCCAAAACTATTATAGAATATGTCATATATTATTTAGGTGATTCATGAGAGGATGAAGTAATGTACGATTTTCAGAAATCATATTCTGATCATATGAGGACAACATTGGAGTTTGACATTAGGTATCATTCCATTCTGAAGGAGACTCTCAATTGTGGGTAATTAAGGTTTGGTCATGGGAGTATGATTTCTACCTTGTTTATTGGTCCTTTTGTGATGTTTTCTCATGTTGGTGTCGGGTCACTTTAAATAGAGACCCCCCCCATAGATAATCAAGATACAAGGTTTTTTTCCTATTTAATAGATCTTTCGGTATATTCATGATGAATCACACATCATGGATGTGGGAGATATTGATGTTTTTCATGATATGACACTCGAGTAGTGGACTATAGATATAAAAAATAATGAGTAAATGGTGTTGTATATGCATTTTGTCCCCTTTTTTCAGGTGTTGTAGTGGTGAAATGGCGTGGAGGAAAGTAATTGGGAACATGATTCCCAGATATGCACTCATTTACCAATGATCATTAATTTTTATCTCTTATCCTGTAATGATGATAATTTTTGGGTTCTAGAAATTTCTGCTTATAAGATGGATATATCTTGTTTCTTGTTGTTGATTGGTCTACTTTTAGAGGTATCCTACATGGTGGATCTTAGGATGTCCATCGTTTTTTTCACTATGGGTTTGTTTTGGATTATTGAGTATTATTTTTTAGAGGTATTATGTGTAAGGGTTCAGATTCACATGAAAAAACACTTCATGTGTCTCTGATTCATTTGGAGTATGGAGGATGCTAAGAGGGAGTCTGGAGGTGTTCATGTGTGGTGATCTCCAGGAGTGGACCTTTGGTGACATGAATGTCTGATTCAATCCATGCAGAAGAGTTTCATGTCATTTAATTGGGTTCAAACCAGTTAATTTTTTGGGGTAAAAAAAACAAATATGACAACTGATGGGTTTTTCAGTGGATCTAAGCTAAATGAATTTCATTAAATGTAATGGGATTAGAGGTCATGTATTCCTCCTATGTTATGATGTTTTAAATAATTCCACCACTCAGGTTGTCAAATCCTATGCCTATTTCTTCCCATGTTGTCTCCCCAACAATCCCGATAGTCCCCTACTTAGAATATTAGATATCCCTTCAAAAAGAATCAATATTGGACATCAATATTCCATCTGTGGGGACCCATCTTGATCAATGATGTATTTTTAATATGTTTCCTATAATTTTATCCAAGTTTTTATTTCATTTCATATATTATATTCTTACCTTAATATGGTTGTTTCGTATACATGGTTCTAATATGGTTTCTCTAAGTTTGTTGAGGATTAGTGGTGCCACAATGCCTTTTATTAGACGTTGTTTATGTAAGATAGGTGATCAGAGATTTGATTCATGGTAAATTATTATGTGAAGAATTTCGATGACATTTTGATGTAGGGGTTTGTTTCTTAACTATTTATTTACATTCCATCATATAGTCAAAATGATTAATCTCCTTGTAACATAATGAAATTTACCTCATTAAATAATTGAACCTGACTAATAAATTGATGAGGATCGTTTGACGATGTATTTGTTTTTACCATGATAATGGTGTTCCTAATGATTTTCTATATTGTGATATATATATATATTGTTCTTTATAATGTTCTTCTAGATGGAAATTTGTAAGGAATGTAACACAGAAATTAATTGAATATTAATTGGATAAAATATTAAATTGGTCTTCTTAATGAATCTAATTATTGTTTTTATAAATTGATGTTAGTAAAATCTATGCAAGTATATAGGTTTAATTTAATTGGTTGTTGAACATGAATCATGTTGGGGATTGTTGACAAAATTGTTAATGAATTTTTAAATTAATTTATTAATTGATTGGTGATATATCCTAATAGTTTATTTATTTTTATTCCTGTAATTAGAACATGTGAATAATGAATAGGATAATTCTAGATGGAATAAGAACCAATTGACTAATAAAAGTTAATTTTATTACAGGTCCTGACATTTCCATTTTCTTATAAAGTCCTAGTTTCAAATATTTTGGATCCATGAGATCCTTTTTAGTTAAAAGGATGAATGCATTGATTTGGGGATGAGAGATCACTATTATTTTTGTTTCCTAATTATTGTTATGTGATGTGAGCATAGGGTGGATGAACATGGAGGGTTGTTGTGGTATATAGGGAAAGGAGGAAAAGATGTGATGTAAAACTTGGATGGTTGATCCTGGGAGGATACGATGTTGTTTTGGGAAGTGAGGTATCATTTGTTTGGTATCGTTTGACACCTAGGGGAGCATGATGCATTGTATTATGTATGTGGTGTTTGGGAGGAAACCGAATATGAAATAATGGGTTAAATATGTGCATACCCTTTGATATGAATTCTAGATTCTTGTTGAATATATTTTTACCAACATTCCATTTACACATCATGTGCCTAAAATCCATTTTTTTAATATCCCTCCATTGGAGGTGATGATGTTTGTGTTATGCCAGATTCTTTCCATTTTTATCTCCATATTGATAGACTTGTTTTCCTTCTTCCGTTATGCATAAAATACTTTATGGGTAGTTCATAAAAAAAAGTGTGTTGATCCCCTTGTGTATGAGGACATTAGAATGCTTTGAAAGATATCCTGGTGATATAGAATGTTGTAATGAATCTTAAATAAATTTATATATTTCAATCACAAGGGGTTGGGGCCTCTTGGGATTTAATGATGGAGTTATATTTATGAGAAACCGTGGAATTGGTTTTCTTATATCAAAAGGGAAATGACATTGGTTTAATACTAATTAAATTAAATGTGGAAATTGTTATTGTTTAATTACTTGTATTAAATTAATTAATGTAAATTGAGATTCATAAAAAAATGAACAATATAATTTATTGTAGCTCAATAAATGGTTATTTTTTAATAGGATACCTGGTCTTAGTAGTGGAGGACCTATTTTTGAAATATTATCGCATTAGTGGATTCGAATAATAGGTTATTCCCATATTGTAGTTCTGGGATACATTATATCAAGTATATTTTTTTTTTCTAATCCACCCTCTCGGTTAGGGAAACTGACAAAACACAAATTCTAAACCATGGGGTGTTATCCACAATAATCCAGTGGTGGGATGGATTGATGACTACCCCCTTTTCCGCACCTATATTCTCTAAGTAGATACTTGTGCTCATATGCATGGAAGATTTTTTCGACATATATTTGTGTAGAGGGATATAATAAATTATGGTTATTTCACAAAAATATATTATAGATATATTTTCATAAGGACTATTATTGGTATTACATGGATTGGCTGTGAATGATTAAGGATCCTTACTCAGTTTATGGGCTATGATGGTTTGAGGTATAATACCTATCATATGATACACATTAGGCGAGCTATGGTGGCTCTCAAAAACTACAATTTTGTTTTTGGTTATGTGGATATGGTGGTGTGTTTTTAGAGATGCATGTTTTAGTGCTTCTCTCAGGTGTATACGGTCTCTCCATGTTGGATAGAGAAGCTCAAGACATCTGATACTAGAGAAAAGAGGAAAACTAATGGGGATATTATAGTTGTGTACCCTTTATATCCATTATTATATTATATTCTATTTTATGAATAACAAATTAATAGTATTCTTTGGGAGGATCGGAATACGGTATGCCTTTTTTTGTTATGAGTTAGTTTCACTTCATTTTAATTGTGCTTTAGCACTCTTTCCTTTTGTTTTCATGAGAGGATCCATGGAGGATCCTTCTGAGAAAAAATTTATACCCACACTACATTTATATAAACATTTTTATGTTAGTTTTAGTTGTTTGGAGATGATAATAGTTACTACAATCTTGGGGGTTTATAAAATAAATTTGGGATTCCTACTCACTACTGTCCTTACTTACTTTTGGTATTTTCATTTTTTCCATTAAGTTGAGGTAGTTCATCCATAAAATTACATATAAGTATTTGGGTTTTTATTATATATTATTGATATTAGTAATTTGATGGTGTATGTATTATATATCTCTTCCACATGTGTTACCTAAGAGGGTAATTCCTCCCAATTGTGTGTTTATTATACCCTCGGTGATTTTCACCAAACTAGGGCATACTAAAGGTGAGATTTGTGGGTTACTATATATCTTCTCCCATTGCTGACCTTGGAGGGGTACACATTGGGGGGAGGGGGCTATGAAAACACTAATATAATGACTAGTTTATAATGGTTACATTTAAATAAATTGATTTCATTGTTCTTTTAAGCTCGGTGTTTCAAATATTGTACAGTATCAAACACACTGTTCCCCTTTATAATAATGGGGTGTTAAATTAGTTTTGTTGGTAATTATATATTATTTATGTAAGAAAAATATTGAAAAAATATGATTCCAAAATCAAAAAATAACACTATAAACAATTTTTTATACATTGATGCTTCCTCAACCCATTTGGACACATAGTTTATTTAAAAATAATATTCTCATTCCCATGAGAGTACCGATAAGACCCATTTTGTATGAAAATTGTGAAATTAAAAAATTATCTTTATATAATACCTTTATTTGGATGTTCCAAACATTAATAATAATTTACATTCAACTAAAATTGGAGATGACCAATCACAATACTCATAGGATCATTAGATATAGCGGGACACTATAGACTGGACTACATACCTTCTATATAGTTCTGTCTCCCAATTAATTTTCAACGCATTATGATGAATGAAAACTCTCAATAGTGTGATGAATGTAAACAATAATCACACATATGGTATTGATTTCATTATATGATATTATATATATTAAATGACCCTCTATTAAAATAATATCATCTGATAAATGATATACATTTTTGTATTTTGTGATGGATACTGATGCATAAGACCTATAACATTATATCAACCATTGTCTTCATACATGGTAAAATTTATTAGTGAAATATAAAAACACATATCATCTTGTTATGATGTGTTTATTTCCTTGTGTTATTTATATTGGGTATTAGTTATCCATTATAGTATTTTAAAAAACTTATTCATATATCTTAGGTTTTGAATTATTTAAAAACCAAACTATTATAATAAATATTTTCATATAATAGTTCCTGATTTTCATATAACTTTTATCATTTTTATATTTGAGAATAATATTATATGTAAAAATAATTACATTATATCAAAAAAATTATTTCCTAAACATATCTATAGCCATCATAAAATGATAAATTCAATTTAAGTAATAGAGTATACATTGTTTTCATCATTAATCTTATTTCAATAAAAATATATAACATGAAACCTATTTTCCTTAATCTATCACAAAATAAATCCTAAAAGTATATACATATATATAATCATATATATCCAAAAAATTTAACTTGATGTGTGTAAATGTGATAATGAGTGGTGTTTGAAGTTTCTCCTCACTTAAATTGAATAGACCATAAAAATTATCCTAATATAAAAAGTATACAATATAAATAGCAGTCAATATAAATAACTTTTTATTTTGGGAAAACCCATGTTGAATCTTTAAAATTCAACAAGTCCATAAAAGGTTCTTATTCTCCCCACATTTTACGATGATGAATCATATTGATCACATCAATTTTGTTATTTTCTAATCAATTACTATGTAAAGAACATAATATCCCAAGAAATAATTTTATTTTTAGGAATTTGATCTTTTATGTATAGAAAAACATTAATTTCAATAAATTTATCTAAAAATAAGATGTAAATTTTACAGGTTTATTTAAAATTATAATCGAAAAATTGAGAACTAATCCATTAAAATACCAATTTTACTCTTATTCATGTGCGATGAAATAATCATAATGCATCATCCAAATGTGGTCAGAGTAATAAAATCATCTATGTATATTCTTAGTAAAGAAAATTTATTTAATAGAAAAGTGAGTGTCCTCTTATCTTTATCCCAAAAATCTATAAAAATCTTGTGGTAGCCATAGTCTATTTCACAATTGAAAAATAATTCATTCACATTCGTCCTCTAAATTTTTTTTCACAATATAGAATCCGGGAATATCATTTTATTGTTGTATCATTTATTATCCTCTTATTTATTAAATCTCTCCTAATCTCTATGGTCTGTAACTGAACATGTTCAATTTCAACTCTGCAGCAACAATAACTCAAAACGTTTAATTGAAATCATTGAAATGGATATCATATGGGATATCTAAGATTGGTTAAATGATCACAATGCTTAGAAATAATATTGCTTCCTCTCTAACCCCTTAAATTATATTGGAATATTATTTTTATTGATATTTAAATCGTTGTTAACAGTATTATTCCATTAGAATTTTTTAAATGAATTAAGAATGATAATTCCCATAATCTCATATATATATATAAATGTATATAATGGATTTAAAATTAATATTTATGGATAATAAAAATTTTTCATGAATTTTATTTGATCATGTATATATGAAAACATTCATTTTAGAATAATTATCTGCAAATATTTATTTTTAATGATCATAAAGGATTTTGAAAATTTGATCGAGTTTATTTTCAAATGATATTTGAAAAGGGTAATAATAAATTATAATTCATTAAATGTGGATGTAATGTTTATTATTAGGAATGGATAATTAATTTCAAGAAAATAATAATTATTTTGATCACTATCATCCTGGGTGGTGAAAACAGTCTGTCATGACCCCCTCCCTCCAAATATGCCCCTCCTGAGCTGGCAATGGTGAAAGGGAGATAATGACCCCCCGAGTCCCGCCTCCATTATGCCCCGGGGTGGCGAATAGCACCAAGGGTATGAGTTTTCACAAGTATGGGAGGAATTACCCTTTTTATAATTTAGGATCGGGAAATAGGACAAGTCAACCACCAAAAAGGAAAAGAACAAGTGTATATAAATAAACCCAAACCAATCCAACATGCATGTTTAAACAATTTTATAACAAGGTACAAGTAAAAGAAAGCTCAAAAGTACAATACCAAAAGAAAACAAGAGTACATCAACTTTAACAACTCCAACTGTCAGACTAGTAGGGTCCCGCACGGCCTTGGTTGTCCTCCTGGAAACCTGAAATAAAATGTAGGGTGAGAATACAAGTATCCTAAGTAGGGAAGCCTAAAGCTCTCGTGCACAAGGGGGGAGACAACCTAATGTTCAGTGAGAAAAACATAAGAAACATAGCAAAGAATTCTATCCACCCAACCTCACCAGCCACACTCACCAAAAACACAATCACGACATGTAGTAGTATATAAGAATCAAGAGTATTGGGTACCCCGCACCATTTCCTAGTAGTTATCTGATCTTACTAATGGTGAACGTCCTGACGCTGCCACACTCTCCCCGCCCGAACACACCTGAGCCTCACAAACCACACATCTCGCCCGCACACACCTGGGACTCACAACCGTGTATCCCGCCCGCACACAACTAGGCCTCACAACCACGTATCCCGCATGCACACACCTGAGCCACATAAACCACACATCCCACCCGCACACACCTGGGCCTCAAAACCATGTATCACGCCCGCACACACCTGGGCCACATCACAAAGATTCTTGGGAACTAGTAGAACATGCATGAAGAGTCTTGTGCTAAAACCACCCCAATCGAAACCTGCCCAAAGATTCTTACGTGTAAGGTTGCCACAATCCATCACAACCTCAGGGAGAAGGAGCAGGAATGAGCTAGTAACTAATGTAAAAACACCATGTCCCATGAAATGGGAGTGTTCGACACTAAGTTCTCAACTTGGGTGGGGTGTGATAAAACACAAAATATACAGATATATATATATATATATATGTATAACAAACACACAGCCCAACCTATTGCTTCTAAACAGAGAAACTGATCATGTTCCTCGGCACTGATACTACGAAGAATGCATACAACAAAAAACCCCAACCCCATTTAGGTTTTCATGTTTCAGTGGAATTAGTTTATTTAGTTCCTTAACTACTGGGCAACTATCCACAACCAGCCACATCGATCATTCGTAAAACATATCCCTGCCATCCCCAAATCATGTTAGGAAAACACAAGAAACATAACCAAGTACCTTCTTATCAGCCAACCAACACATTGATTATTAATCCCGTTCCATTACCATGACCAACCATTCATTTACTCTTACACTTTTTTTATTCAATGCCCATAGTCTGTTGACATTCCAAACCAATCCCTACAGCCCCGCTGCCAACTACTATAACCACAACTGCACCGTAAATCATTATCCCTTTAATACCATTTATCACAGCCCTGCTACCCGTCACCAACATAACATTCACACCAACCCACAACCAATCCAACCACAGCCCACTGCTCAAACGATTCACAACAACCCACAAGAAAATGTTCATGCCACATAATCGCCCCTTAACATCATTTACTGCAGCCCTACTGCCTGTTCTATTCGTAACAAACCGAGATTCAACCCTCCCTTTCACACTCCAGTAACCAAGACAAAACCCCCATTTTCATTATTCCATTTTGTTTAACCGGGGTGACCACACAATGGTTCCAGATTTTAAACATCCAACATTAAGTGATTAACCAAATTTCTACATTCCACAAAGTTTCCATTCATAAGAAAATCCATAAGGAGAGGGAAACATTTAATTGCATAAGAAAAGTCCCCCAACAACCATGTTTTTTTGTAGGTAGAAGCTCATTCACAACATAATATCATAGGATATAAAGTAACAACAATCAAAAAATTCCCAACCCCGTTATATAAGCTAGTTATTATCTTTATTAAACCGGTTCAACTGTGTTTCATGAATCAAGAGGAAACCTACCCAAAATGATTCACAATGTAAAAAGAAGAAGGTAAGATTCCTACCTCAACAGGTTCCGATCGTAACGCTCCCCCAGATCAACCTTTGAAGACATCTGTCGGCATCCGTCACTTATGTCGGGTCCTGGAAAAACCTCATCGGGTGGAATTTGGAAAGTAAAGGCCGAAGGAAAGACAACAGATCCCAGATCGGAAGTTTCACCTCGTCGTTACGATCCCGTGACCACTGACAGATCGTAAATCGTAGCTCGGACGAAGAAGTTATTAGAGAAAGAGCCTTTGAGTCTCTTGAGAGAACTCTACTCAGAGGAAAGGGGAGGAGAGGGGTGAGTTGAAAAGGAAGAGGGTTCCCCTCATTTTATAGGCGATAAAAAAAAGTACATGGCATGTACTTTATGGTGCACGGTGTGTACTCAGTTATTTCACATGGTCTCCACGTGGCTTCCAACACGGCTCCACGGTTGTTGACTGGTCAACACACGGTTTGAGGGTAACACATACACGGGGAAGGACTACACGGCATGTAGTTTGGACACACAGCGTGTACTCATTTAATACACACGACAAGGACACGACTCAAACATGGCACATGACCATTCATTGGTAACACGTACGCGGGGATGGACTACACAGTGTGTAGTACTGGAAACACAGCATATACCTATTTATTTCACACGGCTCTAACACGGCACACAGCTGTTGACTGGTCAACACACGGTAACACGTATGTAGGGAGAGACTAAACGGCCTTTAGTATTGGACACACGGCATGTACCCATTTATCTCACACGGCAAGGACATGTCCTTCAACACTGTGTATACCCAGCAAGGAGGTACACGACATGTACTCAAACTACACGGCGTATAGTTTCAAAATTCTGGAAAGTGTGGGAAAAGTCCATTTTTCCTTCTAGAACAATTCGTGGACTTATTTTGACAATGTAATGGGCCAGAGAGGTCCGAGCCATTACATCAGATACCTTTTAAAACATTGTCGTCCCTGAGAATTCAAAACCATCCCAGAGGAACCCACCAAGATACCTCTTATGGTTCTCGTTATAAAAGGAACCCAACCAACAACCATAATTATATAATTTAGGAATTCCTTCTCCTATTTCGAGATAATATATGCTTTAGGCAGCACTGACTCGCCTGCACGGGTTTAATCGCATCCTCATTAATGCGTCTCGATTAAGAATTGGGTCTTCCCAATTTCATACATTAGGATTTTTCAACTCGTACTACCCCCTACACCACAAAACCAACACACTACCCAAACATGTGGTTTTGGGAAATTCCTTCTCCTATGTCGAGATATTATCCTCATTAGCGGCACTGACTCACCTGCACGGGTTTAATCACATCATCATTAATGCGTCTCGATTAAGGGTCAGGTGTTTTTCTTTCCCCACACATCCAGACATGTTACACATTTCCAGGGAACACAGAAACAAAAAGATCTCCCAAGAAACAAGCCATGCATTCCATATATCAAAGGTATAGAGTACAACATCAACACAAAGATCAGAAGAAAAAGGAAAACAGAAGTCAAAACAACTCCGGGTACTGAGCATGCATCTGGGTCTCCCGCTCCAAAGTGCTCTCCTAGAGGCCGCCATGCCTCCACAACACACTAAAAACGGAATGATTCGTCCACGGAGCACCTTATCTTTACGATCCTCAATTATGAATGGTCGTTCCTCAAAGGTAGCGTCATCTCTCATATCTAACTCTCCCCAGTCGATAACGTGGGAGTCGTCGTGTAAGTACCAATGAAGCTGGGAGACGTGGAAGGCGTCATGAACCTTCTCCAACTGAGGTGGTAGGGCCAGCTGATATGCCACCTTTCCGACTCGCCTCAGAACCTCAAAAGGTCTGATGATCTTAGGTGAGAGATTGCTCCCTTTCCCATACCACCACTGCCCCCGTCGAGGGGAAACCTTCAAGAACACCTGATCCCCCACCTCGAACACCAAGGGCCTCCTCCGTCGATCAGCATAAGACTTCTGTTAGTCCTGAGCCTCTTTCATCCTCTCCCATACTAGATGGACTTTCTCTGTGGTGCCCTGCACTACCTCTGGCCCAAGAGCACCTTTCTCACCAACCTCTGCCCAACAAATGGGTGAACGACATGGTCTTCCATACAAAATCTCAAACGGCTCCATGCCAATATTAGAGTGGAAGCTATTGTTGTAGGCAAAATATAATAAAGGAAAGTGTCGAACCCATGATCCTCTGAAATACAGAATGCATGCTCACAGCATGTCCTCCAACGTCTGGATAGTCCACTTCGTCTGCCCATCAGACTGGTGGTGGAAAGCAGTGCTAAGGCATAGCTGGGTTCCAAAATCATGTTTTAACCCCCTCCAGACATGTGAGGTAAACCGAGTTTCCCAATATGAGATGATAGTGTTCAGGACTCCATGAAAATGAACCACCTCATCTACGTACGTCTGTGGTAAGGTACTCACTGGGCCTGACTCCTTAATTGCTAAGAACTGAGCTGATTTCGTCAGTCGATCCACCACTACCCAGATAGCATCATAACCACCCTGAGTTCTGGGTAGTCCTGTGATGAATTCCATTGAGATTTCAACCCACTTCAACTTGGAGACATCTAAAGGATGAAAAAAACTACTAGGAACACGGTGTTCAACCATCACTTGTTGAAACACTAGGCATTTAGCCATAAACTCCGCCACTGCCCGTTTCACCCCAGGCCACCAAAACTGTTCCCTCAGGCCTTGGTATATTTTTGAAACTCCTGGATGTACCGCCAAGGCTGAGCTATGGAACTCATGGAGAACTCCCTCGCGCATTTCCTCCAGAACAAACAACCTTCTATGGAAAATCATCTAATGTCGGCTGTCCTATGACCATCCTTCTGGAGCATTCCCCTGATCGAAACGATCCCACATCACTTCCACCTTGGAGTCCCCCACTGAGACTCTTCCACCTACTGCAACAAGGTGGACCACACCGTCATCTAAAACAAAAAACCTCTAACACCTTCTACCCTGGCATCTATGTGAAAGGCGTCCAACTCTCTCGTCAATTTCCAAGCATCAGTGGACTCCCGAACCACTTCCTTATGCGACTTCATGCTTAGGGAATCGGCCACAATGTTGCCCTTACCTTCAGTGTAAGAGATCTAAAAGTCATAGTCTTAGAGAAACTCGACCCATCTTTGCCACCTTAAGTTCAGGTTACGTTGGAAGAAGATATAACACAGGCTCTTGTGATCTAAGAAGACCACAAAGCGCTCCACAAAGTGGTAATGTCGCCATAAATTCAGTGCGAACACTACTACTGAAAGCTCTAGGTCATGGGTTGCATAGTTATGCTAATGAGGGAGTAACTTCCTAGACCCATAACATATCACTCCCTTCATCTGCATCAGCATGCACCCCAGACCAATGCCAAAAGCATCACAATACACCTCATACAACAACCCTTCTTCTAGAAACCTGAGTCTGGGAGCACTGACCAACTTCTTCTTCATGTAGTCTAATGCCTTCTGGCATTTCTCTCTTCATAGGAAGACCTGGTTCTTCCTATTCAAAGTTGTCAATTGAGAAGAAACTCGAGATAAGTCTGAAACGATCCTCCGATAGTAACCAGCTAACCCCAAGAAACTAGGAAATTCTACCAAAATCTTGGGTGCTGCCCAAGAAACATCTACCTCCACCTTCAATGGGTCCACTGACACACCATGCTGAGACACCACGTGCCCAAGGAAGTGTACTTATTGCGTCAAGAACTTACACTTCTACAATTTCCCGTAAAGCTGGTGTTGTCGAAGGACTTCCAAGACTTCCCTGAGATGCTCAATGTGCTCCTCCTCTGATCTTGAGTAGACCAGGATTTAATCGATAAACACAATGACGAACCGGTCTAGAAACTCTCGAAAGACAATGTTCATGAGTCCAATGAACAGAAACAGTGCTTTCGTAACTCCAAATGGCATCACTACAAACTCGTAGTGCCCATAATTGCACTTGAAAGCCATCATCGAGATATCATTGTCTTTTTCCCTCAGTTGATGATATCCAGATCATAGATCAATCTTGGAAAACCAACATGCTCCCCTCAGTTTGTCGAAGATATCATCTATCCTTGGAAGGGGGTAGAGATTCTTGACCGTAACATGGTTCAACCTTCGCATAGCCTGAGACCACCATCTGCCTTTTTCATGAAAAAAATGGAGCACCCCGTGTCAATACACTGGGTGGAACAAAACCCTTCTCCATTAGATCATTAATCTGAATCTGCAACTCCTTCAACTACGAAGGTGCCATCCGATAAGGGGCCATCGAAATCGGACGGGCACCAGGCTGTAAGTCTATCTCGAACTCAACATCTCGTCGGGGGAAGGGGGGGTGGGTGGGTGGGTAGAGTCACAACCTCCTCAGGAAAAACATCGAGGAACTCCCCAACAATCTACGAGACATCTCTCATCTCTATATCAGCTGGAACCACTGATAACCCACCTAATAAGGAAAGGAGAGGCTTCACATGCTAGCTTCCCACTTGATAGCTTCTCTCGCCAACAAAAGATATGTGCTGCCAATCCACATCGGAGAACACGACTCTTCTTCAGAATCAGTCGATAACGACAATAACAGAAAACAACCAGTTGATTCCTAGGATGACATCGTATGGCTGCATCTGTAATATAAGAAGGTCCTCACTTGATCGATGTGGTCCCAAAGTCAGGCCACATCCCCGGAAAACACAAGATACGCTGGTCTGGCCTCCAACTGGTGTACTCAACACCAGTGGTATGGAAAGTCTCTCTATTTCTATTCCCAAAGAACGGGCTAGACCAGGTGAAACAAAGTAGTGCGAATCTCCCGAATCGAACAACGTAGAAATAAGAGTGCTAAATAAACAAATCATACCACGCACCACCTATGGTCCGGCTGGAGCTGTCAACTCTACTGCGTGCAACTGTCCACGCCCAGCTCCTTTGCCTCTCTGATGACTTCCACCTCCCCGATCATGCCTTGGTCGTTGTCTCTGAGGAGCACTCTGAGGTCGGCCTCCTACCGCAAAGTCTGCCCTCAGAGGAGCATGGTCCTGCTACTGTTGGAAGGGCCTCACAGGCAACTGGTGCTGCTGAGGTGGGTGCTGAACCTTCCCACCTCCACTGTATTGAGCTCGGGTCTGGCACCGACTCTGAACGTGACCGAAACCTCTATAAGAAAAACACTTCGGTCATGGGCTCGTGAAAAACGTACGAGGACCCGAAGATCTGAACTGGAACTGCTGGGGCCTGCTCCCCATTGGCTTGAACCTGGAAGGTCCCGTCGCAGGAGACCTGCTGCTAACTGCCTTCCCCTTCGACGAGACCGGATGGATCCCCTCTTGGGGTGCACCTCCCAGCGAGTGCATCCTCTCTACAACCTATGCCTTCTTCTATACCGCCAAGTACGTCGGAAGGGTGAAGGTGGTGACATCATACTGGAGGGATGGACGAAGCGCCTCATCCAAACGTCACGCTCGAGACACCTCATCCAGAAAGAGATCAGGAGAAAAGCACAGAAGATCCTTGAACATGATCCACATCTCTCGTATCGACATACTACCCTACTAAAGGGAGAGTAACTCATGCCGTTTCTCCGCCTTGATCATGGAATAATGGAATTACTCTCGGATTTTCTTCTCAAAGTCAGCCCATGGAACCTCTTCCTCTATCCTCTCACCGAGGTAGATCATCCACCACTTTCGCACCGCGCCTCTCAGCTGACTGACTGCTAGGGGAACCCTGTACACCCTCAAAGAACAGATCAAGGTAAAAGAGATCCCTAGCTCCTCAATCCACCCCTCTGTCTCCGTATCCGATGTACTACCCGCGTACTTATTGAGGGTCTTCTGCTGAAAAGAACGGAGAGTCTTCTACCACTGGCTCTCTTCCTCCTCTCTGTCAATCCTCAACTGATCGACCACCTGAATCAGCTGGTCCTCGTCCCTCTGAGCCACCCAGGAATGACGTCTAGGTTCCATAGTTGTACGGTAAACAAGGATCACCTAAGCCCAAGTAAGAAAGAAATGATCAAGGTTTTATTTTAACATTTAATTTCAAATTCATTCCCAAATAAAGTAAAACACAATCATGATGATGCATGTACCTTCCCTAGGGTCTCTACCCTGCAATCAATGTTGTCTCTCTTGGTAGTTCGGTAGGCTCAGAGTCCTTGCATCGGATCATGGGGGCCCTAAAATACCGTGTCCTAGACAGTCTTCCCTGGCCTATGTCATGCACCAAGATTAACTAAAATTGTCCCCCTACCATCCCATTCAATCCTCACTGTGCCAAACTCTGGAATCCATCCTATCACTCAACCATCAGCCTCTGATACCATTCTGTCACGACCCCCTCCCACCAAAGATGCCCCTCCTGAGCTGGAAATGGTGAGAGGGAGATAATGACCCCTGAGTCCCACCTCCAGTAGGCCCCGAGGTGGCTACTAGCACCAAAGGAATGAGTTTCACAAATATGGGAGGCATTACCCTTTTTATTATTTAGGATCTTGAAATAGGACAAGTCAACCACCAAAAAGGAAAAGAACAAGTGTATTTAAATAAACCCAAACCAATCCCACATGCATGTTTAAACAATTTTATAACAAGGTACATGTAAAAGAACGCTCAAAAATACAATAACAAAAGAAAACAAGAGTAAAACAACTGCGAAAACTCCAAATGTCTGACTAGTAGGGTCCCACACGACCCTTGTAGTCCTCCTGGAAACCTGAAAGTAAATGTAGGGTGAGCATACAACTATAATCAGTAGGGAAGCATAAAGCTCTCGTGCACAAGTGTGGAGACATCCTAATGTCCCGTGAGAACAACAGATGAAACAAATCAAGGAATTCTATCAACCCATCCTCACTAGCAACACTCACCAAAAACACAATCACGACAGGTAGTAGTATATTAGAAACAAGAGTATTGGGTACCCCGCACCATTTCCTAGTAGTTAGTTGCTCTTTCTAACAGTGAAAATCCTAATGCTTCCACACTCTTCCCGCCAGCACATACCTGGGCCCCACAAACCACAAATCCCACCCGAACACACCTGGGCCTCACAACCACGTATCCAGCTCACACACACCTGGGCCTCACAACCACCTATCCCTCCTGCAAACACCTAGACCTCATAACCCACACATCCCGCCCGCACACACCTGGGCCTCACAACCATGTATCCTGCCCGCACACACCTGTGCCTCATTCCGATGATTCTTGGGAAACAGTAGAACATGCCCGAAGAGTTGTGGGCTAAAACCACCGCAATTGAAACCTACTCGAATAGTCTTAGGTGTAAGGTCGCCTCAAGCCATCACAGACTAGGGGAGAAGGAGTAGGAAAGAGCTAGTAACTAAGGGAAACACACCCCCTCCCATGAAAAGGGAGTGTTCGACACTAAGTTCTCAACATGGGTGGGGTGCGATAAAACACAAAATATACAGATATATATATGTATACCAAACAAATAGCCCAACATATGTCTTCTAAACAGAGAAACTGAGAAATTTCCTCGGCACTGCTACTATGAAGCATGCATACAACAAACAACACCAACCCCATTTAGGTTTTCATGTTTCAACAGAATTAGTATATTTAGTTCCTTAACTACTAAGAAACTATCCACAACCAACCACATCGATCGATTGTAAAACATATCCCTGCCATCAACAAATCAAGTTAGGAAAACACAAGTAACACAACCAAGTCCCTTCTTATCATCCAACCAACCCATTGATTATTAATCTCGTTCCATTACCATGACCCACCAGTCATTAACTCTTCCCCTTTTTATTTATTATTCACTACCCATAGTCCGTTGACATTCCAAACCCATCCGTGCAGCCCCTCTGCCATATTCCATAACCACAACTACACCATACACCATTATCACATTAATACCATTTATCGCATCCCCACTTCATGTCTCCAACATAACATTCACACCAACCAACAACCAAGCCAACTGCAGCCCACTGCTCACCCGATTCACAACAACCCACAAAACAATGTTTGTGCCACATCATCGCCCATTTACATCATTTACTGAAGCCCTGCTGCCTGTTCTATTTGTAAGAACCCGAGATTAACCCATCCCTTTTACACACCAGTAACCATTCTAAAACCCACATGTTCATTATTCCATTTTGTTTAACCGGTGTGATCACACAAAGGTTCCATATTTTAAACAGCCAACTTTATGTGATTAACCAAATTTCCACATTCCACAAAATGTCCATTCATAAGAAAATCCAGAAAAAGAGGGTAAAATATAATTGCGTAAGCAAAGGCCCCCAACGACCATGATTTTCAGTAGGCATAAGCTCATTCACAACATAATATCATAGGATATAAAGTAACAACAATCACAAACTTTCCAACCCTATTATATAATCCAGTTATTATCTTTATTAAACCGGTTCAACTGTGTTTCACGAAACAAGAAGAAACCCACCCCGCATGATCCACAAAGTAGAGAGAGGAACGTAAGATTCCTACCTCAACAGGATCTGATCGCAATGCTCACCCGGGACAACCTTAGAAAACGTCTGTCGGCGTCCGTCACTTCTGTCGGGTCCCATAAAAACGTCCTCGGGTACAATTAGGAAAGGAAAGTCCGAAGTAAAGACAACAGATCCAAGCTCAGAAGTTCCACCTCGTCGTTACGATCATGCAGCTGCTGACGGATCGTAAATCTGAGCACGGATGAAGATCTTATGAATGAAAGACCCTTTGAGTCTCTTGAGATAACTCTGCTCAGAGGAATGTGGAGGAGAGGGGTGAGTCGAAAAGGAGGAGGGGACCCCTCCTTTTATAAGCGAGAAAAGAAAAAGTACACGGCGTGTACTTTATGGTACACGACATGTACTCGGTTATTTGACACGGTCTCCACGCGACTTCAAACACGGCACAGCAGCCGTTGACTAGTCAACACACTGTTTGAGGGTAAAGCATATGAGGGGAAGGACTACATGGCGTGTAGTTTGGACACAGGGCATGTAATCATTTATTGCACACGGCAAGGACACGACTCAAACACGACACACTGCCATTGACTGGTAACGCGTACGTGGAGAAGGACTACATGGCGTGTAGTACCGAACACACGACGTGTACATATT
Source organism: Viscum album (assembly GCA_963277665.1). Lineage (NCBI taxonomy): Eukaryota > Viridiplantae > Streptophyta > Magnoliopsida > Santalales > Viscaceae > Viscum > Viscum album. The sequence goes on from OY728157.1 coordinate 1,012,972,129, forward strand.
TATTTCACACAGCTCCAACACGGCAGACAACCATTGACTACTCATCACACAGTAATGCATACGCGGTAAGAGAATACACGACATGTAGTATTGGACACACGGTGTGTACCCATTTATCTCACACTGCAAGGACAGTGCCTTCAACACGGGGTATACCTGGCAAGGGGGTACACGGTGTGTACTCAAACTACACGGAGTGTAGTTTCAAAATTCTGGAATGTGTGGAAAAGTCCATTTTACCCTCTAGAACATTTCGTGGCCTTCTTTTGACAATAGAATGAGCCGGAGAGGTCCGGGCCATTACACAGTCTTCCATAAAGGTAAACCAGAATTTAAGACAGTACCCCCAAAATACATGTTAATGAATTTTGAAATCACTTCCCTATTCATTCTATAGAATCCCACCTAAATCAGAGTACTAAAATGGTCCACATATATTATAAAAAATTATATATTCAAGGTAATATATAATTGATCTTCGTAATGTTTCAACATATTTTGGTATTATTTTTTCTCTCTCTCATCAAAATAGGGGGAAAGCCACATTGTTTCGATTTTGACTGTATCCATTTGACTCAATATCAATTTCCATTGGGATATCTTTATCTATATATTTATTATTTATTTTAAAATCATAATTAAATCAATACTATATTTTATTAATTTTTACTAATTAATAGATACACCAGGAAGAGGTTCATTATCATTCATAAGACCATAACATTCTATATTATCTCGTAAAAATTGTAAATGAATTCCCACCTTAATGTATAATTTTATAGTTTCTCATATAATTAATAATTTCCTACCAAAAATATTGGACACAACCATTTAATACAGAATATCTAGAATAAAAAAAATCTGGTAAAACATCCCAAATTCTCTCAATAAATAATCCCCCATTTTTTAGGTTATGTAATAGAATGATAAGAAAAAATATATACTACAAATGTGGGTTTTGTTCTTATAACAAAAAATAATATAACAATGGTAATGAAATTTTTCTAATAATTATACAATGCAACATAATATAGATATTCAAACCACTATCTCTATGTCTACGTAAGTTGATTATGTTTCTAGTATGCTATATATTAAGAGGTGTCTTGTTCAATAGGATATCTGGACACTATATTATGTTAATATAAATAGATAATTCTTATGGGGTTGTTATGATGGTATATATTTTTCAATGTGAATTCATATATGATTTAATTTGAATTATGGGTTCAAAGAATGTTATAATAATAAAATGTTTTTTTAAATGACAAAAAAATATGTTATGTTTAATAAGTAAACAATTGGTTCATTCAAGGAAAGGAATGTTCTAAATGAATCATTACATTTTCTTTATTTTGTTGTTTTATTTTTCAAGGTTCATTTCCTTTTATTGTCTTAAATTTTATAATATTTTTCATTATCATTCTTCATTATGTGTGACATGTTTCAATGTAATTATATTGGGGATATCCTAATATCTATAATTCTCTTTCTTCTTATTTTAGGTTTTGTTTTAATATTTTTTTCATTTGGTTGATTGTAAATATTTAATATATTCCTTTTTAATTTGATGACCACTGATACATTTGAAAACTATGAAATTATTCTTTATATTATCCTAAATGGTTAATTATTGTTTAAAAATTCCCTTTATTCTTGAATCTCAATGATAATTTCAATAATTTTAGTTCTATTATTTTTTGAAAATGACAAATATTTGTGATTTATCATATTCATTTTGGGTATTTTATTGTGAAACAATCCTATAAACATTAATAAATCAATATTTCATTTTCTTATAAACATGATTGTTTTTATAAGGATGGGGAATGAAATTTAATTTTATATAAAGAAGTTTATTATTTAAAATATTTATATGATATTATAACTATAAAATTTTCTTCATTGAGTGGTATGAGTCCCGTAATTTTTTTTCGACCAAAAACTAAGTTCTTTTTTTGATTCTATTTGGTCGATGAGGATCAACGGTTCTAGTGTCATTGTTAATTCACTTGGGATCATTCATCACATTCATTCCTAGTATTATATATCATTATGCAATATATCCACATGTTTAGTTCCATAATAAGAAATAATGGAATGATTAACTATTCATTCATTACAATCATGTTTTTTCTTATCGTGGATTTCATAACTTCAATAAACATACAAGGCAACTTTGTAGTTCTTCATTGTTCAGTGGCTCCTGAAAAGATTATTTGAGATGATAATCATATATAATAAGTAACATGGTGAGTCTCAAAAATCAACATGAGATGTCAAACCCATATTGAGTAGCGACCAAATTTTAGGGATCACAGATGATCAAAGACATTATTGTAAATTTGGATAATCATTAATTTATGATTTCCCATCTCATGATAGATATATTTTTTTTATTCTGAAATATTATGGATTTTATGATAATTTATTTCATTTTCAATTATAATAGGAATCAGAAATTTGAACTTATCATGGTAACTTCTATACATTTCAAAAAATTGGGAATTAGAGGTTGGCATTTTCTTTATGTTTGATAAAAATGATTTCCATCATTCTACCATGTGATAACTCCATACCAAGGTTCATTTCTCCAATAAAATCATACTCACTCAAAAATATTATTAATTTTTCACCTCCTATACAAAATAATATAAAACTACAAATTAATTGGAAATAAAAATAATTTAAATATTCATACGATGTAAAATAACATTGTACTTTCAAATAGAAAAATTATACCAATAATTATTTAATAAAAATATTCATTTTCAGAATAGTTAATAATAAACTGTATATAAAAAATTAAAAAAGTTAAATATATTTCAATTAGTTTTTTGTATATTTAACTGAAAATGATGTTCATATTAAATATGAAAAAATAATGCAGTAACATTTCATCAATTAAAAACCTAATACATATATTAAAATTCTAAAAAATATTAATCATGTTTTTTTAATAAAAAATACGACCATTGTAAAAAATATTTATAGTGAAATAAATACTATAAAATTTTGAAATATTTCTAATATTTGAATGGTTATATTATTTAAAATAATTTCTTCTGTATTCTTTGACCTCAAATATAACATATGTATAACATAACAAAAATATATTTTCTAAAAATATAATTAAGGAAAATTATAGAGAAATATTTCATTAATAGTTCCCATGGAAATTAAGGTCTTCTAATATCACTTCATGGATATAGTTTTAAATCATCCATATTACTGTGATGTCATGATCATTTTTTATTTATGGTTGGGTAATTCATTAAATTTCAAAAATAATTATTGGATTGAACCAATAGTATTGATGGATTTGGGTCACAGAATTGACAATTTTATGTACAATGGATTCATTGAACGAATTTATAAATCCTATGGTTTCGATGTTGTTGTTCATTATTAAGGTTTATGATGGAACTAGGTTGATTATTAACTACAATAGAATAAATAAGATAACTATCTAGAAAAGTTACAACCATTATATGATAAGAGATATTCTCGACCAACTGAGGGGGTGTGGATTCATTTTTTTATTATCAATATGGATATATTTATAAAATTATTATGTTAGGGGTGCATATACAAGGAATAATTCCTTTATATGTAGACATTGTGAAATAAATATTATTTTCATGTCATTTGGTGTCATGAACTCAATTTTATTTTTCATATAGATAATGAATACTAATTTCTTTTAATTCATGAACTATTTTACATTGATGATAATAAAAAATCAAAATTTCTCACTCAATGTTATAGGAATACCATATTGAGATTATCAGGATTATTTTGAATAGTAATTGAAACTACTAGTTTTACTGGGAAATTTCCATGTGATTTCTTTTGAACCAAGATGCAAGTTTCTAGGTACTTGTTTTAAATTATAAGGACATGTTCATAAACCCATAAATGATAAATGTAATTATTTCATGGAGATCACAAATTGATGAGATATTTTTTGGTATCTTCAAATTTTTTTCATAATTATATTAAATAATTTTTTGTTTTACCCACAAATTTCTTCCCTATAAATATTATAATCCTAAAATATCTTTCTTTCATGTGGAATTATCCTAATGAGTAATATTTAATATACAAAAATTATAGTATCATAAGTTCCTAGATGAATTGGGTTTCAAAGGATATGTTCCATTTCTTGTATATTTTATGCTTCTGATTTTTAGCTGGGATGACCCTAGTAAATATAAGTAGTTTTAATTTTGATAAAATAGTTTTTTCCTTGATTTTATTGAATTATTACCTAGTCATTGAGAACCTAATGGTAATAACAGACTATAATAGTTATGTTTATGGATTCATCCATTATTTATTAATATATAGTTTTGACTGTTTATAGAGTTTCGAAATATTTTTTTCAAGATAACATATATCCAGTAGAAAGGAAATGATTCAATAAATGAAAAATTAGTATATCACTCCATGATTTAATTTAGGATATATATGATTCTAGATTGGAAAGTATGTTCTTGAAATGTTTAATCAATAAAAATATATGCTCAATAGTTATTGTAAGATTAATTAGATGTCTATGGACTAATCATTGAGTAATCATGTCATGGTTTCTTAGCATGTTGTCATAAATGTTAATTTGATCAAAGACAATATATTTCAGGATGATTCTATTGAGTGGTTTCCAAAGTATGGTAATAATATTATTTTCATTCTAAGGAGGTTGTTTTTTCAATTGTCGATGCATGATGAAATCCTTACCAATTATACTAATTTTTTTTCTAAATATAGTTTCGTGATTATATATTATTTCATGAGGAGGCATCATTGGTTTCCTATAATGAACCAATAATAATTAATTATTTGGTGACTTGTTTGGTCATAATGTTGGTTAATGTATCTATCAATGTTTTTATGAATATTTTGAATCATTTACATATCTCTATGAAGATTTTCTGATCGAATATCAATTCATACCAAAACTGAAATACCCTAGGTGTATGGAGGATCTAATGTTGTTTTGGTGATCATGGAATTACTCATGATGCTGGATCACATTCCTTTGATGAGGGAGTCATATTACAGAAAATATACTTTGAATCAATACATGTATAATATTTTACATCATCACAATTGATACCTTGACGATAATTTATTAATGGGATTGTTAGTATACATCATGAGTTATTAGAGTATGATATCATTAGTTTTTATCCTAGTTCAACCTTAAACATACAATCATTTTGAATAGTTTTATATAGACACAGTAAATAATCCATCCTATACAAGATATATCATGGGAATACATCATTGGGGGTTTTGGGGTTATAGATAACATATGATGTGTTTTATAAAAAATCATATCATAATATTTTATAATTTACCGAGGATGGAGAGTCAAATTCAGTTGATCCTTATGTGTTGTAGAGAATAATATTTATTTTCATGTGGGTTGACGAGCTATCTAAGGTTATAAAAATTATTCATTATGATGTTTTTTGACATAATGATCTGGAGATTAAGGTCTGATATATTGAGCATATGAAGATTTATCCTCATCAAATAATGGAATGGTCGATTATGAAAAATTATCTTCCTCCCATATTAATAATGCCATTAAATGTGTTAGTGAACATTGGAAAATTAAAAATTGTTTTCCTCTTGACCCTACATAGATAAGACCAACCATGCCTACAATGATTCATAACATACTAAAATTTATCATGATGATAGTAATTTTATTTACAGAGGATATTTTACTATTTTGAATGATCTCACATTCATTGATCCATTAGAAAAGATCCATCATCTATAATAGAAGTAATGTCATAGACAACCAATTCATATGATTAAACTATTCTAAATTAATGGTTTGATGGGGTACAATAGAATATAGTGTACAAAAATATTAATAGTCATTTATTTGGATTTTATTTCAATTTTTTTGTTTTTTTAATTATTTTATATAATACATATTATGATTCAATTTTATGAAATGAAGCATTTTATTTTTTTTACTTCATTATTTTTTTGTTGTTGTGTTTGTGGGGTAACAAGGTCACTGAGATTTATCTTATTGGAAAATTATTTAAATTGTGATATTTTAATTTTTTCATCTACACTAGTTCTTGTAGTTTTTATAATTTATTTAGATATTGTATTCAATTATTTTTTACAAATATAATTTTCAACTAAATTATATATATTCATTCTTGTGTATTAATAGACTGAATATTTTTTTTATTGTTACAATAACATATTGGGAGGTTGTATGGAGTTTTGAGTTGGTATTATTAAAAAGGGATTATTTTTAAGCATGAAAAAATTATAATTGAATTAATTTTTTTACTTATGGAACATTGAAAATTTAAAGAGGTTTGGAATGAATTATTCACAATGTTAATTTCATTGAAAAAATATCCATGATTTATTTCACATTTATTTAATTGTGTGAATGTAATTTTCAGATAACGAATGGTGTTTTTTTAGTATTCTAATAACTTTAATCCCATATATAAATTATGTTCATTTTTCTAATCCTTTCAAACATAATATTCTCAACCATATACATTTTTTGTTTTTTATAAACCCTCCAATTATTGAATATATCTCATGTTCTAGTAGTTTGGATGTATAATTATATGAGGTGGTTCTTAATTTTTTTTTTTTCATTTATGATTTTCTTTTTGGGTTTCCCAAAATCAATTCATTGTCAATTTGTTTAGTGTTGGTTTCTTGTTTTGATGGGGTATCCCATTGATGAATTTAATAAGGATGTTCTAATAATTGTGTTGCATGATGATCATGTTTTTCTAACAAAATTTATTCCCAATGAAGAAGAATTATTAATTAAAGGAAGGGGATCGCCATTGTCCCCATTTTGGGCATTTTTTTTAATTTCATGATTCATCTCATCCATTTCGTGGTTAATATACCCTTCTATATGAAGATAGTTAAATGAATTAATTTAAAATTGAAAGGAGCTGTCAGTTATTTATTTGGATTACTTCATTATTTATGTTGGAATGAGTATGAATATGTTCAATGATATTGATGAAAACAAAATCAATTAAGATATTATAATATATTTTAGTTTTTGTTAATGTTGAAATAATTGTTGTGATTATTTATTAAAACCTCCATGAGTAAAAGGACTAAAATTTATTTATTTTTAATGCATTGTAATCTCCATAAAACCCTAATAAAATAATTATCCACAAATTATTTATCTAAAATTAATCATAAATGTTTCCAAAATTTATGATATAAATTTCTAAATTTAAGAATATATTATAAATTTTTTTATTTTACTCATAAACATATTTTAGTTAAATAATATTATGACTCAATTTTCATATTTATACATAAAAAATTCCAAAAAAAATTATTCTATTCATAAAAAAGTATTTTATCTATTAATAAAAAAATAATCTTTATAAAAATACATAAAAACCACCATAACTAAAAATACAAGTTTATTATAAAAAAAATATATAATTTAAGAAATTTATATTAAATTAATTTGTAATTTAATTTTTTTTTTGAAAAAATCATATAAGATATGTTGTATAATTTATTTGTAGGAAATGATATTTTTTTACAAGTGATTATAGTTATGATTGATAATAAATAATCATCATTACATCATTGAAAAATTACTAGATATATTTATGAAAAATATATTTTTGTGGAATTTAAAATCTAATTTAGTGAATTTTTTCCTTTAAAACAATAATCAACCAAAGAATTTATATTACCAAAAATTGTAAAAAATTAATCAATGTTTTTAAAATGGAAATTATACATTCATAATGTCATAATAACCCCTATTTTATATCCAAAATTATTATCATTATATATGATAAATAAAAGGAATTAAATAGTCTAATAAAAAAAATTAACTCCCCCATTTTTCGAGTTACATTCTTCTTTAGTTTTGAATTATCTGGTTTTTTTACTCGTATTTTTTTACATTCTTATATTTTATATAGGATTTTGAATTATGGGATTAAAATATTCAATATATGTGGTAATGAAAAATTTATTTTCAAGATACTATTCTGAAATATACAAGACATTTTTGTTTCATTGTCTACCAGGTTGAGGTAACTGAATTCTAGGAAAACATTGGTGTCTCATGCTTGTCGATACACTACTATCCGCCATCCCATAGTAGAGAAAGTATATACATTCTGTATGTATACCTACCAATAAATATTATGGGTTCCAAAATAAATTTTATTTGGTTTTCACCTTCCCTTAAAAAAAGTATTTTATATATCCATTTAATTTCGTGAACATCATTCTTATAGAAAGAATGTAGAGGTGAGTATATTTTCCTCTCATCATCGTTATGTGGTTTCATAGATCTGATTAGTTCAATATAGTATCTCTATTAAGATCATTTGTAAAACACATATTTTAAATATGTTAAATCATAAAAAAATATGTTCTAGAAATATTTAGTGATTCTAATGTAATCTTATAGGATCTTTCTAGACTATAGAAAGATCGTATACCGAATCCAAAAAATATCACATTCCATTTCATGATCAAATCATGATAAAATATTGATGGTGTTTCTAATGCAGATATCATAATTGAATTATATAATTCATTATGATTTTCTAATTCTATACTGATTCTATAATCCACATGTGATGAATTGGATATTTATCTTGGAGATACATATCACATTTAATAATAATTTTTTAATATTAATTCAAAAAATATATTAAAATATGTTTTTGGGTACGATAATCTAATAATAACAAAAAAACCAAATAAATGAAAATATTCGATAAAATATTAATGTATTATATTCATTTACACATATAAAAATACTTCCCATGAATTTATATTAACGTAATACAACCAGGTCTGGATAATTCTCCCACATCACATTCACAATATCTAATGTAAATTTTTAAAATTTATTATATCTCTAGAAAAAATTTACTTTGTGTGGGTTCATGTTCCATAGTAATTTTTCACTTCATTTCCAAAATTGGTATTCCCACATATGTGAGATCAATATCCAATGGTATGACCTCTGATTAATGTTCACATAAATGATCAAGTATTTACATCCTTATGAGAGATACATGTAACAAAATATGTACTATATATCGATTTAGAGGTTGATCCAAATAATATGAAAATTTATTGTTAGAACACATTTTTATAATTGAAAAAATAAATCAATACCCCCTAAAATAATTCTTTATAAATTTCATGAAATTCATAAAAAGGAGATATTTATAAGAATAAATTTTAACCAATAATAAATTATTGACCACATTAATTAATGTTAGAATATATTTATTAATGAATATGGCTATCCATGATGTTATAATAAATAGCTAAAATAATATCTCTCACTTCCTCATCTAGGACTATTTTTAAGATATTAATTTCTGAATCATATCCCAAGAACATTGGTTTACTAAAAATGTTTGTAACGCCTCGACCCCAGTTACGCAGAGTCTGTGCATTATTACATAACATTGGCATGATCACAGGAAAGATCATGTCTCAAAACACTGATTAGTTTAGTAGCCATGGAATAACTATATACATTCATAAAGTTTCCATTACATCATAAAATGAAATACTAAAACAATATAGTCTTCATATTCCACACTCTTATCCCCTCATACTATCCCTGCAGGTCATTCATAAAATACTTCTTCACATCTTGGGAAAAATAAAACATAGAAATGGGTGAGCTCAAATGCCTTGTAAGGATAAAAATATAGTGGAAACTTTCATAAATAAGTATAAACATTTAAGGCAATGTATAACTAAAACAAAAGACTTTTAAAACTTGAACTTCAGTATAATATGGAAGACATAAAATGAAATAATTCCATATACTTATTCACATGGATATTCTACTAGTCAAATTATCACATGCAATATCAATAACCACTTTCATAATGATGGAATGCATAATGCCAGAATATCATTACCACATAGCCAAGGCCTCGTGCCAAGACTACAAATAAGATTTTGTCAAGACCTTGTTCCAAGACACTATTTTGTCTCCTGAGACCAACCGATTCACCGAGGAACTATAGAGGGCTCCACCTGTCACTTATTAAGTCTAATGCATTACTCATATGAACAGGTTTAAACATAACATAAACATTCGTATTAAAACTAGCATACGAAATGTAAATACATTCTTCATAAACCATGAATGGTATAAAAATATCAAATCCACAATCAAAAATATCACAAAACCATCAATACAATATGGATGTTTTGAATCATAATAAATCAACTCCGAATAATCATAAAATCCATCAATGGATGTTGACATAGATGAAATCAATACTCTTTTTAGAGAAATATATCTTCCAATTTTGAAATCATTTAAGAGTCATATATTTATAAAATAAAACCGTTTCTTTGAAAATATTCTTATAATCTCGTAAGGGATTCTTTGAAGATTTTATAATGGTGGAAAATTGTTGCACCCTCCGTTTAAGATAAAAAAACATTCTTACCTTAATTTCGTCGAAAATGTTAAAAAGGACCTTGTTAGGAAAACGATTGAAAGATTCCCTTATTATGTTTTTATAAAAGTTAAAAAAGGTATAAATGACTTTATAACATAGTCTTTAGAATATTTATAATTATTTGATGTACTTTTTTAAGAAACATGGATGTGGATGATAAAGAGGTCCCATTAGATAATTACTTATAAACAACCTCGGATAATGAAGAGATTGTGAAATAAATCCTTAACTTGTACTTTTCCATGGTAGAGGGTATGTTAACCTCCTTTAGAATGGTTAAATACATGTTATTAAATTATAAAATAATCATATACATTAATATGATATCATATATGATCATTTAACATTGATTTGTTAATAATATCTTAGTATTATCATTGTTTTGGGTGTTAACTTACTCATTTTCTTTTATATGTTTTGTTATGTAAGACAGGTTTTCAAGGATAGGTTGTATATTATTCATATCAATAATGATATCAAGTCCTTAAAAATTATTTTTAAATCATCAAATGATAATTATACTTGAATCGATATGACGGAGAATGAATCTTATCGCGTTCGTGGAGACGGTAGTCCATTTGTACGCACGAGCGACAATATCATTCTTTTGATATTAAAATAATATATAATTGGATGGTATATCATATATACAGAATCATTATCATGTTATATTTATTATTTACATGAATTACACATCATTATTATACACATCCAAATAATAATTTATTGAATATCAATTACACCACGACATGGAGACGGTAAGCCGTACATACGCACGTATGGTGACATGTCATTCAAAGGAAGCATAGAATAAGGAATATTGTATTACCATATTTATAATAACATCACAGTATATATAAGATACTGGAGTTATTATTTTATAATAGGAATAAAAATGAAATTAAAAGTTGAATAAGAAAGGAACTTGAAAGAGGGTGGTGAAAACATTATCTCGTCTTCGGGTTGTTCCTTTTGATTTGATCAAAAGGGCTCCTTATGTTGGCATTATTATAAAACTAAGTCCTACAAGTTTAATTGAGGGAAGTTGATAGAGTATTTGGGCAGTGGTTGGCCGATCCAAATGGCTTTGAATGTGTGAATAAGGTGGTATATGTGGGGGCCTTTTATAAGAGGAAAGGAGGGGCACTGAAAGTCATGAAATGTTACATTATTATGAAGTGCTTTTCATATTTCAAAGGTCCCACAGTTATTTATTTAGAGTATAAGGTTATAAGGGTCCAACATATACTCATACAATAGGTTTTTGATATGTGTATGTCTTAGATGTTACATTATCTTTTCATTTTATTTAAATGGTTAATTAGTGAGGTAATCGCTGCATCATCATGGTGTTATAAAAAAATTAATTTAGTTAATGAAAAAAAATTATATAAAAAATACCATGATGTAGGAAATAATTTTATGTTTCAAATGAATATTTATATTCTAAATGTTAACTTATATAACCCCATGTAATAATTTTTTTAATAAAACAACACATGTTTGTGAAAATTTTATTTTTTACTTTAAATAAAAAGTTGTTAATGTCATTTTCTTACCCAAGTGGCTCCATGGGGCCCCCAAGATGACCCATGGATTGTATTGGTCATCCATGACTCATTAAATAAGATTAGGACAAGTGTAAAGGTAATTTCATATTATTATAACATTATATTTACCTTAAATTACACTAATTACCTTTAATAGCGATTAATAAAACATAAAAGTTACTATTCACCAAAAATTATCTTCATCCCATTGAACCAAATTTTACATACTAATGAGAACCATGTCTGTCAGATTTTTGAAATTCAATTCATAGATGTGGTAATGTTTCATTTAAACGAAAAATTAGTTTTTTAACTACCACATAGTGGTTTCACTATTCATCAAAAATTGATGTTTTTCAGAAAAATACCAAAAATAAACCCTAAGAAATATTTGATATTCCAAATTCAAAATTGATGTCTATTTTACAAAAAACAAAATATATAAGTTGAATTAATTAATTTAATAATTAATTCCCATTTCCACAATAAATAGTGTGTTTTTAAGAAACAATATATATCAAAAGATTGACAATTGTTTATGTCCAATTTTAAAGTGAAATTAATTATAATGACCACTATTGGATAAAATGGTTAAAATTTATTATAATTGTACTTTAAAACAACTAAATCGCATAATTTATCTCTATAAATTATTTTGATTACAAAAGTTGTTTTTAAGTATTTTTTCTACTCATAGAAAATTTTAAGTTCTCAGAAAATTACAAAAAATAATTAAACATAGGATAATTTAGATATTACAAATACAAAAATGAAGTCCATTTTGAAATATAAAATTTATATAATTTCAAAAAGTGGGTATTACTATTCATAACGGCTACTTTGATTGGTCGCGGTGTGTTATAATCTTGAACTTGCGGATAATGTAAGTTATTGCATTATTGAAAGAGAAGTGTATCGTGAAAGCTTGGGGCGTTACTATCTCCCCTCTATCAAAAAATTGTGTCCTCATAATTTGTAATTTTCCTTCTAAAATAAAATGTTCAAAGTAGAAAATAACTTTGTGGAAAACCCATTTCAGAAATAGGGTTAATAAAAATATAACTTTAAAAGAACGAAGGAGAAGTACACAGGACATTCGAGATAGCCCATACTTGGATTCTATGAAAACATGGATATGGAAGAGAAAAAAACAATCCAGGTCTGATGGAGAGTTGAAGAAAACAAGATTAGGAGAAATTTAACTTTTAGAAAATCACAAACTTGTGATTGGTTAAACGATCATTGATTCCATAGTAGGAAAAGTTAACCGACAACGTTTTTGTTTTAAGTTACATTTCATAATGTTGAGGAATTTATTTTGGAGATTTACTATGAACGTAAGGAAATATACTTACTTTTCATGTAGACTTTCATTCTTCAATAAATTTTTACCACGAACCAATCGTTCACTCCAAAAGTTAATAGAATTCAAAAATATTATATTTATCTTAATCTTACAAGGTTCCAAATATTAACACATATGATTTTGATTAAGAAAACTATTTTTTAATAACCAGGGACTTCCTATAGGATAGTGGTAGGTAATAAAGGCTTGTCGCACTATGGTTGTGGGTTAGATCCCTACAGCTTTGTCCGACGCGACGAGTTATCCCCCGACCTATAGGATGTACTTTTCCTAAAACTATAGTATTATAATATTCCAAAAATAATATTCAGGAAATTTTTAACCATAATCAATACTATCCAAAGTTAAACATAATCCATTCCAACCTTTATAGTTATCCAAAATACCTATGTCCAGACATTCTCTAAAATGTATCTAAATTCCAAAATCAATTCATCAGATTCCCCAAACAAAGAAATGTTTCTCTTAATATGATTAACTTCATCATATTAAAACCATAATGAAAACAACAAGTACTATAGTACAATCCTTATATATATCACATTATTCTTATAACCATAATATAGTTCTTGTGTCCAAAAACACAAATACAATAATTATTCGTCTTTATCTGTAGTAACAACATAAGCTCGGCCTTGATCCCTTGGCCTTTTCTGAGGTATGTTTCCCTAATGCTTAGGACATTCATTTACATGATGCCTCATTTTCCTACAATTTTAGCATTAAAAATTGATAACATTTTTCTTTCCCTTACAATCATGATCCTGGTGAACTTTTTATCCACATTTGTATCAAACTCCAATTCCCTTTAGGCATGTACGATAGTGATTCTTACCACAATTATCACATAATGGAAAATCCTTCTTTCTCTTTTTCCCTTTATTTGTCTCTTGTTCCACCATTATCTTCTTCTCTTTCTTTACTTTGTTGTCATAAGACATATAGAATTCTTTTTCAGTCTTGATAGCACACAAGACAATATCTTCATATGATGAGAAGGATTGTGATACTAAAGATCTATAGAGAATTGGTTTTAACCCATCAAAGAAATGATCAATCTTACTTCATGGGTTATGTATATAATTTGCAGCATACCTTGCTAACCTTGTAGTGTGGGCCTCTACTTTGCGACATTCTCATACTCCTTTTGTCTCAGACTCAGAAATTGCCTTTCCATATCTGCTCGATGGTCATAAAGAAATTATTTTTCTAAGAAGATCTCTTTGAACTCCCTCCATTCCATATTTGATAATTCATCATATTCCTTTGTGTTTTGAATTAATGACCACCATTGATCAGCATCTCTAGTAAGGCGGTAAACTACCATGATAACCTTTTCTCTTTCACTACTCCCCAAATACCAAAATATTTTCACTAGGGAATTTGTCCATTACCCAGCTACTAAAGGATTTGTACTCACAATGAATGTTTGTGGTTGTTTCCTCATGAAGCTGTCTAACATTGATCCTCAACATTGCTAATCAGGGTGCTCCATACGAGTAAGGTTATTATTCATAACCTGAGAGTGTTTTCCTAGTCTGGTGATAAGCTAATCAGCACTAGTGGTATCACCAACTCCATTATAATTATCTTGAGCAGGAGGGAAATCCGTACGTGGAGTGCGTGCATTGATACCGTTTCCATTCCTTGCACAATGCACCATTTCTAAACAATGGAATATGCTAGATCAGTTTATGAATCAAAATACATAATTCCATACTTGTAAAACACTTAACATAAATTGAACAGTTTATGGATATAATCCATAATCATAAAAAAAAATTCTTTGAGGAAGTATATACTCATAAACCATTCATAATGGTTTGTAAAGAAATATTTAATTATCCTAAGCAGATCCCCTTGGAGTGTCGTAACCAAGAGTACAACAAGTCCCGTTGTCGTGCACCAGTTCTCATTCTAGTCTAGTTCAAAGGGGTTTTTTCAGGTATTACCCCTAGGTATATCTATTCCAGAGCCTCCTCTACCTGCTCGTATCCAGACATTGATTTATTTCTCTAAAAACACACAAAATATATACTTTACCAAAATTCTAAGAAGTTACTCTACACTAATCCTCCAAGTCTATTTTAGGGATATGTGCTCTAATCAGAGTTTATCTAAATCTAGACTTCCAGATTATTACTAAACTGCCTCTGATACCAACTGTTATGCCCAGACCCTAGATACCCAGATTTGGTGCATTTTTACATAACATTGGAATGATCACAGGAAAGATCAAGTCTCGAAAGACCGATTAGTTTACTAGCCTTGGAATAACTAGATACATTCATAATGTTTACTTTACATGATAAAATGAAAAACTACCATAATATAGTCTCCATATTCCTCACTCTTATCCCCTCATACTATCCCTGCAGGTCATTCATAAAATACTTCTTCACATCTTGGAAAAAATAAAACATAGAAAGGGGTGAGCTCAAATTCCCAGTAAGGATAACAATATTGTGGAAACTTTTATAAATAAGCCTAAACATTTAAGGCAATTTATAACTAAAACAAAATCTTTTTAAAACATGAACTTAATAATAATATGAAATAAATAAAATTAAATAATTCCATATAATTATTCACATGGATATTCTATTAGTCAAATAATCACATGCAATATCAATAACCACTTTCATAATGATGGAAATCATAATGCCAGACTATCATAACCACGTAGCCAAGGCCTCGTGCCAATACTACAAAAAAGATTTTTTCAAGGCATTATCCCAAGACACTAGTTTTTCTAATGAGACCTACCAAAGGATCGAGGAGCTATAGCGGGCTCCACCCATCACTAATTAAGTCAAATGCATTCCTCATATGAATAAGGTTAAACATAACATAAACATTCATATTAAAACTAGTGTATGAAATGTAAATACTTTCTTCATAAACCATGAATGGATTAAAAATAATAAATACACAGTTAAAGATATCATAAAACCATCAATACAATATGGAGGTTTTGTATCATAATAAATCAACTCCAAATAATCTTAAAATCCATCAAAGTATGTTGACATAGATGAAATGAAAACCCTTTTTAGAGAAATATATCTTTTTATTTTTAAATAATATAAGAGTAATATATTTATAAAATAAAATAATTTCTTTGAAAATATTCTTATAAGATTGTAAGGGAAGCTTCGCTGATTTTATAACGGTGGAAAATAACTGCACCCGCCGTATAAGTTAAAAAAACATTCTTACCTTAATTCTGTTAAAAAGGTTAAAAAGGACCTTGTTTGGAAAACGAAAGAAATATTACTTTATAAATATATTATAAAAGTAAAAAATGTTATAAATGACTATATCTTATAGTCTTTAAAATATTAATAATGATATGAAGTTCATTTTTAAGAAACATTAATGTGGATGATAAAGATGTCCCAGTAGATAATTACGTATAAACAACCTCGGATAATGATGAGATTGTAAAATAAATCCTTACCCTGTACTTTTCCTTGGTTGAGGGTAGGTTAACCTTCTTTATAATGGTGAAATAATTGTTATTAAATTATACAAGAATCATATACATTAATATGATATCATAAATGATCTTTTAACATTGATTTGTTAATAATATCATAGTATTATCGTTGTTTCGGGTGGTAACATACTTGTTTTATTTTATATGTTTTGTAACATAAGCTGCATTTGTCATGGATATGTTGTATCTTATTCATATACAGAATGATATCAAGTCCCTAAACATTATTTTTAAATCATCAAATGATAATTATATTTGAATGGATACGATGGAGAATGAATCTCATCGTGTTTGTGGAGACAGTAGTCCGTACGTACGCACGAGCGACAATATCATTATTTTGATATTAAAATAATATATAATTGGATGGTATATCATATATAAAGAATAATTATATTGTTATATTTATTATTTACATTAATTAAACATCATTATTATACCCATCCAAATAATAATTTATTGAATAACAATTACACCACGACGTGGAGACTGTAAGTCGTACGTACGCACATATTGTGACATGTCATTCAAAGGATGAATAGAATACTGGATATGGTTGTACCATATATATAATAACATCACAGTATATATAAGATACTGGATTTATTATTTTAGGATTGGAATAACAAAGAAATAATAAGTTGAAGAAGGAAGGAACTTGAAAGAGGGTGGTCAAAACATTATCTCTTCTTCGGGTTCTTCCTTTTGATATGATAAAATGGGCTCCATAGGTTGGAATTAGGATCAAAATAAGGCCACTAGGTTAAAGTGAGGGAATTTGAGAGAGTATTTGAGCAGAGTTTGTCTGAGCCAAATGGCGTTGAAGGTTTGAATAAGGTGGTAGAGGTGGGGGCCTTTTATAAGAGGAGAGGAGGGGCACTATTGGAATGTCATGAAATGTTACATTATTATGAAGTGATTTTCGGATTTAAAAGGCCGCAAAATTATATATATCGAGTATAAGGTGTATTATGGTTCAAAATATACTCATTAAATAGGTTTTTACAAGTTTAAGTGTTATATTTAACATTATCGTTTCATTTTATATAAATCGTTAATTACTGAGGTAATCACTGCATCATCATGGTGTTATAAGTATATTAATGTATTTAATGTATAAAAATTATAAAAAAAATATCATGATGTAGGAAATATTTCTAGATTTCCAATGAATATTTATAGTCGAAAAGTTAACTTATATAACCCCATGTAATAGTTGTTTTAATAAAAACACATGTTTGTGACAATTTTATTTTAACTTTAAATAAAAAGTTATTAATGACATTTTCTTACCCAAGTGGCTCCATGGGGTCCCCATGTTGACGCATGGATTGTATTTTACGGACATGACTCATAAAATAAGGGTTTTACTTGTGTAAAGATAATTTCATATTATTATAACATTATATTTACCCTAAATTACACTAATAACCTTTAATCGCGATTAATAAAACATAAAAGTTACTATTCACTAAAAATTATTTTCATCCAATTGAACCAAATTTTACTTAATAATGACAACCATGTATGTAAAATTTTTTAAATTCAATTCACATATATGGTAAAGTTTCATTCAAACGAAATATTAGTTTTTTTACTACCTCATAGTGGTTTCACTATTCATCAAAAATTGATGTTTTTCAGAAAAATACCAAAAATTAACCCTAAGCTATATTTGATATTACAAATTAAAAAATGATGTCTATTTTAAAAAATTCAAAACATATAAGTTGAATTAATTAATTTAATAATTAAATCCCGCTATCACAAAAAATAGTGTGTTTTTAAGAAACAATATATATCAAAAGATTGACAATTATTTATGTCCAATGTCTATTTGAAATTAATTCTAATTACCAACATTGGATAAAACAATTAAAATATATTCTAATTATACTTTAAAACCACTAAATCATATAATTTATCAATATAAATTATTTTGATTAAAAAAGTTGTTTTAAGTATTTTTTCTATTAATAGAAAATTGAAAGTTCTCAAAAAATTACCAAAAATTCAACTTAGGATAATTTCGATATTATGAATACAAAAATGAATTCCATTTTAAAGTATAAAATTTATATAATTTAAAAAAGTGGGTATTTCTATTCATAAAGGCTACTTTGATTGGTCGTGGTGTATTAGAATCTCGAACATGCGTACAATGCAATCTATTGCATTATTGAAAGAGAAGCATTTCGTGAAAGGTTGGGGTGTTACAATGTTGTTCCAAATGGATTCAATATAATTCAACTAAATAGTATATCGAAAATGATAGATATATAAATTCATGAACAAATAATGGTGTTGATCCTAAAATAATTGAAATTTATTTGTATCTATCCTAATATTTATTATTGGGTTTTAAGGGTCCTCTGAGACAAGTCTTATATTTTAGGATGATATGAACATCTATTGATTCACAAGATATTCATGTCTTCTTGATGAAAAATCGAAAATCCTATGTCAACACACAGAACAATAAAGTATATTATTGTTACGTTTTCTCTATTAAATAATTCCACTTACTTAATATATATTTTATTTATTTAATCAATATATCAATATTCTCTAGTAGTAATTGAATGTGTCAATTTAATTATATAATTAACTAGAAAAAATAGTGTTTAGATCTTATGTTGACTTGGAGTGTCCAATTAAAAAAATCCATAATGATGTTTTGACATTTCATTTTAATAAAGTTTTTTTATTTTAATATCTCTATAAAATGACTTCTCAAAACATTAAATTATATATATATATCCTTGAAATACATACTCTACAATATCTCATTTCATGTTATACCACTTGTAATTTTCATTCTGATATCTATAAAAATTATTAATTCATGTTTTGTTATAAAATAATGTACTATAAGCTTCATATAACTTATGATTAATATAAAATTATATTTCAAAAAAAACATATTAAATGAATGAAACATATACTTACATAATAAAGATGTTTAAACTTTGAATGTCTTCTCACATTCATCTTCAGATCCATGAATTATTTCTATGAATCATAAATCATAAAATGGATTGTTGGTAATGAAATAATATATAATATAAGTTTTATACCCATTAAATAAATAATTATTAAACTTTTTTGTATGGAATGATATTTTATTATATTCAATATTTTTCTTGTAGTATATAGATTTCCATTATGGAATCTAGGAATTAGGCACCTTGTTTGAATTTTGATTGTAATATTGTATTGGGTATTCGTTATCATTTCTCAACATTGACCATATCCTTTTGCACTTATTTGATCCTTTATATGTGAATATATATTTCAATGTTTTGTGATCAGTATATATATTAATGTTTTACAATAAGGATAATGTGTTCTCATATTTAAGGAATAGTGTAAATATTCCAACTCCAAATCATGTTGTATGTAACTGTTCTCATGAATCTGGAATTATGATGAATATTAAGAAAAAGACTGTATCATTCAGTATAAGGATACATTCAAATCACATCATTAAAGAATCACTATATAACAAAACACCTTATCCACTATAGGGTATTGTGGGATTTGTTTTACTGAAAAATATTATCGTTAAATCATTAATATTTTCCACATATTCATCTATATAAATGAACACAATAGTAATCTATGTCATCCTTGTTAATGTATTTGACAGTCATGACGTGTCTCTCAAAAATTATTAGTACTATCCAACAATCACAATACTACTATAGATTAATGTCAATAGTTTTTTTTATTCCATTCATCATTAATTTGAATCATTTAGGAATCCAATAATATACAGATGATTATGATTACATTAACCATGAAAGGGAATCTAGATAAAAAGAACCCACATTCGTAATATTTTGACAACAGTTTCCCATTACTAAAATTCTTCAATAGAATCAATAATTTATCCCCGACCTTACATTCTCAATTAATATATGTTAATATTTTCTAAAAATAATACCAAAATATGATTCATTTTATCTTTTATAAATATATTCAATAAATATATGATGAAATATGATTTATATGAATGATTATATTCCATCACTATAAATTCATAATTCACATACCTCTTACATAATAATTTCTATGCTAAATCCCCAACATATTCATTAATAACCGATACCAAATTAATTGTGAATAATTTAAAGGTACTGAGATATGTTAATATGATCCATCAAGTAAAAAATAAGGAGTAACATATAAATTTTCATGATCATAATCCTTAAGTTTTCGTGATATTTATAGAAAATGCATAAAAACACATCATTCTTAATAATAAAAATGAATAGGTACACCCCATGACGATATTGTAGGGTATATGAATTCATTATCAATATTCTCATGGTTTTTTTCATAATTAATTATTTTCAAATGGAGATATTCATTAAAGATTTATTCTAATGGGTTCTACCACTATAAATTGACTTATTCAATACTCATCATCATGAATTGTTATGTTTCAAGAAATTTAATCAATAAAATCATCATCATATTCCATAAAAATAGGCATTTTATCATTTTGGATATTCTCTATAAATATTTTAAATATTTATCCCTCATGAAAATGTAATAGTTCAAATAAAATGAATGTAATTTTTGTTGGAATTTTTATGTTCATCAAATATTCGAATTATTATAATATATTAATTTAGAATATGATATATTAAATCAATTTAATTGAAATTTATATTAAATATTAAAATAGAAAATATTATATTGTAATAACATCAAATTATACTAGAGGGAGAGTCAAAATAATTTAAAGATGCACATTCCCACATATGTGTATCATAGAGGAGCTATAGAATTGTGATGTGATAATCTTAAAATTCTGAGTTTTAAAAAATAATTCAAATTAATACCATTTTGGTGATGAAATTATAAATTTATTAAATTATTACCATTTCAAATATTAGGTTCCACTTAAATAAAATATGACATTTAGCTATCTAGAGTGGATGATATGGGTACATTTCATCACATAATTCACAAGAATTATTCCGGCATTCGTTGTCGCATGAGTCCTCCATTTATCTTAGGACTTTTAGAAGTTAGTGACTGAATTTGTAGAAATTATCCATTGGATTTAGACATTTTATGAAATACTTTCATTACACATTAATTATATAGTAAGTTGGTGGTTCATTAAAATGAAGTTTCTCACCATTATTTCCATTGGATTTCTTCTACATTTCTACTCAACATTCACATTATTGATATATATCTTATTAACACAAGAAATATTTTTCATTTCGATAGATATAAATTCCACTGACATTTTGTAAAAGAGCTGTTATAATGTAAAATTCATTTTCTTTCTTCTATTAGTATTATTATTTGAATTTTACAAAATATATTCTTTTATATTCTGATCAAAATGATGATAATGATGTGAATATTTACTCTCCATTTGTTCCTCAAAATTAGATCTACTGATTACATTATTAAACCTAATATATTTTTTATATATCATTGTTAAATGAAATAGATTTAGTCCATTGATGTAGTGAAATTTTTTTATGGTAGTTGGTAAAACTATAATCTTATCTATATATTTTTTGAAACATTTATTATGGTTTTTTCAAATATATCAATCATACATTATATTAAGATAAAATAATTTCTTTTCTATTGTTTTCCTTGATATTACAGAACGTTAAATCATAAATATATCCACATAAGTTCATCAAATTCAATTATGATAAATTATAAAACAAATCAATTATTCACAATAAAATTGCACCATTATCCATCATTGAATCCCAATAACACCCTTTCAGGATAGAAGTTCAATGATCTGAGAATAAGTGTATGATAAATTTTTTCTTAATTGAAATAATGCATTAAAATATGACTAGAAAATATTAGGAATCGCTACATAAAGGTGTATTTTTACTCTTGGTATAATTAATAGTGCATCATCTATTCCATTTAACATAATTACACTCAATATAAATCATTGAATGCAATATTTTTATGGCCATATCAACGTTATATTTCATTACAAAACCCCTATTTTTGGCTGGTTAATGGGATAATGATTTTACTATTTTCTATATTCTTTTATGACATTTTTTTTGTATTTTACCTTTATTGACTATAAAATCGTAGTGAATGTATCATGAATAAATCATCCATGTGATCAATCATAGAATCAGGATAATAACTCTTGATATGTCTTAAATTATGAAACCTTTTTAGCAACTAATAGAACTTTTAGGTTCCTCATATATCACATTAAATTCATAATTCTTTTTCATAATTCTAGATAAGAATTTTACAAAAAAATATCCAAAAAATATAAATTTTTAGCTTTTGTAACAAGTAATGTGAACAAAGAATGACATAAAATAATATTAAAAAAATTAGATGAGTATTAAATAAATTTTACATACATATATACAATAGAAAACTAATTGTTCAGTTATATAATTTCTATATAAATAATTGACATATTTTTTAAATGATCATAATTTTATTATGGGCTATAATGTTATCAATAGCATGCAATGGGAGGTTACCTACATTTATTTCTTTATGATCAATGTTTAAAAAGATATCGATATGTTTCTTAATCATTGTGATAAATAAAATTATATAAATGATAGAAAATAATAATCATGATGGATATAGAGGAATTATATTAACACATATGGTTTATAACCTTGTTAATTTGATAAATAATTTCTTATAAGGAATTATTTATTTATTGATGAATCCATTGATAGATATATTGTGAACAATCAAAGTGTTGTTCAATTCGAGTGTAGATTTCATCTAGTAGTGACCCACAGGTGTCTTAGGAATCAATAAATGTCACTGAAGGAGTATCTTTGTGCTAGAGTGGATGAACCGTATGCTTGTGATTCCCACCTTGATAGTGTTGAAAATTAAATCAAAATAATTCTCCTTGATCTTGTGATGAAGTATTACATGATGTTGTCGGGATAGATCCTAGTGAACAAAGATCTCTAATATTGAGGGGATAATCCAAGATTATTGTTCAAAACTATCATGATGAGTAGTCTCAATAGAAAATAAAATAATTGGGTATTTATATTTTTAGAGTTAAAATATAATAATTTCATAATAGATCTATATTAATCATATAATCCTAGGAAATATCAATGTGAAATGGTAATATTTTTATTATAATTTATTTAAATTCACCTATTTTGTAATGTATAATTATATAGAAATTAAAAAAATAATATTCAATATTGTTATTTCTCTCCGTACCTAAAAACATAGTCTTTCATTACTTCATAATATTTATCAAATATTCAATAATATTTTTTTATTTATTAAATAAAAATCATTTATTTATTCTCAAATAAATCAATAATATGATATTTAATAAAAAAGTAAATACAAAATGTTATGTGATCATGGATAATTGAATAATTATCAAACCATGAACAAGAATAATATTGAATCAACATGTTAAATAATAAAAAATAATATAGTATTTTACTGATATTTTATAAACTCATGTATAACCCTCTAGGACTCATTCGTCACGGCGTTAAGTGAAGTATCCTAAAGTAAACATATAGTGTTTCGAAACACGCCATGGAACCCAATGAAAACATGTTAATTTTGTATCATCATGTCACCTCATACGAATTGTCACAGGTTTATATAACCCCTTTATCATGATATCTCAAATCATACAAATTGCTTGTCGGTGCAATAAGCATATGTGCTCGATTACTTCTTCATTGAATTTATGAAAATAGAACATGAAAATAGAACTCCTAAGATATTATATTAGGTTTAATAAAATAAGGTATATATATATTCTCTCATTATTCATTAATGTAATATTACTCGTAACACACCCAACAAATCCTACATCACTGCGAACATCATTCATCATGGTTTTGATCAAAAAACTGAATTGACCAAATCATGATTCTCATTAATACTAATATTCCAGAATAAGAACCAATACACACATCCATATATAGGAACATTCAATGAAAAATAAAAATGTGTATTTTCATCTAAAAGGTTTTGTTCTCATAATATCCTAAAATATATGACCAAGGACATATACCATGAGAAGAATCCTCAAAGTACTAGTAGTATCCAACACTGATATACTGTATAATTTTTTTACCTCAAATGATATCACCTATATGTAACATAAATTCAATAATAGTGCCCAATCACTTCATGGTTATCACCATAGTGGGGAACTGAAATGACCGTTTAGTGCTACATCTACTCATAAACATTTATCACATACTTTGTCATGTATAAGGAAAATCATCATGTAATAATTACATTATTAATATTATAAAAATGAATGCATGTTTATTATAATGTATATAGGAGTATGTACTAGTGAACCAAATCCAACATACTCCCACTTAAACTAGATCCAACAGTTAGAAACCTTCATGCCACTAGATATAAAATAATAATCATACATATGCAGAGATAGGATTTTTAGAAAGGGGTCTACCACATTCTCTTTTAGGGGTACTCTTATTACTATAATTTCATGTCTTTTATTGAAATACCTCAAGATTGTATAATTTTTTAGTTTTTGATTTTTCCATTGGTGTGACCATGTCTCTTTTGTAAGAGCCACCACCACCTTATTTTCGCAATAACATTTGATAGCTTATTTACAGATAGTAACCAAATAATGATACTAGACAATGTTCTGTATCCAAATAGCTTTTTTGGTTGCATCTAAAACTTCTATATGCACGGAATTTGTTGTATAATCAGTTACAACTAGTTTCATTGAACTTGTTCTTCTCACAACCCCTCAGTTGTGACAAAAAAAATTCTTTCTGATTGCGACTTCATATCATCTTGATCCTTCGGGAAACCATCATTAGTATAACCCCTTATGACCATCTCCACAACTCCTCCATACACTATTAACATATTATCAGTTCTTCTGAGATACATAAGGATATCCATAACAACAATCCAATGTTTGTCACCTATATCTACTTAATATATTTTGAACATGATCAATGCATTGGAAACATTAGGTCTAGTACATGAAATGGAATACATGATTAATCATATTACTGAAGCGTATGCGATCGTTCACAGTCACTCATTCACTTGTGTGTATAAGTAGAAATCATTGTTGAAATATGTAAACCATTTGACATTGGAACCAATTACCTCATGGACTATTCAAGACTAAATTTCTGTAGTATATTGTTAATATATATATGTTATCATTGTTCAATAAGCCTATTGTATCAATCATGAATGAAAATGATCTGTATAATAATGTATGGTTCACCTAATTGCTTTGTGGAGGAACATTTTTTTAACAAGTCCTTAATAGTTTGAAAGACTGGTGTTCCATTTACAATAAGTATAATTTCATCAATATATATCATTAGGACTAAAACCATGTTTCGCTAAACTATTGTTAAACTAAATTCTTAGATTCATTTTTAATGTTACGAAATTATTTTATAGAATCATAAAATTGAATTTTCTATGATATAGATGATATCATCGTTTTTTGTAAAGACCTGAAAATTTCAAGGAATATTTTTTCTTAATTGTCTTTGGGATTTTAGAAGAACACAGTTTCTGACGGCGCCTGATTATGAGGCTCGGTGTTCCCAGAATCATTTTCTGAAGATTAGCTCAGGTAAGTTCAATGAATGAATAAGTAGATTTTTCTAACTTTTGAACCGGTGCACGGAATTGAAATATGAGGGAACCGATGAACTCATAGCATCAGTAATTGATTTAGAAGTCCCTTTCTGGATTTGTGTTTTCTCGGGAGGTGTTGTTTTAAAAAAAGGTGAGGAATAAAAATATAATTGTTTTACAATTATATTTTCATTTCTTGTTAAATAGTTTTAAGTGTTGTGTCACAACACTTTTCCCCAATTATATGGTTATAACCTATGTAAGGAAGTTTGGGGTGGGACCCACTTGTAGTTAACTACCTAGGTAGGATATTTGTGGGGTGGGGCCCACACGAGCCCCACCTTTTCAACTTCCTCTAAACCCCCCACTTTTAATTAAGGTAACGCACCCGCGCCCCCTTTTTAAATAAATTCAACTCGTGCATTTAATTAAAAATTAAACCCCACTATTAATTGGGTGGTTTAAACATTGCAAATAATTCAATTAATTGTTTGATTCAATTTTGAATTTTAAAATGTTTGGTGTAAGTAATAAAATAAGGAAACCCTTATTTAATTGTTGTTGCTTTGGTTGTGCGGGAGGATTTTGGAGAGAACGAATCAAATTCTTGAAGTTCTACCTCCTCAACGAAGAACACGAAGAACACCAACCTCCTACGACGAACGACGGTGAGAGACACCTTCCTCGGAGATCGACGACCCGACGCGCATCTCCTGGTTCCTTCTTTCCACGTCAAAGGAAGGGAGACACCGTTCCTCCGTGACGTGATGATCTGCCTTTATCAGCGACGTTCAATTCTGTGACGATCCTTCGTTCAACAACCTAGAGGTAGGGGATTATATTCTTTTTATTCGTGATTACTTTTATCGCTGATTTTATCATCTTTTTGGGCCGCTTGTTATCGCAATAATGGGAGGAGGTCGGACCGCACTAACACGGCCGACCCTCCTCCCCCTTTTATGTGTGTTTATTGTGACTCGAAAAAAGGCGGCGCGGTTCAACGGCATAGCTCAGAAACAAGAAGGAATGCGACAAAGATGCATGGAACCGTCGCGCCGCGCCGTTGAAGCTAAACCAAACCGCGGCTGGAGTCCGGGATTCAGAGGCAAATCGAAGACTCCGCAGTTGTTTATTTGACGTACGGTTTGACGACCACTGATGAAGAGGGTCGAAAAGGAAATTTGGACCCTCGGTAGTAACCTACATGTCCAGGGAGGGCCTTTGGCGCAGACGGTAGGCGAATCGGACCACCGGAGCGCATCCGGTGGTCCGCGGAAGGGGCTACCGGCGCGCCGCTAGCAATAGTTGTCGCGGCTGAAGCTGCGGTGGAGACGGGATCCCATGACTGCCCGGGATCTGGTGGCGGAGACGCGGTGACCTGCCGTGTCTCTGGCAGAGGAGCGGCCCCCACACGGGTTCGCGGTTTCCAAACAGGGGGGGGGGGGGGGCAGCGCGCCCCCCGTCCGTTTCATCCGCCTGGCCGATTCGACCTCACCGCCTGGCCCGCGGGCGTCGTGCCGCGCCGGCGCCAGGCTGGGTCGGGCCGCACCCAGGTCGGGCCATGCCGTGCCCACCAGGCTGGGCCGCGCCCTAATGGGCCAGTCCCGGACCCGGTTCGGGCTAACCCCGGGGTGTATTGGGCCGGGTCGGACCAGGCCCAAACCCCCTATTTTCAGACATTTTCATTCAAACACCCATATCATGGGCTATGGACCTCCGATCGACCCAAAGTCTGTTGAGATGCGATCCTTGGATCGAGACGGTCGTTTTGGTATATTACACAAAAGGTTTTGGAAAACATTGAGTACAGCAGGGTTGGTTCAAATACTTAACTAACCGGGAACTCGGAGCGGAAACACTTATATCTTGAGCACTTGACGTTCGATTGACATGCCGTCGACTTTGGTGGATTCCTCTTGATTAAAAGAAACTTTTGGAATGCTTCACCTATTCTTTGGATGCAGTTGGATAGTGGTCGGGTTGGATTGTACCTGAAATCCAACCGGGCCCCTGGAACGGAAAAGTTGATAACCTTCAGACCGGACGTCCGTTTGATGAACCGTCAGCGGCGCTGGTGATCACATTGAGAAAAGGTCCGTACGAGTATACCCTATGATAGTTCGGGGTATAGTTGAGTTACGGACAGGTTGGTTAGCTCACGAAACCAACCGGGCCCATAGGACGGAAAGGCTAATAACTCACAGACCTGACGTCTGATCGACGTTTCGTCTTTTGCATTGAGACCCCTATGACGAGGCGGTCATTGAGATACTTCTACGTGATACTTTCTGATACTTGGAGTATCGACCAGTATCTCGTGGATTGGACCCTCCCTGAGACGAGCGAGCGGATTACGGAGACCGTGTAGCCGGCTGAGACCTGACGATTGCTAGACTAACTCGACTTGGAGTGAGTCGACTAGCCCTGTTGACAGAGCATTACTTTATTTGGGTGAATACCCATGGTGGATGGAGCATTACTCAGTTTGGGTGCAGACCTAGGGTACTCGTCCGGAGATTACCTCTGCAGGCTATTAGGGTGGATGCACTACTATGTTTGGGTGGCATAACCCGACGGGAAGCACTACTGTGTTTGGGTGGCTGACCCATGATAATCGACAGGAGGAGCACCTCAGCAGTATTAGGTTAGTGAGTAGTACCTCGGAGTCTTGACAGAATCATTTTACACTCAAGAGACGAGACACTTTGCGGTTACTTTTTCAATAATGAAAATCCTGGTTTGAGCTGAGTCTATGAACTTTGTGCTTACCTCATGATTGATATGTGTCCCCTGACAACTTAGGTATATTTTATAGGCATATAACTGGGTAGTGGTTATCCGTTGATTTCATAATCTTTTTTTTCCTCATGGTTGAGATGGGTTACATGATAACTTCGGTATATGTATGGGTATATACCTATGTAGAGGTTAATGGTTGAGATCTTCGTTGTAGTTATCCTTGTTATATTTAGAGAGACCTTGAGGGTCTCAGGGTCCCTACTGAGTATCGTTATACTAACCCCTGCATGGGCTATGCCCGCACCTCATTGTGTTGGTTGCAGAAGATGGGCAGTGCTGACAGAGGCCGAGTGTTCGAAGACTGGACGATACTCGAAGGTGGACCTCACGACAAGTCAGTATCAGGAGGTGGACTTCACGGCGAGCCGTTACTCAGAGGAGGATGAGGGTAAAGAGAGTTGTGGAGGCTATTTGTACCTACCCTTTAGGTAGGATCTGTGGTGGACGATACATGAGTTGCACTATCTGTACCTACCCTTCAAGTAGGATCTATGGTGGATGATCCAGGAGCTGCGCTATCTGTACCTACCCTTCTGGTAGGTTTCGAGGAGGACGACCCTGGAGATGCTTCCATTTTTCTAGCTGTTGTCTTTTTCTATTGTACTTTTGTTCAGTTGTAGATGTACTTTCGATTGGGTTTGTATTCTGGCTTATTTAATTTTCAGCACTTCCTTTTGTACTTAGTGTATCACTTCCTCTTGAGCTCTGTGGTGTTTTTTTACTTTTATAACGGAAGTGGTTTCCCAGTTATCGAGAATTATGCCTTTAGTGCTAGTCTCTAGCCCCTGGCCTATGGAAGGTGGGCCTGGGGAAGTCACGACACAGGCCCCGAGGACGGGTCATGAAAAATTGGTATCAGAGCAGTCAGTTCTACGAAAGGACTTATTACTCTGATATTCCTTTTCGGTGAATAAATAGTGTTAAGGGTGCCGAGTGTGGTCTTTAGTTCAGTGAGTCTAGTGATGGTGCGGCGGCCGACGTATCCGTACACCAAGACCCTGACATCTGATTTCTGACTTTGTGCACGAAAACACTGATTGCATGTGTGATTCAAATGTTTTAAAGTCAGCTCAAACAAGGTCATCCCACCAGGTATAAATCATTGATCGTGTCGCATATGTTCAGGATGTCTCCATGCAGACAGTCAGTTGGAGTTTTCGAGAGAGTACTCGATTACGGCTCACCGAGTTATGAGGCTCCGGTGTAGGGCCCTTTTTACTATGTAGGCACGCTCAGGGGGTGTACCAGAAGCACCACCACCTAATGGGAAGCAGATGCCACCATCCATACTAGAGAACTGTGTATGCTGGCAGAGCACGTTGCACGAGTTCCAGTAGCAGCGGCCTCCGAGGTTACGAGGCAAGGTAGATTCCCAGATAGCAGATGACTGGCTGGAGGCGATTTCTAGAGTTTTCCGCCTATCTGAGGCACCAGTGGATTGGATGGTAGACTTGTCTAGTAGTGTTTTCTAGTGAGTGTCCATGAGGATGGTCCGCATAGTGATGAGGCTTCGGTACATGGACCGATTCCTGAGATAGTGCTTTCGGATAGCGTTTCAGCTATACATCACAACCTGTTGGTCATCTGTTACAACCGGTGGTACCAGTAGGTGACACATATAGGCTTACTGCCATACACGAGTTCCAACATCAGATACCCTCATGTTCCGAGGAGAACCTGACTCACAAGCGGCTGAGTACTGGCTTGAGGATGTGGCTGAGGGTTTTCTAGAGCACAGCTTCTGGCAGCGGAGCTCCGGAAGTAGGTGGACATGAGCGGAACTAGTGGATGACTATTATTATTGGTACTTATTGTTCCATGTTGTTGTTGAATTTCTGTATTTGTACTTTGAGATGTAATAATAAAAGACACTTATCTTTGTGATGTTAACTTCCTGTCCTTTTGTTTGGTTGATACTGAGAGGTCTCGGTTAAAACTGTTGACTTGACCCTCACTTTTGAGATTACTACTGGAGGAGAACCAGAGTCCTCACGCTAATTCTGACAGCATGACTCGACCCTTAGAGGTGAGAGTGACAGTTGGATATCTTGGTAGTAATGTCAAGGCCTTACGACTTCATCCATGTCATGAATGCATCATTCATGTCAGGATTGACTTTATTACCCAATGGGTGTGGTTCATCCAGGGGTTGAGACCGATTTTCTCTTTTCGGCAAAGGAGAAATCTTAGAATCTCGTACAGATCATAAGAAAGGATGGTGCAGATCATCTGTGAGTGGATGAAGACTGCACAATGCAGTAGGAAATAAGAAACCAGCGCCAGTCTTAGAGACTCGTGCATGTTAAATGTTTCATAAAGAGGAAGCTTTAAGAAGATATGAGTCTGCGAAGAAGCAGACGTGGAGGGACAACTAGGAGAGGAGCATGAGGTGGTGTACTTTTTAACATGCTACAACCACCCGCCTTAGTTGTCCCCGCCATGCTCAGGGAGCTGGAGGGCAGGGGAAGAGTGCGGCTGCATGCAGTTAACGAGTGTGACCCAATGGCTCTAAAAAATAAATAAATGATTTAATGGACAGTCTGTGTCCACTACTAGCTTCCGTAGTAACAGACGTTGATATGAATCATTCCTTGATTCCATGAATCATGTCCCAGACATAGAGATTCCAGTATGTCGTGGACTTGACCCTCACGTCTGGAGATACCTTGGGAGGAGACTCGATAATCACACTTAGGTAGACAGTGTGGTCTGACCCTCGAGGTGATAGTTTGAATTGGAATCTTTTGGTGGTAACGTCGAATCCTTACGACGTTGGTCTTGGTATGGATTGGATTCACAATTCCTGCTCAGATTGAATGTATTATGGAAAAAAGGTTGTGGTTTAACTACGATGTCGAGATGTGTTTTCCTTGTTCGGCGAAAAGGAAACCCCAGGCATCACAGGGTAAAATCATTCATAGGAGGGTGCGGCCGATCACTCTTGAGTCAGTCAACCATACCCTCGTGGCAGGAGGAGTTTTGAGTTTCAGTTCTAAACAGGAATTAGAGACCTCTATAGTTCGAGGATGACGATCACGTCCTTATATGGGTCTCACCTCTATGAGGTTTACGGAGATGTGGCCGAGGTGAATAGTTTTCTATGAGGTCCAATTGACCATTATAGGTCCTTAGCAGGGCAGGATAGGTGGTTTACCGCTTGAACCATCCACCTCAGTTGCACCAGATTCATGAAGACTTCCACATATCTCAACTGAGGAGATACGTGCTTGACCCAACACACATCATTGACCTCACGGAGTTGTACATCGATGAGAGGGTGCCATGCACGAGGGTTCCAGTAGAGGTTGAGGATCGACAGGAGCGGGTCCTACGAGGATGGTCGATTCCTCGGGTGCACTTTCATTAGCAGTACGAGAACCTCCTGGTGAGCACATAGGAGCTAAAGGCTCATATGTGTGCTCAGTACTGCTTTTGTATCCCTAGTTTGTGTTTAATGCTTTACGAGGACATAAATCCCTGAGGTGGGAGTAATGTAAAGACCTGGATATTTAAAGGAAAATTTTCTCTTAATTTTATTTTGGATTTTAGAAGAACGCAGTTTCTGACAGTGCCTGATTCCTAGGCTCGGTGTGCCCAGAATCATTTTCCGAAGTTTATCACGTGTACGTTCAGTGAACGAATGTGCGGGTTTTTATTACTTTTGAACCGGTGCTCGGAATGGAAATCTGAGGGAACCGATGAACTCGTAGCACCAGTAATTTCTTAAGTAGACCCTTTATGGAGTTGCGTTTTCTCAGGAGGTTTTGTTTTAAAAAAATGTGAGGAATAAAAATATAATTGTTTTACAATTATATTTTCATTTCATGTTAAATATTTTTAAGTGTTGTGTCACAACATGTTTCCCCTCTTATGTAATTATAACCTAAGTAAGGGAGTTGGGGGTGGGACCCACTTGTAGTTAACTACCTAGGTAGGATATTTGTGGGGTGGGACCCACATGAGCCCCACCTTTTCAACTTCCTCTAAACCCCCCACCTTTAATTAAGGTAATGCACCCGCACCCCCCTTTTTAAATAAAGTCAACTCGTGGATTCAATTATATATTTAAAGCCACTATTAATTGGGCGGTTTAAACGTTTCAATTAATTCAATTAATTGTTTGATTCAATTTTGAATTTTAAAACGTTTTCCGTAAGTAATAAAATAAGTCAACCCTTATTTTATTGTTGTTTCTTTGGTTGCGTGGGAGGATTTTGTAGAGAATATCTCAAAGTCTTGATGTTCTTCCTCCTCAACGAAGAACGTGAAGAACACCTACCTCCGACGATGGACGACAGTGAGAGACGCCTTCCTCGGAGATGGACGACCCGAAGTGCATCTCCTCGTTCCTTCTTTTCGTGTCAAAGGAAGGGATGCACCATTCCTCCGCGACGTGACGATACACCTTCTTCCACGACGTTCAATTCCGCGACGAGCCTTCATTAAACATCGCTCGAGGTAGGGGATTAGATTCTTTTCGTTCGTGATTACTTTCATCGCTGATTTAATCATTTTTTTGGGCCGCTTGTTATCGCAATAACGGGAGGAGGTCAGACCACACGAACACGGACGACCCTCCTCCCCATTTGATGTGTGTTTGTTGCGACTCGAACAAAGGCGGCACGGTGCAACGGCACTGCGCGGAAACAAGAAGGAATGCGATGAAGGAGCGCAGCGTCGTCGCGCCGTACAGTTGAGGCCGAACAAAACTACGGCCGGAGTCGGGGCTGCAGAGGAAAGTCGAAGACTCCGTAGTTGTTTATTTGACGTACGGATCGACGGGCATTGATGAAACGGGTCGCAAAGGTGATTTGGACCCTTCGTAGTAACCTACGGGTCCCGGGAGGGCCTTAGGCGCAGATGGAGGTTGAATCATACAACCGGAGCACGTCCGGTGGTCCGCGGAAGGGGATGCCAGTGAGGCACTGGCCGACTGCCTGAGGGCGGCGGTGCCCCGGCGCGCCGCCGGTAGGAGTCGCTGCGGCTGAGGCCACGACGGAGGCGAGATCCCGTGGTGGTGCGGGATCCGGTGGGGGAGACGCAGTGACCCGCCGCGTCACTGGCAGAGGTGCGGCCCCCATGTGGGGGTCACGGTTTCCAAACAGGGGGGGGGGGGCAGCGCGCCCCCCTTCCGTTTCATCGGTTATGCCGATTTAGCCGAGCCGCCTGGTCCCCGGGCGCCGTGCCGCTCCAGCGCCAGGCCGGGCCGCCCAGGCCGGGCCGGGCCGTGCCCACTAAGCCGGGACGTGCCGCGCCCACCGGGCCGGGTCATGCCCTAATGGGCCGGCCCTGGACCCGGTCAGGCCGGCCCGGAGGGGGGGGGGGGTATCGGGTCGGGTCGGACCGGGCTCGAACATCCTATTTTAGGACAGTTTTGTTCAAACACACATATCATGGGCTACGGACCTCCAATCGGCGCACCGTTAGTTGCGATGCTATCCTTGGACCGAGACGATAGTTTTTTTATATTACACTCAAGGGTTAGGAGAACATTTTCGAACGTCCGGGTTGGTTCGGATACGAAACCAACCAGGCTGTCGTAGTAGAAACACGTATATCCTGAGCTCTGGACGTCCGATTGACATGCCATAGACTTTGTTGGATTTCTCTTGATGATAAGAAACTTTTTTCATGCATCTCTTGAGTTTTGGATGCAGTTGTATAGTGGCCTGGTTGGATTGGACCCGAATTCCAACCGGGCTCCTGGAACGGAAAAGATGATAACCTTCAGACCGGACGTCCGTTTGACGAACCGTCAGTGTCATTGGTGATCACGTTGAGAAACGGTCCCTAAAAGTATACCTTATGAGATTTCGGGATACAGTTGATTTAAGGCTATGTTTGTTCACACACGAAACCAACCGGGCCCTTGGGACGAAATGGCTAATAACTCCCAAACCGGGCATCCGATCGACGCATCGTCTATTGCGTTGAGTCCCTTATGACGAGGAGGTCCTTGAGATACTTTTTAGTTATACTTTGTGATACATGGAGTATCGAGTAGTAGATCGTGGAGCGGACCCTCCCGGAGACGAGCGTGCGGAGTACGGAGACCGTGTAGCCGGCTGAGACCTGCCGACTACTTGACCGACTCAACTTGGAGTGAGTCGACTAGCCCAGTGGATGGGGTACTAATTTGTTTGGGTGTAGAGCCATGGCGGACGGAGCACTACTCAGTTTGGGTGCAGACCCGCGGTACTCATCCGGATAGTACCTCTGCAGGCTATTAGGGGTGATGCACTACTGTGTTTGTGTGGCATTCCCCGGCGGGAAGCACTAATGTGTTTGGGTGGCTGACCCGTGGTACTCGACACGAGGAGTACCTCAGCAGTATTAGGTTAGTGAGAAGTATCTCGGAGTCATGACATGATCATTGTACACTCCAGAGACGGGGCTCATCAGCAGTTATAGTTTCGATAATGAAAATCCTGGTTTGATCTGAGTCTATGACCTTTCTGTTTACATCATTATTGAGATGGGGCACTTGACAACTTATGTATATGTATAGGCATATACCTGGGTAGTGGTTATCTGTTGATTTCAAAATCTTTGTGTTTATTCATGGTTGATATGGGTTACTTAATAACTTTGGTATATGTATGGGCATATACATAAGTAGAGGTTATCTGTTGCGATCTTCTTTATAGTTATCCTTGTTGGATTTAGAGAGACCTTGAGGGTCTCAGGGTCCCTACTGAGGATCATTATACTCACCCTTGCATGGGATATGCAAGCACCTTGTTGTGTTGGTTACAGATGACGGGCAGTGCTGACGGAGGCCGAGTGTTCGATGACTGGACGATACCCAGAGGTGGATCTCACGACGAGTCAGTATTAGGCGGTGGACTTCATGGTGAGACGTTACTCGGAGGAGGTTGACGGGAAAGAGCTTTGTGGAGGGTATCTATACCCACCCTTCAGGTAGGATCCGTGGTGGAGGATACAGAAGCTGAGCTATCTGTACCTACCTTTCAGGTAGGATACATGGTGGACGATCCAAGAGCTGCGCTATCTGTACCTACCCTTCAGGTAGGATCCGTGAAGGATGACCCATGAGCTGCTTCCATTCTTCCAGCTGTTGTCTTTTTTTGTTGTACTTTTGTTCATTTGTAGCTGTACTTTGGATTGGGTTTGTTTTCTGGCCCATTTAATTTTCAGCACTTCCTTTCGTACTTAGTGTATTACTTCCACTTGTTCTCTGTGGTGTTTTGTTTAAATTTATAAAGGAAATTCCTTCCATGTTATTGGGAATTACGCCTTTGGTGCTAGTCGCCAGCCCCTTGCCTATGGAAGGCGGGCTTGGGGAAGTCACGACACAGGCCCCGAGGACAGGTCGTGACATTTTTTAATTTAACTTACACAATGATCAAATCATTTTGGAATCAAATAGTTTCACAAAACAATTTGATTGATATATAAATCTTCCTAATGGTTCCGAGAGAGGAATACATTTTTTGATATCCATATTCTAAATCTCATATCCCCGGAAATCTGCTATAAAATGTAGAATTATAATGGATTTAAAAATAAAAAATGAGAAAATGTCTCATCGTAGTCATTCATTGTCATGGTTTACACCCATTTTGAACTATCATTTCATCATAGGTACATACTCTACCATTAATATCTATTTTACTATTAAATAACCATTTGTACCCTATACGATTTACATCCACTTGCATTGACCATAACCCAAACGTGATTTTGATGCATGAAATCAATCTACAAATTCATAGATTCTAGCCATCTTGAATATTCTGAGCTTTCTTCCGCCTCATTCTAGGATAGAGGTTCATCATTGTCAACAAATAATTAATCACCATATTCAGTTACCATAAAACCATATTAATCTAGTTCTATTACCACTCTTACACTCCTATGATGTAAATTTGTTTTCAAAACAACTATTTGTATTTGGTTCTATGGAATATGTTCATGTACCATCCGTTATGTATCTTCAACATCCTATGAATATATGTAAATCAGGTTCCCACTATACTTTATGAGGATATCCTCCCTATCAATAAATACAGATGATCTGGTGACAATTACTATTTTGATTGAGGGGTTTTATAGGTAATATTACTTTTTTTCCTTTGGATTCCCAAATTTTTTACACTTCATGCCTGGGGGTGATAGTATGTTTCATAATAATGGGATAAAAATTGCCTCTCCACCCCATAGAAATTAAAACAATTAAATGTGTGTCCTTCCCCCCCATAGATCCAAAATAATTCTATTTTACACTTTATTTGGAACTTGGTTGCATGTGTATGCTCCACTATGTAATATATATCCTCAAAATGATAATGAAAGATATTCATTACACATCATTTCCCTTACAATGTCCGACAAGGAATTTTTCAACCATTCACTAACCATATTCCCATATGGTTTTTATGGTGGTGTGAGATGTGATAAAACATAAACTCCAAATGGAATTTGATGAACTATTTTTTATGATATTAACTACCTCAATCCTATAAAATCGGCATTATCTTCTTACAACAATGATTTTGTACATCATTATTAAATTTTTATAATGTATCAAAGGACTCAAAGTTATATATCATCAAGTAGATATATCCATATATACTTAAGTCATCAATATTAGTAATGATAAATAATATCCACCACCATCTATTACTATAAAGGGTCCACAAACATCAGTGTATATAAATTATAAATGATATATGGCTATTTAATATTATATCCTGAATAGTAGTTTGGTTATTTTTCCTTGTAAAAATGAATGAGATATATCAAGTGTTTTTTTGCACATAATAGTCCAAATAAACATCTCAATACATATTATTCCAATTCTTCTCATTTATATTACCATGATAGAGATTCCACAATTGGGTATTATGTGATTCCTATGAAAATGATTTTTTATCGATATCCCACACATTTTTTCATAATTTAATATATAATGTATTTTATTTTAGTACACTACACCATAAAATATATTGTTGTTATGAATGAAACAATACTAAATTCCAAATTAGAAAAAACCCATATTTTTCTAAATAATACACTGAAATTATATTGATGGTATCTATAGCTACATAATAAGAACTTCAAAAAAACATAATCATTTTAATATGAAAGTAATTGTGGTAGTCACAAAGGCTAGAGTATCCAACCTCACACCATTAGAATCTTGTAGATACACCTTTCATCTAGAAATCTCCTAAAATCTATATTATTTCTACATTTGTATAATGTTGTGAGTACCAAAAGTTGAATATAAAACACAATTTGTAGAAATGGAATGATTGAACACAATAATAAATTCCTCTTTAGATTTTTCTTTGTCTTGGGTGTAGTTTCTCTTCATGTATCCTATAATGCCATATGAATAATTTACTTCCTCTATTTCCTTTCCCTGTATTTTGGATATGCTACTTCTTGTAAGGATGGTTCTTGAGAGCTTTAGACTTTTATATTTCTTGAGCCCATTTCCATTTTTCTTAATTTTATAATTCAACATAAGTAACATAGGTTAATCACAACGCATTTTCTTGTCTACATTGAAAAATAAAGATGAAATTTTTAGAATAACTATTCTCATTATTGCTCATATAATATATCATAACAAAACTAGGTATCATAGTTGGATTTGATGAAAGTGTGAGATCTAAATGAAACTCTTTTTGGAATTTAATACCTATGATCTGAAAGAATTAAATGTAGATGATATGTTTGAATACATGAGGCCCAGATGGTGGAGACTCTCCAAGAATAGTTTTGATTAAATAAATGGAGACCTCATACCTCTTGTTTCCCTCCTTCTCAATATGGAGACCTCGAAGGTGATACATCATGGCATAGGAATTAATATCTTCATTTTTCATCAAAGGCTCAAAGGAAATTGATTATATCATGAATACATTAACATCTATTTCATAATTTATATGTTCTGATGAAGTTAAATTTCTTCATCATATGAATCATTTGAAGAAACAATTGGTAAACATTCTTCCATCACACAAAAGTTTCTTTCATGGTGAAGGATTTCACATAGGCTCCTTTTACACTCTTAGAAAATAGTTCCCATGAGCAGGATTTAATTCTCATGTATGGATTGTAAGGATATGTTTGATTTCATTTTATTTCTAATAAAGAAAAATAATATAATAAAAATTTCAGTAATTTATTTATTAAATTCTCTAAAAATAAATAAAAAATATATCTATTACTCTCCAATTATTTTATCAATACCTGAAAACATAAACCATTAGAATCAGAATATCATGATTTTTTTGAAATTCTGGTTGAAAGGATCTATATTAATCTTCTCATCACCACATAAATTTTTGGTG
The DNA here is from genome assembly GCA_963277665.1 of Viscum album. Classification (NCBI taxonomy): domain Eukaryota; kingdom Viridiplantae; phylum Streptophyta; class Magnoliopsida; order Santalales; family Viscaceae; genus Viscum; species Viscum album. The sequence goes on from OY728157.1 coordinate 1,013,011,800, forward strand.
AATAAACATGTATGGTTTTAGGCAGGCATTACAAATACAAACACTATTAACTAAAAGTTTCTTGATCTACTGAGAGGATTCCCCAATCTTGAAATCATTAATTTAGATTTCCTTAGCCATTGAATCTTAGTTCCACCATGTCATACATTGGTATCCAACCCTTGATGTGAACCATGTAATCTCAACCCAAACCATTATGTTAGAATTCCGTGATAATTGAAAGAACCATATATTTGTCTGGAAAATAACATTAAATAATGATTTGATTATAGCTGAAGTAAAGATAGGATCTATTGAAAAAATATTTTATTGAAGGATTTTATAAATTTATAAATAAATTTACATTTATTATCAATATCTCATGAATTTTAATATTAATTGGGAATAAAGAAGTGATTAACCAAGTGTTATATTATGTTTACACTTAAGTGTGTTTATTGAATTTATATATTGCATGATTATTATGTAATTAATTATGTTATAATGACATGAAATAAATTATGATATATCCATGAAAATGATAGAAATAAAATATTAAAGTGGCCTGATCATGAGATCTAACTAGTTCGTTGTTTATTTAGTGATTGATAAACCAACCATTGACCATGGGAAACACCATGATCTCTTTAGGGTTCATTTTTTACCTTCCAAAATGTACACATATATATCACATTGCATTAGTTTCTTATCAAATCTAAACATGAACCATATCCACTCTTTTGAGAGATTCATCCAATACAAATGCCTTTTATGCAGACACAGGTGAGGGGGATTGGGGTTTACTGAAATGAAACAATGGGAATGTAGGCAATATAACATGAATAGAGAGAAGCACACAAAAAATATATAATTAAATAATATATAAAATTAAACAAATCACATAAAAATATCTATTGAAACTCATGATCATCCATATGAATAAAAATATTTAATTATTTAATAAATATAACATTCATTTATTAATCAGTATTATAATAGATAATTAATTATCTAATTTATTAATTAATATAATTAACTAATTAATAATTTTATATTAATTCTCAAATGAATTTCCTTGAGATTCTAATCCATTTAAAACTTAATCATATTTAATAAATTGATTTAAAACTAATAATGTACATAAATTTACGATGGAGGTGACACAGTGAATGCCCATTTGAATGTTCACAACATATATTATACTTGTATTCAATTGTACTGTTTTGACCTTATGCATGCACTAATTATCAAGTACGTTCATGAAATTTATGATATAAATTCCCTAATAAAAAATGAACTATACCCATAGTTCCAACTTATGGGTACAACCCCAAAACTATGGGTATAGGCTATACCCCATGTTTTTGTAGTCGTGGGGAAAAGAGGCATTAGTATTACTCCACATCCAATACCCATATATTTCCAAACAACAAGTAATGACTTTTCCCACCATGTCATAGGCTTGTCCCATAGTTTTAGATTCATGTGTATTAATATCAATAAAATACCTATACCCAGTGATCTAAAAATGTGGCTGTAAAATATAATAAAATCATATAAAATATCCCCAAAACTCAGTCAAAAAATATCGTTCCAGTGACATGCAGCTCGACCTACACGCGCCTCCCCAACATACCCACTTAGCTTTCACATGTATAAATACATACATCTCCCAATATATATTTATATAAATTGTCTATATTAAAATAATATCATTCTGGGAGTGTCAATACCACCACCAACTCCTATAAAATACACCCTCTCACCAACACAATTGCATCACATATGTTTATGTTTATCTGTATTAGCAAAATTATATTAATTTGAACCAAATCAATAGAATGAAATATACAATAGGTTTCAAACCCATGCCACCATGCTGCCAATAAAATATGGTATTACTATAACAATTATATTTTTGTGTATATATAAATATTTATTATGTTATATTTATTTAGAAATCCCAAAATAAAGAAAATGCATCGCGAGAGTTTCCAACTCTTTTCTCTTCTAAAAGGCTGAACCCTTTTACCATTACACTGATTTCAATTACCACATCATATATATATATATACTCTTAAACAAAAAATTTATCTAAAAAAATAAAGAACGCTATACCCACCATTTATATTGAACCATGGGTATAGGTTTCATCTATACCCATGGTTTTCATAATCTGTTGATATTGGCTTATATATTGAAGGGTATACCCACTGTTCATAAAACCCGGTGGATTAGATGAAACCTATAACCATTGTTCAATACAAACCATGTGTATTGGTTTTCCTACGGCATTCAAGAAAACATTTTGGCTTCCTGTGCATACATGGGTACTCTATACACATGGTTTAGCACGAAAAATGGGTATAGGTTAGAAAATTTCATCAATACCCACTGTTTCTAGAAAAAATGTGCGTATAAACCCATTTTTTAGTAGTGATAATTACACGAATTACGTGATTTTTTGGCCTTTTTTATGGTTCTATACACATAAAGTAAAAATGTTTAATAAGATTCATACATGATTTTCAAATCAGAACATTACAAAAATATTAATTAAAAAGGTAAATATTAATATATGTTACAACATATCACATGGAGTCACCAATCATTATGAACACACACAAGTACTTGTCTCAAGGATTACATTGTAAAATAAATACTATCAAATATTCATAACTAGTAAATTTACATGGAATGTTGATCCAATCTTCACAGTGTGTACACGCTTCAATGTATATCTGAGGTACATGCCTACAAGCTCAACATGTGAAATTTACTCAAAAACCATTTGTACACTGCATGCCCAATGGGCTATACATCATGTTGATTCCATGTTACATGTTCAATAGTGAGGTAATCCATGCACGAAATACACATTTCATCACTAAAACGAAGGGAATACACATAATTCACATGGGATACATGTACGATAGATCATGTTCATGTTTTTATCGATCAACAATCAGTGTAATAATTAACTAGAAAACATTTCATTAATGAAAAAAATTTGCGTAATTTTTGAATTAACTCATGGATCATTAAATACAACAAAATGGTGTGTAACTATAGTCACATGGTGTCTACAATTATTTTTTCTAAGAATAATCCTTGGCAACTTTGGATGAGTTGCTTAACATTACTTTAATCATATAAGTAGATATATATATTACATATTTGAAAATCGAATTATTAAGAAATAGAAATCGTAAATCAGATTAAAAGAATGATTAAAAATGAATTGAAAAACTAAATTACTAATGCATAAATCACCAATGATATTTACATAATTAGAATATATTTTGTGGCCACTCTGATATGAATTTTATATTCTAGGAACAATTGAATCATGTCATGAGAGGTGACGAAATTTTCCAGTTCCATTATCAATGATAATTTAAAGTTATATGCAGTGTATAATCATTGTGAAAAAATGGAATTGAATCAATGATAAAAAAAATTAATCATGCAAGAACCAGAGAGAGGATAATGAATCATATTGTTTATAACTAATTTAATTAGATAAAAAAATTTCCTCAATGGAATTCTTCCACAATTAGTTAATTTATTGACAGATATATAGTTAACCATTAACCCAATGTAAATCCAATTTAAATTTTTTATAGAGGTGATCCACATGTGTTGGGATAATATCTAGATGAATATGAAGGAATGTATTGTTGCTAACATGGATGATATGTGTGCATTCATCATCCACCTTGATCTCATCGAGAATCACATACCAAGCCATCTCCTTGATCCGTTTGAGGAAGATTGATCACTATTATTGCGAGAGTTATTTGAGATGACAAAAAAATGTTTTAGAGGATTCTCAATGATTGAAGATCCTAACCAAGAAATTGATTGTCTCATTAAAAAATAGCATAACTGAGATTTTTAATTTCTGGGGTTAAAATAAAATATTTTTATAAGTGATAAAAATTATTAATGTAATCATATAAAATCACATTGTAAAATAATAATAAATTTATTAATTTTTAAAATGATCTTATATTGGTAACTTTTAATTAAATATTATTTAGTTAAATAATTGTAAATGTTATTAGTTTTCACCGAACAAAAAAATTTATTCTACCATTCCTTCATAATATTTTATCAAACGATGAATATTTTAAATTTATTTATTAAATAAATATAATATCATTATTCTCTAGGAAATAAATAAAATTTATATTTACTAAAATAGAAAAAAAATTATATACGATCATCCAGACAACAAAAATTATCAAACATCATATAGGAGTAATATTTTTTCAAACTTCTAAATAATAAAATATAATATAATATTTAACTACGATTCTAGAAACACATAGTATGTGACACTCTAGGCCTCCTTTTTAATGGAATGAGGAGGAGAAGAAAAAAGTACAAGGATATCATCTATAAACACATGAAGAAACCCATAAAGAATGATGTTAATTTTTTAATGACAACTAATCTCGTATAAATGCTTACTATTTAATATAATCACTTTATCATGATATGTAAAATAATCAATGTTTCATGTCAGTTCCATCAACTGATGTTCTAGATGCATCTTTCATTGACATTTTGAAAATTGAAATTTCTTATAGAGCACTATGACCATGGATTTATTTAGGATATATCATTTCAATCAGAGGTCCTAAGATATTAATGTTTGTTAAATAGTATAATGGATAAATAATTTCTCTCATTTTTTATTTAATGTAATATTACTCATGAGAGACCCAAAAAACGTACTTCTCCATAAACATCTATCATCAAGGTATTCATGCATACATCTACGTTAGATACTTATAATATTAATTAATAATAATCTTTATGTCTAAGGACTAATACACACATCCCCATATAGGATCAACCAATAAGTCAAATAAATCTGGATTTCTTGTTGGATGATCTAGTTCTCATGATATTACACATTATATTACAATGGGAGTACACCATGAGATGGTTTCTCAAAAACCTATGAGTCACCACCATTGATATCATGTATCATTTATTTCCCTAAAATGATATCACCTGCCTATATTACATATATTCAACAATAGTGTGATAGCATTTCAAATTTATCATTTTAGCAGGGAACGACTGTGACATTTTGTTGTAATAGCTAATCATAATACATTATGACATTATATTTCATGAAAAAGAAAAATCATGATGGGATAATTATCTTATTAAATATTAATAATAATAAATACATGTTCATTATAATGTAGAAATAATTTTTTATAGGGTATCCTCTCCAAATAAATTTTTTTATTAGGTTCTTCCCTCAGAGAATACACCTATGGAATATCTTTAATAAAACCATTCATTTTCACAATGGGAAAACAAGCACACAAGTATTTGTGATTTTTGATTCATGGTAGGGATAACACTATTAGATAATAATTTATTATCATTGACACGATATGATGAAAACTGAAAATGAGATCAATATTATAAAATAAAATTTATTGACATAATTGTTTGTAAATCATAAACAATGATTCCATGAATAATTTATTTCCTTTTTCAATTAAATGAGTCACATTAGTGAGGAATCATTATTAATTAATCACGATCCATTAGATAAAACAACAACTATTTGAAAATATCATGGGGATTATAACTGAACTAAAATCATAGAAGGTAATTTTTTTCCAAATTTCACTTCCTTGACTGTTACTATGAACTAATTTCCATAGTTGATTTTGTAAACTCCCCATTCCATGATTTTCCATGGTTATTATTCAAATCCATGACTATTTTAGTGGAAGGAGTCCCATATTGATCTAGTTATACAGAAAAATAAATTCAATATTTTCCGATGATATATAATGAATTACCCCATATATTATAAGTAATTATGGGACCCACTCAACACAAAATAATAATTATTGATATCAATTATATAAGGACACTAAAACATTAAAAAAAATAAAAAAATGAATAACATGTTGAAATGAAATGATAATCATAAATATTCCATCATCATTTAATTGTAATCCATATTATTAAATTACATGTATTGCATTATTTGATAATATGTCATGTGAATCATAATTGATATTTATGATAAAATAAGTTAAACAAAAAATTTAACACATCACTAAACTGTGGGAAAATATAAATTTCAATTAGTACCGAAAAAAATATTCTTAGATTACTAAAATTATTCTTTAACTGTAAAAATAACAATGAAAAAATTTAATATTCGATTCAATGAAATTATGGTCATGAAATTTCATAACTTATTTCATGGGGAAAATAGGAAAAAAAATATTATATTAAATATTTTAAAAAAATTACAAATGTTACACATTCATAAAAATAAATAATATGTTCACAAAACCATTGATATAAAATTTAATTATGGTTAAAAAACAAAAAATTATAATTTTATTATATAACATATCACCCATGAAATCATTTCTAATGAAAATGGTTGTATATGAAAATAATTTTTGACTAGAGAATTAATATGGAGGACCATTGTATTAAACATTTTCATTATAATATTTTATAGAAAAGTGTGGAAAACTAACAATAAGAATAAAATTTTAAAAAATACAAGGGGATTAAAATTTAGGATGTATAAATGATATAAATAATAATATTATCCTCAACGTATATTTAAAAGAGACAACGCAAAAAATAAATGAGATAATATAAAAAACCCTTATATCATGTAATGTATTACTAAATACACATTAAATACTTAGGTACAATTAATATACATTTATTTGAAATAAGTTAGAGAAATATATTAATACATAGAATATGACATATCAATAAATTATAAATCATAATTATAATTTTGTTAATAATTCTTTTAAAGTTCATGATTTTGTTGAAATTGTGTATATTTTATTAGTTTGTTTCAGTTCAATGGTTCTTGCATATTCACCTTGTTGATCGATTCAATGTCAGAAATAAAATAATAATTAAATAGTTATCATACATTTTTAGTGTATAAAAATCTATAACCATTGAAATAAATCAGGTGAGGAATATTAATTAAGTCATTTCATGGAATAAATAGACCATAAGTACAAAAGAGTGAAGTTTAAAATTTAAATATATAAAACAATAGATTGAAAAATAAATAATAACTTTTATAGTATCATAATTATACACAAAATCTATCAAATAGTACCATACTATATTTATAAATGCTGAAAATTTGATGTTGACCATCGATTTTTTCCTTCTATGGGACCATAGTTGGTGAGTAACAGAAAGGGTATAACTATATGGATTAAAAATGTAATTACCCTAAAAGACAAAGTATTCTCAAGATATAAGATACCAATAAGGGATAATCATTATTTAATGAATGAAAATTAATTAATGAACAAACCAATAATAAATTTAATGTGTAAAAAATTAAATGAATCTGAATATTTATACAAATAAGATAGCCTACGTTAATGAATCAAAACAATGTATAATGTTTGGTCTGGTAATGTCTATCTTTTTCCATGAATAATTTTAATAAACATTAAAATAGATTATAAATATTCTAGTAGAGTGAAACATTTATACTATATTGTACCTCGCCAATTGTTTCACATTTATATATGAGAAGAGAATACTAATACTCTGGTGGATAAGTTGTTTAACCTTCATCCACCAATATAGATCAGCTGACTAGATCCCTCCCCAATATTGTTTACACTAAAAATAAAGGGATCAATTACAGTAACCCAAAATTAATCATATTGATAATCAGAATGATCCACCAATTTATCATATGTTTTATTCTCTAACACCCAATGGTCATACAATCTACTGATCCTAATGATTTCATATAATTTTTACCTAATACACATGGGAAACTAAATCATTTTATGAATCATATGTTCAACCATTCATAGAATCCCACATGATGGAACTTGGAAATACTCACCATTACATTTAAAAAATATGAATATATAGATTATATTCTCATTCTTCCAAAACCACCATTGGGAATCTTAAATAGTATGGTATAATAAACATAATATATATAAACCACATGGTCTCCTCCAATCGTTTATGACCCTTTAATGAAAAACTATATAAATATCGTCAACCCAAAACTAAATTTACTAAATATATAGATCATAATAGAATCATCAATGGAATGTTTCTTCGATGAGAGAGTAATGAGTATTGTGTATCCTTCCATCCAATCTAACCATTATGTAAGATAAAAAAATAAACCCTATAAAATTGTGTGTCAACACCTTATACTCAATGTTGGTGTGTTGTATATAAATATCCTAGTGATAACAAAATATATTTTAGAGACACAAAAAAAATTTAAATAAGTAAATATAATAAGGGAAATGTAAAAACACACAACATCGAAATGAGGGACACAACCCCTTCAAATTTTACTACCACAACTATATTTATTACCCACCAAAAAAATTAACAACCATCCACATTTAAATATTATATTGATATTATATTGTTTCAATATTTTTTCTTATTACCATCAATACTTTTTTACTAAGCCCATTCATTCCTATTTACCACATATATGTTAATGAATAGTCACATTTTGGTTCAAGTGTTCATTATCCATTCCATCCCCTGATGATCATAATATTCACATTAAAATTTTATTAAATCACTATTAAAAATTTAAAATAACAAAATAAAAAACAAGATATATATAACAACCAATGATTTTTCAATATATATATATATATATATATATATATAAATTTAGAAGAACAATAAATACATTATAAAGACACATGTTTGATGCTTGGGTTGCTATATTGACTTTGGAATCGTAGAATGAAATAAAACTATATCCAAAATTATAGTCATCATCAAGCTATAATTTAATAAACTCATGAACACTTTTTGATATATCATACAAAACTACATTATTTATATCATAGGTAAATGAAACATAAGAAAATAGAGACCTTAGATGTTCAGTAATGATAAAAAAGGATATATCAATTACTATATCAGATAAAAAAATTCATTATGGAAAAAAACATGAACATAATATCCAAAAATTGTACCATATATATAAAATATAATAATTTTGAATCAGGAAATAAATAATTTAATATATCAAAAAATTAATCATAATGTAAAAGGATCCATGTGAGAATATCATTGGTATAATTATTTTACTTGTGGAATCCAATAAGAAATGAATATTATTTCATTATTATCAAATAAACTAATCCAAGAATTTAATAGATTAATGGGATCACTCCACAAAGCATAATAGTAGTAATTGTTCACTCCCAAGACTATAATAGTTGAAAATGTCCCGTAATATATATGGTTCACTCCATATTGATGTTCTATTTATCTCATAATATATCAGTCATTCCCACTGAATTGGAGGTAGATATCATTCCAACATGTGACAAAATTAAAAATATCTATATATGTGTTACATAGGATCATAATTTGATTATTATATTAAAACCCATTAAAATAAATAGTATTGAAAAATCATAATACAATTGCACATGAAATGAAATGGATTTCACAAAAATTTAATCTTATTACAATAAAAAATATCGAAAAACAATATGCATTGTATCCTTGGTTCATTTTTCCATTAATGATTAAAAATCATTATAGGATTAAATGTTAGAAGAAAATTCATTTTAAATATCACTAAATATAATTTATGAGGTAAATAAACATTTTATTTTGAAAAAACTTTTGTTAAAAAATATACATACATATAATGGAAAGATTATTGTATGAAAAAAGTACATGTAACGTTATAATGGTGGAATAAATTCATTTATTAATTATGAATTATCGAATATACATACATGTTGTATAAGGGAAAAAATTAATTTAATATTTGGGTTAGAAATGATACAATGTAAATTATTTGGAAGTGGAGAAAAATATTATTTTTAAACAATTTTGTAAAAATCACTACCATTGTTAAAAATTATTTTATATAATTATATTATAATAGGAACAAATTTTTTTGAAAATATTTTCATACAACATTGATAAATAAGAGATATATTCTCTAATATAGACCTAACCATACACAATATCGATAATTAAATAGATTATGAAATAAATGCTTACATCAAGTCTCACCTTTCATCATTAACATTTAAACATAATCAATAACAAATAAGGATTTACTACACACGTGTTACAAAAATATATTAATATATATCATAAGTTTTATTTTTTCATTACATACGATCACTTAACTATTAATAATTTATTATTAAAATAACTATTCTTGTGTGATAACTTCTTTGTTTTCTATGCATATTTCTATTTTACTTTCTTAATCCTGATACAATGATATTGGTCCCACCATTTCTAAAATTTCAACATTTTTTAAAAACCATATATATTTGTTACAAAACCAAATTTAATAACAAAATTATTAATTTTAATATTTTTTAACATAAATTGTATTGTTTAATTAGTTATAAGAATTTTAATTAATTTTTAATCAAAATTGAAAATATTTTAATTAAATAATTTCCGATAAGGTTTCATTTAAAGGATTAGTTAATAAATTTTAGTATTATAATTATTGATTTTTTTAATTATTGAAATCATCTAACATTATTTAAATTTAGAGAAATTTAGATATTTTTTTGGAAAATATTGAATTCTCAATAACTAGTAAAAATATACACATTTTATATATTTTTCATTCAATAAATTAATTAATAACAAATTAATAATATGTTGTAATTTTTTTCCCATGTATCATAATTAATAAATATTTATATTTAAACCTCTAAATTATATTTTAGTAAAATATATAATGTTTATTTCTATATGATTTTTTATAAAAAAACTAGGATTTCATAAATACTATATTGATATTTATAAATTTTATCCATTTTAACTACTTTAAATAATCCCTAATTGAAAATGTTTTAAATTAAATTGTTAGAATATATATTACTAAATATTAATATAATTTAATTTATTAATTATTATTAGTTATATAATTAATAATTAATAAACATCTTCATGAATAATAAACATAGTAAAAACACTCTTTCTCTCAACGTTCGTAGAATTAATTTCTAAAATAAATTATCACACATTCTTAATAGAAATTTTAAAATGTTATTACATGCGTAGAATATTAATAATTTATATTATTTAATATGGCCAACATATTTTTTGACCAAAATGAATTGTTAAAATAGTTTAAATTATTTACCAAATTTAATATAAAAATGTATTTACTGGTGTTTGAACAGAAAAGAAAATGGATAAAATGATCTAGACTCTTGAAAACCACATTTTTAAGTTCATATCAATACCCTAAATTTTCTATGGTCGATAATGGTTTATTTATGTTGATTTTTACATAATAAAAACATTATCCTTATTGAATCTCATTGTACAATTACAAGTATTCCACTCACATCACATATAAAAGGAAACCCAATATTTTCACTTCATCCCACCTTGCAACCACATTTTTCCAGCCAATACCTACAAAAATAACTACAAAAAGCCCTTATAACATACAATATTGGTTATTTTTGGCATTAATCCATCCTATAAATGATTTTCGTAGAATCCAACTTAGTATACTAGAAGAAGATATAATGTTACTTATTGATTATATTTTGGTTTATTTCTTATTTCAACTCCAAAAATTCAAATTATTACATAATGTAATAAAAAATTATTTCAAACAATTATTTTATTTATATGATGTTTATGACATATAGCCATCTCAAATTTAGTTATATGGGATACAAAATCATGATTTAATTTATGGATGACTACCCCATTGCAATCTGATTGTCTTCAATTTAACATTTCCACATCTCTAGGTTGGGTGTGATAGATGATATAAAGTATATTTATTATATTTATTATATATTAATACATTTAAATTTATTATATCATATATAAATTTTATACATTCTATTATTTTGGTGATATATAAACGTTTCTATTGTCTACGGTGGTCACCAACCTTACGAAGCGATGTGATTCACTTTTCATTAACTAATTTCCTGGACGCAAATAAGGGTAAATATAAAATTTAATTTTTATTTAAATGAAATAATTATGAATTTTTTTAAATAGTTACCATTAATCAATTATATTATACTAGTTTCTTTCGTTCACAGAAAAATGATTACATTGTTCTGGGATGTGTGGTATACCACCTCCATGAAGTGATTTTATTCATTATTTTCATAACCACATCAAAATAATGACTTATATAAGTAGATGTAATTGGATAATATTATATTAATGATATTAAGATCATTATGAAATAAAAAATAATATATTATATCATTCAATAATTATATTATAAAATTGAAACATTATTAATGCTTACCTAAGGCTGATTGTCTCAATGAATCTAAATGACATCATTTAAAAAATGATTCAATATTCGTCATATAAGTATGGTTTATATATAAATATGAAAAATAAAGGATTATTACTATTTTTTATAGTTAAATAATTAATCATTTATATATTTTCAACAAACAAAACACATTTTTGAAACATAATACGGATATTGACAAAAACCACGATGTAAGCATAATTGATTAAGAAATTATATATAACAGTCTAATATGTAATTTAAAAATATTAATAAAAATAAAATGGTTCTCCTGTAGATATATAAATAACATATTTATTCTATATAGGAGTATAATGGCCCACATGCAAGCTAGTAGCATGGTGAGGTATTGCGTCTCAATTTCCTTTCAATGAGAAATATTTTTATGTCATAAAATTATATTATTTTATAAGGATTATAAAAAATACATTTGAGTTGTTACATATTGATATTATATATTGTAACTATAATTAATTTTTTTATATTATTTGTTTATGAGGATTATGATTTAAATATTTCAGAATAGATAATGGTCTTTTCTTCTAAATAAATAATCTCCTAATATTTCCCTTTTGAATATCATTAACATTCATGTTGATTTTTTTCAAAATGTTTCTAAAATTATTTTATATCCAAATTACATATATATAATTATTATAATAATTTATTTAAATGGATTTCAAATAATATCAATTTATTTTATTTAAATGGAATGGTTTGACAGACAACAAATAGATTGATCTATTATTAATGTATTATGTAACAACAAATTTTCTTATTCTAATGAATATTATTTTATTTCTATATTCCTTAGAAATCATACAATTTATCATAAATTAATAAAAACACATTCCATTTTAACGGTGTTATTTTATTGAATATTTTCTTAAATTAAAATAGTATCTTAATATCTAAATGTGATTTTTGTATGATTCAAAAAGTGTTTTCCATTCATTTTCTAATGAAATGTGAATGAATAATTTTTTTTCATGATATGGTTTGAGGAAACTATATATAATGGGTAATGAAAGATTTTATTGGTATCACCCTATGTTTTTTAAAAAATTATTTTGAAATTAATTATTTTTTATTGTGTAGATAGTTATACCAAGACAACAAACCTAGTTTTTCTACTAATATCACTACAAGAAATTTTATCTTTACCAAAGGTTTATAATTATTGGTAAAGGATGGAAATCCTTTGGAATAAACTATTCCAATGTTTTTCTAATCCGTTGGTTTAAACATTACCAATAGTTCTCCAAACCATTGGGTCTTGATCCATAGAGATAGATATATCCCACAAGTTATCATAAAACTGTTAGGATATGTCTAAAAAAATATTTATATTTCAACGATTCCAATAAACTGTTTTTAAAAACGTTTTCCAATAGTTTTAAACCGTGAGTAATAGTATGAAGTGCCTCTATACCAACGGTTGTCTGAACCCTTGCAATATAATTTTACCAATGGTTTGCCACAAACCATTGGTAAATCTAAAGTAAAATTATATATGCCAACGGTTTACAAACCTTGGGCAAATACATATACAAATGGTTTACATAAAATTATCGGTATAAGATCTGGTTTTACACATATTCCAATGGTTTTGAATCGTTGGCATATTTTTTTTATACTTGCAGCAGCAAGCTGGCTTGGTGGAATTCCTCTGTCCTGCTGCATAAATTCCACCATCAAGCCTATAAAATTCATACAGATTATAATATCTGAATAATATACAACATGTAACACAATACACCATTAAAAAATATACCATCATAATAAATTAATTATTATGTTTGAATTCATATATAATTCAACAAACACATCATTCAAACATAAATCTATATATCTCCAATTCTGTATTTAATTATCCTCTTCTCACATACTGAATTAACAAATAATTCATAAGGTAATAATAGCAAGTACACACATACAAAAAGTATAACCATACACCATTAATAAATAATTTATATGTTAACTAAATACATAATGAATTTAATTTTGTTCAAGGGGTTAGGGGTGTCCATAGGGGTGGGGGTGTCTGGGGGGATGGTGGTGTCTTGGGGGGATGGGGGGTGGGGCTATCCAAGGTACTAGGGGGTGTACAACGGAGGTGGTGGATATCAAGGGTGGTGGTGCTGGGGAGGGAGGGATGTCCATGGGGCTGTTTAGGGGTGGGGTGGAGTCCAGGGGTATGGGGGGACTTTCAGGGGTGAGGGTGTCCATGAGGTGGGGGTTTCCTGGGTGTGGGGTGGTGTCCATGGGGGGGGGGGTTGGGGTGGTCTTGGGGTAGGGGGGGTATCCAAGGGGGGTGGGGTGGTGTCCACAGGGGAGGGGGATGTCCAGGGGTTGGGGCCTGTCCAGGGGTTTGGGGGGTTCCACAGCGGCGCCAAGGCTTTCTAGATGGTTGGAGTGTCTAGGGGTTGGCGGGGTTGTCCATAAGGGTGGGGGTAGTCGGGGGGGGGGGGGGGGTCCATGGTGGGGCTGGGTACAGGGTGTCTAGCCAGTAGACAGGTTGTGCCCGAGGGGTAGTGGTGTCTTAGGTGGGTGTCTAGGGCGAGGGTTGTCTATGGGGAGAGGGATTGTCCCAGGGGGTGGGCGGAGGCTGTTTAGGGGGTGGGTGGGGCTATCCATGGGTGGTGGGGGGGGGGTATCCAAGGGTTGGTGTGTCTAGGGGTTGGGGGTGTCCATGGGGTGGGGTGTTAAGGGGGTGGGGGTGTCCATGGGGGTGTCGAGGGTGTGGGGTGGTGTTTGGGGGGGGGGGGTTGTCCTTGGGTGTGGGGAGTTTTCCGGGGTCAGGTGGTGTCTAGGGGGGTGGGGTGTCGTCAAGGGGGGTTGGGTAGGGTGTTTCTAGAGGGTGGGGGTTTATAGTGGGTGGGTTGGTGTCCACGGGGGTGGGCGGGCTATCCATGGGTGTGGTCGGGCTGTCTAGTGGGTTACGTGGTGTCCGGGTGTAGAGGGGATGCTGCACACGAAGGGTAGGGGTGTCTAGGTGGTGGGAGGGATGACGACGAGGGTGGGCGGGGAAATTCAGGAGGGTACAAGGTGTCCAGTGGGTGGGGAGTTGTCCACATACTAAGAGAATGTCCAAGGGGTGGGAGGGTTGCCCACAGGGGATGGCGGGGCTATCTAGAGGGGGTACAGGGTGACCAACGGGTGGGGGGGGGGCTCTCTAGATGGGGAGGGGCTTTCTAGTGTGGTTTTGAGTGTTTCCTATGGTGGTGGTAAAGATTTCAAGGGGTTATGGTGTGTCTAGGGGGTGGGTGGGCTATCCATGTGGGTGGGCCGGGCTGTCCAGGTGGGTATGGGGTGTCCCAGGGGTGTGGGCTATCCATAGTGGGAGGGGCTGCCCAGGGGGTGGGCGGGCTGTCCAAAGGGTGTAGAAGGGCTGTCCAGGGGGTACGAGGAGTCTATTGGGTAGGGGATATCTAGGGGAGTGGTGAATTAATAACATTAAATCATCAACTCATGATACATTATTTATAAATAAAAAAAATAAAAATAATGTGACTTAACTAATGACACTTATATCCAGGCACAAAAAATCAATAAACATCAATGGTTAGTAAAATCTGTCAAAAAATGTAATCGATCAATCTATCCTCCATCACCATCAATAACATCACCATCATCATCATTATCACCCCCATCCTCATCCTCATCTTTGTCCTCATCATCATCCCTGACCTCCTCTCAGCCCTCATACATAGCCTCGTCCTCCTCATTGACCTCCTCCTCTGCCTCAGTCTCCTCCTCGCCATTGTCTTGACCACCCCTAGAATTGCCACATGGATTCCCATATATATAATTCATTTGGGACATATATTCATCACAAGATTTGTTGGCCTCTGGTTGATATGTTGAAGTAAAACGTCAATTAGTTTCATAAATGCAGTGTCTGCCATATCAGGTTGTTATACCATCTCTATGGCCTTTTATTCCGCATGTTCTTCTAGATCCTTAACATGATGCATCTCATTGGCCCTACAATTGGAACTAGAGGAGGTCCAATACCTCTTCGGAACAATACTCTTCCCATGTCGGTCGCATACTCTACCAATGTTCTCATCTCCCAACACCTTATGTAAGTGATCAGTTGGCCCAAAATAGTCTAGTTCCTAGGAATCAAGGGCCTCTAAAGTAGTTTGTTACAAATTTATATCTAATATAAAGTGAAAAAATATTGATTAAAATTTTAAATCTATAATGTAAAACATAATATATATTATTGAGTCAGTTCATTAACCGTACTTCCATTTTTCTTCTTTCTACTCGATAAAAATAGTTTTTCCCAAGGAAGAAGTTCTTCTATATTCAGGTTATGCCTCTATAATGAAATTGAATGTAGGAAACCATAATTAAAAATAGGATACCAAAAAACATTAAATTCATAAATAAAATTATATAACAAATTTTGAAATCAATTAAATTATGGAGGAAGAAATACATTGTGCATGTCATAATGAAAGACTATAAAGTGTCATACCTGCTGCCTCTCGTGATCTGGCATCATAGTATGTCCAAATGTGTGGATTTATTTCATAGAATCTATGTTTCCTTATTTATTCTATATGAATCCTAAATAACATTATATGATTATTATTAATGATAAACATGAAAATTTCCATTTAAATACCTCATATTTCATTAATAATGTTTACTAGCTAGACGTCCAATGAGTAATCATTGTTCGTACTATTGTAACAGACAATCATCCCTGACATGAACCATCTTTAATGTTGTTCCCACAGTATCACACCATCCATTGTATAACTCATGCTTCTATTCTCATAAAATCTCTCCTAAATCCTTTAGATGTGTTGGTCATGCACGCTCACCATCGGAGAAGTTAAACCGCAGTTGACAAAAAAATATTAATTCATATAAACACAAAAATTATTGTATTTCATTAAATACAACATATTTTTTTAACCCATATTTCTACCCAGGCATTATCCTTGAATTCATTGGGAAACTGTCTCCATTAGAGCAGTCTGGCAGGATTGATGTCAGAGTATTTGACGAGTGTCTCCTAATAACTCCCATATTGCTACACTGATTTTGCAATCATCTGACTATATTTATTTTAGTCCATCACCAAAAATGTGTGGCGGTTCCACATAGCACACATTCGTGTTCACCCTCTCCCTCTCCTCTAATCATTAGATGTATCTGTTATGAAAGAATAACATATATTTTTTTCATTACTTGTTATAATAAAAATATATAATGGTGTAAAACATTGTTAGGGTTTTATAGGTATATCTGCGACAGTCTTATCAATGGGAACCGTTGGATCCAAATAAACTGAAGGAACACCCTTTACAGATGGACTGAATCTCAATGTATGCTCCATAGGGACAGAATCTGGTGGAGCATGAGTTGAAGAATATAGAATATAAAATCCTAGAGATAAATAAGTATATTTAAAATAAGATGATAGGGATGGGTGGATGAATGCTAGATGGGTAGTGGGAGTCATCGTTGTATATGGTTCAGATGGGTGAGGAGGCTCTCTAGTAAATGGTGGTGAATAAATGGGAGGCCTAAATATCTTGTATGTATCTAACAATACACCAGTATTATCATGTGGTGTAGAAGGTATGTCAGTGGGATGGGAAAGGACTAATCGCGTACACCTACCTGATCGTCTAGCTCTCATAAAACTCACCCACCTCATAAGAATAGACTGAGTACTAGGACCAATAATAGGCTTCTCATAAAATAAATGTGTCCTAATAGATTGATCATGAAAAAATGTTTAAAAAATTAGTCACATGACATTATGTATTATTTAAATATATATATTTAAAATAAAATCTTCACTTCAAGAACTAGTGGTGGAATTACCAGCTCTGTCATGTGATGATTGTTGTCCATAATCTGTTTTCGTAACCTCTCTTTAATTGGTTCCATTTCGAGAATTTGAAAGAAAATATGGATGTAAAATAGAAAATGATAACTGTTATGTATTCAAAAAAATAAATGAGAGGGAATAAGGTTATCCAGTGATAATTTAACTATCCATTTTTTTAGGATATCTTGAACAAATATATAATGAAGTCAAGAAATCATTATAATGTAATTAAGATATGTAATTTTTAGTTTGATAGTTATTTACAAAGTGTCCTTAGTCTATTAAAATCGTGTAACATTGATTCTACCAGATTCAAAAGTGGTAAAGTAGTTTTAAAAAATAATGAAAATTTTAATTTAATTAGCTCAGGTAGATGATGCAGGTTTCAATACATGTTTTGCAGAAGAATGAAAACCATCATGTATAATTATTATATAAATTTTGGTGGAATACATTAAAGAGAATAATCAAAGGCACTACATCATAACATGTCTATAGTGTAATATTTTATGAGAAACTCCCTCCTCCTTTTTGTTTATCTTTGAATCTAGTAGGGGATAAAATATGGGGTGAGGCCCTTGAAATGATATTTAATTATAGGTATATAGATGATATTTATTCCGTATATTTGGACAATTTTAAAATTATTTTCCTTGAAAATAAATTACCGTTGGTGGTTTGAATTAGGATGGAGAATAATTTCATTGAATTGAAGAAAAGATAAGAAGATTCAATGGAATTGTATGAAGAAAACTTCACCTGACTGGAATGGTATTTTCCAAAATTTATTAATAATCATGATATCAAAATTCAAAATATTTACTCATGATTAAATCTTATTGATAGAAGGGAATTTTCTTCCCTTGAATTCAAATGTTATAGGAAACTTGTCCAAAGTGATAAGAGGGTATATATTGAATTTTCTTATGATTATATACACCTAGAAAACAAGGATATAAAGAGGTCCTGATGTAAAGAGAACGGTAAGAATCAAAAAAATATGGAAGATGGTAATAAAATATTATTTCTAATTTGTTATAAGTGGGGATAAAGGAACCTGTGAAATTATTTACCAAAATTATGAAGTGTTGTTTATGTGGTAAGTTTGGACATATGGCTCGAGATATTATTGAATATTATCATAAGACTAATCCAAATTAGAAAACTGTTAAGTGTTTTAAATGTGGGTAGATTGTTCATTACAAATGTTAATTCCCAAAGAGAGATACCAATGATTAAATGAAGTTTAAAAATAAGCATAAAAGTGTAGTGATATAATTTAAGACATTGTCAGAAAATGTCGTGTAATCCAATTAAGTTTTATTAAGTACCATGTATATTTAGTAAGATTTTTCAAATTATTTGTTCAATATAGTGTATACACATTCTTTTATTTATGAGTAATTCTCTAGAATATTTGATATATCATATATAAAATTGATACCATAACTTATTGTTTAAAAACCTGGGGGAAATATTATATTAAAGGGGAATTATAATAATAATTAAATTTTGGTATATGGAATGAAATTACCAAAAAAACATAATTTTTTACTTTAGTTGTTTTTTATGCCATTCTAAGATTGTATTAGATTTCATTTTATCATGATATAATTCACTATGGATCTAAAGAAGATGTTTTACTGAAAGAGTTTCTGTTTGTATAAAAGAAAGGACCCATACAATTGATAACATGTCAGAAATCTGAGAAATAATTGAAAAATATACATAAAATTTATCTTCCTTATATTGTTGTAATCAATGGAGTTTTTTAGATTAATGATGTTCAAGTGTTAAATGAATACATTAAGGTTTTTTCTGAATAGGTACCCAGTGTAATACCTAAATGGAAAGTATATTTCTGAATTGACCTAGTTACTGAAGCAAATTCAATTTCAAAATCCCCATTTCTAATTTCAAAAATTGATATAATTTAATTTAAAAGTTATATGTATGAGTTTATTGATAATGAATTAATTCATCGCAACACTTCACCATGGGGTGCGCCTATTTTGATAGTCAAAATGAATTATTTTTCGATGATACTATGAATTGATTATAGAGCATTGAATAACATCACTATTCAACAAATTATCATATTCCTCATATCTATGACTTGTTTTATAAGATCCTAGGTGCTCTGTACTTTTCCATGATTTACATGAGATCTGGATACCATCAGCTAAAGTTAAAGGAGGGTGAGATCCGAAAAAATAACTTTTCATACTAGATATGGGCATTATGAATTTTATTTTATTCCATTAGGGTTATCTAATTAATAGGTTGTATTCACGTATTTTATTAATATAATATTTCACTACAACATGGATATGTTTTTGGTCGTTTTTATGGATAAAATTATGGTATTTTCTAAGATTAAAGTGGAAAATAAAAGACATATACTGGTTGTTTTGCAACACTTAATGGATAAAAAACAATATAGAAAACTATTGAATTGTGATTTTTGGATGCAAAAATTTTATTCATGGGAACATTGTAAATAAGGGTGGAATTAAAATAGATCCTACCAAAACAAAAGTTTTTGATTAATGGATAATTCCTACACATGTTATAGATAATAATTGTTTTATTGGAATAAAAGATTATTACCTATGGTTTGTTAAAAACATTGCATGTTTATCTAGTACTTTGACTAAGTAAATGAAAAGGTGGTTAAAATTACTTGCAATGAATCATGTGATGTTTGTTTTAAAAAATTTAAGAAGCATTTGTTGAATCCTCCAGTTTTGGACATCCCTCCACAAAATTGTATGTTTATCATCAATAGTGAAAATTTATTGAAGGGAATTGGTTGTGTTCTAATGAAGAATGAATAGGTAATTGTTTTCTCATCAAGACCACTAAAAACACATTATATGAATTATACTAAACCAGATTTTGAAAAGTTTGTTTTGGTTTTTTCTATGAATCTTTGGATGTATCATGTATATGGAACCAAACATCAAATATATATTGATTATAAAACTATGAAGTATATATTCACTTGGAATGAATTAAACAAGAGGTAGAGAAGATGGTTTTATGTGATAAAAGATTATTGTTGTGTGATCAATTTCCATATGGGAAAATAAATCAAACTGTCAGATGCCTTGAGTTGAAAACATCATATATCCTTAAACATGTATCACATTTAAAATAATCCATTGATTAATGATTTGATTAATTATTTCATTAAAGTTATTGGTGAAGGAAATACCTATATTTTTTTGGATTCCACGCGGTCAGATTTATCAGACATAATTAATAAATAATAGAAGAATGCCTTTGAGATCCAAAAAAATGTATAATTTGTAAAAATGTGTAATTTTTAAGAATTTACTGTTGATAAATACTGTGTTTTAGGAATTCATACAAGGGTGTTTGTGGCTAGTAATTCCCAGTGGAAAAAGAATAGTTCTTTGAATCTCATAGTTATCCATTTTCATTTCATCAAGGTAGAACTATTATTAAAGAGCCCATAGGGATTATTATTGGTGGGATGGAATAAAAAATGATATTGCATAATTTACTAAGAAATGATTGACAAGTAAACTTGTTAAAGAAGAGAAGAAGATACTGAAGAGGATTCTTCATCCTTTTCAAATGCCAGAGTGAAAATGATAGAATATATATATGGACATCATCTAGGCACTACAAAATAATTCTCAAGGATCCAACAAAATATAGGGTTTTGTTAAAGAACTGAATAAATATTCTTATTTTATGAACAATCATATTATAATTCCATTGGATCATATATTTCGACGGTACCATAATGATATTGTTATGTTAAATTGATTTTTTATTCCCATTTTATCTGAATGGGATCCCATGTTCACAAATCACAATTGAATGGTTGTTTTGAAGGAATTAGTCACAGAATTAAATATTAGTACATCTTTTCATCATCAATCGGATATGTTGTCAAAAAGAATTATTCATACTTTGGTGGATATTATTTGAGTTTTTTAAATGGAATAAAAGGGGTGATGGGATCTTCGTCTTTATTTTGTTCTATTTTCTTATAATTAAAGCATTCATTCCAATATACATATGGAACCATATGAGGAATTGTATTGGAAGCAGTGTAAAACTACTCCATTGTGGAATGATGTTTAAGAAATCAAGTTGATGTGACTAGAATTTGAAGGGTAATAGCCTGAGAAATGGAATATGATCCTGGAAACCATGAGGACATCTTAGAGCAGGTAGAAAATTTAGAGAGACATTATATGGAAACACATTTCATTTTAGGTAGGTGATTTTGTTTTTTAGAATCTCAGCACGGAAAAGTCTTCTTTGTTTTGGTATAAATGGAAACCTATGTCGATGGTTTATTATACCATATTAAATTCAATATAATGTTTGACCAATCGCCTAACACATATTTTTTCCTCCATGTTTGTCACATATACATTATCTTTTTTCAGGATTTGATGTTGAGATAGTATGTTCCAGATTCATCTTATATCTTGAGTCCATATAGAGTTTAGTTGTAGGATAACCTTTTTTATGGAGAAAACCCATTTCAAATTCATCAACTAGGAGAACCAATATTCTAGAATAAAATAATTTTTAGGTAACTTTTTTTTGAAAAAACTCATGGTTGAAGAAGAATTATAGGAGTCTTAACATGATTTTAGGGAATGGTACCCACACGTGTTTGATAGGTAAATAATATGATAAAGATTTAATTTCTAGAAGGCAGGGATTATGTAACACCCAACAGTTAAAAAAATAAAACAATATTCATACAACATTATTTTAGGTAGATCGTTATTACTAGCATTTAAACATAATTATTCCAGTTCTATCATATGAATTTGAAAAAAATTGGTCATATACAGTTGTGATAAATAAGTTATTTGGATTAAGATTGAAACAACATGTTTTATGGTGAATATTATCATAGACTTATAAATAATAATATGAATATTAATATGAACCATAGGAAATGTAAATCCTATTAATACTTTAATTTCATAATGTTATATGATAATTATATGTTGATTAATTTTTCAAGATAATAAAAATGAGTTATAGATGTTAAATTGTAAATTTTGAATTTATTTGTATTTGATTTAAAACATGATTTAATAATATTTAAGAAATTTATTTTCAAATATTTGATTTAATTTATTTAATTATATATATTTAAAAATGGATGGGGGTAATTTAAGGGATTTATTCTGAAAATATTTAATTTTCTATGAATAGAAAAAAAGATAAATTACAATAAATGATAAATATTTGATATAATGCATACTAGCTGATGTAAGGCTGATGTACGCTCACTTGGTTATAACACAAATAAATTTAATCCTATTTTGAGTCTCATGATTAAACATTATTCATAGTCTTGAGAAGGATATATTATATAACAACAAAACTTTTATAAAATCCATCCTCTCCTACACAATAAATACCACCCTCACTCCCCTCTTCCTATCACACCTCTCAAAAATTCATCATTGTCTATATTCTGAAAAAATACCATTCCCATGGCATATACCAATGTCAATGTCCTACTGGTCTTACCAAATTACCAAAACAATGACCATGATGAGGATATCAAGGGGAATATATCAAGATAACTAACCAACATCATTGTTTATGTGTTTTATTTTCAATTGCTTTCTTTTTATATACAAACATACCCTCCCCTTTTCTAGGAGGAATGAAAACTGAAAAATCATATATAATCAGTAAGTAATCATATTCATGTATATTATTTATCAACATTTTTTTCTCCTCTCCCTCTTATTCTAAAAAAAACATCATCCACGATGTGCCAATTTTGCAAAATCATGGAAGATGTGTTTCCAATTTCTATTACCTCCATCAATGCTAAACATATAACTCTTTTAATGGTTGAATTAGAATGTAAAGTGTATTTTTGATCTATTTTATGTTTTTCAATGTATTTTTAGTCATGAAATGAAATTATATAATGAAACAAGTTCATGATTATCCTTGAACAACCCAAAATGGTCTAAAAAATATCATTAATGTATTTTCTATTAATCCATAATAATATATTATAAAAAAATTATTTTTGTTATCATTATATATTTTATAAAAATATTAATATGGTTTGATTAATATTTTATAATTTCATTTCAATCTGATAATAAAATCAAATAAAAAATGTCCAATGATATTATTTAATGAATGCACCCAAACCATTAGAAGGTATAAAATACTAATAAATAAACAATGATGTGATTTAATGAAATAATCATATACATAGTTATAAACATTTACATGATTCTATATGATGTTAATAAAAATATATTAGAAATTATATATGTGTTTTAAACATGTTTTAATTAAGGTAAACCTGAGGTAAGTTAATTTCTAAAAAAAATTCCGTTGGGTTAATAATTTACATCATTATTTTTGTTGTATAAATGTTTTAGTGTGATGAAATTAGTTTATATTATTTATAATTATGTGTATATATAGTGTATATGAATATTAATCAACTATACTGACTCACATTTCATTATATATTATATTTTTATGGGGTGTTTTATTTTCAAATAATGTTATAAATATCTATTTTACACAATCTAAAACCATGGTTTTTTTTTGAAATTTATCATTTTATTAATTTTAATATGGTTATTTGTAATTTTTTATGAAGTGTGAATCTGTATCTCACTCCAATTCATTTGGTGTTCATATTTATGAGTATGGTCGTATGGTTACTCTAACTGTAATTGCAATGGTAACACAATAAGATAGACACGAGGGTTAAATTGTAAGGTAGTTGCGTGGTTCATAAATTAGAAGGAATTTGATTTGGTTACATTATTATGTAATTAATTCCAGAATATACTTTTTTTAATATTTATGTTCATTATGTGAGGTTTAAATCTGATTAAAATATAATGTTTCACAATGAAAAATTATATTGGTCACAACATGTATTCATGGACTAATGTTTTATTATTTTTATATCCCTTAATATTTATTTTGTTATCATACCTTGTTTTTTAAATTTTTTTCACAGGTTATAATGATGTGTAAGACAATAATGGAATCCAAGTTAAACTTTATGATTATTTTTCCATGAAATCATGTTTTATTTAGAAAGATTTATCTTTTGGAGGAAATGGATATTGTATTTGTGGTAACTTATCTATATGAATTTGGAATGTCATATTTGTATTATATCCTAATTATCTAAATCCTCAAACATAAAATGATCATCAATATATAAGGAAAAAATGTATGTTAAAAAATTTATTATTTTGTAATGTAATATGCTTGAGTCCTTATAGGGTTGGTGTAGAATGTTATATATTATTATGTGGATACACCCAAATTGTGCTCCAATTCATTAGGTAATGATTATATTCTCTATATTTTGATATTATATATTGTTCATATGGTTAGTTCAATTTTATAGGGTTTTAAAAGTACTATAATGGTGTTGTGGGATGATGTACCAATGTGCATACATGAATTTTATATCCCTGTATTGTGTTTTCATCAAAATAATTATTTTATAATTTAAGTAATTGATATTTTCAATGTAATGATAATTAAATTTATCAGTAAATAATTTTATTTACTATGAAATTTTTTTCATGGGATTCGATGTTTTTCCCAAGATTATAAATTTTATTTTTTATATCCCTTATTATGATTTTTGTTGTCTTCCAAATTTCCTAAATAGTTTTTCACCTGATTTAATAATGGGAAGGGATTAGAAGTGGTCATGTTTAATGTGATGAAGATTTTTCAAGAATTTATATCCATTTTTAATGTTGTTTTATATTTTAATTAAAATGGAAACTAATTAGAAAATTCCTCATTGTATTATATGGTCTTGTTATTTATGACATCAGACATAATGAACATAAATTATTAACCTAAAATGATCTTCAAAGTGAGTGAATGTGGTATTATTGGGGTTTGTGTCATATGATATTTTGGATAACATTAGTGGTTATGATAATATTAATAAAATTACATTTAAAAATATTTTGTTTTGAATATGTTCAAATGATATTGATTTAAGATTTCCATTTTCTGTCATCTAAAATAATTATGTTCAGAATGTTTTCCTATAGATGAAATATGGATGCTACTTTGGGAAGGCATAGAAAAGAATATATAATTACAAATTAGAATCTTGATATGGTTTTAATTTGAAAAGAGTAGTTTGTTTTATTGATGGATTAGTTGAATCAAGCTATAAATGGTAGTGTTATCCTCGTTAGATCGAAAACAATATACCAAAAGAGAATATATCTATTATTGGATATTTAATGAGGAAAGATTCCCAATCATTCATTTAATCATCATACAGTGTGGAAGTTGTAGGACTTATCAAAGATCAGGAGAAGATACTTGATGTACTTGGATGTTCATGATATCCAAAGATATCTCTTTCCATTTATCTGTTAGATGTTAAAGATGATTGATAGTGGTATAAGGTTAATATTTTCATGTTGAAATATGATCATCATAACATGGAATGGGAAATATTTATAGATTTGTTCCTTAATAATTTTTATTTAAGGAGATACAACATATAATTTTCATAGTATTCTAAAAAATAGCGAAAAAATATGAAGATTCTATGCCCATGTTTGCATCCAATTTTAAAAAATTGACCACATACATACAAATTCTTTTTCCTGGATAATGATTATAAAATTAATATATATTACTCGTTATTGAATCCATGTATACAAATAAAATTGGCCACATGATAATTAAAAACAAATGATAATTAATTTTTTATAATGAAAAAGTTCATATGGGAGATTTTGACACATACGTGCCTATAAAGGATGAAAGTAATAAGTGGCATAGATGACATGAAATGTAGAAACTTAAAACACATAATCATGTTGGTATAAAAATTACTTTACCATATCGTGGTATCTCTAGAAAATAAACACCAAATAATAAATTATAAAATAATGTAATTGATACTGATGTTGAATGCCTTTTCATATAGTCCATGATTATAAGGAAATGAAGCTTGAATAATTAACTTATAGGGGTAACCAATTACAATCCTATCGTGATTTGTTTTACATCAAATTAATTAGTTCAATATACTATTTTGTTCCCAAAGATAGTTACTGTCCTTGGAAAAAATAATGATCTAAAAAATGGGCATTGAATTATCATTTTCTACTACAATGGTTGATTTTGAGCTATTATAAGATATTTTGATATGAATTTTACATGTTTATTAGAATTTTTACAATTACATATTTTTATATGTATCATAACATTATTTAATTTCTATGAAATTATCATTTTATTTTTGAATATAACCTTATTTTGGTATGATATAGAATATGGTGAAAATTTTGGATGTATGTATTAATAAATCCATGAATTGTAGAAATATTCTTATTGTTTTCAGTGTGATGTTCTTTCATGTAAATATTTTTTATTTGTCGATAATAGATATAGATATAATTTTTTGTGTTGATTAAATTTTATTTTATCATGATTATATAGATTTGAGTGAAAATAATGTTTTATTCAATAACATGAGGCCTTTTATAGTATTTGAAGAAGATGAATAAATTATTATAAATGGAAGGGAAATTTACCAATCTCATAGTTTTTTAAATAATAATACTATTAAAATTAGTAAAATTATATTAGGGAGAATATATTTTCATTCTTCAAGAATTTTTTTCATTGTGATATTATAAATTTGGAGGTTGAGTTTAAAATTTATGTAGTACCTGATGTTTTTCATATGTATAAACTCCCATATCAAATAAATATAGTTGTAATTTTATAATTGAACACAAATTTAAGGGGTTGTGAAATTACAATTTCATCCCTCCTATGACATCACCATGGCGTGTTCCTATCTGTTTTTTAAAAATAAATATTTTTTAATGTTACATTGACATAATTATAGTGCCTTCATTACATCACAATTAAAAATATATCCTTTTACTCGTACTGATGTTTTTTATCATATCAAATGTCAAAAGTATTAAACATAGATTTACGTGAATCTAGTGTACAATAAATTTAATATGAATGATGCATACATTCTAAATAATGTTATTCAACATAAATATGGGTACTATCTATATGTTCCCATCATTAATCATTGCATATACTATTTTTTTCATGTCTTCTAATTTTAGGTTCTTTTTTATTTTGATTATGAGGGAATTATGGAAAAATATTGGCAGTTAAACCCTTGTGTTATATGTTGCAATTATACATAGTATCCAATACAATATTTTTGTAATCATTATAAATTTTTATATTTATATTAAATCAATAAAATATTTCTTTGTTCTTATCGTTTTTACATTGGTTTTTTTCTCATCCCATGTTTTTATCATTATAAAAATTAATGATAATTATGACCTTGGTCTCATCCTTTTTTATTTTCTCCCTTAATCCCATTGAAAGTAAATTAAAAACATGGGATTAGAAAAAAATCATATTAAGTGAAATAAAAATTTAGGAATCTATTACATTAGTTAAAACATGAAATTCAATATAATGTCTACATTTATCTTTAACATTTCAATTAGAATATAGAAAAATAGATTTTATTATGAAAAAACAAATGAATTGATCAATAGAAATCATTGATTCACATATAAAGAAATTAAAACTCAAGTTGGTGATATATATATTCATATACAGAAAACCCTCTAAGAACACATTAAATAAGAATAACCATATTTTTGTAGTTGGTGTCCTTGGAAAAATTATTTTTTACTTTGATAATATAAATATTTATGTACTAAAAATAAAAAAAACATCATATCAAGTGTTTTTTTCCGTTTCTCAAATATAATAATCTCTTTGAGTATATATCTCATCAATATATTCATAACAGTTCCCCACAATGACAAGCAACAAGATGTTGTTTGATGATGGTATCTAATATTATTCATTGTTTCGATAACATAATACAAAATTACATATAATACATAGATTACCAAGGATACAACTCGTAAGAAAAAATTTACCCTCATGATGTTAACACTTGGAAATCTCTATAATGAGAGATTATGAAAGATATACAACCAGTATGAATTCCTCAAGTTTTGGTGTCAACATGTTTTCTTATATACAAGATTTTTTGATGGCCTGTAGACTATAAGACTATTGTTAAACCATGTTACAAATGGTTAACATAGAAGCATTTTGTAAGCCCTAATGATAATAATAAAGGGTGAAGTGGGATACGTTGGGTGTGTCACTAGTTATATATAATTAATGAATATTTCTTGGAAGGAATTATCTCATTAATATCTATATAATTTAATATCTTATCCCATAGAGTGGAATATATGAATGGAATTAAATTCACTAGATCTGGTGTAATGACATTTTTATTTTAGATTGTCAAACGTATCCATCTTGAGAATATTGTACAGTGAAAGAGATGTAAATCCTTACTAATTAGATATTAAAAAAGGGTTTATATTGCCGAGGGATTATTGGTATGTGGCTATTGAAGTTATGACATTATTTTCTGTCTATTTGGATCTTTATAACATTTCTATATTGTTATATTTGCAGTTAAGTAATCATATCAAATGCTAATGAGAAAAAATTCTATATAGTCACACACTATGTATTTTCAATCGTCGGAAATAAATTATATTTGAGTGTCATTAATGGAAATATTATTTTACTTATGTTTGTGGAATAATTTTATTCCCATTGAATTGATCTCATAAACCTATTAAATATTTATTCATTGGACGATGACAATTTTTTTTATATTAAATGAATATTTTAAAAAAATATTCATTATATTGTGACTAAAATATTTATTTATGAATAAACTATTTATACAGTTCTTCAATTAATTCTAGATGAGTTAAAATGGAACGAGACTCAGTTTAGTAAAAAATATTAATTAAAAATAGAGTTACATAATACTTATTATTTCTCAAGTTGGAGGTCTCCACAAAATCATATTTATTTAACTATTATTTTTCTAATGGGATTTATTAATGGAAATAAATTTTATGTAATGTTTGGTATGAAATTACATAATATTTTAACTAAAATCATAATTCTTTAAATATATGTATATGACTATATTGTTGAGAATCCAAACATGATAATTGAATGTGTTTATATATAACAAATTATCTTCCAAATCCTCCACCCATATTTATATAAATAATGATACTTGCAAGTGTTGTTTCATTAATACCATAGAACAAGTTATCAATGAGGATCCACATATGAAATTAGATACACCGTGCTAGCACATGGATATCGAGTGGGGTTACTCAGATATCATTGGATCACTTTTGGATCACTTCTATTGGGATTCAATCCATGTATACTTATATGACATTGAAGGTAATTAAAAATGGCTTTTTGGATGATCAACACTAAAAACAAAGTATATTCTTACACCATGATATTGATTTATTTTTACATTAAATTAATTAATAATAAATTTTACGTTCAATATCCTCACTCTAGGATTCAGGTGACAATTATAAATAATTTCAAAATATTTTATATCCATAAATACTGTAATAAAATAATTTAAATTAATATTATGTCGGATGATAATTATATGGAAGGAAAAACATGAAAAGAATATTATTTAGGAGAAATGTCCCTTATCACTTGGGAACACATAAATTATTATCTACATTATAGAAATGAAATAAAAATATATTATATATCATTATACAAAATATATTAATGATATACCATATATATGTGGCTTTATATATAATTATAATTGAATAATGGTCCACAACAACAAAATACGCCACACTGATTACAAATTTAGATAAAGTCCCTTAAAAAGATTTTGAATTCCCACATGTGTCATTATCTTCCAAAATAACTAACACATTTCAAATATTTTAATTATTTAGAACATTTTTCATGTTTATTTTTAATTTATTTCACTTATTACATTGTTATACATCATTGTATAATCAATTAATTTTATATAGGATTTTTTTACTATATCCAGCTTATGTGTAAAAAATTACATTGGTAGGCCAACTATAGTCTGGGTGGTCATTATTTATATTTATGAAGAATAATAATAATAAATTATTTGTAATATTGAAAGAAAAATTATAATTTTAAGAATCTTTATTATGTATTGTGTTGATATATAATGTACATTACAATCATGGAGATGAGAGGGTGTATGTATAAATTAGTAATGTTTCTATTTTGGGATGATCATTACAGAAATATGGTATATAATAATTTAACATTTCCTAATGATAATAAAATAATATATAACTTATTAAAAAGTTATATATGATTATATATATATCATTAATGTGTTTTTATAATGAAAATATTGTCACGTCACATTCTTTAGGTAGTAGTCAACACGTTCATGAATGACATCATAATTTTTAATGGAGTGAAATTATATGAAATATAACAATATATTATATTTATAATATGATATTTTTACATGAATATTATATTTATTCCATTTATATGAAATATATTTATAATATTTAATCTTATTAACTATTATGTAAAGCGATAGTAAAAATGAATCAAATCGCTTCGTGAGACGGTAGTCAGCCATACACACAGGCGATATAATTTTATTACAAATAAAATATAATTTTAAAAAATATATATATATGAAATAATGAATATATGGATATATTTATTATTGAAATATAATATAAAAACATTATATCAACCGTCATAGCCAACTGTGAGTGGGGGAAATGGAAAAATTAAGGACATCAGTTCAGGAGGTGGTGGTTCACTGTAAAAATGAATGATTATTTTTTAAAAACCTTAACAGAATATGATAATGTTAATATTATGAAATATAAATAATTAAAAATCATTATATTTATGATATTATAATATAATATAATCACGAGCTATGTATAATATAATCAGGTGTATAGAAAATATAATAATAACACTCATGGATGAAGATTACGAATTCTTCGGGTAACTTCTTTCAATTTTGAACAAAGGCCCTAGATGGGTCGATTTTGTAAGAAACTAAGGAATATAATATTATATAATGGATTTATATTTTTCATATTAGATTTTATTTATTAAAAAAAATTTGTTTTAATGTTTAATGATTTTATTAGATATGGTGGCCTCTAATAAGTCAACGAATGGAAAACATTTCATTTTAAAAAGAATCAATTACATCCACATTTTATACCTATCAAAATGATAAAATAATGAAATATTTTAAATATTATGTTTTTTAATGTTAAAATTTGTCGAAGAAAATATTTTCTACATGTTTTTTGTCATTTTATCACTAATTTATTAGTTTAACCCACAAATAAAATAATATTTACCTCAAATGTGGTAATTAATTTATACTTTATCACTATTCATTTGGGAAAATATTAAGTTCAAATTATTTTAAAAAATTAAAAACTAAAAATATTCAATTCATTTTACAAAATTAAATAAACATCATTCAAAATATAAAATTTAAATATAATACAAATAGATGTGATGATAAGAGGGGTTTTCAGAAGAGTATTTTACGAGAAAAGGATGAATCTCAATTAAGATCCTATCATAAAAAAATTAATGAATGAAATTGAATTAATTTTTACCTATATGTTATCTAGAAATTAAACAATAGAAATTCAACATATGAGGAATATTTTAATTAATTAAAATATAAAACCATTATTAATTATAATATTGATTTAAAAAACATGTTTTTAAATGAAAAAACAAATATATTCTAAAAACATTATAAAGTTGATAAAAAAATAATTTGGTGGATTATATTAAATTTAATTATAATTATTTTACATGATGTTAGTTTCAAAACATATTTTTTCTTTTAAATTTTTAAATTTGTTTAAAATAGAATACATTTCCAAAAAATCAATTTTAAACTATTCAAATAAAAATTAAAATATTCTTGATAATCAATAAATTAAAACACATAAAAATTATATATTTTGATGTAAAATTTAATATTCATATATTCTAATAAAAAATATAAAATGTATAAAATATACATGTATATAAAGGACAAATATTAATTTTGTGAGTTTAAAACATCAATATTTTTGAATTTAAAAAATTAAATATTTTTATAACTATTATAAGAATACATTTCATATTAAAATATATGAAAATAATTTATTCTAGAATGGAATAACTATATAATTCATATTAATAAATATGATAATTATGTATGAAAATATTATATATGTTGTTACATTCATCCCCATTTTAGAAACTGATTACACACAATTTTATACACTTATTAAATTTGTGGGGATATCACTCCCTCATAGAATTTTTTGATTCAATTTTTTATTCTTCAACCATATTTATTTTTATAAAAAACAATATCTTACTTAATCAAAATATTTGTTAACCCATGATCTCTTTGGGGAATAATTATAATTGAATTTTCCAGAAAAGCATGGTTACCTTCCAACTAAACTACAACCAGGCTCAAATGATGAGAAAAATTCAGTATATGTTTTATTAACATAAGAACATAAAATACATATTGAATATAATACAAACATGTAGGTCAATATACAAATTATGAATGATATAAAAAACTATCGTTGACTTCATACTATCAAATAATCTATGGACATATATACCCTTTCTTACAAAAACAAATTATAATTTTCATTGAAACAACTCTATGAAATACATGATCTCATACCTCAAAATAAATATCTTTCCTCCCATTTTTAATATAAATTTTTTATCATCCTTGGTTTATCCTTAGGTCTTTTTGACTCAATAAAACCTTATCTATAAATTTATTCTACCAACTTTGGTCCCATCAAATTCCTCTTTAAATCATCATCACAAAAGATTGTGTCTAATAGAATTTATATATAATGTAAAAATTGTTCTATCTGTACACCATAATGAATATATATTACTGTATAAAATGTAAACCAACAAAAGATATTGATCCCAATATCCATGTTATTTTAATTAACATGAAAAAATAATATCTTCCCCTATTTAAATCATCCACCAAAATGACTATATGGTAGAGGAAGAGAAGATATATTTAAATTTAATTTATCACCTAATTACTTTTTAATTATATTCAGAAAATATTATGTCAAAATTAGATCACAATATGATATAATAGATAGTGGAACTCTATGTAAATATAATATCTTCCTTATATACATTTGATATTGTATATTAAATTACATAGGCTCTTTAATGTGAAGGGAAATTTATGTTTTAGTCAATTAGTAAAAAAAAGCCTAAATCACATGATTCACATGAGAATTCATTGGTAGGACTACAATGAAATCTATTGAAATATTTTCCCAGTTCCAATATAATATTTGTAATTTGTGAAGCCTTCTCTTTTGTAATTTTCATTTTACATTTAAATTTTAATATGTAAAAAACTTCAAGGTAAATTCATAAATATCTA
Organism: Viscum album; assembly: GCA_963277665.1. NCBI lineage: Eukaryota > Viridiplantae > Streptophyta > Magnoliopsida > Santalales > Viscaceae > Viscum > Viscum album. The sequence goes on from OY728157.1 coordinate 1,013,046,369, forward strand.
TTATTATTTATTAAATCCACTATACAACTAAGGGTCCATGAATAACATAGTGATTCATATAAGAAAAAAATATTGATAACATTGTTCTTCACATGAAAATTAATTATTTAACTAGGAAACTGATGACACATAAAATAGTTTTCAAAATCGTCGAAAAATATCTACATCAAAATTTAAACAAGGAAACATACTCTACGTCATATAATACACCATTTTCTATAATAATATATCATCAAAATGAGAATTATTAATTATTTTAGAAACATTATACTTCATTGAAAACTAAATCAAAACAAAAAATAATAGGTTCAACATTCACAACAACTAGAAAAAATATATAAATTAATTAGGAAAAGGGTCATATTCCAATCATAATAATGTTTTATGTGTCATTAGTTTTCTGACGCAATGAACTAGTTTTTTTTATTTACCATTATTTTTACAAATCATGAAATCATAATCCATGATCAGTTACACAAATATTCTCTATTAGATATTTAATTTTTATGAGAAATATAATTCAAAATATTATTTGGTAAGTATGTATTTTATAATATACTCCATAAAAATAATTCTTCACATAAATTAAATTAAAAAACTAAATAATAAAATTAAAATTAATGAAAAGGGTAATTAAACTCATGTGGATACAAATAACATTAATAATATTTAATAACCTAATCCTACTTCATTCAGAAATACCCATGTCATTTAATGAAGCATCTATATAGATGAAAAATTCACTATTTTAGAATGATGGTACAATACTAGAGAAATACAGATTATTGTTTTTTCCCTGAATAATGAGTTCCAAATTTTTTTCCAGATAAATATAACAATATTTTGATCTACCATATTCAATTTTTCATAGAATAGAAAAAAAATTCCTAAAAATATTGGAAGTAAACTAGTGATCAAATAATAATATTTATCTCAAATAAACTTTCATGTAGTTACAATTTCATTAAAATAATTTTTATATGGGGAAATAAATATTACATCTATATAAATAATTTTTTTATGGAATTTTTTTTCAATTAAATTTAGTTGTTAATAAATATCCATTATATATTCATATGATTTATTTCTCAGAAAAGAGTCATTATGTTTATTTCGTGTTCCCCTTGAATTTTAGAAAATACAATATTAATAATATTAGATATATCCACATACATTTCAAGGAACATATGAGATTACATATTCAAAAGGTCTATAAGTACTATAAGTACATTATGCAATACAAAAAGAATAACAAAAAACTCATAGAACCCATATGCAGTTGAAAAATTCATTAATAATGACTTCATCCTCAAATTTCAATAAATATAACCCCAAAAACATGTCAAATGTAATAAAACATTGATCTCCCTAGATCTTATAAAAAATAATCAATATGATGAAAATGTTACATTATTTTAATACTAACTCTCTTAATGTATCTACAATCAACGAAAAGTCATATAAAATGATTATTTTTAGTAAATAAATAAGAGAAATCCATGGTGATGTTAGTGGATAGATTAAAATTTATATAATAACCCATTTTTTCAACAAAATGTTTTCACATGGGTTATTTGACAAGTCGGTTTGTAAAAAGGCTTAGAATATGGTACAACATCAACAGTTGAAAATAATATCATTCAAAAATAATTACAGAAAAATCCTTATGAAATAAATGAATATATAGATATACTACATGAATGTCACTAGATTAAATAGATTAATTATTTTAAACTACATGACATAGGTAAAATTCAATTCAATCTATAATTAATTTATTATCTTCTTGTTTTTTATAAATGGAAAGAAATAATTAGCCACAAATTTATTTTCTATTCAATATGTCTTATCATGATAATATGAAATGTATTTCATACATTAAAATTATTTCAAACTATTATTTGGATTTATAAAAATGATTTTTAGGAAATTCCATCCAAATGATAACACGAGGAAGATTATTATTCACATTTTTTCCATTAATAACCAATGTATTTAATGTGAAAATTATGAAACAAATTGGATATAAAAATAATTTAAATCTGCATGTATCATTCATGTCTCCACTTCATTTTAGGGACTAACATAAATTATGTTTATGAAAAACGACATTTCTACAATATTTAAATGTTTATTTTGATGATTTCCTTCTGGTAAAAACAATATTAAAAACAATTTTTATAATAACCCATCTCATTAAAACTAAAACATATCACCACTATATTTTTATCAGGTACCACATTCTTTGGTTATTTTAGACTATTTTCATTATAGTAATGTACTTTTTGTCTAATGTGGTAATACATAAATATATTTATATATCCTACTAAATCAATCATTGAAATTTTTTTCTTATACTCATAACTTTTTGAGGGAATGTATTTGAACTTCTTAGATGGTTTCTTCTCTATTTCCTATCACATTCATTCATTCATAATGTTATTATATCATGAAACACACCTATCTGAAAACTCTATATAAACTATCATATAAAACATACCAGTTTATTATAACATTGTATTTCTTATATATCTAGTTCTCTTTTATAACATTGTTTCAAAACCTAGTAATATTAATTAATATTTATTCAATTCCCCAAAAACAATATGGCACATAACATTACAATATTGTGATATTTTCCTTATATAAGGATATATACACACAATATTTTCCCCCATTTTTAGGAACTAGTTTTCCATATTAGGTAAAAAAATTAAAGAAATAATTTTCCAAGAAAATATCCATATATATTTCTTATTCTATGACACCAAGATCATATTTCTATATGTTATTATTAATTAAAGTCCACCATTAATATTATTCACCCCCCAAAATAAAAAAGTTATGGGATAGAATTTTACATTCTAAAACATCCGATGGCATAATATAACATCTCTATGGAATTAATACGTCCTTCATCTAAATTGGGTCAGATGATCAACATTATAATATTTGATTTAAATTATATAATTCTCCAATATTTTTGTGTTTTATAATGGTGTAGATCGTTCCTCATAAGAATATATTGAACACCCATTAATTTATTGTTACATCTAATCAATCATAATAATAAATTATTATGTCCCACAACCAACGATCATGATATACAAATTTGGAAATATATTTTCCTCCCAGTGCCTTCCCAAAATTTATTCCCCATATACTCTATAAATAAATTCTAAAAAAAGAATTATTTGATGTATCTAAATGGTAACCATTATATGATATATAATTTCACCATTATAATATATTAAAATCAAACATTTTAATGTAATTATTATTATTGTAAAGTATAATTTTATCTAATCTGTTCTATAATACAGTAAATAATTATATTTAATAAAACAATATATAATAATTTGATTTCCATCTTGAAATCATTATTTTAATTTTTTGGATACAATATTGTTTATGTTTTAGATTATTAGTATAATACTCATATAAAATCATACCGTATAATTAAAAAGTAGAGTCTTTCTATTAGTATCCATTTTACCACAATATAAAACATTTAAGTCAAAACATGAATTCATATCATAAAAATATTCATCGCTTTCAACTAGACCTCTTACATTCCATAACAAACTAAAATTATATAAAAATGTTTTGAAAATTTTGAATGTGAAAAACATATAACTATGTTATTTATGAAGAAGGATATTGTTCATCCAATGAAAACATTAAATGTCATGTAAATTTTTACATTATCATCAATGTTATTTGAGAATATTAAATATAAAATTCACAATAAAAACAAATACATTTTTTCAAAGTTTTCCATTAAAATCCCAAAGAATAAAATTAAAATATCATCATCATATAGAATCACATTCAAAAACCATTTTTGAAAACTTTAAAATGTAACTAGATAATAGTTAAATCAAAAGGGGAAACCCTTTGGTAAATCCCTCTTTTATTCATATTAATAAATGGATAATTACCTAGTGAAATGGATTGGTATCTAGGATAACAAAGAATTTAGTCTATAAGGGCCACACCCGATGCTGTTTGGATGATCCAATTTATAAGATTTAATAGTCTCAGTAGATTGTATTTGGGTTATCATGATTCACTTTTATAATTATCAGGTATCATATCATCTTTAAAAAGAATTTATGATTTAACATTAAAATAATTATAAATTTTAAGAATCCATTTAATATTATAGCCAAATTAATTTTTGAAAAGGAAAGACCAATTTTTTTGAAAACCCATTTTCAATAAATAATTAAAAAAATGGAAAAGTTTTTTTCTTGGAAAAATAAACCGAATCCCATAAACCAATGTGAGAAATAAATTACCATTAACTAGGGAGGGAAAAATGTATTAATCATAAATGTTAAAATTAAAGTTAATTTTTTATATCTCAATAAGTTAGTATAAAATATTTAAAAACATTCATTTTGAAAACCGTTGAAACAGTGTAAATATATCCAAATTTTAACTTTATATAAATTTTATTATCATATAAAATCATTAATAAAACCATTTTAAAAAATTCACATTGATGTAAAATTTATGGATGATAAAACATAAAAAGATCATTTTTTAAATATGATTAGTACCTTATCAATTATGATTGACTTGAATAATAAAATAATAAAGGTGTATAAAAAAGTTATGCCTTAGTGATTGGAATTTTGAAGAATTCATTAACATAGACATTGACTTTTCATGTATGTCTTTATAATTTTGAATAGTTAACATATTTTAATTATTCACTTTATTTAAAAAACATTTATTATTTCATATTACTTTAATTTCACTTTTTACCAGGTTATGTATGTTAGTATAATAATTAGGTTTACATAGAATCAAACAACCTGAGATTTTATGAGAATTAATTTTTTTATTTGATGTCTTCTATTATACATTACAACAAGATTATCTTGTAATATACGCAACACCGCATTAGCTTGTAGTATACGAAACACTATTCTTGGATCGTGTTACACACAATTTCAAGTTCACAATATTTAGTGAATATATATATATATATATATATTCAATGTATAAATTAAATATGGTTGGATTCTGTTATACAAAACAACAACGAAGTATTGCACTACACGTAACCCTGACTTGGCTTTCATTACACGCAATCGCGACCTTCCTCGATAACGTGTTCTGTATGTAATACCGGGTTTCACTAAACAACGATATATGGATATATTATTATCAAAAACTAGCCATTATGAATAATATTAACTATATTTTTATTTTTATAACATTATTATTAATCTTACACATTTTTTAGAACATTGTATGAGAAAAAAATAATTTTTTCGGGTAAAATAATTATTTTTTAAAAAATGCAGTTTTGCAGCCTTTTGATGGAGCACCCACATTAAATCTAGTTTTTGTCATGTTTATAATTTCAATTTGACCAAAAAAAATTCTTCTATGTAATCAGGATATAAATATTTACATTGGATAAAATTTTCATATTATTCTGATAACTTTCATATTTTAATGAATAGTATAAACACGCTATATTTTAATTAAAAACATCTTTTTTCATTGGAATAATTTATATGGATAAATTATAATATTTAATGGTTTCAAATAATAAATAGATTATATTTTTACCATTTAATATAATGTATGTCATTAGCATTTATTTTACATTTACTTCTTAGGTTAAATCAATTCAATCTTTGGCAATGTTTTAACTTTTAAAACACGTTTTCTTAAAAACAGGATTAATTTTAAATTAATTTCTGCAACTTTTTTGTATTGAATTTAGAAAATTGGATTCCATATTTCGAATCAGTAGGTCCAAATTATGTTAATAAGCTACTTTTTATTTTTGGGCATTATGAATAGTAACTACGGTAAATTTTATTTACCTTAGTAAAAGGTAAATCGTGTAATTAAGGGTACATATAATATTATAAAATTACCATAACACTTGTCTTAATATAATTGGATTCTTATATTTCGTCCTAAGAAATATTTGGGTCGAAATGGAATCCATTGGAACTCATTTGGAGGTGATTAAGACCTTTAGTTTATTTTATTCAAAGGAAAATGAAATATGTCTCACTCAACTTTAATAATTAATGTATTTTTAGTATAATTTATACAAAATATAAATTCGGTTGTAAATACTAATTTGAAAGATAAAATGTTTTTCTTTATCATGGTAATTTATTTGTAATTTTTAAGAGTTATTTAACTACCTTTTTATTATATACATTACTGAAGCATAAATTATATATTTAGTAAATAATCAAAAATACAATTTTTATTGAAATAGTAATACATATAAAAAGGCCCAAAAATCTGAAAAAAAATATTATTAGTGTATATATAAACCCTAATCATCCACTGGCCTAATTTTGGACCATTTGGATCCTTATTATGGTGATTATGACAATTATAATATTTTATTTTAAATTCTTCCAAAGTTGTCACCTTCAGAATTTAATAAAGATAGAAATTTACATGATGTTAGTTTAAGATGATAAATTCGAGTAAAATTATTATTATAAAATCTTTGATATTTATCTTCATCAAATGATTTTATTTTTAATTTTTATTCAACAGATTAGTATATTAAATAATTCTACAAAAATGTTGTATTGATTATTTTATTAAGAGATATACCAAATAAATGGTTTTAAAAATATTAAAATATGTATTATATGAACTATTTAATGTGCTCCACGAATTTTTTGGAGAAATTTGACATTTTAGTAATCTATTAAATATTTTATTTCGAATATATCCTCTATGTAGATTTTATGTAAATTCAAATAAATGAATAGTGTGCTAATTGACACTATTGTTATTTTATAAAAATAACATATTATTAAATTTATTAAAAGTCACAAAAATATTTAAAAATTAATAATTGAAATTAATATAGTCTATAATTTCAAAATGTATCCAGTTATGGAAAATTAACAACACATAAGTGATTACTTATAACTATATAAAATTTAGAATTTTATTACCCCAAATAAATTTAAATAGATTAAATACGGATAAATTAAAATGGTACGGTTTAGAATAAGATAAAAACATATATAAATTTGATTTATTGATGTTATTACAACACTATCTCATCTAATATTAGAATTAAGTCATTTTTATAGTTTTTTATGTGGGTTTTGAATTTATATTAAACTAATATTTTTGAGGATTCCAAAGGTTCCCCTCTCCTCCCTTATAATAGAGAACCGCATCCCTCTCCTCCTCACACCACATTGAGCCTTATGCTCAGAACTACCCTGCCAATTTATCTTCTACACTTCCCTAGATACATCCTTGAGGTCCTGTTCTACTTCAGAGACCAATCTTAGTTCCCTAAGGGGAGGTTTCAAAGAGGCGTATCGAAGAAGAGGTAATATCTGTTACCGATTCATTCAAATTTATTTCTTCTTCTACCTCATCTTATTTATTTTTATCATTATATTTTAATAACATCAGTATCATGAATATACTGATATGTTATTATAAATATTAAACAACCTCATTTTACCTTCTATCCATCCTAAGGAAAACAAAATCATCGCGCGTGCGTACGTACGGAATATCGTCTCCACACCATGGTGTAATCTGTTTTTCCACCACCACATTACTTGGATGGGTATAATGGTGTATAGAAAAAATAAATATGATTATTATAAATTCATACTGATTCTATGATATTAGATCATTCACTCCAATTCGATTCAATAAATATGGGAACGATATCATCGCTCGTGCGTATGTAGGGATTACCGTCTCCACGACGCGATGAGATTCATTTTCCATGTTAACAATTAAAGAATTATTATAAAGTATATATAATAAGTAATCATGAAATATATTAAATATTAATGCTATTGGATTTATGCATATATATATATATATGTATGTTATATTCTTAATTCCATACAATTCAAAAAGGAAACGAAAACAACGTTCATGCGTACGTAAGGCCTACCGTCTCCATGAACGGTGTATTTCATTCCATTTATAGATATATTATATATATGTATATTCTGAATATATATTATATATAAATCATGTTTTATATTCTTGAATTAAGTAATCATGATCTAAGTAATCATTTGAATAATCACAAGTCAAAACACGAACGACATATGAAACGATTTTACCCAAAACGCTCTATAACATGGAATTTACAAAATAACGGGTAATATAAAGTAATAAGTGAACCATATATGATATCATAACAATGAATATGATTCTGTAATAAGAAAATGTCATTATTTTAATCATTATACATGAGGATCAGATATGTATGAAGCATATCAGAAATAAGTTAAGAGATAATTATCCTAATCTCATTCTTATCTGAGATTGTTTATTCGTAAGTATTTATTGGGGTTATGATTATTATACATGTACAAGGTACTTTTTTAATTTTCCGGCAGATGTACGAGAAGAATGTTTTTTTAACTTATACGACATGAACATATTTTTAAGGTTTTATAAAGCATTATTTTCATGAACCTTCATCCAAATTATTTCATGAATGTTTTCAACAAAATCCTATTCTTTTAAAATTTAATGACATTTTGTGAAAAGAGAATGATTTTGAAGAAGAAAGGATATTTTCCTCATGAATTCATATCTAGTGTTTTATCAAAATAATTTTTCATCTAATATGACTTTATTTAATATGTGTATGTTTCAAGCATCATGTTTCTATGATTTACATGGTTTCACTTTTCTTATTATGGATTGATATCCATTTCTTTTATATAGATTATGTGATGATGGGATGATTTTTATGAAACCTATTTTATTAATTGGCTTATTATGAATGATGTATGCTTATTTTGTGGCACAAGTAATAATGATTTATTTATGAGATCGGTGGGACCTATATCTCCCTCCAATGAATTTGGTAATGATTTATATCTCATGAGATAGACATGGCTGGAAGGGTATGTTAATCTGGTTTAGTGTTACAGGACTGAAATGAGGAGTGAACTCGATTCAGAAAGGGACTTTGTCCACTAAGATGGTCTTGGAAGCAATGCCTTGCCTACTATGGAAATCATGACATGTGCTGAATGGTTTCCACAATTACATGTTTTATTTCCATTATATTTTATCATGGTTGATGTTCCGTTATGATATATGCCTTACATACTTCCACGATTAATGTCTTTGCTCATGATTTTGATGTTTAAACTTCATGTGTAAGTTTTTGCTTTCAAATGTTTATGGATTGTTTTATATTTTCTATGTTTTCCCTTACTGAGAATTTGAGATCACCCATTTTATGTTTTATTTTCCCCAGGAAATAAAGAATGGTTTTAGGTAGGGAAACAAAAAAGGCGAAGATCGTTATGGGAGTTGTTGAAGATCTTTTATCCGGATTAGAAGATTATATTCCATGTTTCCAATGACACTAAACTATTACGATCCTTGAGTTTTGTTTTTTTGTTATATATTAAGTATTCCACAAAATTACTTTATTTTCCATGTACTTCAAGCTTCGGGTCTCTACAGTTGGTATCAGAGGAATGGTTTAGTCAACCTTTGGAAACTAGGATGCAAATACGTTAGTGATATCCCTAGAGATATTTCTATGGTATGTCTAGGGATATCCCTAAAGATAAATATACCTATAGGATATAGTCCTTGAACAACGGTAACGATCTTATAATTTAACATAAGATGTTAGATATTGAGGGTACTCCCCCTTTACATTGTTGTTTTCCCTAGCATGATTTTTCCCTCTAACACTATTCTTTTTGGATTTTAGAAAATGGCTGGAAACATGAAGATTCATGATAATAGAGGATATGACGGACAATGGAATGATATTCTTCCTGAGCAACAAAATGAAGTGGGATTTGGAATTCCAAACATCATTATTATGCCTAATCAGAAATCTCATAATATGATAAATAATCTCAACTTTGGTAAGTTTCCTGACTCAGATAATAAGAGAAATATGGAGTTTCATGATGATCATAAAGGAAAGAAAGTTCAATTTCCCTCATGTAAATCATGTGGTAAGAGGCATCAGGGAGAATGTTTCAAAGGAACTGGAAGATGCTTTGGGTGTGGAAAAGAAGGGAACAAAGCCAGTAAGTGCAATGTAAAAGGTCTAGTTAACACCATGTACATGGTTAATGGTATTGCTACGACATCAACAATGATTATATGTTTTAAATGGGGAATTTATGGGAATTAAACAAACCAATTCCCTAAGGGAAAATCTAATGATGAGAATCAGCATGGTTATATGAGTAGTATTTATGTGGATGATGATGAAGACAGTACAAATGAAACATGAGATGATAGAAATGATGATTCTTAGTCAGTGGTTTATGAAGTTAGTGGAATGATTATATGTTTATAAAGAATAATGTATGGTACTATTGAATAATGAATCATCTAAGGATTGTTACACTATTTTTTTCCCTAAACTATTTGAATGCATATGTTGAATGGTACCAATAACCATGGAAGGTTATTCAGATATTTTTGGAAAGAAGATGATAAACACATAATGAAGGGATAAAGAGAAAATTAAATGAGCTCATGACTGATAAAAGGAAAAATCTATATCATGGTTTGAGTATATAGATATTTTGGGATTTTGGAATGTGGAAAGAGTTACCTTTTGATAGAATTCATGTTTTCACTAAGGTTCTATGCAAATTTTTGTTTCAAAAGAACACATGATTAAGGAATTTACATGTTTGGAATGTGACCAATAAGATATATCGTATGATAAAATGATGTTATTAACGTTCTTGTTATGTGACCTTTCCAGTAATCATTTTATGTACACTATGAGATTGGACATATGTATTTTGGATAAGCCTAAAGATTACAATGGATTATGTTAGACACATGTGAGTATTGTTTAAGGCTAGAACTTTTTTCGATACTATTGATGGAATGTCATAATGATGTAATTTTATAAAAAGGACAACCTGTAGGATGGGCGACAACCCATCGCGTCGGACAAGGTTGTGGGAATCGAACCCACAACTGATGTGCGGAAAGCCTTTATCGCCTACCACTGGCCTACAAGAAGTCCCTGGTTATTAGAAAATGGTTTTATTTTATTAAGCGGTATGATATAAGAAGTATAAATTCATTTTTGGAATTGTATACGATTAACCTCACCATAGATTGACTTATGTATATTTGATAGCTTTTGCTATCTTTTTGTTTGAAACAGATGGAATGACCCTTCATTATATCACATGATCTGCTAACACTTCACGAATAACAAATTCAACTTCATTTCATTAAGATATGAAGAGGAAATTGTTCAAATCACGAATAATAGTGAGATTGTATAAAAATAAAGTAAGTATATATTCTAATTCAAAATTTTCAAATTTAGGTAAATGATATTGAAAACCAAAAATGTTGTCCTAGTGCTCTTATATCCAATGAATTAGATGGTACCTTAAATAATCACAAATTTATGGCTTTGTGATTGATGGATTTTTCATATCCATGTTCTCTACCACTCTACATCAGAACATGATGATTAGATATCTCTTCTATATCCATATTATCACCTATGTTGTCATATGTGGAAACCCAGTGCTGAGTTACTTTGGGTGACCATTGTGATCTAACTTCCCTTTTTAAAATGAATTTTTATAATTCCTTTTTATGATGTGGGTTTATATTAAAACTTTTGAGTAGTAAACCATTTATAACTCCGACGAATTACGCGGGCGAAATTCATTTTAAGGGGGTAGAATTTAACAACCCGAGATTTTAAGAGAGTTATTCTTTTTTTCTTTGATGTCTTCTATTCTACACTACAGCATGATTATCTTTTAATATACGCAACACCATATTATCTTGTAGTATATGAAATACTATTCTTGGATCATGTTACACACAATTTCATGTTCGTAACATTTAGTGAATATATATATATATATATATTCAGTGTATAAATGAAATATGGTTGGATTCTCTCATACAAAACAACAAATATTTCTTACACTACACGCAACCCTGACTTGGCTTGCATTACACGTAATCGTGACCTTCCTCGATAGTGTGTGTTTTATGCAATACCAGGTTTCACTAAACAACGATATATGGTTATAAATTTATCACAAACTAGCCATTGTGAATAGTATTTTTTTTAATTTTATAAAATTATTATTCATCATACACATTTTCTAGAACATGGTACGAGAACAAAATAAATTTTTCGGGTAAAATAAGTATTTAAAAAAATGCAGTTTTGCCACTTTTTGATGGCGCACAGACTATAAATCTAGTTTTTGACATGTTTATATGGTCAATTTGACACTATAATATGCTTATATGGAATGAGGATATAAAAATTTACTTTGGATAAAATTTTCATGTTATTCTGATAACTTTCTTATTTTAATGAATAGTAAAAACACACTATATTTTAATTAAAAACAACTTTTTTCATCGTAATAATTTATGTGGTTAAATTATAATATTTAATGGTTTTAAAGTATAAATAGAATATATTTTTACCATTTAATATAATGTATGTCATTATCATTGATTTTATATTGAATTCGTAGGTTAAATTAATTAAATCTTTGGTAATGTTTTAACTTTTAAAACACGTTTTCTTAACAACGAGATTAATTTTAAATTAATTTTTGCAACTTTTGTGTATTGAATTTATAAAAATGGATTCCATATTTGGAATCAGTGGGTCAAAATTATGTTAATATGCTACTTTTGATTTTTGGGCATTATGAATAGTAACTACGGTAAATTTTATTTTCCCAAGTAAAATGTAAATCAGGTAATTAAGGGTAAATATAATATTATAAAATTACCCGAACACTTGTTTTAATATAATTGCATGCTTATATTTCGTCCTAAGGAATATTTTGGTCTAAATGGAATCCATTAAAACCCATTTGGAGGTGATTAAGACCTTTAGTTTATTTTATTTAAAGGAAAGTGAAATATGTCTCACTCAACTTTCATAATTAAAGTATTTTTAATATAATTTATACAGAATATAAATTCGGTTATAAATACTCTTTTGAAAGATAAAATGTTTTTTAATCATGGTAATTTATTTGTAATTTTTAAGAGTTATTGAATATCCTTTTTATTTTATACATTAATGATGCAGAAATTATTTATTTAGTGAAAAAAAATATAGTTTTTATTGAAATAGTAATACATATCAAAAGGCCCAAAATCTGCAAAAAACTTATTATTAGTGTATATATTAACCCTAATAAACCACTGGCCAAATTTTGTACCATTTGGATCCTTATTAAGGTGATTATGACACTTATAATATTTTATTTTAAATGCTTCCAAAGTTGTCACCTTCATAATTTGATTAAGATAGATATTTACATGATGATATATTAAGATGATAAATTCGAGTAAAATTAATATTATAAAATATATGATATTTATCTTCATAAAATGATGTTTTAAATTTTTATGAAACAAATAAGTATATTAAATGATTATACAAAGATGTTGTATTAAGTATTTTATTAACAGAATTACCAAATAAATGGTTATAAAAATATGAAAATAAATATTATATGAACTATTTAATGTGCTACACGAATTTTATGGACAAATATGACATGTTAGTAATCTATTAAATATTTTAGTTCGAATATACCCTCTATGTAGATTTTATTTAAATTCAAATAAATGAATAGTGTCAAAATTGACACTTTTGTTATTTTATAAATATAACATATTAATAAATTGTTTAAAAATAACAGAAATATTTAAAAATAAAAAAATGAAATTTATATAGTCTATAATTTCATAATGTTTCCAATTATTGAAAATTAACAACACAAAAGTGATTATATAAAACATTTAATATTTAGAATTTTATTACCCCAAATAAACATAAATAGATTAAATAAGGATAAATCAAAATGATAAGGTTTAAAATAATCTAAAAAAATGTCTAAATTTGATTGATTGATGTGATTACATCCTTATATCATCTAATCTTTGAATTGAGTAATTTTTGGTAGTTTTTATGTGGGGTTTGAATTTATATTAAACTAATATTTTTGAGGATTCCAATGGTGCCCCTCTCCTCCCTTAGAAAAGGGAACCTCCTCCCTCTTCTCCTCACACCACATTGAGCCTTCAATCTCGGCCAAACCCAGACAATTTATCTTATTCACTTTCATAGAAACATCCTATAGGGCCTGGTCTACTTCAAAGACCAATCTTAGTTCCCTAAGAGGATATTTCAAAGAGGCGTGTCGAAGAAGAGGTAATATCCATTACCGATTCTTTCAAATTTATTTCTTCTTATACCTCAGCTTATTTAGTTGTATCATTATAATTTAATAACATAAGTATCATGAATATACATATATAATATTATAAATATGAAAAAACTCCATTTCACCTTCTATCCATCTTAAGGAAAACAAAATCACAGTGCGTGCGTGCGTACGGAATACCGTCTCCACGCCGTGGTGTAATATGTTTTTCAACCCCCACCATACTTGGATGGGTATAATGGTGTAAAGAATAGATACATATTATTATTATAACATCCTAATTAATCTATGATATTATATCATTCACTCCAATTCGATTCAATAAATATGGGAACGATATCATCGCTCGTGCGTACGTACGGATTATCGTCTTCACGAGGTGATGAGATTCATTTTCCATGTTAACATTTCAAGAATTAATATAAAGAATATATAAAAAGTAATAATGAAATATATTAAATAATAAGGCTACTGGATTTATGTATATATATATATGTATGTCATATTCTTAATTCCATTCAATTCAATAAGGAAATGAAAACAGCGTTCATGCGTACGTACGGCCTACCATCTCCATGAATGGTGTATTTTTTCCATTTATCGATCTATTATATATATGTATATTATGAATATCTATTATATATAAATCATGTTTTATATTCTGGAATTAATTAATCATGATCTATGTAATCATATGAATAATTACAAGTCAAAACACAGACGATATATGAAACAATTTTACCCAAAACGCTCTTTAACATAGAATTTACAAAAGAACGGGTAATATAAAGAAATAAGTGAACCATATATGATATCATGATAATGAATATGATTCTGTAATAATTCAATGACATTATTTATGTCATTATATAGGAGGTTCATATATATACGAATCATATCGGACATATGGAAAGGGATAATTATTCCAATCTCATTCTTATACGAGATTGTTTATTCGTAAGTATTTATTGGGGTTATGATTATTATCCATGTACATATGTTATAAAAATGTTTTCATAAAATGTTTACTTTTCATCAATGTATGTATAAAGTCATTTTTACCCTTTTCTACATTTACCACATCAAATGGACGAAATCTTTCTTTTATGAGGTACTTATTTGACCTTTCTGGCAGAATTACGAGAGGAATTTTTTTTAACTAATAGGGCATGAACGAGTTTTAATGGTTTTATAAAGCCTTATTTTCAGGAAGCTTCCTCCAAAATATTTCATGAATATTTTCCACAAAATACCTATCTTTTAAAATTGAATGACATTTTCTGAAAGGAGAATGATTTTGAAGATGAAAGGATATTTTCCTCAAGAATTCATTTCAAGTGTTCTATCAAAACCATTTTTCATATAAGATGAAATTATTTAATATGTGTATGTTTCAAGTATCATGTATCTAGGATTTAAATGGTTTCACTTTTCTTATTCTGAAATGATATCCATTTCTTTTAAATGGAATATGTGATGAGGGGATGATGTTTATGAAACCCATTTTATTTATTGGGTTATTATGAATGATGTATGTTTATTTTGTGGAACATGTAAAAATGATTTCATTATGAGATGGGTGAGACCTATATCTCCCTCCAATGCATTGGGTAAAGATTTATATCTCATGATATAGACATGGTTGGAATAGTAAGTTAATCTGGTTCAGTGTTACAGGACTGAAACGAGGAGTGAACTCAATTCAGAAAGGGACTTTGTCCACTAAGATGGTCTTGGCAGCAATGCCTTGGCTACTATGGAAATCATGACATGTGCTGAATTGTTGCCACAATTACATGTTTTATTCCCATTATATTTTATCATTTTTTATCTTCCATTATGATATATTCCTTACATACTTCCACGATTTATGTCTTTGCTCAAGATTTTGATGTTTAAATCTAATGTTCGAGTTTTTTCATTCAAATGTTTATAGATTGTTTTATATTATCTATGTTTTCCATTAATGAGCATTTGAGCTCACCCTTTTTATATTTTATTTTCCCCAGGAAATAAAGAAAGGATTTAGGTAAGGAAACAGAAAAGGGGAAGCTCTTTATAGGAGTTGTTGAAGATCATTCAACATGATTAGAGGTTTATAATCCATGTTTCCAAAGACACTAAACTATTACAATCCTTGAGCTTTGTTTTTTTGTTATGTATTAAGTATTCCGCAAAAGTAATTTATTGTCCATGTACGTCAAGATTCAGGTTTCTACATCAAATATTTTGACTATATTCAGCTTATGTATCAAAAATTACATTTTCAGATTTTTATGGTCAAAGAGTTCATTATTGGAACATACTTATAATAATTATAGGGAAATTTTTTTCATACTAATAGAAAAATTATTATTTTTAAAATTATAATGAAATGCCATTTTAGAAATTTTGTATGATAGAATCAAGGATATTGTTAGATATACTTACGCCTGTGTAACAATTCCATTTTCAATAATCGTTATGTAGAATAGGTGTGTAATGTTTGATAAATATATAATGGTAATATATCATTTATAGAAAAAAAATTATTGAAATAAACTTATATATTATCCATGGGGTGTTGTGATGAAAAGAGAGTGATGTCGTATTTTTATGGTCGTAATCTAAATGATCATGAATGACAGTATCATTTTTCAAAGACTAAAAAATTAAAAAAAAATTATATATTATATTTCCTGAATGATAAATATGTTTTTAATATCATATTCATTCCATATATATTTCATATAATTATTGTTACTACACTTATTACATAAAATGTTAAATTGATAAGAAAAATGAGTCATATCTCTTCATGGGGTGGGCGATCATCGTACACATGAGTGAAATTAACATATACAATAATCAATGGACATTAATAAATTTAAATATGATATAATTTATAAATAGGTATAAATATATTACTAATTTCATATATATACTTTAGATCCTTCCTCAAATTCAATCATGACAGGTGTATAATGAAACAAATACACCTGCTTGTGAAGTATTACTCTATCGTACATAAAAATAATTAATTCATTACCCATTTATGAGCCATGTGATATCACAGTGGCATCTAAATGGGTCCTAAAAAGGTATAGTAATTTATATCTTGTAACTATACCCAAAATGTGTTATATACCTAAGGTATTTTGGATTTTCCTTATTAGTATAAACAAATTGTTTATGATTTTTCAGCAATGCTTCATCAATGACTATGTTATAGAAAAGGGGTTAATTTTTATGTGAAATGAAAAATTGTATGGTAATTTGTATGAGTTAATGGTAAAGTTTATTTAAAAAACTAATTGTCATTTATTTGAAATTATTAATAATAATGAGGTTTTTATGGAGATTTTATCACAAGTTTATTATGTTTCATCATGCTACATAAATATGGAATGTCCAATGGATCGTTTTAAATATGTTTTCATGAGAATAAAGTCCCAAATTTTGATCTTGAGTTGGATGTAGTTATTTCTGAACACCAATCATAGAGCCACTATCTTTTCAAAAATTGGTTTAATGCATTCAGATCATAATACCCAATAATGTATTTTTACTGATGTAGATATTAATATGAAATATATACCATGGGTGTAATGACATTCTTATTTTCATATTGATATTTTGTAAATACTGTTAAATGGAATTGTGGTTTCATATGTGTTGGGAAGAAAATTACTGACACAAGACAAGAGAAATTAAATAAAGTAGTGGTATCTAATGTACTTGTTTTCTGAGATGAGTTTATGAGCAGAACAGGTTGGAGGACTATTGTTCTTAGCAGTATTGAAACTTGACTCATTGTTTAATGAGATTGTATCATGTATTTAGGTTGGAGACTACTGCATCCAATTCATTAGTGTATGAATTTATGGTTGGGAAACATTATGTATGTTGTCTCAGTTTCATATGGGAACACTTTTTCTTCTCTCGATTGCTGAATAATATGTTATCATTGAGGAAGGAGTTGATGGATATTGGGAATCACTATTTTTGTTTTGTACACCATAGGGATACAATTATGTAATAATAATTGAAGCATTAGTATTGTTATCTGGGGATGATAATTTTGATTTCATGTGTTTTATCACAATGCCAAACTTTTCATAGAATTATGGTGTATCACAAGAGACCTATGTCTTTGTTAAAGTCGTTTCCAAATCGAGTATATAAGTTTGATGATATTTATATGGATTTCATCATTGTTATTCCATGGACACATTGTTGGATGGATTATATTTTGGTTTTAATTTATTGAATCGTGATATTTTTTTGTTTATTTATTAAAAAAAGTGATGAAAAATGTAGAATAGGTGGGGGAATTCTGTGTACAATATAATATGAATCATTATGAGGTTCTCTCTATGGTTTTATCTCAAAGAGAACCAATATCCCATGTATATTTGGAATGGGTTATCAAAGGATATGTAATACTAGAATAA
Organism: Viscum album; assembly: GCA_963277665.1. NCBI lineage: Eukaryota > Viridiplantae > Streptophyta > Magnoliopsida > Santalales > Viscaceae > Viscum > Viscum album. Next base: position 1,013,065,033 of record OY728157.1, read on the forward strand.
ATTATGTATGACATGTCATCTATATATGGATATATAGATATTGGGGGGAAACTATTTTCTTTATATATGATATTGGATTGAGTTATTTGTTTTTTGTGTGTACTGGGAAATGTATTTTACTCAGGTTGACATTTTATAAAACAATAGTTATCTGAAACTGATTAAAATTGAACACTGTGAGAATTTAAATTGGATTCAATGTAGATTTCCATTAAGTTTAGATGATTTGGGAGTGATTAATTTTGTTATGTTGAGTCTTATTATGGAGATGGAAATTAGTGTTTAGTTATACGGAAGTTCAATGATCACCAAACAGAGTTATGATAAATCTTATATAGTCTATCCTCATCAAATTATTTAGTGAATATGGTGATCACATTATCTGTAGAGTTTTACATCACATCGAACATTCTAAATTATATAAACAGGATACATTGGCACTAATCCCTGTAGGTCTAAATGAGATTATTAAAAGAATAAGGATGGTGGCCAATGAATTATATTCTTCATGTGGTTTGACAACTATCCATGGTTTGTATCACGTTTCATTTATGTAGAGATATATACCATATCCATCCTAGATGATTGGATGTGAAGATGTGGATCTTGAGTGTAATTCCACATTGGAGGACTATGAAATTCATATTATGGATCACCGAGAGAACATAACATGTAGTAAAATAATTCCTCTCATCTGGGATATGTGTTGATAAATATGGGATAACAGTAAGACATGGGAGGTGTAACGACCCAAAGATCTTCAAGGGAAATTCACTTCTTATAATTATGTCATAAAATAACATGGAAACACATCATAATGAACTAATATGTGCTATGTGACCATTAAACATAATTTTGTGACTTCTGTGTTTTGAATTTCGAAAATTTGACATACACGGTTGTGATCAATATGATTTTTGGATGATAATGAAAAAAATAATTTCTGGGGAATAGTAATCTACCTTTAGGAATAGTAACATACTATTATGAATAGTAACATGACCCCTATGAATATTAAATTATCCAACATAAGAGTAACCTTACCAAGGATTAATTAAATAAAATTTAGACATCTTGGAAAGTGATAATTTGACCTTGGTAAGCATTTTGGTATTTAGTAAGTAATAAATAACTTAATATAATTAATAAATTAATTTAAAATGAAATTTATTTTGTTAAAATTTGTTCAAAATTTAAGAAAATATTGTCTTATAGTATTTAGATAATTTTATAAGACCTTACGTAATTTTTAAAAGCACTATAAAATCATTTTTAATTTTAAAAAATGTTTTTAATATAAATTATGATTTTATTTTAATATTAAATTAATAATATTTAAAAAAATATTTTTGAAAAATGGACACCATTTATTGATTTTACACATCGAAAAATGGTGGGGGTAAATTTTTGGGATTTTTCTGAAATACATGAATTTTTTATGAATAGTGAAATACCTTAATTTACAAAATAAGCCAAATGAGCTAATTATAGAGTCATGTGTGATGTTCTGCTGATTTAAGCCCACTTTTTTCGAGATCACAAGAGAAAATTACTATTCCTGGTCAATGAGGACTAACTATTCCATGTCTTAGGGGAAATTAAAAAACTAATGAATTTTATATTACGAAAACCCCTCTTTTCTCTACTATAAATACCACTCTTCTCACACTCATTTCTTCACACCTCTCAAGCTCAATTCATTCACTAAAATCTGACCAAACAACCTCCCTAGCCCCTCTCCCACGTTCAAGGGATTCTGGTTTCATCAAACGTCCAAGCCTATATTCTTTATGGAGGATCTCAAGAGGATGATGGAAGAGGTAATATCTCCCCCTCTTCTCCTTTAATTTTCTGTCAAGTTCAAGTTCATTTCTTGATATCTCGCCATCATTCCTAATAAATATTTTATTTTAAAATCATTATTATTCATGTACTGGAATTTTATGATGATAATTGTATATTATATCATCCAAACCCCTTTCCATCTTCCTTTTATTTTATTAAGGATAATGTTGTTCGTGAGATGTTAATTTACCACCTTCAAGAACGACAAGTTTTATTCTTCCATTTAAACCGTCATATCTAGTCATGAAACCGTTTATATAGTTTAAAAATAACATGTTATATGTATTATATCCTATTTAATGATCTTTAACAAACTTATGTCCATATTTCTAGTGATAAAGTAAAACAAGTTCATTATGATTGAAAAATCGCTCAAATTAACCGAATAAATCATCATTTAATTCTTATATAATGGTTCATCCACATGGACCTAATATAATTCATTATAAGACCATTAAAACTCTTGTAATATATTTAATAACATGAAATATCAGTTCTTAATGTTTTCCCATGTTCTACTAGAACATCAATTTAATAATACAAGTGAACCACTCAAGAAAACCACAAAAACAAACATTCCCGAACAATGTGTTTAATGTCTATAACTCATCCAAAGGAAACAAAATTCACATAATAAAACCATAATGACCCATATTAGTTTACACAAGGTTATTTATTTATAATTAATGTATATAATGTCATTATACAAGACATTAATGAGAAGGAAGCATTCAGATACAATTTAAGGGGAAATTCTCAAACCCCACTTTCATCCTTCAGGTTCTCCCTCCTTCACTCCATTTAGATATGGTTACTCCTAAAAAAATATTTTTTATTCATAATTTTATTCTATTTTCTGGGATATAAATGTTTACCACTATTGTTTAGGTCAATAAAAATGTTTTCCAAAAGAACTCTTCTTTCAAGATCACTCTTTTACTACTCATTCATGATTTACGGTTCTTGTATGAAGTATGTTATTCCCTCATTCTTTTCGGAACCCAATTTTTATTAATGTGTTCTTATGAAATGAAACTCATTCCTTTTAATTGGTTAGTTATGTTAATTTATGATATATCTTCATTGTGGTATTCATGATAAATAATAATGCTATGATGTGATGGGTGCGCCTAGAATTATATAGCGCAATATGAATGTTTAAATGCGACAGTTGCACCCAGAATTATATAGTTATCCAATGCATTGGGAAAAGTGATTAATCTCATGAGTAAAAGTGAAATGATTTATGAACAATATACTATATTGGTTCAAAATAATGTGCGTTGGTTAACCACTAAGACATTTTGTTTCACTTTTATGAATTGCCACAATTAAAGTCATATATTTATGCTTCCTCACATGTTCATGTTCTTTTTTCCATGTTATGACTATGATCACCCCATGATATATTGTTATTAACTATCCTATTAATAGGATTTTATCTCACCCCTTCTGATGTATATTCTCATGTGGCTACATGTACTAATGAGAGGAGAAGTTACAATATGAAGCTTTATAAGAAGAAGTTAAATAAATGTTTTTGCCTGATGATGTAATTGTTGTGTATGGTCCATGTTTTCCCAAGACACTAAACATTTGGATCCACTATTTGTAATTCTATTATGTTTTTTACCTTTAAAATGATTTAATAGTAGAATAAGAAATGGAAAGGTATATATATTTTGTATCAAATGTAAGGTTTAATTAATTAGGGAATAAGGATTAGTGAACCCTAGAGAAAACCTCTAGCATGAGACTAAGTACAATGATGCACACAAGATGCTTTACACTAGGATCCCATATGTAATGTTTTTTGGTATAAATTGTTTAAATGTATAAGTTTTTCATGACTTGTTTACTTATGGTTTTTTTCTAACCATTCCAATTTTAGAAAATGGTGGGAACCAGGAGATATCAGGCCAACAACTCTTGCGAGGGCCAATGCATCGATTGACCGAATGACATACCCAAGGATTTGGGAGGTGGAGTTCAAAACATCATGGAGATTCTTACCCAATAATCATAGTTTATGAACAATAACCATAATAATGGGGAATGTCCTCTTTCACCGAAGAGAGATCAACTTTCTATCGAATGTTTTTTGCGTCAATAACCACCGACGTTTTGTGGATATTCTGATCCAATGGTTGTGAAATATTGGGTCAACTCCAGGGAGAAGATCTTTTATGTTCTTCACTATTCTAAGTCAGAGAAGGTGACCCTAGCAGTTTATTATCGAGATGGAGAACCCAATCAATGGTGGAATTTTATTAAGAACACCCAGCCAAGCAAGGAAATTGATGAGAAAGAATGGGAAGACCTTAATATAATGTTTCAATATAAGTATTTCCCACAATATCTTCCTACACAAATGGAGAGAGAATTTATAGAGCTCATGAAAAAAGATAGAGAATCTATCAAAACCCAAAAAGATAATTTTACAAGGCATTCGAGGTACGCATCAACTTTTTTTATGAACAATGATATCAAAATTGGAAGATTCTTTTTTATATAAAAACCACACCTTTGAAAGGCTCTTTCAATTAGAGACATTGGGTGTTATGAAGAAGTTGTTAGATGTTCTCTAAAAGTGGATATGAAGTTTGAAGAATGGACCCATGGATATGGGTATAAGAAATTAAAGATGGAGTTCCAAGCCAGTAGATATAATGATAAGGGTGGGAAGAAAACTGAATGACCCACATGTCAAAAATGTGGCAAGTTGCACCATGGGAACTACCTCAATGGGATAGGGAAATGTTTCAAGTTTGGAAAAGAAGGACATAATTTTGAAGAGTGTCAAAATAACAAGAAAAGGAAAGAGAATGTACCCGATTAAAGGAGAGAACAAATCATGGTTCAATTCTACAACTATAAGGAGATAGGGCACTATGCAAACAAGTGCACGAAACCTCGAGTTCTCGAGGGTAATCAGCATCTGAAGCCACCAAAGACAAAAGAAAAAGGGAAGTCTTATTACATCACTTCTATGGATGCGGAGCATGATAATGAAGTCATACAAGGTACACTTACAATTCACTCTAGAATGGAAAAATTATTATTTTATTCTGGTTCTACATATTCCATTATTTCATGAAAGTTTTCTATAACTATAGAATCAAGGCCTCAAAACCTTTAAGTAGTAATATCTGTAAAAACACCAAGTGGTGAAATCATTAAAACCCATGTGTTTTACTCCTCTCAAGTTGGAGTATGTGGGAAGATTCTTCCGGAGAATCTCGTATAACTTCCCATGGTGGAATTAGACGCTATAATTGGAATAGATTTGCTCTCATTATATAGAGCACATATCAACTATCAAGAAAAGAAAATATCTTTTAATATTCTTAACCATCCCATGCTTCTCTAAATATGCAAGGATGATCATGAATCTCCTTTGAAAAATACATCAATGGTTTGGGTGTTGATTCCCTACAAATAAGCATACCTCTTTCAAATGGTTGAGTCGAAGGAAAGTGCCAAACTTGAGGAAATTCCCATTGTGAGGGGAATACACTGATATTTTTCCTGAAGATTTACTTGGAATTCCCACGGATCCTGAGGTATTGTTCCCAATTGAACTCATAACGAGAGCTACTCCTATATCGATGTGTCCCAATATGATGGCTCCTATCGAACTGGAGGTGTTAAATAAGTAGCTGCAAGAGTAACTGGACAAAGGGTTCATACACCCTAGTGCATCAACATGGGGTGCGCCAATGATCTTTGTGAAGAAGAGGGATGAAACAATGAAACTCTATTTTGATTATCGAGAACTCAACAATATCACCATAAAGAAAAATTATTCTCTCCCTAGGATTGATGACTTGTTCTATCAATTAAGAGGAACTCAATACTTCTCAAAGGTGGATCTCCATTCTAGATAGATTCAGGTAAAGTTGAATAATAAAGCTATTCAGAAGACTACCTTCCATAAAAGTAATGGGAACTATGATTTTTTGGTTATGCCCTTCGGTCTTACTAATGCCCATAAATCTTCATTAATTTGATTAATAGATTCTTTAGACTATAGATTGACAAATTTGTGGTAGTGTTTATTGATTATATTCTCATCTACTCCAAGAGAAATGAGGCACATGAAGAACATCTATTACATGTGGTGGTGACATTTAGAAAGGTTAAGTTATACACCATGTTCAGAAAGTGTGAATTTTGGATGAATCAAGTCACGTTCTTGGGACATGTGATCACATGTGAGAGAATTTTTGTGGATCCTTCAATGACTAAAGTGATTGAGTAATGGCCCAGGCCATCTAGTGTCATAGAAATATGTAGTGTTCTTGTATTAGCAGAGTACTACATATGTTTTGTGAGAAATTTTTTTAGATTTTCAAGCCCCCTAACTAAGATAACAAGGAATGGGGTAAAATATTTCTAGATGGAAGAATGTGAGGAAAGCTTCAAAGAGATAAAGGGAATGTTTATCACTACACCTGTACTCACACTACCGAAAAGTGCAGAAATTTTTATGATATACAGTGATAATTTAAAGAAAGGCTTGGATTGTGTACTCATGCAAAATGTAATGTGATATCCCATGCCTCACGACATTTGAAGATCCATGAGTAGAACTACCTGATTCGTGATCTAGAGCTGGCATCCCTGATTTTTTCCTTGAAAATCATGAGGTACTGCTATTATGGAGAGAAGTGTGACATATACACTGACCATAAGATCCTAATCTGTATATTCACACAAAATGACCTCAACATTCGTCAAAGGAGATGGTTAGAGCTAATCATGGATTATGATTACTCTATTCACTATCATCCTAGAAGGGCGAACTAGGTCGTAGATTCACTATGAAGAAATGAACCTACTACTCTATCAATGTTGCGGATTGAGAATGACCCTGTCTTATTGTATATGAAAATAATGGACTTGGAAAACATAAGGGTAGGGGATACATCCCACCATGACCAAATGACTGTGCAACCGTCCATCCAAGAGATGATTAAAAAAGCACAAAGGGATGATGTGGAGATAAAAAAGATGGCGAATCAAGTAATGGATGGAAAGCTGCAACTATTCCATATCGATGATAATGGTGTGATTTGGTTAGGAACATGGCTTTGTGTGCCTTCATGACCCGGGATAAACAAGGATCTATTGGACAGTGAACAATGATCAACTTTCCCTATCCATCCTGGGAGAACCATGATGTACAGTGATCTCCGACCACACATCTGGTGGGATAAAATAAAGAAGGAGATTTCAGAATATATATCAAGGAGCTTGGTATGTCAGAAACATAAAGCTTAGTGATAAAAGTCTAATGGTATTGACCAACCATTACCTATACCCACGTGGAATTGGGAAAATGATACTATGGACATTGGCACGGGTCTCCCAAAGATGACAAAGAGAAATAATGTGATAGGGGTTGTGGTTGACCGACTCACCAAGAATGCCCATTTGATCGCTATTCGGGAAGATCACTCACTTGAAAAACATTCAAAGATATATGTGAAGGATTTAGTGAGACTGCATGGAGTTCCACTATCGATTGTCTATGATAATGATCCAAGGTTCACATCTAAATTATGGAGAAGTATTCAACATGATTTAAGTACTAAATTAAATTTAAGCCCGACCTATCAGCCCCAAACTGATGGCCAGTCTGAAAGGACTATTCAGACGCTTGAAGATATGCTAAGAGATTGATCTCTAGTATTCAATGGTTGATGGGGTCAGCATATCCCTTTGGTTGAGTTATCATACAACAATATCTTAAACTCAAGTATTCAGATGGCTCCATATGACGCTCTGTATGGAAAGCAATATAGAACTCCAACCTGTTGGGATGAATTTGGAGAAAGAAAGATACTTGGACCATATCTTGTTCAAGAGATGATACAGAAGGGTCAAGTAATCCAAAATACCATTAAGCTACTCAGATTTGGCAGAAGAGCGATTCTAAAAACTGTCGAAGGGGCTTAGATTTCAATGTTAAGATAATGTCTTCCTTCGAATATCTCCATGGAAGAGTGTCATGTGATTCGGGAATAAAGGGCAGATAAACCCAACGTATATTGGACTCTTTGAGATCCTTGGATGCATATGAGCTGCGGACTTTCTTCTTGAAGTACACCGAATATGGCTCATGTTCATGATTTGTTTCACTTATCACTCATAAGGATGTACAAACCGGACCCCTCACATGTACTAAACTCAGAGGTGGTACAAATATAAGATGAAAATTCTTTTGAGGAGATACTGGTAATGATTCTTGGATTGAAGTGATAAGGTTATATGCAAAAAGACAACCCATCTTGTCAAAGTGTTGTAGAGAAACCATATGTTTGAGGAAGAAACATGGGAACTAGAAGAGGCAATGAAGGAGAAGCACCCTCACCTTTTTGTGTAAAGTGAAATTTTGAGGGTGAAATTTCGTAAGGGTGGATGAATGTATCGACCCAATGGTTTTCAACAGAAATTCCCTTCTTATAATTATGTCATTAAATAACATGAAAACAAAACATAATGAAATACCAAGTGCTAAGCTACCTTTAAACATAAGTTTGTCACTTCTGTGTTTGAATTTCAAAAATTCGACATACACGTTTGTGTTCAAGATGATTTTTGGAGTCTAATGAACCTAAAATAAATTTGGGTGAATAGTAACCTACCCTTATGAATAGTAGAATACCGTTATGAATAGTTATATTACCCTTATGAATAGTACATCGTCCAACATAAGAGTAACCTTACACATGAATAATTAAATAAAATTTATCCATCTTAGAAAGTGACAATTTGACCTTGGTAAACCTTTTTCTATTTTTTATGTCCTAAATAATTAGTTATAATTAATTAGAAAATTTATTTTCATTAAATGTGTTCATAAATTAACAAATCATTGTATTATAGTTTTTAGATAATTTTATAAGACCTTATGTAATTTTTTAAACAACTATTAAACCAGTGTTAATTTTAAAAACAGTTTTTATGTAAATTTTGATTTTAGTTAATTATTTAATTAATAATATTTAGAAAATTATTTTTTTTAAAAAGGAATTAATTTTTTTATTATAAACGTTGAAAAATGGTTGGGGTAAATTTTTTCAATTTATCTGAACTACTTGAATTTTTTATGAATATTGAAATACCATAATTTACAATATAAGTGAAATAAGCTAATTATAGAGTTATGTGTGATGTTCTGCTGATGTAGTACCACTTGTTTGGGGATGACATGATAAAATTACTATTATTGGTCTTTGAGGACTCACTATTCATTGTTTTTGGTAAACATAATAAATAAATGAAATTTATATCAAGGAAACCCCTCTCCCCTCCACTATAAACACCACTTTTCACACCCTCGTCTCCCCACACCTCTCAAGCTCCAAGCCTCCTCTAATATCTTCCCAAACATCCTCCCTAGACCCTATCCCATGTTCATGTTCTTCTGGTCTCATCAAAATACCATTCCTAGCTTCTTTAAGGAGGATCTCAATAGGATGATTTAAGAGGTAATTTCTCTCCCTATTCTCATTTAATTTTCATTTCACGTTCATGTTCATTTCCTGGTCTCTCCCCATCAATAATCATACAAATTTTATTGTATCTCATGTATTATACATGTAATGGAATTTAATGATTAAAATGGTATATTATATCCTCCAACCCCCTTTCCCTCTTCCTTTTATTTTATTAATGAGAACGTTGTTCGTGAGGTGATAAATTATCACCATCAAGAACAACAAGTTTCTTCATCCATTTCTACCTTCAGATCTGGTAATGAAACCATTTTTATTGTAGAACCAGAATAAGTTATTTTTATTGTCTCCTGTTTAATGTTTTGGAACTCTCTTATGAACATATTTCTAGTGATAAAATAAAACAAGTTCATTATGATCGAAAAATCGCTCAAATTAACCAAATCAATCATCATTTAATTCTTATCTAATGGTTCATCCACATGGATCTAATAAAATTAATTATAAGATCAATAGAACTCTTGAAATATCATTAATAACACGAAATATCAGTTATGTATGTTTACCCATGTTCTACCCAAACATCAATTTAACAATACAAGTGAACCACTCAAGAAAACTATAAAAACAAAAATTCCCAAACAATGTTTTTAAACACTATAACTCATCCAAAGGCACATATAATCACATAATAAAATCATAATGAACCATATTAGTGTACACGTGTTTATGGATTTCTAATTCATGAATATAATGTCATTATACTAGACATTAAAGATAATTATGCATTCAGATAAAAAGTAAGGGGAAATTATCGAACCCAACATCCATCCTTCAGGTTCTCCATATTTCACTACATTTTGATATGGTTACTCCTAAAAAATCATATTTTCATAATTTGATTTCCTTTTCTGGTATATACATGTCTACCACTATTGTTTATTTCAAACAAAATGTTTTCCAAACGTGCTCTTCTTTCAAGATCAATCCTTTTACTTCTCATTCAAGATTTATGGTTCATTTATCAAGTATGTTATTCCATATTTCTTTTGGGAACCCTATGATTATGAATGTGTTCTTATGAGGTGAAACCCATTACTTTTAATGTGTTATTTATGTTCATTTTTTCTATATGTTCATTGTGGAATTCATGATAAATGATAATTTTATGATGTGATAGGTGTGCCATGAATTATATAGCTCTATATGAATTTTTAAAACTGACGGGTGTGCCCAGAATAATACAGCGCTCCAATGCATTAGGTAATGTGATGAATCTAAAGAGTAAATGTGAAATTATGTGTGAATACGATGCAATCTTGGTTCCAAAATATTTGTTGTAGTTAACCACTAAGACATGATGTTTAATTTGTATGAATTTACACATTTCAAGTCTTATATTTATTCTTCATCTCATTTTCATGATCTCTTTTACATGTTATGACTATGATCACACCATGATATAATGTTCTTAACTATCCTCTTACTGGGATTTTAGGATCACCCATTTTTATGTATATCCTCATGTGACTACAAGTACTAATGAGAGGATACGTGCCAATATGAAGCTAGAGAAGAAGAAATTAAATAAATGTTTTTACCTAATGTTGTAATTGTTATGGGTGGTCCTTGTTTTCCCAAGACACTAATCCTATTCATCCTATATGTGTAATACTATTATGATGTTTATATTTAAAATGATGTTATAGTAATTCATGAAACGACAAGTTCGCTATATGAGGGGTAATTAAGGATTAGTTTGTAGTTTCCTTTAGTTTTTTTCGAGTAAGGAATATGAAGTCTTTCATGGGGAGTAATCATTCATGGGGGAGATTATTTCACAAAATTTCCATTTTTAGGCATCCATTCAGGAACCAGACTAGGTCAACCAAAAATTGGGAACCCGTGTTGGTCTACGGCATGACCTAAAGGGAATCACGATCACCATGGGATTAAAACAAGTGTCGTGTGTCAAAATAAAACAGATGGGAATGATCAATTGCATGAATGAAAGAGGAATAAATTTACAAAAAGTAAACAATGAAAATAAAAACTATTATTGGTTTGAAATTAAATTTGTACATACCTCCATGTTACCCTATAGGTCAACACTGACCTCAAACAAATGTTTCACTTTGGAGACCCAATGAATGGAAGGCACAATTGTTGAAGTAAAAAAACAATAATAAAAATTTATTCGTGAATATTAAAACATAGTTGGTAGGCCCAAATAATATATTCCCAAATGCATTTATTTTAAACAGAAAATAATTACTTTCATGTTTGAGCTACAATATGTAAATGTATGTTTGTTAACAAATTTTTTCATAAAATCAAATCATGGTCTATTTCCCCTTTTAATTTAAAAAGCATACTCTTTTTATAAGATGTACACATTATCATTTAAACGTAGGTGATGTTTACACCATAATGAGAGGAATTATGTTTATAAAATTTTCAATAATTTTTTTTATAACCACTTGAATCCATTTTATGAATTTGAACAAGATTTTAGTCTATGAAAAGTAATAAGATCAACTATAATAGAACATGAGAAATGTAGAAACACCTCATAATAGTATCCAACCACCACATGCATGTCAATAATCATCCATAGATATGTATGTACCAGAAAACATGGGAGAAACAAGGTTCTTGTGAATAATCAAGATTGTACTACATGGGTCACTCATCCCGATGGTATTCACAACCTGATGACATCATTATTCATAAACTCACAATCATCACCTTACCTGGCATGACCATAGGGCCCAATCCCATAGCAATGATAACAAAATAACTACCTTGTTATGGGAAACTAGCTAGTGAAATAACCTATAAATGTGAAGTAATCATCCATTGAGAACTTTCTCATTATTTTATATTCCCATGTTCATACATAAAAGTTGGTGGGGAAACATTGTAAAAAATGAATCTAGCCACAAGTGCATACATCACACATGGTTAACACACACCAAAAGGTCACCCCCAAGTAACCTAAATGAATTCTTCCCTTTTTAACAATAATTTTACAAGGGATGTACCAAACCAAGTAAACTCTCTTATTTCATCCACCAGTATGGCATGAAACCATTCCAATGAGTTTTTTAAGATAACAAGTTTTATAGAAATGCTAACCGGGCCTCACAATATTTTCACATTGTATCACCCTGAGATTTTATGAGAAATATTTTTTTTATTTCTTATGTTATACGAAACACCAGTGGAATCTTTCACTACACACAACACTGGCTTGACTTGCGTTACATGCAATCACAACCTTCCTCGATAGTATGTGTAGTACATAATATCGGTTTTCACTAAACAAAAATATATGGTTATAATATTATAATGGACTAGACGTTATGAATATTATTAACTTAAATTTGATTTTTATTACATTATTATTCATCTTAAACATTTTATATAACATGGTATGCGAACAAAATAAATTATTCAGGTATAAGAAATATTTTTCCAAAAATGCAGTTTTGCCTCATTTTGATGGCACACCCACATTAAATCTAGTTTTTAAGATGATTATAAGATAAATTTGACAAAATAAAATTCATCTTTTAAATCAGGATATAAAAATTTAATTTGGATAATTTTTTCATATTTTTCGGATAACTTTCATATTTTAATGAATAGTAAAAACTTGCTATATTTTAATTAAAAACAACTTTATTTCATCACAATAATATATATGGTAAAATTATAATATTGAATGGTTTTAAAGTATAAATAGAATATATTTTAACAATTAAATATAATTTATGTCATTACCATTAATTTTACATTGAATTCATTGTTAAGTACAATTCAATCTTTGACAATGTTTTAACGTTTAAAACCTGTTTTCTAAACAACATGATTAATTTTAAATGAACTATTGAAACATCTGTGTTTTGATTTTTGAAAAATGGATTCCATATTTGAATTCAGTGGGTCAAAATTATGTTAATAGGTTACTTGTATTTTTTTATTATGAATAGTAACTACGATAATTTTTCTTTACTAGAGTAAAAGGTAAATCAGGTAATTAAGGGTAAAAATAAGGTTATAAAATTACAATAACACCATAAAATATTCTATTTAAAGAATAAATGTCTACCCATATAACTTAATGGTATTAATAGAATAATTTTATGAACTTTGGATCAGGGAAATAATTTAATTATTATTAAAACCAAATAATGTAACAACATGTCACTATCTTAAATCTTATAAGTATAATAATTTTAATTTTGTGATAAAAATTTGGAAAAATCGAACATTAATAGTCTCCAAAAATCTAATACAATTATCTATATCATGATAATTTATTTTTAATTTTTAGGGATAAAATAATTATCATTAATGAGGACTCAATAGTGATGTAGAAATTATTTCATTGAATGAAATATCAAATAAATGGTCCTAAAAATATTAAAATAAATATTATATGAACTAATTAATGTGGTAAATTAATTATTTAGATAAATATGACATGTTAGGAATATATTAAATATTTTGTTTCGAACATATCATATATGTGGATTTTATTTAAATTCAAATAAATGGATTGTGTCAAAATTGAAACTATTGATATTTTATAATAATAAATTGTTTGAAAATCCCAAAATATTTTAAAATTTTCAAATTAAAATTTTTATGATCTAAAATGTCATAAAGTATCATAATATGTATAATTAAAAACACATAAGTATGTATTTATAACCATAATAAATTTATAACATTATTAACATAAATAAAATAAAATAGATTAAATAATGATAAATAAAAAAGATAAGGTTTTAAATAAATTTAAAACATTATCTAAATTTAATTGGTTGATGAGATTACAACCCTATATTATCTAATATTTGAATTTGAGTCAATTTGAATGTTTTTATGTGGGGTTAGGGTTTATTATAAATTAATATTTTAGATGTTTCCAAAAGTTCCCCTCTACTTCCTTAAAAAAGGGCACCTCATCCCTCTCCTCCTCACACCATTTTGAGCCTTCAAGATGGGACAACCCATTCCAATTTCTCTTCTCCACTTCCCTAGAAACATTCTTTGAAACTTATTTCTTCTTCTACTTCCTCTATATGAGTTTTTTCTTTATTAATTAATAAATCCAGTATCAATTGTATACTGATATGTTATTATTAAAATTAAAGAACCATGTTGTATTTTCTATCCGTCCAATGAATGAAACGAAATCAGGAGGTGTGCGTACTTACAGCCTACCATCTCCATGTTGTGGTTTAAGATTTTATTTCATCACTAACATACTTGTATGGGTATATGATGAAATAAATGACTATATATTATCATTATAAAGTAATATTTATTCATAAAAATTATACACCATACACTTAAATACATTTCCACGATCATGGGAATGATATCATCGCTCATGCGTACGTACAGCCTACCATATCCACGATGTGATACGACTTGTTCTACATAATATTCATTGAATAATGATTATATAAATCAATTGAATTAATAAATATGATATATATTACAATAAAACCATTCTTCAAATGATGTATCTATATCCTAAGAAAAGGAATACAAATTTATTTGACAAAACATGCATTAGAACAAAAAGCAATGAACACCCGAATTTCAAGTAGCTATATTACTAATAAGAAGATAATAATATGACCATATATGATATCATAACAATTAATATGATTTTTTAATAAGAAAATTACATTATTTAAATCATTATATAGGAGGTTCTGATAAGTACAAAGCATATCAGACCTAAGGTAAGGGAAAATATCGCAATCTCATTTTTATCTGATATTGTTTATAATTCAGAATTTACTAGTGGAATATTTATCATCCACATACATGTTTCCTAAATATGTAATATTATTTCTATCCTCCTAAAATTGTTTAAATAAAATTTAACCCATTGGTGAGTTTTTAGTAAAAGATATGAAAGGAATCATTTTTGTTTTAGTACGAGGTTCTTTTTGACTTTTCCAGCAAAAGTACGAGAAGAATGTTTTTTTTAACATATACGACATTAATAGATTTTTATGATTTCCTAAATCATTATTTACATGAAGATTCATTTAGAAGTTTTCATGTTTATTTATTTTATTTAACTTTTTTAGTTTAAAATTTTATGACACGTTAGGAAAGGAAAAATTTAATTGATGTAGAAAGGATATTTTCCTCAAAAATAGAGGTCAAATGTTTTATCAAAATTATTTTCCATATAAGATAATTTCGCATTACGTTTCTATCCCTATTATTAAATTTGTGTGATAATGTTATGATGAAATTATTTTTATGAAGCCCTTTTATCTTTTTTGAATTATGTGTGAGGGCATGATGTTAAAGAATCCCATTTTTATTACATGGGTTGTGATATGGTATATGATTTATGAATTTTTGGAACAAATAAGAATGGTTTCATTATGGGATTGGTGGGACCTATATCTCCCTCCAATGCATTGGGTAAAGATTTATATCTAATGAAATAGACATGGCTAGAATGGCAGGTTAATCTAATTCAATGATACAGGAATGGAATGAGGAGTGAACTCGGTTCAAAAATGGACTTTGTCTACTAGGATAGTCTTTCCAATGAGTATTGACTACTATGAAATGATTTCCAAAGATTATGTGTGAATTCCACAAAGTTTCATGTCTTATGTTATGATTATTGGGATTAAATTTCACTACATTGATTTATAACATGTTATGATATTTTGATCTCTTTTAGAGGATATTAGTTTAAAAATGTTATGTTCTTATGAATATGATTTGATTGACTTTCCTTTTGTTTACCCTTACGGAGCATTTGAGTTCTCCCTTTTATATGTTATCTTTTCCCCGAGTCAGGAAGAAGGGTATTATGTAGGTTATGCCAAAAGGGACTCTAAATATGATGAAACAAATAGGAGATAATGTAGATGCTTTATGAACTAGTTTTTTATGTTTCCGAGTT
Source organism: Viscum album (assembly GCA_963277665.1). Lineage (NCBI taxonomy): Eukaryota > Viridiplantae > Streptophyta > Magnoliopsida > Santalales > Viscaceae > Viscum > Viscum album. The sequence goes on from OY728157.1 coordinate 1,013,081,299, forward strand.
TCTAAAGACACTATACCTATACGGTTAATTCATGGTTTTGTAATATGTTGTAATAAGTATGCTTGAATTCTGAACTAATAATAATGTATGTAAAGTATGGGGCATTATACTCGTGCCAAACAATTTGTAAAAGAGTAACACATGCACCACATTGAAAATTATAAACACACTTGGAAGTCCATTTACAAAACCCAATTATCATCTTTTAATACAAATCACATTTATAAGGAAAAAATGGGCATTTCATAAAACACTTTGTAAGAAAATTTTTCATGAAATCACATAAAATTCAAATTCAATGAATATATTACATTATTTCACAGTAATAAAATATTCTAAAATCAATTAATTAATAAATTTAATTTAATAAAGTCAAAAAACATGAAATAAATAATTCTTAAATTCAAATGATAATTCATAGGGAATTATACCTCAAACTTGCTGCTTTTTGAAGATGACCACTGGAACCAACACATTTCTCTTAAACACACAAGAATTTATTCATATATACATACATATATGTTTGTGTGTGTGTGTTTTCCTCTCTTCATTGCACATACTGCCCACACTATAATGAAATAAGTAAAAAGATTTCATATTTATATATGTATTACCAAATTAATATACATGTTTGAATTTTTTACTCCTAAAACAAGAAACCACAATAAGGAAGGTCCAAAAAACTATACCAACATTTTCGACAACTCATAAATCACATAATTTAAAAAAAAATACAAATAGAGGAACCAAGAAGTGATTCAAAAAAGAAGACATCTTTTATGAAATAAAATGATAAAGCAAACCAATATATTAAAATTAAGCAATTCCAAATGAGGCTTATAATTTTTTTCCACCATAAGGCATTTACAAAAAGAACAAAACCAATTTTTCCAAACAATGTGAAATCTCCTTTTCATTGTTCATTTAAATTGCATCACATTACTTCCCTCGCACAAGGCACCTTCCCTGTTACAAACACTAAAAAGTTCAAAACACACATCAACATGTCTTTCACACATCATAAATATCCCACTTTTCAATATCACAATGAAAACACACTATTAATTAAAATATACTTTAATATTCCTAGTACATTTCAAATACACATATAATTCATATTTGTTTCACAACATGACTCACATTATTTACACAATTCTCAAATAATATATTTATGTGACCAAAAATGGATAAAATACCTTACATAGTTAATTTCATATGAAAATAAAATTTTTGATTGATTTTCCCCACATGTTCCCTTGAAAACAAACATCACATTTCCCAAACAGTTCATAAAATAAATTCAAATAGTACCACAAAAAACACAATCATAACATTGGCATTAACTCATGTTAAACCGATTTTTACCACGTAAGCATGATTAAATAATTTCGTAACAAAAATTTAATAACAAAAGAAGTCAATGGAAAACATTTATAAAGGCTCAAAAACATATCAAAACGTCAAAAAAAGTTAATGCTTGGATCCAACTTTTGATTTAGTGCTAATGGAGCCACACTTTAACATAAGAGAGAACAAAAACCCTTAGCGCAATCACACACCATATTACTAAAGAAAAAAAATCCAAATATGACCCTAAACATTTTTTTTATAAATTAATGAAATACCCCCATAATTGAATAGAAACACACCGATAGAGGAGGGAACCGATGAGGGGGATGAGACATCTAGAGATTAAGCCATAAGAGGGCTGCTAACAGGGGATCATAGCCGTGAAGGGTAGGATGGTCATGAATTGGGGAAGCACCAAGGTTTGATCGCGCTGCAGTAGAGATATTGTTAGGGATGAGCTACTCCTGAATAAGGGGTGCACCGTGATACATGTCATTCCATAGGTAGGGCACAAGAGGGGAGGTATCTGGAAAGCGAAAGGCGGGATATGACATGGCTGATTCATGCAAACAAAATGAATGAGTAAGGGTTTCATGCACCAATGAAGAAATATGCAGGGTGACTGCCCCTAGGGTTTTAATTTATTTAAACAATTAACACTAATAATAATAATAATAATAATTAACATCATACTTATACCAATAAATTAAATTTAAGGGTAATGTTAATAATAAAAATTTCATTCTTAATGATTATGTTAATATTAATAATATAAATATAAAAATATTATTAATTTAAATAATTATAATCATCATCATCATCATCATATTTATAATATTTAGTTCATTTTTAGATAATAAAATCATTAATAATGATTTAACAATAATAATATTAATAACTAATTTAATATTAGAAATATTATTATATTCCACGTTATATTATTATAATTATGGAATACCAATAACTTTATTTTATATTTATATGATTTATTTATTCTAATCATTAAGCAAGCACACATGATGCTCGATCGTTCGCATGGTAATCGACAACAATGTTTTTCCCATGCACCAGTCTCAAACACATTACAAACATAAAATATCATAAGAACTAAAAATTTAACCAAGAGTGAACCCGAACCATGATGATGCTAACCGACCTGAACTAATAATCAAAGAACATAATTTTAATGTTCGTAGTGTGAAATATTTCCCCACTAAAAATATTTCTTCCACCAGAAATCCAACGTGCCTAATGTTTATCAATAATTGAGTCTATTCCCATTCACAACTAGAAGAAACATGGAATTAATAGGTGAAAATTTATTTTCCTCAAGACACACCCGAACGATTTTGTAAAAACTCAAACCCAAAACAAGGGGAGTGCACGAGGGAAATTTTCCCCTCCAAAATGAATCTACGAGTAAAAAAATTAAATTCCAAACATACCATTCCATGGATGTGGGGACAATAATTCCCAACCAATTCAAACAAACTTTTATAGTACAGGTGAAACAATTCCACCCTTATAAATAGGGCTTTTCATGCAGTAATCAAACCCCCAATACTATGGGAATACTCATAGAAACAATATACTAGTAAAAAGGGACCAAAATCACTTTTAAACTATCTAAAAAAGACAATCATCCTCAGAAGAGTGCAACTAAACCAAAACTATCCCATACTAGGGCCAAACACACATTAAAAAACACACAATTTCAAAAACCATATCTAGACAAATAGGATAGTTTGAATTACAACAAAACACATTCATTAAGATATCACAAGGGTAATTGTTGACTTAAAATGAAGAAAAACCCAAAATAGTACAAAATAATAATGAAAATTCTTCAAATATTCCAATCCCAATATGATACACAAAATATTATCTGAGGATTCACACCCCCAGAATCTCCAGACTGTGTGCAAGCATCACCTCAAAACTTTCGTCTAGTGCTATGATTGTCAAATAATATCCAACCTCACACTCATGAACAAGTATCCTCAAACAAAAATGTATTCTTAATGTGATACTTCCTATAAGACTTATCCAGATGACCCTGATAGCCACAATGATGACAATTGATCAGAGGGATGTTATAAGATTTGTTCGACTTCATGAACCAACTAAACTGGTGGAATACAATATAATATAATGACAAACTAGAATTTAGAACAAATGGATTTTACTCAATACATATTGTTTCTTCTAGAATGAACTTTTTCCATATAAGAAATACTTACAAACAATAAGAGGTTCCATATTTCCACCCACCACTGACTACACCCCAAGGATTATCTCATTAAAGTGGTGAACATAAACTTTTACCATCTGTTGACCCAACGAAACATCGTAAAAATCCACCAAATTACTCAAATTCAGCTCCTTTGGTATACACCTCCGGACATTCTTGGCCGCTGACATTTCCATTTTCACATATACATTCAATGAAAATTGGGCATCCAACTTATACTGATCAAAGACTAGACTCTTGAACAAATAAAAAAATAGCGTGAACCAGGATAGAATCAAAAGTTTTCATCACCCTAAAAAAATTATCTACCTCGTCAATCCACATATCTACCACTAACGGGACACTACCCCCATTGAAGATAGGAAGCACTCTAAAAAACTCATGAACTAAGCATAAATCATTAGATCAGGAGGGACCATTCTGGGAGGCACATTCTGAATAACACTAAACAACCAAAACCCGAATGACATCAATTAAAATAAAATTCAACAAAATCACATTAATAAATAAACATCCTCAAAAAAGAAACAAATATAAACATACCCACAAAATCCCTATAAAAACCCACCATTATAAAACATGGTCAGACCTTCAATGTATAATACAGACTAACGAAATCCCATGAACCAGTGCACGTGTTTTCATCTTATTTTATTCGTATGGGAAAGAACGCATATTACAAACATGTTTCCCCACATGAGAAAACATTCATATGGATAATCATTGGTTGCACGAATCCATTTCGTTAAAATTACAAAGAAATAACGACTCATCAAACAAACACATCTTTAACATTATCATCAACATTCCATCACAAAACCCATTATACCAAATCAGGACCATTAGGAAAAAGGATTACCTTTGGAATACTATTTTCATCTTGAAAAGAACACTTACACCAACAAAAAAAGTGATGTCACACTTTAACCAAATTAACGAATGTAGGTAACATCGACTACGCCAAACTCAGTGACATGGTAGTGGGCCATGCCCCAGGTAGGTCCCAATTTTAAGAGGAACTTGAACCATGCACATAGACTTGACATGGATCACTACTCCATGTGGGATAAAAACCCAACACCAACCCACATCCGTTTATCCATAAATCTAAAAAAATTCTCAAATCTCGGTCTACCCATAAAAACTCAAGGGTTAGTGAAAGAAATATTATGTGAAATTCCTGCCACACCTACCTACTTAGTATCAAAAATCATTTTCTTCAACTATCGTACACCCAGAATATAAAGTGCATCATCTGATACCATTTTTCATGAAGCATCCTGGTTCAAACTCGAACATAGCACTCGAGCCAGTCCACATCATGGCCCAATGAGAAATCCCGATCCACATGGGCTAGAAAATTGTATCAGGTATCAATATTAAATTTGTGGGATTGATTTTAAAAAAAATGAAAGACAAATAAATAATCATAACTAGAAAAATAAAAACAAAAACATGCATAAGTGTGAATGTAATGTCGTATGTACCCCCATGTGACCCTAAAATTACCACCAACCTCAAAACCAAAACACACTATGGAAACCAAATCCATGAATTGTGTAACTCATGATGCTAAAAAAATAATAAAACTATATGTGTGAGTATTAAAACTCAGTTGTAGTGACCAAATAAAGAATTCCCAAATGCATTCAATTTAATCAAAAGAATCCTATATTTTATTTTTGACCTATAATATTAAAATTCATACTTTCCAACATTTTCACATAAGATAAAATAACATTATATTTCCCTTTCAAAATTAAAATCCATATTACCTTTTCAATAAGTATACATTGGATATTTAAAGGAGGTGATCATTACACTAAAAATTAGGGAAGAAAGACTAATAAATTTTTAAATGCTTTTCCTGGAAACACCTGAAACTCATTTTTCATATTTATCAAGAAGTTACACTACCCGAGGATACAAGATCACCATGTATAAAACATAGGCAATGGAGAAACACCACATAAGTGTAACCAACTAGCACAAACATCTCAATCATCTATTGCAGATAAACATGTACCATACAACATGGGAGAACCTATGATCTCATGAATAATATAGATGTATAGTACATGTGACTCATCCCTATGGCTTGCATACATGATGATATCATAATTAAAAAACACTAATACTTTTCAATACTTAGCCAGATAGAGGTTACCAATCCCATTTCAATTATAACAAAATAACACTTATTGTTGTCAACTAGCTAGTTTATAAACATAGAATTTGAAATATTAATTCATCGATATTTCACATGCTTTGCTAGGTTCCCATGTTCAGAACAAAAAATGGGGTGATAAAATAAGGTCAAATTAACTTCCCATCACAAGTACATATATCACTCACGGTCAACACACACCACAAGTTCACCCCTGAGTCACCCCAAGCAACATGTGACATTCTTTTAAAATAGTATTTTCCAAGGTAAATCCCAATCCAAGGACACACCCATAGTTTTTCAACTCGAAAGGTGTGGATCCATTCCAATGTGAGTTCTTAAGATAACATATTTTACAAAAATTCCAACCAGGCCTCGCATGATTTTCTCCCACATAACAATTTTTAATGAATCCCACACACACCACATTGAAAACTAGAAACACACGTAGAGACCCATATCAGAAATAAAATTCACCAATTTAAATATGAATAACATTAATTGTAACGACCCGGATCTGGAACCCTTCCACTGGTTCCCCGTACCTGGTTCGCCACATGACCTCAAGCGAATTTCCCCAAACGCCAGAGGCTCCCGACTAGCATTGAGGGCCTTGGTATGTTATTGGGGAAACTATGCCCTTATTTGGTAAGGTATACAAGGCAAGAAAAATAACAATCAATAGGGAAAGAAGTAAACAACATACAAACATTGAAACTAAACAGTGGAAGCAATGAACATATAATGATAATGATAATGATGCCGCAGGTACAAGTATCTATGGAAAGCAGAAAACATAACAACGTGCTGAAATACAACTGAAAACAAAGTACGAAAGTAAATAACAACTCCAGCAGTATCGCAAGCCTAAGCTCGGTCATATGCTCTCTAGCTCTAACCAGCAAATCATGTACCTGAAGTAGATGGGCCACAATCCCTGTCCACACCTACAACCATATAACCTGTTTGGGCTAAAAATCAGGACCCAAACAAGGTGTGAGACTAATCCCAGTAGGCAATTACAATGAGATCTGTGCCCTACTGTCAGTGAGTAATATAGAAAAAGTAAAGGAAATAAATTTAGCAGAGAAGAATATGTACACTAAAGTAAGATATCCTACCAAACTCTATTCACAGTTATTTATTAGTTCAATACAATCATTTATTTATCAACCATGGAACAAAGAAATAGCTATGTACTCCCATGGAAGGTATGTAATCACAACAGGTAACTCAGCAGTCTACCTAAACAACAAGTAGTACAAACCCATGCTTGTTCTTTGTCTTGGTGGAATCATCATAACCAACCAAAAAATAAAGAACTGAATCTATGGGTGGCTCTTACTTGAAAACCCCTCTAGTCAGGTTGGCTTACAAAGGCACATACACTCTGGGAAGCTCTCACCGTCAATTCCCATGTGCTCTTGCAACGAAAGATATAGACTCTCTGAGAAAGAACTTACGTCTAAATCCCCCTATAGTCTCTCTTTTTAACTAAGGAAACTCTGAGGAAGCACAAAATCACATTCCCATAATTCCTACGATCGATACTAATTATAACAGACTCTCTAGGGAATCCCTAATCGTCAATTCCTCATTTAGTCTACCACACCAGGTTTCCTCAGCCCCGAGCTGTTTAGTCGTGCATAATCGACTATTAGTAGCCTAAGTATGTTCATCAACTACTAGGATAATAGCTACAATGCATCCAAAAGAATATAAATAGTAGGAAATACATGTAATTAATTCAACAGGCATACTTGCAAGGTGGAAAATGGTTGCCTCATAGGAAAAACCGCGCCAAATGACAATTAATAGCCAAAAATGAAAATACCCATGGGGTGATCCTCAAACATGGTAAAAATTATTATTAATTATCTAATAACCTCATGAATACATGAAATATAAGGAAGATAACTATACAAGATCAAAACCCTAACCCGAGAAAACTGATACATGTGTATCTGACACTTTTTCACCAAAAACTCAAAGACATTCAACGTACGGTAACAAAACAGTTACCTCAATCCTATGAGATTGATATATGTGAGCCACAATAATAGAATCCCCTTATAATGACGTAGATATGAGAAAAATCACAAAACGGTCAACCTACGATAACATGAAAACGTGGACGAATCAAGAAACAAGGCTAAAGAAGAACGAAGAACTCACCTCAGTGCTTCCAACGCAATCGACGACAGCTAGAACGGAGGTCGAACGAAGAGGCGAGAGCTCATCAATTATCCAACCGTACGAGTTCCTTCAGAGAGACAAAATTTGGAGAAGAAGATGAAATCGGGGGTTATGTACATCCCCATTCCGTTTAATGAAAAAAAGAAAGTACACAGCGTGTACTTTTAGAGTACACGATGTGTACTGGGTCTTTTCTGTACTCTGCCAAAATCGGCCTCCACATCACCCTTACACACTGTTTGTGTGGCCTGGACACGGTCATCACATGACTTTGGTGGGAAAAGTGTACACGGCGTGCAGTCAGAAAGTACACGGTGTGCACATCAAGAATTTCTAGAAAGTTCATTTTTTACAAAAAAAACCCCAGAAAAAGGAAATGCATACCTGAAAAGAAGATCCGGGTTCTTACAATCTTCCCCCTTAATGAAATTCACCCCCGAATTTCCCTAACGAGTCGGAGAAGAAGAATCCCCGAACAGCTCCGGCCACTGCAATCGTACATCAACCTCCCTCTCCCATGCCTCATTATGTACTCACCTGTGCTGCCATAACACCCGTACTAGAGGAACCGACCACCCATGGAGAACATTCGTACTGCGATCGACAATCTAAATAGGATGCTCCTCCAATGATGAATTCACTTCAAGCTTGACATCCTCGGGCTAAAAGACGTGAGATGTGGATGAAAAGTAACGTCGGAGCTGAGAGATTTGGAAGACGTCATGCATGGTCCGATACCTCTGAGGTAGCTGTAACTGATAGGAAACCGGCCCAACTCTCTCCAAGACCTCAAACGACCCAACATACCTCGGTGAAAGCTTACCCTATATCCAAATCCTCATTTGTCCCAACCGTATTATGACACGCAGGAAAACATGATCAACGACATCGAACTCTAGAGGTCATCTCCGTTGATTAGCATAAAACTTCTATCGAGACTGCGCTGTATCCATCCTCTTCTGAATCTGCTCTATCTGCTCTGAATTCTCTTGAATAAGACGAGGACCCAGCAAAGCTGCCTCTGCTGCATCCAACTAGCATAAAGGTGATCGGCATGGCCAAACGTAAGAAGCCTCGTATGGCGCCATTGTAATGGTTACATGAAAACTGTTGTTGTAGGAGAACTCCACCAGAGGAATATGCTTATCCCAAGAACCGCCAAAGTCCAGGATGCAAGCTCGGAGCATATCCTCAAGAACCTGGATTGTGCGCTCGGACTGGCCATCAGTCTGGGGGTGGTATGCTGTAATCAAAAGTACCTATATACCCAAGGCCTTCTAAAGTCCATACCAGAACCGAGAGGTAAAGCGCGCATCCCTGTCTTAAACAATGAAGTGTAGAACTCCATGCAGACAAATGATCTACCACATGTAAAGTCATCCCAGATAATCGACACCGAAAGTCTTCTTGATTGGTAAGAAGTGAGAAACCTTTGTAAGCCAGTCGATGATGACTCACACCACATCATTTCCTCTTGATATCTGGGAAAACCAGTCACGATGTCAATTGTGACGTCATTCCACTTCCTCTATGGAATGGGTAGCTACTATAAAATCCCTCCAGTTTGCTGGGGCTCTGCCTTAACCTACTGACAGGTGGAACATCTCATTACAAAAACAACCACATCTCTCTTCATGCCTGGCCACCTGTACTAGCGGTTTAAATCACGATACATCTTGGTGATTCCAGGATGAACTACCAAAACCGAGGAATGAAAGTCTCACATCAGCTTATCGAATATATCTACTAGCACCCATACACATCCCAATAAATGAAAGATATCATCTTTTCCAATGGTCTACCCGAGATGAGGGTCCTCTACTGACACGCTTTCCCGTAGGACGAGCCCTTCAGAATCTAGCAGCTGCCTCATTAGAACTCGGTCCACAAGTGCAGAGGTAACAGCCATAGAAGATAGGAAAGTCTTTCTTTGCCTGTCATGCACCTCCAAATGCATTTCCTAGAACAGAGCCATTAGTTTCCACTCACTACTGGCCTCTTGAACTGCCTATATCTGAGTTCTCCTGCTCAGTGCATCAGCTACAACATTTCCTTTCCCAGGCGTATAGGCAAGCTCGAAATCGAAGGACTGGAGATACACAACCCACCTCCACTGTCTCAGATTCAGGTAACACTGTGTGAAGATGTACTTGAGACTTTTGTGGTCAGTGTATATGAGAAAATTCTCTCCTAGAAGGTAATGTATCCAGTAATGTAAATCATGAACAACCGTAGAAAACTCCAGGTCGTGCGTTGGATAATTCCTCTCATGCTTCCTCACCTGTCGAGATCCATACGCAACCACTCGATCCTCCTGCATAAGCACTACTCCAAGTCTAATGCCAGATGCATCACAGAAAACTGTATAGCTCTTGCCCGAATCCGACAAAACTAGGATCGGTGCTGAAGTCAATCTCCCCTTCAACTCTTGAAAGGCTGAGTCACCAGCTTCTGACGAAACAAACTTCACCCCCTTCTTAGTTAAGCATGTCAACAGTGCTGCTAAGCATGAGAAGTCATGTATAAACCACAGGTCGTAACAAGCGATACCCAAGAAGCTTCGTACCTCGAAGACATTCTTCGGCTGCTCCAAGGTAACTACTGCTCTCACCTTCTGTGTGTCTACTGATACTTCTGTCTTTGAGATGACATGACCCAGGAAGTTAATCTCGTCCATCAAAAAGTTGTACTTCGATAGTTTATAATAGAGTCGATGCTCCCTTAGTGTACTCAAAATTATCTCAATATGGGTTGCATGGTCGTGTCGAGTGTGAGAGTACACCAAAATATCGTCCACGAAGACCACGACAAAGTAAGTCAAGTATGTATGGAACACATGGTTCATCAGCTCCTTTAAAACTGATGGCGCATTCGTAAGACTGAATGGAATAACCATTTATTCGTAGAGACCATACCTGCTTCTGAATGCTGTAAGAGGTACATCTGAAGGTATAACACGCAGCTGATGATAAATGGACCTCAGATCGATATTCGAGAACACCCGAGCTCCTAGAAGCTGATGGAATAGAGCATCAATCCTTGGAAAGGGATATCGGTTCTTGACCGTCAACTAGTTCAATTTCCAATAATCCACGCAATGCCTAAGGGTACTGTCTTCTTTCTCCAAGAAATGAATAGGCAAACCCCAAGGAGCAGCACCAATGTCCATTCCTCCCTTTTCCTGTAACTCCTCCAACTACTTTTTGACCTCCTAAAACTCATGGGTAGCCATCCTATAGGGAGGAATAGAAACTGGTGCTAATTCTGGCAGTAGCTCAATTGAGAAGTCTACCTCACTCTCTAGAGGAAAAGCTTAAAAGTCTTCTGGGAAGACATCTGGAAAGCGATAAACCTCTGGGGAAAAATCTAACTGTGAATCCCCCTTGTCATCCAGATAAAGATTAGCAATCTAGGTCGTAACTCCTCTTTGCCCATGATGCTAGAGTCCGGCTTGACTTGCCTGAACATCCCACTCACCTTTATGAAGGAAATATTAACCCTCTGGTGAAATGAAACTCACCTTATGGTGATAGCAATCGATGACTGCTTGGAAGGGAACCAACCAGTCCATACCGAGAATGACATCATAGCCCGTCATTTCCAGGACATAGAGGTCTCATATGAAACAATACCCTGCAAACTCGATAGGTAACTCCTTGAAATGGCGTACGATATATGTCCTCGTTCCAAAAGGTGTGTCGAGAATCAACATGACAGCGGACGAAAGGACACAGAGCTCAAGGCTTTCCATGACATAAATAGAGATAAAGCTATGTGAAGCACCAGTATCAAAAAGGGATGAAGATAAAACATAGGCTACTAAGATCGTACCTTGAAATATAGAGGTTCTGGGATCCTGCTCATTATGAATCCACTCTACAGAAAAAGTCTGGCCAGTACCGCGGCCATGTGTAGCCTGAAAATCCTGAGCTGATCCTCCCTGAGCCTGACTACTGCATCCATGGCCTCTGCCCTGACCTAAATGACCTGCAGAACTCTAGCCCCCTGTCTGTTGCGGAGATGGAAATCCTGCTCATGTATGCAGGGTCAAAAATGATCCTCCTTCACTAGCCGCTGGAAGGGGGACCTTGCAGAAACGCTGCAGGTGACCCATCTTGCTGCAGGATCGGAACTCCACTAGGTCCCTCAGGCAATAGGGATTCTTATGCCCATTCCTCCCACACTGATAACACACCACTTGGATTTCTGAATGGGCATCTCATCTACCAAAAGGAATACCTCACTTCCTCGGGTCGCCTCGTGTAGACTCTCTGTGCCGCTTCCTGCTGTCTATCTGGAGGGAATTAGCCTTGGATGCTGTACCACCATGGTCCATAGCTCCAGTCTCCCTTAGGTTCCTCTTCGTGATGAGTTGTTGGTTGATTATAAGAGTAATATAATTCAACTGAAATACATTCACCTACGATCTGATCTCCGGTCTGAGGCCTTTCTCAAACGTCCTCACTAGAAACTGCTCGTCATTCCCCAGAACGGGAGTGAATCGCTGTTACTCAGTGATGCGAGAGTAATACTCCATAACTGAGAGAGTACCCTGCTGCAGGATCATGAACTCCCTAGGTCTGTTTGCCCACAGCATTGCTGGGTAGAGGTAGTCGTAAAACGTACGCTGGAGCTCATCCCAATCCACAGCTTGCTGGCACCCCGCCTGAGAGACTACATCCCACAAACTCTTGGTGTAATCTCATAGCATATACGTCGCGAGCTTCACCCTCATCTCCGGAGGTGTTTCTAGATTATCAAAGATGGACAGCATGGATTCCAGCCATGACTCTACAGCCTGAGGCCCTCCATCCCCTGTGAATGTGGGAGGATACTGCTGCTGGAAGACCCGCGTTAGCTCTGCCTTAGTCAGGGCAGGATGCTGAACTCTCTGGAAGATCTGCATTAATCTCTTTAAACCCTCTCTGAAATGAGAATCGGCACTAGTGTCTAGAATCATTGTAGGATCCCTGTCTGGAATGATGGTCAGAACTACTGGCAGTCCCTGATCAGTCATATCAGGCGTACGATCGCTGCCTGGTTCCTAGCGTGCAAGAAGAGGATGTCTCGGTACCATCGCTCTGAAAGACCAAAATGCAACTTCATTAAAGACGAACACAGTTGCAATAAAGAAGTGTAAAATGTAACAGAAGGGGAAAACCTTTAAGTCTAGAAAAAAACATGACTACATGGCGTGTAGTACCACTACACAACGTGTTACTTAATTGTTTACCTAGGGTGTGTACCTTTTCCATACATGGCCATGTAAACAACCCGACTACATGGCATGTTCTTAAACAACTCGGCGTGTAATGACCCTTTTCTCCCTGCCCGGTTACTCCTACACGACTAAGTACCATGGACCATCCCAGCCAAAAACTACACGGCGTGTTTGAGGCAGACACGGCATGTACAAGACATGCCTTACCTGGGCCGTGTTGTTAGAGACACGACGTGACACACGGTCAAAACTACACGGCGTGTTCCCTAGGGGCAAGGCATTCACTTTAAGGCAACCCACATCCCCTGTTATTCATGACATGGTCAGGTACTCAACTGATCCTTACACGGCGTGTTCCTAAAAAACACGGTGTATATAAGATAAGATAACACCGACCCGTGTTTTTCAAGAGACGGCCGGGTACATGGGAAAGGATACACAGTGTGTGAATATCGAACACGGCGTGTACTAAAAATGCATTATCTGTCCCGTGTTGTTAGTTACATGGATAAGCTTCTAGTTAACCCCTACACAACGTCTACCTAAAGTACATGGCGTGTTCCTGAAAACTATTTGCAGCTCCATATCCATTTCCACATGTTCAGTGACATGGCCAAAAACTACACGGCATGTACCTATAAAGTACACGTAGTGTATTCTGGGTTTTTCCAGATAGTAGCCTCAGAACTGCACCGGAGCCCAAAAAACACCGAAAAAAGGGGGTTAAGGTTCCAAATTCCGATCTGTGGGGGCCCATACTCCCCAGGAATCAAATATTTTCATCATAACGAAGCATAGAACAAGTCAGAGTATAAGAACTCATGACCCACCAAATTCTGATCCTTGAGGGCCCATAAGACCTCCAAGATCAAAGATTTGTGTCCATGATAAGAAACCTCCAAATAACGATACCCTATCAACATAGCAGGTATTCTATCACAGTAGTTATCACAACATCATGCATTGTCCATCACAAATCCTATCACGAAAGCATGAATTATCTAATGCAACCTAGATGGCATGGAAAAATGCATGGCTTGTGATCTTCTATCATTTGCCTATATGATGAATGAGATGGCATCCACTAATCTCATCAGGTCTCAACAAAATTGAACTGCAATCTTATAAACACTAACAGTACAAAACAAGTGCATCACCAAACATTGAAATAAATTAATCTGTAACATTTTAAAAACTCACAATTTGCAATATTCGAGGTAATCTGGATTTTTCCATGCCCACGGGTTATAGAACGCGCAGGCACAACTATTTACCATTTACCTATTCCATATTATCCCTGTCTAATGTTGCTAAATAGTAAGTCAATAGAAAAAGGAAATAACGCCTCTGATACCACTTTGAAACGACCCGGATCCGGAGCCCTTCCACTAGTGCCACATACCAGGTTCGCCACATGACCTCAAGCGCATTTTCCCAAACTCTAGAGGATGCCGACTAGCAGTGAGGGCCTTGGATGTTGTTGGGGGAAAATATGCCCTCATATGTTAATGTATACAAGGCAAGAAAAACAATAGTCAATAACGGAAGCAGTAAACAACATAAAAACACTGAAACTAAACAGCAGAAGAAATGAAAATGTAATGATAATGATAATGATGCAGTAGGTACAAGTATCTACGGAAAGAAGCAAACACAACAACGTGCTGGAATACAACTGAAAACAAAGTAAGAAAGTAAATAGCAACTCCAATAGCATTGAAAGCCTAAGCTCGGTTATATGCTCTCTAGATCCAACCAACAAATCATGTTCCTGAACCAGAAGGGACACAATCCATTTCCACACCTGCAACCATATAACCTGTTTGGGCTGACAAGAAGGACCCAAACAGGGTGTGAGACTAATCCCAGTAGGCAATCACCACGAGATCCAATTCCTACTGTCAATGAGTAATATAGAAAAAAGTAAATGAAATAAATGCAGTAAAGAAGTGGATGTACACTAATGTAAGAAATCCTACCAAAATCTATTCAAATTAGTTTTTATTTCAGTACAATAAATTAGCTATCAACCATGGAAACTATAAACAGATCTATACTCCCAATTCAAGCAAGTAATCACAATAGGTAACTCAGCAGTCTGCCTAAACAGCAAGCAGTAAAAACCCAAGCTTGTTATTTGGCTCGGTGGACTCATCAAAACCAACCAATAATAAAGCATAGACTATCTGGGTGGCTCCTACTAGCAAAGCCCTCTAGTCAAGTAAGCTTACAAAGGCACATACACTCTCGAAAGATCACACTGTCAATTCCCATGTGGTATTGCAATGAACGATTTGGACTCTTTGAGGAAGAACTTGCATCTAATTCCCTCTATTGTCTCGCTACATAACTAAGGACACTCTGAGGAAGCACAAAGTTACATTCCAGTCGGTCCTACGATCGATACTAATTATAACAGACTCTCTAGCGAAGCCCTAATCGTCAATTCCCCCTTTAGTCTACCACCCCAAGTTCACTCATCCCTGACTAGTTTAGTCATGCGTAATCGACTGTTAGCAGCATAAGTAAGTTCAGAAACTACTTGACTAACATCTAGAATGCATCCAAAATCATATAATCAACAGGAAATACATGCAATCAAGTCAACAAGAATACTAGAAATGTGCCAAAAGTTTTTCATCATAGGCAAAACTGCACCAAACAGATATCAACAGCCAAAACAAAGGGAAACACCCAGGGGGTGATCCTCAAACCTGCTAACAATAATTATTAATTATCTAATAACATAAATAATACATGAAATCTAAGGCATATAACGATACATGATCAAAACCCTAACCTGAGATACCCGATACATTAGTATCCGGTAATTTTTCACCAAAAACTCAATGAAATTCTATGTACGGAAAAAAACCAACTACCTAAATCCTAAGAGATTGATATATGTGAACCACGATGACAGATTCCCCTTAGAACGACATAGATATGAGAAAACGCACAAAACACTCAACCTATGATAACTTGAAAACAAAGAGGAATCAAGAAGCAAGGATAAAGATGAACTGAGAACTCACCGTTGTGCTTCCAATGCAATTGATGGTGGCTAGAACGAAGTTCAGAAGAAAGGATGGGAGATCGTCGAAGATCCGGCTGTATGGGTCACTTTGGACGGACATAAACTGGAGAAGAAGGCAAAATCGGGGGTCAGGTGAGACCCCCAGAACGTTTTATTAAAAAAAGAATGTACACGGCGTGTACTGGGTCATTTCCATACTCTGCCAAAATCGGCCTCCACATCACCCTTACACACCATGTGTGTGGCCTGGACAACACCATCACACGGCTTTGGTGGGAAAATAGTACACAACGTGTACTCAAAAAGTACACGGTGTGTACTTCCAAAATTTCAAGAAAGTTCATTTTTCCCAAAAAATCTAGAAAAAGGAAAAGCGTACCTGATATGAAGATATGGGTTCTTAAATTAATAATGTTCGAATGGGAATTACATCAAAAAATAAGAAAGTATGTATAATAAAAAATTCTATGATTTTAAAATAAAATTAGGTACTTACATTATTTCACAAAAATAAAATTTTCTAAATCCCATAAAATACTAACTATCTTTAAAAAAAGTGAAAATACAAGAAATCAATAATTCAATAATATAAATTCTAATTCAAAGGTAAATCATCCTCAAATATTCAGCTTATCTATATCATCCACTTGAACCGACCCATCATGCTTACACAACCATGCATATAAACATATCGATATATAAATATTTGTTTCCCTCGATATATTTAAAATATTCCAAGCCCAATGAGTGAACATGTAGAAGGTGGGAATATATATATATATATATATATTTCACACCCGTTACAAATACATGTAGGAATTCTAGACACATGATACTCAAAACCACCATAGTGAAGTCCAAAGCACATTATAAAAATTATCGAACACTGAAAAATAAAAAAAAATAATAAAATGAAAATTATCCAACCAAAATTATGGAGATGTGATTCAAAAAACTGCAAAACATTTAAAAAAATTATAAAGGAGAAAACTCTTTATAAAGAAGGAATTTCCATTCAGGAAATATATTTTTCACTTCCTGAATGCATTTTCAGAAAGAAAAAAAAAATTTCTTCCAAAAAATGTGAGATCTCCATTTTCGTAAAGCATTTTAAAGCATCCCACTCCATTCCACAAACTAGGAAGATTATATTTTGAACACATTAAAACCATATCAAAACAACTTTCAACATGAATTAAAAATTTCATTAATTAACCACTTATCAATATCATAAGAAAATGCATAAGTAAATGAAATTTATTTTCATAGGCCTTACACCAATCAAATCAATCTAGTAACCAAATTCATTTCACTAGAAATTTAATGTAATTAACACAATTATGAAATAATATATTAAAGTGCACAACAGGGATAAGATCCCATGTATTATTCATTTCATATGAAATCACCTTTTTTGAAACATTTTCACCATAATATAAATGGAAACACACATCACCATTCTCACAAAATTCGTAAAATACAATCAAAATGAATAACAATAATACACAATAAAAACAGAGAAAAAAATTGTTATGAAACACATTTTTATCCGAATGGAAAAATACATTTCTAAAACATAGTTCCCCACACAATAAATCTATTGAGCACATTTATAATGTCACAAAGTCATATAAATAATATCAAAAAATTAAAGGCCTGAAACAACCTACAGACTGAGTGAGAATACAATCTATCATTGATGAAACTTATATCAACTCCTCTCGTACAAATCATACATCCTAATACAAAATAAACACAATGATTATAGTAATCATTAAGTTTTGATTAAATTGAATAGAACCACACTGATGATGGAGGTTGATTGTGTGGGAGGTGCGGAAGCCGAAGATTCGGCCGGGAGATGTCTACCAGTGAGGTGGTAACAGTTGGGAATAGAGAGCCACTCTAGAACAAGGTAATTTTTTGGGTCCGGTCACACCATATTAGGGTGATTGTCAAGGTCAAGTGGCATTGGAATATGGAGCGCAAATGGGTGTAGTAAAGACAGAGGTAGGGAGCTAGGGGGAAGCTGGATAGAGAGGGAAATGGTGGATCGAGGCTTGTTGGTTCCAGAATGCACAATGGATGACTAGGTGGTCAGTTTGTGCACTTTGGCAGAAGAATAGGTAGGTTATTCGAACCCAGGGTTTTCTATTTTTTTTAAAATAATAATGATAATAAACATCGTCATCATCATAATAATAGATTTATTTTGAACATAATCAAAATATTATTTTATTATTATTAATTGTAATGTAGATGATAATATAACGATAAAAATATTATTAAATTTCTTTCTAATAATAATCATCATTTTATTAATAATATTCAAATTATTTTAAAATACAAATAACATTAATATTAATATTTAAAAAACAATATTAATATCATATTTAATAACAATAATATTATTATCTACCATATTATTATTATTATTAGTGTTTAATTTTTTTTTTAATTTTAAAATGTTAAAACTATTCTACGAATTTGGATATCTCACGGGCACCTGGTCTGACTGAAATGTTACTGCCAACCATACAGTGATCGGCCACTACTCTAAACCCCCCCCCAAAAGCATAAAATATCAAAAAAAACCATTACTCATCCAAATCCATGAATAGTCAATTTGAAGCTATAAAATATAAAATAAAATAAATTAAAAATTAAGGGTGTGAATATTCTCTGCAAAAAAAATGTTCTGCCCCCAGAATGTCACCAAGCCGAATGATAGACATGAATTGAGTCCATGCCCAATAAAAAGCACATCAAACAAAGAATTTCAGGGTGACTATTTATTTCTCCCATGTAAAATCTGACCAGTCTAGAAAAACTTATAACCCAAAACATGGGGAGAACATTACGGTGTTACCCCCAACACATTGATTCTACATGCAATGAAATTAAAACCAAACCTATGTCCCTTGGGAAGTGGGGGTCACACAAGAACTCCCAACCATTCCAAACTAACTTCAATAGCATGAAAGAAACAAATCCACCATTAGAAAAAAGATCTTCTTCCACACAAAATGAACACCCAATATCAATTGAAAACTCTGGAAAGAAACATTGACTAGACAGGCGACCAAAACCACCATTCACCTATTTCAAAAAAAACCAAATCATCCTCAAAATATCACCATTATATGAAAACCATCCCATACAATTTCCAAACACACTTTAAAAATTATCAAAATTTCAAAAAATCATATACAAATATACATGACTATTTGGATTACAGAAGAACAAGTTCATCGTAGTCTCCCAAAGTAAATGATTGAATTAAAATGTAAGAAAAACCTCAACAGCAGAAAAGAAGAACAAAATGTATTTAAATGTCTCAATAAAAATATGAAACAATAACCCTCGACTGATGATTCACACCCATGACCACACCACAATATGAAAAAGCTACACCTCAAAACATTGGACAAGGCTCCAATGATTGAAGAAACTTCTAACTCACAGGAAAGCATGATCAACCTCCATTAAGTTGTTCTTCTTTGGGAAATTATTCAATTAAAACATTTCATGTTGACCCAGACATCCACAACAATTTAATGTCTATATAGGGATGTAATATGATGACTTATAGTTCCCAAAAAATAGCCCCACTAGTTGTAGACATATGAATGGCTTGATAGACTAGAATCCATAACCAATGATACTGGAACCATGGGAATTGGTTCCTCTATCATTTACTTATTTCCATATAGTAATTCCTTTCAATAAGTAAGTTGATACAAATTACTAACAACCACTAAAATCACCCTATAGACCAACTCATTAATATGGTAAATAAAAACATCTAACAATAATGGACCTTATGAACATCCAAAACACTACCACCTTCAACAACCAAACCTCCTATTGCATGAATCCTAAGATGTAGGTGGAGATAAATGTATCCCATGTCCCATGAAATCTCAATGGAAATGTGAAAACCCACTTCCACTAATCAAAATATAGAATATCGATCAACTAAAATTTATTAAGAAACCTGATAGCCTCAGGAGTTCCCAATACCCTTAAAACATTCTCTACCTCGTCATGATATATATCATCTTATAATGGGCCTCTAACTACTTGAATGACATACCACTCCCTTGAAAACTGATGGACATTTCATGAATCATTAGTGCTTTGAGAAACCATTCTTGGTATCACATACTGAACAAGAAAAAAACACAAAACGAAACTAACATCAAGTCAATGAAACATCAATAAGATCATCTTCATAAAAAACAACCAACTCAAAAAATATATATACATTTCCAGAAACATACAATTGAAAAACCACTATTAGAAATCAAGGTAAATCATTTAATTTCAAAAAACACACCCATGAAATCACATGATCAATGGAACATGTTTCGTTTACATCCATTCAAACAATAAAACATGAATAGTTTACACACAATCACTAAAATTTGAAAACATTCATAACGAAAATCATGGGAAACAATAAATAATTTCTATACAATTAAAAACAAGAATGAAATCATCATACCAAAGAATCATCAACATTAAAATATTTTTTTAAAAACCGACATTACCAATTTAAAACCATTAAGAAGAATAATTTCCATATCAAAACAATTTTCATTATAAAAATTTCTCTTACGCTAACAAAAAAATTCTCACTTACACTAAATTACTAGAATGATAGATTATAATATATGTATTACTCAGAATCATGGAAGTGGGACATGCCCCAACTAGGTCATAAAGCTATAAAGAACATGATCCTTTTCATTGGACTCCACATGGGTCGCTAATCAATGTGGGATCACAATGGGACACCGACTTACCTCTTTTTCATCCCACAATCTATAAGAAAAACAAAATAATGAAATAATATAATATACATATTAACTAAAGGGTCAGTATGATATATTTTTCACGATGCTCTTCCCATACTAACATCCTGATGCCTGACAACACTATTCTATAACTACCAGATAGTCCATATATTAATGGCCTCATATGGTACAATTTTTCCAAGAACCTGCCTATTGCGACCCTAAAAAAGTCACTTAATCCCAGCCATGGCATAGCACAATGGGAATTATCAATCCCCATGGACTGGAAACTAGTGTTAGTAATCAATCTTATAATCTTGTGAATGATTTCCCCATAAATGAAATGAAAATAAATAAACCAAAACTGAGGCATGAAATCAAAAACTGGCAGCATAGTGAAGTTAAATTTATAGATACCTATAGTGACCCTACGAGTCACCACCAACCTCAAACCAACAACACACTATGTTGATTAAATCCAAACAAGGCACAACATCCAATGAAAAAAACATTGTTAAAAGTATAATAATGTGTACTAAAACTCAGTTGGTGGTGCAAAAAAATATATTCCAAAATTAATTTACCTTAATCCAAAGAATCATCAATTATAGGATTGATCTAAAATATATAAAATTGTTGTTTTCAGACATTTTCCCATAAAAGAAAATCATGGCCCATTAACCATTTTCAATTAAAACCCATATTCCCATTAAAGATGATAAAATTGGAATTTTTAAGGGTGTTATTTTTAAAATAAAATTGGAGGATGAATGTGTAATAAATTTTCATAACCTTTTTCCAAAATTACATAAAACAATTTATCACGTTTCTAAAGTAGTTTCAATATGAATAGAAATAATATCAACAACTATACATCATGGGAAATGTTTTAACACCACACAATAGTGACCAATAATCAAATGAATCTAAACCATCCTATATAGATATATGTATACCAAAAAACATTGTTAGTAACTAGGTTATATTGAATAATATTGAACATACTATACATGTGACTCACCCCAAAGGCATGCCCCATCCGGTGACATTATAACACCCAAACACCTGGTCTTTTCCATTCATAGCCTCACCAAGGGGACCAATCCAAATTAAATGAAAACAAAAAAACCCCTTACTATTGGAAATTATCTTTTTCAATAACGTAGACTAGTGAAATAACATTTCACAATGAAATCTCGTTGTATGGTTGGTTCTCTAATTCATACCAAAAATATGCTGAGGCAAAAATGCCAAAATAAGCATCTAGTCAAAAGTACATACGTCACACATGAGAAATACACAGCACAAGATCACCCCAAGTCACCCCAAAGAACATGCAATCTATTATAAACCATCATTTCCCTGGGTAAATCTACCATGAAAACTTATATATTTTATTAACCAACTTGGTGGGGACCCATTCTTTGGAGAGTTTTAAGATAACTAGTTTTACCGAAATTCTAACCAGGACACATATGATTTTCCCATGAAAAACAATTTTTTAATGAATCGCACACAATATACATTGAAAATTAGAAACAAAATTTGAAACACATTTTAAAAACTCACATTAAACAATTTAGATCGGAATCATAATTGTTACGGTCAAAAGAGAATTTTATAAAACACATATTAAGAACTTTTATTAGGAAATCCCATGAAATTTAAAATCAATGTGGGAAATACTTTATTAAATAGTAAGAATATAATCTAAACAACATAATTTACTAACAAATTATAAATAAAATTGAAAAAACA
Source organism: Viscum album (assembly GCA_963277665.1). Classification (NCBI taxonomy): domain Eukaryota; kingdom Viridiplantae; phylum Streptophyta; class Magnoliopsida; order Santalales; family Viscaceae; genus Viscum; species Viscum album. The sequence continues at coordinate 1,013,104,078 of OY728157.1, forward strand.
AGAAATCAATAATTCTTTAATTTAAAGTTTAATGAATATGGAATCCTACCTCAAGCATGTAGATTTTTTATAATGACTACATGAATCGACCTTTCCCAGTTACAAACATCATCCATATAAATATATATATAAATTTACATATCCACATTGCACATATTCCCCACACAATGAGTAAATATTTACAAAGAGGCAATATATATATGTCTTACCCTATGCGTATACATATAACTATTCTTGACAGACCCTTCTTGAAAGAAATAAAGTGTGGTCCAACTCAATATATATACAATATCGACAAATCAAAAACAAAATAACCATTAAAAAAATTCCAAAAAAAGAACTCATATCCAATTAAAAAACAAATAAAATTAATAAAGATGATTCTAAAGAAAAACACTATTTTTAATGTACGTTGTGCCAAACAAGCCATTATGTTTTCACATCTCGAATTCTTTTACCAAAATAATCAAAACATATTTTTAAAAAAATGTGTAATATTCATTTCATTATGCATTTAAATGAATCCCACTCCTTTCCACAATCATGAAACTTTACATTTTACACCCACCAAAACCATTTCCAAACAAACATCAACATGACTCACACATTTCAAAAATATCCAATTTAACTATATAAAATTAAAAACAAAATTAATTCAATTTTCATTTCATTGGCCTTGTATATTTCAAATACAAACATTATCCACATTCATTTCAAAAAATATGAAATATTATTTACTCATTTATCAAATCATATTTTAAAGGGAAAAACAAGGCTAACATTCCCAGTATAATTATTTTCTTTTGAGACCACCATTTTGATACATATTCACAACATGTTCCCTTTAAAACACAATTAAAATTTCTCAAATATTTCATAAAATACCTAAAAAATCAACTACAATTTAACAAAATCAAAACATAGGTATTAACCCTTATCAAACATATTTTCCTCACTTACGCATGCCACATTACTTTAGTAACACATTTCGGACAAAAAAATAAATCTATAGGACACACTTATAATTAATCACAAACATATTATGTTAATAAAACAATGTTATGGCATTGAACAACATAACGATTGTGTGTTAATTCCAAATCACTTGAACAAAAGGGGGAACAACACCCATCAGACTAATATCACATTCTTAGACATAATAACAACATACCAATGATGTACCTAAATAATATGTTTTTCATATATTTAAGAAATACCACCAAAATTTATGGCATATGATTTGATGTTGGAGGGTGTCAGTGAGAAAGGTGTGGCTACTGATGATTCGATCGGAACAAGGTTGTAGGTGAGGGGGTCACATCAGGGATGAGTGGTCTATGAAGGAAAAGGGGAAGCACCAATGATGGTTCATGTTGGAAACCAAGGACCATCTGGGTCCTGTCGTGATAGAATAGAGGGTGCACCAGGGTGCATATCTGCTAGTGGTATGGAACAAGGAGGAGCTATCTGGTGATGTAAATGGGGGATCTGAGCTGCTTAGTTCTTGAAACCAGAAGGGAAGAATAATGGGGTTCGTGTTCCATGGGATATGAAGAGAGGGTGATTCCCCCCTTGAGCCTTCAATTTTTGGAAATACTATACCATTAATAATAATAATAATAATATTAATAAGAAATTAATTATAAATTTATAATTAATATTAATAATTCTACTCAAAATTATAATGATACTAATAATATATGTGTTGCAATATTATTAATTTTAATAATAATAATATTATTAGTATTATTCAATTCGTTTCTAAATAATAATATTGGTAATATTGATTTAACAAAAAGAATATTAATAATAAATTTAATATAAAGAATAATATTATCTACCACATATTATTATTATTAGTTTTTTGAATAGTCATATTATTTTATTTTCACAATATTTATTTATTCAATGCATTATAAAAAATCACGGGATCCTCAATCAAACACGTGGTTATCGCCAAAAGTGTGGTTCCTGTTTATCTATATGAAACCCACCAACAAAATATAAAATAAAAAACATAATCAAGTTCACAACAGAAACCATGATGAGGATAACTATGCCGATGAAATAACAAAATAAGTTAATTTTAATTTTCATGGTTCCACACATCACTTAATTCATGACATGTTTTTCATCCTTGTTTGGGTATATTTTCCAGATTCATGATGATGGATAGCCTTTTCTAGGAGAAAATGACCAAATGTATTGGGATATATTTTTTCTTGAATATATTGTATCTATGTAGAAATTTTTTAAATGGAACTAATTTTTTCACCAGATGTTCAAAGAATGACCTCAATGGCTCATCAATTTTTAGATGAGAATTCGTATTTTTTGCCTTCTACTGGGAGATTTCAAACTATGAAAATGTATAAAAATCCATGAATTCATGTTGGATAGATTCTACGAAACAAGTTCTCTACATAATGGGGTTTCACTACATGAAAGGTGTTCATATCGAGTCATGGAAAACATATGTAATAAAAAAATAGACACAATTTATTGAAAAAATCATACATCATTGAATAGATGAGATGTAATTTGGTTACAATTTATGTATATTTCATAGAATATAGTATTTATCAAATATTTATATGATTATTTGTTCATTTCCCCTAAATTTTATATCTATCAAATAATATATCACAATTACTGATTTTTTTTTGTGATTTATTCTCTTCTGAACAACATTGTTTAGTTATTGATCATCCTTTTTGTCATTGTTTTCCCCTATGGGTATATATTTTTATAGTTATTATTTCCATTGGTCATAATGATTTAATTTTTCTGTTTAGTATTCATATTCACGGTAAGATACATTATTATATGTATCCTATATATTTTATAATCGATTTATAACTTTGGAAGGTCGATATCTTGGTTTCCAATCACTGTTGATGTAGGTGGATATGTTTGTACCATTTCACATTTTTTTATAATTATGTGGTTAATTTGATTAATTTCCTTTAATTATTGATTATTTAATTTTTTATATTTCACTAATTTTAAGTGATATATTTTTTTGATGAATAATTAGAACGTGAAAATTTTTTATGTGTCTTTTCATTGAAAACAATATTTATTTTTTGCAAATGGGTATTCAAACACAAAGGTATGTATTATGGTATTTAAAACAGATTTTATAATATTTATATGATGTATTTGACATTAAATTTGACAATTTACATATTGGGAAGCTAATGTCTATCTAGAGAGAGACATTGGTATCCATAGTGTGTGTGGAACAATGGGATGTGGCCATTTTTATATTGATCGAATGTAGAAAGACACAATATTAGTTAGTATAAATGTAATTAATATTTAGTAATTTTTGGGTGAATTATACATTTTCCATTAACCTAGGACACAATTTGATGGACTTATCTATTTAGGGTTATTTATCTAAATATTTTTTAAACAAAATAATTTTCCCATTGGTTTTTATAAGCGGCTAAATCATATGAATATGTCTGATAGTATTTCATGGACATGTTATTACTTTCCCACCATTTCATATATGGATATTCTTTTCTATTATATCACATCATGTTTTCATATATCTACTTTGAGAATGTGAAATTATTTTATGAAAACCCAATGAAAATCTAATTTCTGATGAATTGGGATTAATAATTTACTTAATACCAATGTTTTGTTTTAAAAGCTAATACTATTACATTTATTATATTATAACGTGTTTATAATCTATGAATGTAACCTACTAGGAATTATTCTAACAATATATATTTTTTATTGTTGGGTACATATATTGTATTGAATGATACTAATAATGGAAAGGGAATCATATAGCATGGCATAATCTCATATGGTCTAGTCCATCATTGTGGGTGTTTTGGAGGTGACTTTAAGTTACATGGAGATTTTATGTATATTATTCTTTTCCTTCATTTGGATAGGATTGAATTGTTCTAGGTTAAATCACATTTATTCATCTTTAAAATACATTTTTATTTATTGGTTTATGTATATTAAATATTTATTTCAGTTTCATCTATTATAGTTTATCATGTGGAAACAGAGTTAGGTTTCTGTCTTGGTTGAACCAGGATAGCCTATTATAATTTTTATGATGATGTTCAATATTAAAGATCATTATAGTGTAATTAAGTGAATGTGTAAGAAACCTTTATAATTGAGTGGAGGTGAACATTTGTGTTATCTAAAATTATTAAATAAATATAAATAAATATTAAATTTCAAATGTCCGAATAATATTTATTGTTTTAAATTAAGTATGAGTATGATATTAAATTTACTCATCAATAGTTTTTACCAAAAATTAGGCCACATTTAAACAGTTATCATTTAGTTTTAACCACTCATTACCACTTTTTAGACCTATCATTACAATAAGGAATTGCAATCTGTGAGGGTTAGTATAATTACTATAAACATAAATATTTTACTAAATAGAAAACATATGAAATTATCGACCATATACTAATTACATTAAAAATGTGAACTTTATATTTATTTTTAACCATTTAATAAAATATTTATGTTTATTAAATAAATAAATTTTCAAATTTTCAGAACATTCATTAAATTAATTGTAATTATATAAACGTAACATGTATTAATAGACAATAATAATCAATAATATATATAACAATAATTAGTAATATTAAAATATCATGGAACACAATTTTTGTATCATTTTAAATTACACTAAATATTTTAAAATCATTTATATGATTTTTTAACAAACTAATAACTATATCATCATTGTGAAATAATATATGTTAATTATTTATGCAATAAAAAAATAAATAATATGTTTTCATGATGAATTTTATTAAATTATCATTAAAATAATAATTATATTCAAAAATATTTCATGGATAATCTCATATTAAATATATTGTACTTATTAAAAACAAGAGTCATAATGTTTGACTTTTCATAAAATAAAATATTATAAAGGACATAATCTCATTGAAATCTCCTAAAATTTCAATATTACTAAATCATGGATGTATATATATGAAATTGGATCATACAATAAAATTATGTATATTATTATAGTAATTCTATAATCCTTATTAGTTTATTTTTAATATTAGTTTCAAGAGTTTCTATTATCTTTGGTAACCAAAATTATTAATGTTAATATTCATATTGGAAGAATATATATGTTTTCTATTTAGTAAATATTTACCACTTAGTAAAAAAATGGAATAAATTATGTAAATTAAAAACAAGTATGTTTAAGAATTTGAATTAAAATTAAGCTAGAACCATGTAATGAAAAACATCTTTTAGAAAAATGAATTTTTAAAAATTTACTTTTATTTTCAAAATTCAAGTATAAAATACATTTAGAACCCATTATCGATTTAGTGTAATTAAATATTATCTACTGAAATTTTAATAATAATAAAAATTATAATTTCACCTTTGATTTACATTATCAGAAAAAATTATTTCAATAAATATGTCATTTTTAATATTTATTGAAAACTAAATTTTATCAAAAGTTAAAAAAATTCATCATATATAATTAAAAAATATTATTCATTTTTCAAAATTTATTTAACAATACTTCTAAATAATAATTATAATATTTAATCTTTGAATGGATAAATTCATCTTTTTTAATAGAACATATTTTCATAACTATTAAATGAGTTATCCAAAATGAATTTATTCTTTTATATATATTATCAAATGTTTTTTTAGTTGGACCTTAATATTTATTTTAAATATGGGAAAATTCTATTTGTATGCAAAAATTCATAAAACTATGATATAAGAGACACTTAATATTTTAATAGTTTTTAGTGGGTTGTTTACTCTCATTCCAGTGTGTAACGCTGCCGATCTAATAAATAAAATTATTTAAAGAGGATTATTTTATAAAAATATCAGTACATAACAATATACCCAAATTAAAATTAATTTGTCCTACAATTTGTTTTATTTTAATACAAATAAAATAGGCTAATTCAACCTCATTACATCTTCATCTTCTTAATATCTTCCTATAATACATAGATTGACCATAAAACATTAACCAGACGAGTGATACTATTTATAATTTTTTCACAATGTTCTAGAATCTCTATACGTATATCATTATTGTAAATAGCATGCTTTATCAGTATGACCAATGAGTATATTGTTTTTAAAATATTATATACGAAATTATGTAGGTGATATTCAAATAAAACATCATGAACATGAGAGAGATTCGGATGAAGAACCAACTGATAAGTTACTATACCTATATGAGAAATAAATTCTAAATTATTGATGTAACTAAGGATTTTATTTCCCTTCATTAACTGTATCATCACCATAGTATAAGTAGATAATTATATCAATACTATTTAAAAAACATTATACTTAATATCTTCATAATGATTGTTATTATAACTTTTTAAACTATGTGATTTTATTATATACAATTAAAGGGATAAAATATTATCCAATATTTATTCAACTAGAAGATGTACCAAACGAATTATATCTACAACATCAATTCAGTATGCTTATGTTCTGATATTATTTCCACGACTTGATTCATAAAGAGACCTCATAATTCTAGATTTAATGATATTGTTGAATGAAAATTAGATCATATTTATGTGCTGATCACAACCACCATTAAAATCCATATACCATGCTCTCAACATTTAATCAAAAGTTTTAATGGTCTAATTTGACTAGAATTATCGCTATGTAAGAGAATTGGTACTGAAATATAAATTTTATTTATATCCAACTAAATATATCATGATATCTTTTTTGTTATCCTCACGTCCCATTAAAATTTAATGTAAACTAGACATTGACAATATACCGCTTTACCCCCATAAAAAAATAAATAATCATTCAATTCATTATACATCATTGGACATAGGGGATTAATAGATAATGAAAAACTTTGAGAATCATCCAACAAATCCTTTAAGTCTAGTATGGGCAGTACACATAAAATGATTCAGAACCTTATTACATTGCCCTAATAGAGGATGAACTCATGAATATTTATCAACATTTATTATCTATACATTTTCATTCTATACATTTGATATCTAAACATAGATATATAGTTGAATATTTATTTGGACTAGATATTTATTTATAATTACTTTAATATTTCCATATCCATCCTTTGAAAATCCAAAAATATAGAATATTTTTTATTCCTAATTATATATTATAAAGATTAACCCAATTTGGTAAAAACATATACCACCATCCTTACATTCCAATGGTTGTATTTAATTAGTGGTCAAAATATTTATTCTTCTACAATAATCATCAATGGAATATTTTTAAATCTTTTTGAGTGAAAACATACTTTAATGATTTTTTATTGGTAAATATGCTACTCATTTATCAATATCTATAATGACTCTATACCTGTAATGAATAAATTACTTCAACTAAATCCAAATCCTGATTTGGGATAATTTTTCCAATGGACAATCATTTGGAATGATGCACAATTTTTTACAATATAAATATTAATTATAACACATCAAAATCCCTTATTTGATTTAAAAAATTATATTAAAATTATTTCTAAAATATTTGGCAGTGTGGGAACATTTTCGCTGAACAAATATATTTTTATCTCCTTGAAATTATCTACAAATTCATATTTTAATATGAAAAATAATCCATTATTAGTAAAAATGGATTGTGGATTATATAATCTTGATAAATCGTTCTCAAAACATCAATATTATCCACCAAACCTTTGAAAACTACATATTTTGGCCACTTTTTATGTCTAGTAAATTTATTAATGACATATGAATTTGATGGATTTACTAATATATCATCACATGAGATTATATGACACAAAATTGAAACATTCTAATGTTAGAATTCAAATTTGATCAATTTTTCTTCATTATAATTCATCCTCTATGTCTTAAAAACTATCAACATGTGATATTCATGATATTTATTCATTTTTGAATTTATAGTAATATCATATAAAATGAATGAAACAAAAAGATCAATCTAGTATTTATGAATACTTTCCAATATATTAATGAATAATGTGGGGGTTATACGAAGACCATAATATATCAATATAAATTAATGGTATTCATACCTTATGTAGAATGATGTATTCTTTATATACTATTTCAAAAACCTCAATTGAAGATATTCATAATGGTTATCAATCACAGAGAAGTGTTTTTATATGTTAAGATGAACTTATATGACATACATATATGGTATATGATATATGTCCCTTATTTTAATCTTTTTATGTTCACGAAAAAAATTCAAAGTCGCATTAATCTATATATCATCCTTCATAACATTATATGTGCACTACTTGGTGGAATAAAAAGGTTTATAAATCCCTTATTAAGATTATCATGGAGTTTCTTCGTTAATTCCTACAAATCAATTTGTTACATTATATAATGAGTCATTAAAATTTGAATAAAAAATTTATATGATCTATTAAATGATCAACATCTTTATTCATTAAAAGACATGAGGATTATTTTTGAAAAGATATAAAATTACATATGCACAATAGGTGTATCATTAATTTGGAGTTTATCCCCTATCATCTGAGATATACAATTTTAATGATTTTGTACTATGACACAATTTATTGAATAAATATACATTAAATGTTCATATTAATATATAAATCATTAATTAATCAAGGGTTTATTTGGAAAATTAAATTTAACATCCATTCAATGGCAGTAGATTTTATATACATATAGATAATGATTATTTATTCCAATATTATAATAAAATTAAACTATTGAGAGAATCATATGATCTGTAAGAATCACATCCATAAAAATATCCATTAGAGGGAAACTGTAATTCTAATATGAGACTTATTTCCATTTGGAATTTCAATTTCTAACAAAACAAAAAATTTATTAGGTGATATAATGATTTCGTTACCAAATTATTTAGAAATGAATTAATGTAATGTTTTGGAATCAAATAAAAAATTATAATTCTATAGAGGATTTTAAGTGTACCATTATCCACATAATTCCCATATCCCACATGGACTATCATGACCTCTTTATAATTTGGTTGTACATTGGTCTTAATAGGTTGTTGAGTCTGATATTCTAAATATATCAGATTTATGAACTAATTTGCATAACTCCCACGCTCCTCGAATTTGAGGAAGCAAAACACAGTGATGTATTGTTTTTAGTCATTTTCTTATTCAATTCCTTATGTAACATATTTACATGAATTTCTCATTTTATTATGAAATAAATTTCATTTCACAAAAAGATACTTATATTAGTACCTTAATGTCAATTTAACACCGATTTTTCTTCCACACATCAAGCAATAAGAAATATTTCTAATTTTTCCCATTGAGTTTTAGAATATTCATTGAAATACATTATTATTATTATATTAACACATTTATATTTTCCTATAAATAAAATCTCCATCACCACTGTGGGAGAGAATGGAAAAATTTCATCATATTGCAGCAGTATTTGATAAATATTTTATTTTCGTAACATAGTTTACAGAAAAAAAAATTATTCGATAAATATTAAATTTTTTCTGATAATTAAAAAATAAATATATCATAGATTCCTTGTAAAATTCTCCATAAGGGTAAAACTACATGAGTCAGCCATTTTAATCAGCTCAATAAATTTATTCTCCATATTTTTATATATAATAAAAGGAATGCACTTGTATAATAATACACACATAAACTCATCCCAATAAATGGATTCAATTTCTTATTCATACACCTAATTCTTGGTAATATTCCCCCATTAATCATCTTCTCATTCTATATGATAAATATTTTGAAATAATTTCTCCTTCCAATGCATTGAAGAATATAAAATATTTTTTAAAATATTTTTTTCCATCCCTATAAAAATATTAAATCATTAGATACACTAAATGTAGGAGGATATTTCATCATGAATGGTTCAATTGTTCATTATTCCCACTTTTTATAATTTCGAATCACAGCATGATACAATGCCTAATATTTAATCAAGAGTATAAAATTAATATTCACCATCCCACATAAATAACATTCTATTTCTAATGTTAATAAAAATTTCATTGTCCATTGAATTGAGTATTTATTTGTGTGATTTGGGTTACACCCATTGAATAAAAAACATTGTTTGATAAATTTTAATTGTTTTGAAAAACCACATAATCATGAAAAATAATTTCTATTATGTTTAAATCACAACACCAATTTTTATTAAACATTAGTTTTTACCTAGGATATTGATAATAATTAAAAAAATTAAGATATTAACCATTAATTTGAATTATCGCCAATTTTTTCTCATCATATATTAAAATTGATAAAAAAACCGAACATCTGATATTGAATATATTGACACATGATTTTCATACATTATTATTATATATTTTTATTAATATTTTACACATCACATAAAACCAAGACATAAGATAATAAAGGTGTAGTTAAATTATAACTATATAAATAATAAGAAATGGTTTATAAATTATCTACTTCATTTGGAAAGTATTTATTTTTAACTAGAACACTTTTTGGAATATCATACATAACAAGGGTATAAAAACATGAAAATAACCTTTTCAAATTATACCCAATATATCAAAGATCATAATCTCGAGTCCTTCAATAAATCATTATTATTAATTAAACATTTATCATAATGGAACATGATCCCCAATTGAATAACATTGTAATAAGACAATGAATTCAGTAATATACATATGAATAGATTAAATTTTTCATATTATTGAATAATAATTTCCTATACTATTATGGTGAAATGGAATCACTACTCAAACCATTGAATTAATCACGATTGGGTTCCTATATCATCATTGTATAAAATTTATCTCACTAAACATGGTTCACTCCACATTGTATATTTGTTTATCTCATGAGATATGAATCATTAGCCAATGCATTGGTGGGAGATATTGGTACCATCTAACAAATAATATAAACCATACATATGTGTCTCAAATGATCAAAATTCATACAACACATCAAGATCCATTAAATTAATTGGGTTTCGCAATCATTTCATTAATGAATATACCATAGAATAGAAATGGGATTACTAATTATTACATTTACTTACCATTTACATAAATTTTTTAAAAAAAGAATATGTATGTTATCCTTAGTTAATATACAATTTACATATTTATTAAAATTAATGGATGTAATTTTATATTGAAAATGACTATGAATGATAACATTGATTTTTTTTGATGAAATTATCCATGCCATATTGAAATAAATTTTTTTATCTTATCACTTATAAAGGAAATATTTCTATGAAAAATCTATTTTTAATAATATAAATATGATTTAATGAATTTATGAACCATGATTTTGGAAAATATTCACATACATTATATGTTAATAAATAATTCGGTCAAATTGTTTTATGATTATTTATAATGTACCACATTTAGAAAATGAAATAATATTTCATTGAATCAATATTTTTTAAAAATTCATACATGTGTAAATATTATTTAATATAAATTTATAAGAATAATAATTGTTTTTGTAAATAATTTTTAGAAATAATTTATATGGATGAAAAATATACCCAATAGACAGTTATACATAATCAGTCCCCAATAAGGATGATACTATGGAATAAACCCTTCCTAAAAGTATCTCATTTCATCATTCACGTTCAATCATCATTTAGAATAATTTTAAATTTAATATACATGTATCAAATTAAATTATTAATATCTATAATACCATTTATGATTTATTTATAACATCTTATTATAAATTTATTAATATATTGTTATTAGAATCATTACTCTAGAGGAAAAAATTTCCTTTATCCATGCATCATATAAAAATTATCTATATTAAATAAATATATATATATATATATAATATTATTCATTATAATAATAATTTTAAAATAAATTTCATTGTTCATGGAGACATTAAGATGTACATATGCATCAAAATTGTTTCCATTTTTCAAAGTGGAATGATTGAATAGACAATATTAAATAACATTTAAATAATATTTATTATAAAATATATATCATATAAATTTATAATATTAATCCTTATTTCAATATATATTAAACAAAAATAAAAAATCAATCAAATCAAATTATGGTGACGGTATTACATATGTACACAGAAGGGATGTTTTCATTTCAATTGTATTGGATGATAATTAAAAAGACATAATATTGTCATTACATAAGTGTAACTGTGTCATTGATATCATATATTAATATAAAAACCCTTCATAATACCAATCAATAAAATATTTTGGGGACAAATTAATTGTATCTCTATAGGGGTATTGAAATTCATATGTATTCATTAGAGAGTCATTCGATTTATATTGGATATTAAAGAGGCTGTATAATGATATTTTCAATATAAAAATAACATTTTTCCATATTGATGATACCTAAATATTATTTTCTGATAAATATTATATATTAATAAGATATAATGAATTGTTTAAAATAATGTGATCATTTTAAGTTGACTCCCCGTTATTGGAATAAACACCATTAAGTATCCCACTATGGATGATGGAGTTGGTGTTTTGAGGACAGAACCACCTATATAATGTCTTTTGGGAAGTTTATAAGAGATTTTTATGAGTAAGGTCGATATATAAAGCTAAATGTTGTGTAATTATTTCAATTAAAAAGTTTAATTTTATTATTGAGGTCAGTGGCACGATTAGAATCTCTTAAAATATTTTTTAATATTAAATATTTTTAAATTCTTAGTGGCTCAAAAATCATTTATTTATAACATAGGATGAGTATGGGTAGAAATACACATATTTTATTTTTTTAATCATCCATATTCAACGAATTAATTTTTATCATTTGGTTTCAACCAATCATTTTCACGTTTTTAAACATTCGAGGAAACCATGGAATGGTTTACATTGAGTGTCAATATATAAACAATAAATGGGAAAATGTTCAATAAATGGAACAAGGCTTACATAATAAACCATTTCATAATTTATTTGCTAAATATAATATATTTATTCATTTTTTATAATTTTATAAATTATTATTTATATTATAATATCATCAATTTCAGTATTATTAGTATTCATTGTATTAACATTTATAACATAAATATCACACATAAAAATTTTAAAAAATATTTTATGATATCACTAACATTTAATGGAAACCAATAAACTTTATAGAAAACTTTTTTACCTATAATTATATTACATATTTTATTTTAATTTAATTTAAGTAATTTTTCCATTACAAAAATTCTACCTACAACAGTGTCGTGAAATCATGTTAGGTAATGATTTTTTCACAAGAATGTATAAATAAATTTAAATTTTGAATATTATTATCATTGATTTAAAATTACTATGTTTAGTCACACATATACATTTTAGAACAACATATTTAATATATTTTAGTTATTAAAAAATGGGTATATCGTAAATTATATTTTTTTTAAATAATTTTTATAATGTTTATTGTTTCATTAAAATGATCATAAAATTCCATATAAAAAAACCAGGATGATTATAATGAAAATAGAGTCATCAAATAAAATTAATTCAAGTTTTTGAATCATTTTATAATCCTAATCATTATATTATTATGTTTAATTACCTAATTTTCCATTTACTCTAGTACTAAAATATATTAGGGAACTAATTAAAATTGAACAAAAATAAAAAGTACCTAGTAACTAAAAATATAATTCATGATTATAAATATATAATTTTTATTGTCAAAACATAAATAAATAATAAATTTTAAATTACAAAAAATTTAAAATACAATGAAATACGATGTTTTAGAGTATTTCCTTTTTGAAAGATAAAATATTATTTATAATAAATTAATTAATAAAATACAATTCAATAATCAGAAATCAAATATTTAAATTAAATATAAAATAATGAATGGTTTTATATAATCGATACTATAATTTTACTTTTTCAATAAATTGTAATAATATTACATCTTATAATAAAAATGAATATTTTTTAATAATCATTGAAATTTTTTTTCATAAATATAATGAAATACAAATTAATATAATATAAAAAATATTATAATTTTATCACGTATATTTAGAAAACAATATACTAATTGATTATTATATTCACTCGTGAAAATGTAGTAAACATTTGTTTATGGAAAATATATTTTTAAAAGAATAAATTTTTTTTTTTTAAAATTATGGGATTATTTTTAATGACTATTTAAATACATTAATAATGAGATGAAATTTATATTTATTTCATAAATAATTTAATCATATTAATATACACCAATCCAATAAATATTAATTAAAAAAACGATAATATGGAAATAATGTTTCTAGATTTTTCTAAATTAACAGTGTCATGTAACACAAGCTATTAAAGGCATCAATTTCATTAAAAATATATTCATTATAAATATATTAGTGAACTAAATGATTATCCATATATCAATAATACCTATGCTAAAAAAATGATCATCACATAAAATTATCATCCAAACTACTAAATATCAAAATCACTTCTCATCATAGTGACTATACATTACAACCAGTACACAACAAAAACATAAAAATAAATCAAAATAAAATGAAATTGAGTTTTATTAAAAGAAATAATCATATTTACATAATAAATATTATGGGAAATCTCAAAAAATAATATATTATTGAGGAAAATATTTTATTACTGACATATACTTTCTTATCCACTTTATTGTTTGTAAATTCATTTTAAAAAATAAATTTTCTACAATTAAACAATTTTATTTATAAAACATAAATATAATGTAAATAAATACATTAAATAGTATGCATGCTAAACTATAATGATAATACCTAAGAACAGAAGAATTTTCATGTGATTTATCCCATATCTAATCAATTAAAATTAGATAATTAATTATTTTTTGTAATGATATGCATATTAACTCATTTATGAAAAAAATTATTACAATCACACAGTTACACTAAAATAAGGAATCTATAAGGATATGTTACCAGGAGTGAATCTTCATATAGTAACATATATTGTCGAAGGCTCAACCACTAATAGTTATTAAGTAAACACTACTACATTCATATATTTAGAAAGACACAATAATAATTTAGAAACATTTATGTATAGAACATTTTCAACTAACACATGTAATTTTTAAAATGAAAATATATTGAGAATTTGAAAGGATATAGATATATTATTTACGGAAATCTATATATAATGAAAAAAATAAACCATAGGGTTAGAATAACCACAAGTGTAGGTTGATAAAATAATAATGAGATGAGTTTTTCCATGAGTTTGGAAATGTTTTTGGAATCCAAATAATGCTGAATCTGACATAGTATTTATAGTAAAACCCATTTCACTCATTTAGGGTCTATGTAATATCCTAAACAACTATAGAGGGTTCAGTCAATTCATTATATGAATCCACTACTTTGGGAAAAAATATTTTATTGATTAAATAATTAAACAGGAAATACATAGCTTTACAGAATATTACAAGGTCTATATATAGGTTCTTATTCCATCGTAGGACACATTAAAACACCACAAACCCATTCTTACAACCCCCAAATTTTACAATCACTATGACTATGACAATAGAATTTTGAGGCTCTATTTGCATTTTATACATACACTATACTAGAAAAATTCACCATTGGGTATTAACTTATATAAAATATGACACAATCATATTTTATAATGGATCACAATAACATAAAACCTGTATCCACTATTATTGGTCTTGAAATTTAAAATGTACATTGTCCCACATAGACGAAATAACCAAACATCATGCCTATCTATTATATCTAAACTACCATTAAACATATAAAAGATAAAAAACACAAAGTAATTCCTTTAATGGTCTAATAAATTACACAGAAATATACCATTAATATTAATTATATAAACATAATCTAATTTTAATTGAATCTATGAAATTCAAAAATAAAAAAATATCATGTCTCTTCATAAAGTTCGTTGACCTCACATATAATTGAGTGATATTATCATTTATAAAATATGTGAAAGTGATTTTAATTTTATTCAATTAAAATAAATACATCATTATATCAAAATGGAATTTAAGAATATTTTATAAATAGTAAAATTGAACATGATTGAAATTTTATAATAATGTTACATAATAAAAAGTTATTAAGAACATATATATCTTCTTATGGTTTCTTTGCTTGTGATTCTATATAATGATTCTTGTATTGATTTTTTGGGATGAATGTAAACTCAATTCAATGGATAATTATGTATGGATATTACTTTAGTTGATCTGAATCACCTAATTAGACCATGGGGTTTTTATAATAAATAATAAGAGGAGTACTTTAATAAAGTCATGGTAGAACAATCTTTCTTATTATTTAAAATTTAAACATAATTTTTTACATCTAATTTATCATAGACCAAATTTTATTATTTTAAGGTCTAGTTACATGTGAAATTAGTAACATTACATAAAATATAAATACAAAAATTCCACATCTTTATGGAAATCTTCTCTTACATGACCATATCATTCATTCGTACATAAACTTTCATGAGATAACATGAGAAAAAACATATGAATAGGGTCATCTATAATTCCAAGTACAAGAGTAAATAAGGAGTAAACATTAATAATACAAGACATGATAGGAAATGGGAATTTTAATGTAGAATAAGAGAAATGTGATCATAAAGTCATGATATATCAAGATTATCATTACATAAAAATGTGAAAACAACATTTCACATGATTTTTCTATCATCCAAGGCTCATTCCACATGGAGAATTAGTAAAACATCAATTTACATGAATTATCATCTGTAATCCATCATTTGGCCTGATGTATCATGATACTAATCTTTACCCAATGTATTAGAGCACTATTATGGTGTATTATTCTTAATCATTTCATTTCATGCATATGTGTGCAACATAGATCATACAACATGGATTCATTAAACATCATAATTGATTCAATGAATAGATATGTTGAATACATAAATTTAATTACCTAATAAACAATGACATGTTCATAAAGGAAAGAACACTTGACAGAGAAATGGGAATGGTATTCACATACACGATGATGTTGGATAGGGAATTGTATTTGTATCATTGAAATCAGAAAAATGTAAAATAAAAATCATAAAATAGGATGATGTTAGTGGAATGGTTATATTATCATTTATTAAATAAATTTAATTTAAGGGGTTTCATGAATATAATATCCCAACATAAGTAATATAGATTATAATCATAATATAAAATAATTTCATGATTGCAAATGATGAGAGAGAAATCCATTACAGAATTTTGGAATCGTTATATGATTACTTGGGAGTCATTAATGATAGATAAATTGATCTATCATCATTAAAAAATATGTATATATTTTTAAGAGAGAAGATAAATTATACTCCAATGTTTTTAATTGACAATAAAATTGGTATAACAATATAAGGAAACATGGATATAAATAAGGAAGAAAAAAAAATGAGGATCCCTTACTAGACTGTGTGGTTTCATGAGATTTAGGATGGGATTCTTGAGATCATAGGGAGACATAGGGGATACTATAGGGAGATGAGGGAATATTTGGGATGTGATCATCGGTTTTTCAGTGGAGATAAATGGTATCATATTTGGTTTGTAAAGGAAAAGACATGGGAATTTCATTAACATTTTAAAAACATAGTTTTTGAACCTGTATAATTAAATATTCAAAACCACCAACCAAACCATAATTTGTTCCCATGGTTTTTGAAAAAAATAATTTAAATAATTATTTTATAATGATAGTGGCCGAATATATTAATATTTTATTCATTCTACTGTGGATGCGAGGAACACTCACAAGGAAATCAATTTAAAATGATAAAATACTTTATATGTCTTAGAGTGTCCACTAAGAAATCATAAAACTAATCAAAAAAATATTAAATAATAGTATTTTAAACGAAAAACATATATGGTACAAATTTCTAATATATATTATACTATTATATCACTATTGTGTCATTATGATGTCATAAAACACATTATATATTTAAATGGTATTTATTTTTTTAACAAAAAAATACGACTATCTTGAAAAAAATAATGATAAAATTTCTGGTAGATAATTTCCATCTCTTTAATAAAGAAAATAATATTAATTTTATGTAAATAATTTTATAAATATGTGAATTTTTACTTTTAAAATGAAAATGACCTTTTTTCGAAAATTTATGGGTTTTGACAAAAACCGCATTCATAATTTAATAAATATTACAATTGTATAAAGATTGTACGATCATTTTTATTAAATAAAACATAATTTATAAATAATTTTTTATTAAAATATTATTTCAGTAAAAAATAAATTATTTAATAAAAATATATTTTTCAAATGAATATTAACTAAAAATACAATTTTGGTTTTAAAACCCATTTACAATGTAACAATAATGAAATGAATGCACATTCATTGTAAAAAATTAATGAAAAAATTCATAGTTCTAGGTTTGAATAACAAAACCCCTTATAACTCATGCATAAGACCTAAGGGTATAGTCTGTGATAGTGACATACCCCTGGGGTGGCTTAGATGGCATCACATGTGAGGTAATCTCTATTAAAATCTACTTCTATAATAGGGGTTCCATTCATGAAAAACTTTTAGTAGCTCGACATGGTCATGGTCATCTTTTAATCCTAGTTATGATACATACATTTAATGCTCTAACCAATGGGCTTCGTATGGATCAATTCTACTGGATGAAGCCACCACTCCATTTGTTGGAGTAAATTGGATTTGTTAAGTCTGTATATTTATACTAATCATGTAATCACAGTTCATTAACTATATATTCAATGGTAATAATTGTTAATAATATTTTAAAATCTCATAATTTAAATCCAAGTATGTGAATATGTTTTTGATTACCACTTTTGAAAATATGATACTTAATTACATAAAGAAGAATTTTTATTAATAAAAGTTTGGTTCGTTACAATCTTCCCCCCAAAATGAAATTCACCCCAAACATTTCCTTTTGCAAAATTAAAACAGATGAGGGTAACTCTACTTTATCCATTTCTCTGATTCCCATGGGGCCTCTTCAAACATTTTGTTTCTACACAACACCTTTATGAGGGTCATTGTCTTATTTCATATATCATTTCCTTTAGATCTAAAATCATCACCAAATTCTCTTCATAGGAGAGGTCTTCCCCCAATGGTAACACCTCTGGATTGAGTACATTTTATAGGTTAAGTACTCACATCATAAAATGTGATACATGGAATACATCATGTAATTCTGATAGGTTTTATGGGATTTGATGTTGATATGCCACTTTTCTAATGTGTTCAAGGATATCAAAAGGGCTGACGTACCATGGAATAATCTTTCCATTATTCCAAAATCTAATTAATCTTTTCCATGATGATATGTATTGTAATACTATATCTCTATCTTCAAAATCTATGTCTCCCCAATGGTTAACATCATATCTCTACTGTTGACTCTAATCTTGTTGAATATGCTTCTGGACTGTCTTAACCTTCTACACTATTTCTTGGACCATTTATGGACATAAGAGTTTTCACACCCAAACATCATCTCAAAATTCGGGTGTTCTACAAATATTCCCACAATGGGCTTTATAAGGAACCATTTTTTCCTGAGTAGAGATTGTTATTGTAAAAAAACATAGCCATAGAAAGATGTAGATCCCATCCTCCGTTGAAGTTCATTGAGCTTGATCAAAATTTCACCTCAAGTGTTTTGATAGTCTTATTCGATTGGTCATCCATTTGAGGACAATAAGTCATACTAATGATGAGCTTAATATTCATAGCATTTGGGAGACTCATCCAAATCATGGAGGGGAATCATGGATATCTATCAAATACAATAGAAAATTGTACTCCATGAATCCTCACAACTTCTTTGATATATATACATTCAATTTGATCTAGTGGGAAATGATTTATAATTGCAAATAAGTGTGTATCCATTGATAGATGATCCTCAATATCCTAGAATAAATTGTTTTCATTGGATATCAAAAAAAATCTAGTGACAAAGTCCGTGGTGATGTTCTCCCATTTACATATTGGTATGGGTAAGGGTTTCATCATCCCATCAAACATATGCCTCCCAAACTTCAGCGGGTGACAAACTTGGCAAATTGATGTATATTCAGCAATCTCCTTCTTCATATTATCACCGCAATAATTGTCTAGGTGATATTGAAAAATCATTGTCTTTATTGGGTGAATGGAAGAATTAAATCTAGCTGAGTCCATCAAAAGATAAACAGTTAACTCTGTATTTGATGGAACACATTTTCTTGAACCAAATCTATCAATTCCTTCATCATTAACAATGAACTACAAGGTTTTCTTGATTCATATCGATTCCACTTTCATCTTAAATACCACACCATCAATTTGAGAATCCTTTAACCTTTCCTGATGATATGGTTGACAAATCATTTGTTAATGTATTGATGATGTTCCATATTTTATGATTCCCATGCCCATATTTATCAAATATAAGAAGTTTGAATACCTTTAAATTCTCATCAATGATAAAAATCATTGGTTCCTTTATACTTAGAGATTCATCCACCATGTTCACTTTCCCAAGGTGGTAATGGATTGAGCAGTCATAGTTTTTGATCAGCTATATCCATCTTTATTGGTGCACATTCAACTCATTCTATGTGAATATATAATTAATGCTCTACTGCTCTGTATATAATTCATAATTGTCCCCAATGGTGTAATGCTGCAAAATTTTTAAGTGAAAATTACTAAAGTCAACTATCGATCATGTGTTGGATTTTTCTTCTCATGAGATTTCAACTTCCCTGAAGAACATGAAATTTATTTTTCATTTTTCATCAACACACAACCCATAACATTCATTGAATAAACACTTAATATCATAAAAATATATCCACTTGTGGGTAGTATGACAACACACACATTTATAAGCCTTATTTTCAACTCCATGAATCTATATTCTCATATATAACTCCATGAAAACATTAATCCCTTCAGAGTTATCATGGAATGAGGGATTGAATATTGTGAGAAATGTCTCATAAATCAATAATAATATTCACATATCCCAAGGAAACT
This sequence comes from Viscum album, assembly GCA_963277665.1. Lineage (NCBI taxonomy): Eukaryota > Viridiplantae > Streptophyta > Magnoliopsida > Santalales > Viscaceae > Viscum > Viscum album. The sequence goes on from OY728157.1 coordinate 1,013,125,229, forward strand.
ACAGATATCTGTCATAGATGCTGGCCTCGACCATCCATAAAATTCATTGGTCTTGGAGGGATACATAGATATCCCATTTCTATTGATGATATAACCCATGAATCAGACCTACTTAAACCATAACTCACACATGATGTACTTTTCAAATAGCTTCTCCTTCTTTAAGGTCTATAGTTCATTGCTTAGATTCCCCTGTAATCCTCCATGTTTTTGGATTTAATTAGAAAATCATATATAAAAACGAATAAAATGTGTCGAGTTAGTCTTTAATGACTCTATTCATCATGCCCATGATGATTGATGGATAATTAGTGAGTCTTAAAGACATTACGATGAATTTATAGTGCCCGTACAATGTATGAAAAGCAGTTTTTGGGATATCAAACATCTTTACCCTTACATGGAAATATCCCAACCACAGATCTAACATGGTGATTTATTGTTCTCAAAATAGATGATCGAACCAGTCATCAATTCATGGAAGAGGATACTAATTCTTAATCATGATTTTTTTGAGCTCACGATGATCAAGGAAAAGGTGTGTTAACCCATCCTTCTTCTTAACGAAGAGGACTAATGAACCCCATGGTGAAGCACATGGGTGTGAAAACCCATTATACATATTCCCGTATAGTTTTTTTCTCCTCAATATCAACAAAATAAATTTTATATGAATTTTGGATATTAAAAACACCCTAGAAATAAGATAAATATAGAATTCAACATCTTATCTAAGAGGAAGACTAGGAAATTCCTCGGGAAACACTTCAGTGAATTACCACAAAACAAACATGTTTTAATGGATGGTTTCTTCCTTAGACATTGTCATTTATCAAGACACATGTTCTAATATGTATAGTAATTACTATTCTTGAGATGATTGTGCAAAAAAAAGATTCTACCTCATCCTTTCAGTTTTGTAGAATTGGGGGTTGATTCTCCATATGGAAAGTGATTTACCTATCATCTAAATTTATTTTTTCTCTCTATAGGGAAAGGAAATATGTGCCAATAATTACATGAAATTCAAATATTGGGAGTTTGATGTTGTAAACCATCATGTTAAATCCAAAAATGGTGATAGGTTAGGAGTTATATTCTTGAGATGCAATGATCTCCCCATTTTTAGTTATCACCGGTATCTCAACATCCATGATTTATGGTGGTGTAGTGATTGATGTACTAATCTTTCGGGATATAATATAATACGTAGAACCATAATAAAAAAGAATGTTCTCTATTATTGAATGAATAACAACCATTACTATCACCACTTAACATTCGGGGTTCTCTTCGGTAGTAGTGATGGAAAAATATCTCCTTGCTTCCTTGGATGTTGTGGGTTTCCTCCTAAAACCCTTGGCTTAGGAAACTAGTTTGAAATTTCCCTTATTTTTAGTATATGATGCAATGAACAATTCATGGAGGGTTGAACGGAGAGCTCCTCTCCTCTATCATAGAAGTGGGTCATTATTTTTTGTAATTAATGTCTATATGACCTTGTTTTATATAACTAAATCATTTCCTCACCCCTCAAGCAATCTGTGGGGTGCTTCTTTCGACCCCATTGTCAAATGAGGTGATGGAATTTCTTAGCATAGTTGGATTTATCCAATAGACCACCATAAATAACGTCCAAATTCCCCTTATTATCCGCATGATACCCATGAGATGATCTAATATTCATTTCAACATTGAGGGAAAATCATAAAATCTATCTCATAGCTATAAATGTCCCATATTGATAGAGATTCATGTAGGCTAGGTTTTGGTTTAACAAAGAAGTGGTCAACCTTGTATTTGGGGATAACATCTATGATAGAGGAGTATCATGCTAGCCTGGTGATATTTTCTTCATATTATACAATGTATTCATCCATTTATTTCTTGATGGAAAGGAAATACCTTTCCATATTATTGTAAAATGATATAATGAAAATATTTATCAAAAATCCATTTCTAGAAATCTGTTGATTTTGATGCCTAGATCACTTCATCATGCTTTTTATTTTTGATCAATGTCTACAATTGATCAGATTCACCATCCATACGATAAACAACTAGAATTACCTACTCTTTTTCAGAAAATTGATGTTTAGAGATTAGTTTTTCCATGGAGAAGATCCATTTTTTGGTGATTGAGGGATTAGATGAACCATTAAAAGTAGGAGGCAATTGCCTCATGAATCTCTCAATTGAGGGTTGTTCTTTCTTGAGGGTATTGTTGGATTATTCAATTTGACCATGATTATATTAAATAAATGAGTTAATTGAGAGAGTATAATGAAATTTTTTTTGATTCCCCCTCTCATTGGATTGTGAAGCTCATTAGAACAGTCATCACATTGATCATTGCATTACGTAATATCGCAAGTACTCCTATTTACATCCATTATATGGAATAAAAGAATTCTTATGGGTACCACATAAATGGAAATAAAAATAAAAAATGGATATCATATAAATTAAATGTATTTCCTTATCTTATGAATTTATATTCTTTAATCTATGTTATCCATAATCTACTTCCCAACGTATATACATAGGGTCATTTTTTCCTATAATAATGGTTCATACTAATCATATGACATTACCAATGAATATTCCATATGGTTGTTGAACATTGAGTAATGAAAGGCCCATTTTATTTAACCAATTCCTATTTGAGTCTAGATTAATGAGATGTTTTCAGTTTTTACACATAGATGCATATGTGCCAGAGAAACATCTACTTCATCATATTTAGACAGGTATGTATTTTCCTTATAAGCCGCCAAATTTATTCTCACCAAAAATGAGTGTGGGTTTTTTTATAATTAATCTTATCCCTGAATCGTTCACTATTTTTTTATCGTAAACCCACAAATAACAAATCCTATCCCATGATACCAACTATAACAACCCTACTATATATATAAAACGTAAGAATAATTAATTACATAAACATTCATATAAGACAACTATAATGATCTAGATATCTTGTGTCCTAGGAAATGAGGAACATGACATTACTTCTTATGATAGAAAATAAAATTTTTTATATCTTCGTTTACCTTACCAGCATAATATTTCATACATATCATTGTATGAGATAACCTGAGAAGATACATTAGAAAAGGGTGAAAAATAATGCCCAGAATGAGAGTAAACAATTTATAAAATGAAAAATAAAATACATATTAGGAAATACTCATTTCAATTGATCATTAAAGAAACATGAACATAAAGGCGTAATATTTCATGATTTTCATAACATTGAAATGTGCAAAATCATTTAAAATGATATTAGCATGATCCAAGGCTCATTGAACCTGGATCATGGGTAAACCATAATTATACATGAAAGAGAATGAGAAAACCAACATTTGACATGAAATATCGTGATACATATATTTACCCAATACATTGGAGTTCTATGAGGGTTAACCATTCTTGATCATTTCATTTCATGCATAAGTGTGCAACATAGATCATAAAATATGGACTAATTAATCATTATAATTTATTCCTTGAATAGTGATGTGTAATAATTAAATATAAGTCCACAATAAACATTACCAATGCATTAAGAATAATACCATTGATGGAGAAATGTGTATGGTATTTACTTACATAATTATTTTGGCATGAAATATTTTTGGGTAACATCAGCACCATAACAACTTCAAATAGAAATAGTAAAATGGGTTGATGAGATAGGAAGGGGTATATCATCATTTATAAATGAACTTGATAGTAATTTGTGTCATGAAACATAATATCCAAACTTATATAATGTAGTTTAGATGCATCATATAACGCCCCATACTTTACATACATTGTTATTACATCAAAATTGAAGCACATTTATTACAAAATATAACAAAACCAGGAAAGGACCGTATAGGTATAATGTCTTTAGAAACTGGAAAAAATAATCAATCGGTTCATAAATAATCTACGATGTCTCCCATTTATTTCATCATATTTAGAGTCCCTTTTTGGCATATCCTACATAATATACTTCTTCCAGACCTAGGGAAAAAACCTACAAAAGGGTGAGCTCAAATGCTTAGTAAGGGTAAACAAAAGAAATATGAAACATATCATATTTATAAGAACATAAAATTTTGAAAATCTTATCCTGAAAAAGAGATCATAACATGGGATAAATCATAGAAGTGAAATGTAATCCCAACAATCATAACATAAAACGTGATGCTTTGTGGCATACACACATAATCATAGAGAATCATTTCTTATTAGTCACGACTCATTTCCAAGACTATCTTAGTGGACAAAGTCCATTTCTGAACCGAGTTCATTCCTCGTTTCAGTCCTGTTTCACTGAACCGGTTTAACATGCTCTTCCAGCCATGTCTATCTCATGAGATATAAAATCTTTACCCAATTCATTGGAGGGAGATATAGGTCCCACCCATCTCACAATGATACCATTCTTATGTGTTCCACAAAATCATAAATCATATATCATTTCAAAACCCATGTAATAAAAATGGGATTGTTAAACATCATGATATCACAAAACAATTCATATAAGATAAATGAATTGATAAAAAATAATTCCATCACAACATAATCAAATCTATGTAATAATAGGGATAGAAACAGAACCTTATATTATCTTAGATGGAAAATAATTTTGATAAAACACTTGAACTCCATTTTTGAGGAAAATATCCTTTCTACGTCAAAAACATTTTCCTTTCTTAACATGTCATACAATTTTAAACTAAAACAAGTTGATTAAAAAAACATGAAAACTTGTAAAGGATGCTTCTTGTAAATAATGTTTAAAAATCCATTCATTCCATATAAGTTAAAATAACATTCTTCTCGTACTTTTGTTGGAAAAGTCAAAAAGTACCTCGTATGAAAAATGAAAGAAGATTCCATTCATATCTTTTACTAAATACTCATCGAAGGGTAAAATTGGATTTAAATTTTTTTAGGTGGATGGAAACAATATTACATATTTAGGAAACATGGATGTGGATGATAAAATACGCCCCAGTAAATTCCAAAGTATAAAAAATCTCGGATAAAATGAGATTGTGATCTTTTCCCTTGCCTTAGGTCCGATTTTCTGCCTAAGTGTCCGAACCTCTTGTATATTGATTTAAATAATGTTATTGAATTATTCCAGAATCATACATATTGTTATGATATCATATATGGTCATATTCTTATATTCTTATTAGTAATATTTCATTACTACTTGTTATTCGGGTGTATATTACTTTTTGTTCATATGTATGTTTTGTCGAATAAATTCTTATTCTTATTTTTAGGTTATAGATATCTAATTTCCAAAAGGGTATTAGTGTAATATATATAATATTAATTCATTCAATTCATTTATATAATCGTTATGCAATGAAGATCATTTAGAACGAGTCGCATCACATCGTGGAGACGGTATTCCGTACGTACGCACAAGTGATGATATCGTTTCCATGCTCGTGGAATTGTATTGGAGTGTATGTATACTATTTCAGAATCAATATCACTTTACAATAGTCATATATAGTCATTAATTACACCATTATACCCATCCAATTAAGGTGGTGGTGGAAAATAGATTACACCACGGCGTGGAGACAGTATTCCGTACGTACGCATCTGCGGTGATTTCGTTTTCCGTAGGATGGATAGATAGTGAAATAGAGCTGTTTCATACTTATAATAACATATCAGTATATTAGTGATAATGATGTTATTACTTCATAATGAAACAACTAAATAAGAAGAAGTGGAAGAAGAAATAAAGATGAAAGAATCGGTAACGGACATTACCTCTTCTTTGAAGCGCTTTTTTGAGACCTCCTTTTAGGGCACTAAAATTGGATTTTGAAGAAGACCAGGACCTATAGGATGTCTCTAGGGAAGTGGGGAGAAAAAATTGGCAAGGTTTGGACGAGCTTGAAGGCTCAATGTGGTGTGAGGAAGAGAGGGAGGAGGTGCCCCTTTATATGGGAGGTGAGGGGCACCTTTGGAATAACTAAAAATATTATTTTATTATAAAGTCAAATCCGGTTTTTAATAGCTAAAAATTGATATATTTCAATGATAAGGTGGGTATGGGTCAAAATAATCTAATCCAATAGAATTTAGACAAGTTTAGGTATCAATTTTAAACTTATCATTTAGATTTAACTTTAAGTTAGATAATTTAACTTTTACCATGTCTTCTTGTTTTCTTACACTATAAGGTTAATAAACTTACTATATCAAGCCAAACAAATCCCAAGTTGTTTATTATTAATATATATAACCTTATCTAAGTCATTTGGCCGAACCTTAGATTTTTAGAAATAAAATAACAATTAATAATATAATATTTGTTTTATAAACTATTTTATGTCAATTTTGACACTATTTAGTAATTGATTTTTGTGAAAATTATAACAGAATGATTAGTTTGAACAAAGTTAATTAAATAAATAATAAAATGTCATATTAACTGATAAAATTATTGGAATTCATAAAAAATCTCAAATTACATTAATTTGGGTATTTATAACATCAATTATGACAATATTTCATTAATAAGATAATTACAGCATCATCATTGTATCATAAATAAATTAAATTATTTAATGTCTAAAAATTAAAAATAAATTACCATTATGTAGGAATTTTTTTCTTTTTAATTAATATTTATAGTCGAATTTATCTTATGAATAACCCCATATTAAAAATGATTTACTTATTAAACATTGCTTTTAACTATTTTAACCATTCTTTAAATAAATTAATAATAAATGTCCTAATCTAATCCAAGTGGGCCTAAATAGTCATATTTTATTCTTAAGGTTGTTTTTGGTCGAATTAAACTTATACAATAGAATTTGGACATGTGTTAGGGTAATAATAATAACACTTTTACCCTTAATTACCCTATTTACTTTTAACCGTGGTAAAAAAAAGTAAAAAGTTACTATTCACCAAAAATTATTTTCATCTCAATGAACCACATTTTAGTCCTTGATATTAATTGTGTCTCCCGGATTTTCGAAATTCCACTCACAGAAGCGGTAAAATTATGTTTTATGAAAAATTCAGCTTTTTAACTACCACTTAGTGGTTTCACTATTCATCAAAAATTGAAAGTTTTCAGAAAAATACCAAAATTTAACCCTAGGATAATTTCGATATTCAGAATCCAAAAATGAAGTCCATTTTGAAAAATAAAATTTATAAAATTTTAAAAAGTGGTTATTACTATTCATAATTGTTAGTTTTAATAAAATTTTAATAGTATATCGTTGTTTAGTGAAACTCGGTATTGCATACGACCCAAGATATTGAGGAAGGCCGCAGTTGCCTGTAAAGCAATTCAAGATAGTGTTGTGTGTCGTGAATGATTCATTTGATAAAAACAAACTATTTCTCATAAAAGTCTCGGGCGTTACATTCTACCCACCTTAAAATGAATTTCGCCCTCAATATTCGTCACTTTGTAACAAAAATATGAGGATACCTCTCCCTCATCATATCCTCAAGCTACCATGTAACTTCTTCTAATTGGTGGTTCTCCATAAAACTTTCACCAATCGAGTGGTCTTGTTTCGTAGGACTTTTTCACTACGATCCAGAATCTCTATCGGCTGTTCTTCATAAGAAAGATCTTGCTCCAGTAGTACAACTTTTGAGCTGAGTACATGTGAAGGATCAGGTATGTACTTTCTCAGGAGAGAAACATGGAACACATCGTGAACTTGAGAGAGATTCGGTGGAAACTCCAATCGGTAAGCTACCTTTCCAAAACGATCTAGTATTTCGAAAGGACCGATATATCTACGTCTCAACTTCCCCTTCTTTCCAAATCTCATGACCCTCTTCCAGGGAGATATTCGTAAGAACACTTTATCACCCACTTCAAACTCTAGGTCTTTTCTTCGGTTGTCGGCATAACTTTTCTGTCGACTCTGAGCTGCTCTTATGTTTTGTTGAATAGATCGGACCTTTTTTGCCATCTCATCATCATGATCAGGTCCTAATAGCTTTCTTTCCCCAACTTCATCCCATCAAGTTGGAGTCCTTCATTTATTTCCATAGAGAGCTTCATAAGGAGCCATCTGAATGCTAGAGTGAAAGCTATTATTATAAGAAAATTCCACCAAAGGTAGGTGATGATCCCAACCACCTTTGAAATCCATATATCAAGCTCTCAACATATCTTCTAGAGTTTGAATTGTTCTCCCAGACTGACCGTCTATCTGAGGATGATAAGCAGTGATGAAACTCAACTCTGTATCCAGAGTATACTGAAGACTTCACTAGAACTTCGAGGTAAATCTCGGATCCCGATCAGATATAATAGAAAGTGGTACTCCATGAAATCATACCACTTCCTTTACATATATCCTGGAAAGCTTATCCAGAGAGAAATCCTCTCTAATAGCAATGAAGTGTGCGGACTTTGTAAGACGATCAACTATGACCTATATAGCATTATTGCCTTTGGATGTTTTAGGATGTCCTGTGACAAAGTCCATAGTTATTTTTTCCCATTTCCATTTGTGTATGGGTAATTTTCAAGTTGTATAGATTTACTAACGATAGTGTTCATAATTCCATTGAATCATACATAAAAATAATTATATTTTTATTTTTAATAATGATATTTTTCCTAATATTATATAATATTTTCAAATCTAGGTGTTTTTATGAAAAATGATTTCAATTTTTTTTCAATAATATTTTAAAATTATTCAAGGGAAAAAGTTTTTTTCAAAATATTTTAAGACTAATTTTATGTTTTCAAGGTAAAATTTGTTTTCAACTATTATTCAGGATTAATTTATCTGTTTTTATGGAAAATGGGTTTCAAATATTTTTTAATGTAATTTCATAATTTTTTATGTAAAATTTATTTCATAACCTTATAAATCATTATTTAAAAATTTCAATGTTATATTCAATAAAATGGTTTTGAGAACATCTTGACGGTTCTTTTAAAATTGTTTAAAAATAAAACAGTTCTCAAAACATTTAAAGGATCTCTTTATATGTCTTAAAAGAAAAAAGTTTCCAAATTGTTTTTAAAGAATTATTTATATGTTTTGGTGGTTATTTTAAATAACATTGTTCTTAAATAATTTCATGTTTTAATTTACCATTTTAATTAAGAAACAATATTTTCTGGAAGAAATGTTTTTAAAGATATTTTTACGTTTTTTCCTTCTAATATGGAATCTTTGGATTTTACTCATGCCCCTATGGGAAATGATTTAATGGATCTAATAATATTTACTCTCTGAATGGTTTACGATATGATAATATGATGTTTATGAAACCAATTCCCCATTAAAATTATTTAAACATGTCATTCGAGATTATTTTCATGGGTTAGGGTTTCATTAAATGAGTATGAAAACTGAATTTCCACATGGTATGATATAATTAAATATACATCAAACCCATTTCAATTCATTGTATAATGATATGATGTTTATAAAACTAATATTTTTTTATGGGTCGGGGTATGATGAGTGTTTTGTAATAATGTGGAACATTTATTAATAATTTTATTATTAGATACGTGAGACATATATCTCTCTATAATGCTATTGGTAAGGATATATATCTCATTGTAAAATTATTTTAATCATATTCATGGGGATGATACACTATGGGATGATCGGTAATCCATATATCATATAAAGAAAAGTCTAGGAATGGGAATAATGGTGTGCCTTACCCAGTAGGTTTAGTCACCATGACTTTGGAATATAGTGAACCCTATACACTATGGGATAATGGGGAAACTAGATCCTATAAAAGGATATTACTATGACTTGGGATGGTGGGGTTTCCCACCAAGTAGGTGTGGTTCCCATATAGTTTCTTATTATGTTATAACAATGATTCATGACTTAAAGGGAATGACATCACATGTCTACATATTCCACAATTCTATGTCATATATGCATGATATGATTTCAATAATTATGTTTTCTTAATATGATTCATGTCACATGAAATGAAATAATTTATACAATTATTCGTGTTTATGATACATGATATGTATGGAATGATCGTATAATGTTATGATCACATTATTATACCCCTATTCTCATGCTTATTCATACATGACTATCTTGCTTACACTTACTGAGCATTTGAGATCACTTATTTTTATGTTTCATTCCCCATATTATGAAGATATGTATTATATATGATGTTTCAGAGAATGGTACTAGTAACGAAAAACCAATTGGGAGTAATGAAACTATCTTATATAGTAAAGTTTATAGTTCTGTGTTTTCAAACGTACTATAGTAAAATGGTCTATGGGAATCTGTTTGTTTAATGTCACGAACCGAATCGATCGCCACCGAAACTGGCACCCAGCCCAGCCCGGGACAAGGCCTGAAGGGTATTCCCAATCCCCACAGGATGTCACAAGTACTTGGGTATCACAAAATGAAAATTAGGAATGATTTAGCCAAGTTTATAAACATAAAACAACAAAAGATTCCAATGAAAAACATCTGGATTTTTCAAACCAATATTTTTTTTACAATAATTTAGAACTGAATTACATTGTCTAAATCAACTCACAAAACTATAAAAAAGGTAAAAATACAAAAACAAATACCGCATAAGAACATCACCATGGAAAGAGGCATCGCCCTCATGCCATCTCTACAACACATCATGAATGACAGATGAAAACCCGAACTGGTGGAACAAAAGTTATACCCAAACATGCGGCCACAAATATAACCAAGTCTACTTACACCAAAGGGTTTAAGTAGGTTTTGAGCTAATTCCTAGTAGGATACCACCACTAAGATATTCCATGTGATAAACAATCAAGGACTAAAAGCATACATGTTTTCAAAAACATTTAATTTCTAGTTACAATTTCTAAAAGATGCAACTTAAAAAAATAGTTTTCAAGTGTGCTAATTTAAAGAAATTTTTTTTTTAAAATAAATTCAATGCTACTGAATTTTCCATCCAAATATACCGTTTGTTGACGGTAAGTATAATGGATCTAATGAGCACAATCAATATGAAATAACCCCTAGGCACTAGCTAGCTGTGGGTCCCAGGTACCTTGTATCTCAGTGAGAGTAACCACAAAAATTGTCCATTATAATGCATGAGACACTAGTAGGGAACATACCCATAACCTAGTGGTCCGTAGTCATAATCATCGTAGTTTAGTTATAGTTTTAATCATCAATCATGCTAAGGGAAACTGCGACCAAACCCCACGGATTCACTAGCATACTAGTACACGCCCACCCACCTAGATACCAGGGTTTTCCTATTGTGCTGAAACAAGTTCAACAAGCCATTAAATATAGTTTTCACATGTAGATATCAATTCTACATCACACGTTATCCACACATCCCCATGTACATCACATAAGTCACAAATTCCACTTTTCGTTCAAATGCATTTTGAAATCAAACTCACACCAAAATATCCCACAACACTTTTTGCATAACATTCACAATCCAAAACATCCATTAATACTTTTATCAAGTCCCTACAAATATGATAAATAACACATAACATCCCACTCACATGTTTTATAAAACCCTTTTTATAAACAAAAACCAATTTTTCACGTCGCACTCACACAAATAGTCCACATCACGTTCACACCTCATTCATATTTATGTAAATCCATTAAAAAATTTTATAAAACATATCAAATAGGATACACATCACATGAAATACCTATTCACATTTAAAATTGTACATTTGAAATTATAATAAATCCAAAACAATTTTCCATTATGTTTTACATCTTACATAAATCATTCAACCATTCAAAACTTTCATAAAACAATTCTAAAGAGTGTACCAAAGATTTTCACATAATTCCCATTTCAAAACCGTATTTATAGGACCAAATCACACCTATAAAAATTAAATACCTAATTGGAAGCCCCAAAAACATTTATTAAACTACCCCATGTGTTATACATACACCTCAAACAATACAATAAAATATCCTCATGAAAAGCACACATTTTCAAATTCACTTTCAAGATGTACAATAAGGTTTTCACCTAAAACCCATTAAAAAACCACTTTAAGACCTAATGGCACAGCAATACCCTACCAAATAAGAATTTTCATCCCAACCAAGTTTTATTAAACCAATTTCATATGTTATAAAACACATCCAAACAATAACCAAAGGGTTACGCATGAAAACACCCAATTTTGAGCTAAATTGAAAATTTAAAACCAAATTCTTTACCAAATACAACATAATCATTTCCCACACCACACCCAGAATATTAGGAACATGAATGATAAGTACGTATATCAAAATAACTCATCTATAAATGATTACAAATGGAATCGCCTTCCTTTTGTACAAGAAACCCTCAAAACCTGGTGTGAAACATCAACCGCACCACCGCCGCATCTCAAGGAATATAAAACCAGCCCTAGACCACAATATTGGACCAAAAAGACACCAAATCAAACCCTATTTTAGAACCATAATTTCTAGAAATGAGTAACTTCATGAAAGGGTGAAAGAAACCCTAATGAAGGGGAAGAAGTCAAGGAATGAAACACTTACATGAAACATATTTAATAAAACGAACCAAATACAGCAAAATTTGAATCTCCAAGCAGCCAAACCTGATATTTATTCCATAATGGGGATGTGAAGGTCATGTGGGGACTGAAATGGGTAAAAAGAGTGAAAATTAAAAGATTTATGAAATAATCAACTTACATTCTCAAATCAGGAAGATTTCAGGAACCCTAAGAAATTCATCCCTAAATAGCGATTCCTAAGTGATCCAAAGAGGGGGGAAAGAGGCTGGGGATAGGATGGGAGAAATGGGATCTTGGGAGACTTTTAATCCCCTAAAAATACCTAATATTGAATAATTTATTTAATAAATAAAATTAATTTTTGAAACCGGATATGTGCTTCTGCGCAGGCCCAGTCCCTAAAATAAAAACCAAAATAAACATTGGTTATGGATTTATAAAAGCTCCAATTTATAATTGTGGTGTTTATATATCATGGGAATACATTTTAGAGTTGGAATTAGTGAATAGTAATAAAAAATAAAATGTTATAAAAGAAATAAAATTTATTTTTAAATCTGGAATTGGGCTAACAGTTTGGCCTAATTCATGAAAACTCACCTATTCTAAAAAAAACCTTTGGAATCCCCCAATACAATCAATTAATGGAAATTAAAATAATAATTAATTTAAAATAGTCTATTTATGTGACGATTCTCCAAAAAATGAAAACATTCCACCACGAAAATTCACAACAAGGCCAAAGAAACAACCAATCCCAACTGAGAAACTAAGAGGTACTGCCTTGCCAGGTTTCTCCCCCAAAGGCCAAAACACCTCCAGTGATCAATAAATGAAGTAATACTCTCACAAACCAAAAATAAAACACTTTCCTGATACAATAAAGAACATTAAGGCTTTATCCGAAATGAAAATTCCTCAAACACAATCTAAACAATATTCAATCAATTTACCCAAATAAACAACAACATCGAACAAGGTTACACTTACCCTACTATAACTAAACCATTGGGCACTCTCCAATATCAATGTTTACCCAAAAAAATATGGAGGTAGTTAGATATATCCAAATGATAATACCTACATCCCATTAATGACCATGGAGAAACATGAGTTACTTGTATGAAGAGACACAAATGGACTCCCCACCATAAGAGAAAACTTAAATTTTTTCCCGAGATAGAATCAAGACACTAATAGGGGGAGGCCAAAAACGACTCCCTAATACAAGGGGTATATATCCATTAAGAATTTACAAAATAATTTGCATGATACCCATGGTGGGTATTCCCACCACAAGAACAAACTATCTTAACTGACAGGTGTGGGCCGACATGAAAAGACCCCAAAATTAAGGAGTTGGGATGGTCGCATGGTTAGTCTACACAATTTAGGAAATTGTGTGATAACTATGTGGATCCTATTATATACATGGTTATTTTTTTCATGGTTATAACTATCAATGTGAAAACTTTTTTCTCAACTTGTCTAGCCAAATATCAAACCATTCTCCAAAGACTCAATGGAAACCAATGGGGGAGGGAATAACATTGTATGATGACATGGGTACAAGACCCTCCACCTATTTCCACCGAATGAGAACAAGAGAAGAAATATGATGACACTATATGTTTAAAATATACATATCTTTCATACTAAGGACATGAAATTGTACAAGGGTTTAAACGACACTAGAGTTTCCCCTAACTACGTACTAGCTTCTCTACGGGACCTAGGGCTGGAGCTCAAAATATTGAAGCATCTTCAGCCTCACAGTTAGGCTGTAGAAACCCCTATATGGAACATCATCTTTTGATGCCAAAAACCACTACACTGCATAAACCGATGGGTTCATCAAGACATAACACACTTGATAACTCACTTTACCAAAAATTGACATTTCACTGAAACAAGGGATCATATGATGCACACACATCGCACCTTGTTTCACTGGCTGAGAAACAACAGAAGGGCATGACACGTATAAACACCTTCCACTAAGATAGTGGATTTGATGTTTTTACCAAGGGAGACATACTCCTAAAATAACATAGAACCTATGATTATTGTATAAACTTCACTGTTATAGTCAAAAGAGCACACAACATCACAATGCGTCACCGAACATGACCCTTGCGATTGATAGAACAATACATGGAACGGGACCATATTCCATGTCCATAAACTACAGACAAGTCCAAAAAGTGGACACAATATCCTATCATGACCAAAATCTCAAAATTGGTGGTTTAATAATAACTCTTTCTTCAAAGAAACTATGAAAAATCTAAATTCCCTCTTAAAAACCATCATGACACTCATCCACCCTAACAACCAATGAACACTTCCACCTTCGATGAATCATGAAACATAAGAAACTAAGGTATCATTCAACCTTCCACAAGCACTATCCCACTACAAGAGGATCCAAAAATCAAAAAGATGAATGGGTGTAGATTCAATCAACATTGATCAATTAAATATTCTTATATTGAACAATTGGAGGATTTTCCAATGGAAAAACAATATGGGTTGCACTTCAGTTGTGCATTAACCATTAATGGGGGCGTACCTTATCCAATGAGAGAACCCAAGGACCCAAACAAGAAGGTCCATTGGATAGAAGATGCCCCAAAACAGATCCAATCACATGAAGGGAACCACCGTAAATGAATCCCAAAACATTTTTCAAAAGCGTCCACTAACCGTCCCTACAACACAGCGTGCCGACCAAACACAAACCCAAAACACAATTCAAACAGAAGGAGTTCTTAGACTCAAATCATCCCACAACATCAACATTTTCAAAAACCCATAATACAAACCATACCAAACTATTCATCAAGAAATCATGTTTTTTTTAATCGAATTCTATGAAAGAAAACGGTTTAGTAGTAAGCATATCCACCAACGGTACCCCATAGGCCTCACACATGCATGTTTTTGTGCCACAGTGGGCACCCTCCTCATATCCATCTCGGTACCCATCCATTCATGCCATAAACCATCCATCATCCCATATAACCCCATGAATGTGGTCACTCATAGAAATAACAATGGTTAAAACAATGATTCTTTCCACTTTTCAAAACCAAAACGTTTAACCAACACATCCTTTTTCTCAAAACTGCTAACCATGAGATCCAAATCCCAATTAAAATATTACAAAAATTTTCATAAAGACACAAAAATTTATACAATAACTCAATTTCACGTTATTCAAATAGATTTCATAAAATATCATCCCAACAAAACACCCTATTATAGTTTAGAAATCTCTATTGGAAACACTTTTTCAAAACCAACTTTAGTATAGTTTGTTCTTTCAAAAGAGGTGTAAGCACACCATTTTCCATTTCAAAACAATTTTGAATATTCAGTTCCACTATTTCATAAATCAAACCACTAAATATTTATTTGAAAATAATTTCACAAATACATTACACTTCTAAAAACCGAGTCACTTTAAAACCAATGTTCCCAGATTTCAAAACTAAAGAACCCAAGATAATGCGAGAGGAAACTAGTTTCAATGGGTGACTTAAAAATATGGTTGGAGACCATATTATAATCACCTTTCTATCATATAGAGTGTTATAGGTAATATTTCCTTCTCCACATGGCTTGACAGGACCTATGAGCTTACTGAGACCATTAACCCAACTCTCTTTTCATTTCCCCTAATCATCATTTAAACAAGAAAACCAAAGGGCTCTGAATATTCCCGACTTCCCCTGGAGACTTGAATCCCATCATGGCATGTGGTGATCAGCCAAACTACTCATAACTAAAATTTCATGTCCCAAAAATCCTAACCCAGACTATCTCGACGGTTCCCCAAATAACATGACCCAAAGAGAGGAAAGCTGCTCTAATACCATTTTGTCATGAACCGAATCGATCGGCACTGAAACTAGCACCAAGCCCGACCAGTGACAAGGCCTGCAGGGAGTTCCCAATCCCCATAGGCTGGAACAAGTTCCTGGGTATCATAAGAAGAATATTTGGAACGATTTACTCGAGTTTATAATCATAAAACAACAAAAGAATCCAATGAAACAAATATGGATTTTTCATACCAAACAATGTTTTAAAAAAATTACGAACTGAATTACATAGTCTAAAACAACTCACCAGAACTATAAAAAAGGTACAAAACGAAAACAATCACAGCCCAAGAACTTCAACATGGAAAGAGACATCACCCTCAAGCCATCTCTATAATAACAAATCATGAATGACCGATAAAAACCCGAACTGGTGGCACAAAATTTGTACCCAAACCTGCGACAACCAAAATAACCAAGTCTACATACACCCAAGGGTGTAAGTAGGGTGTGACCCAATTCCAAGTAGGATACCACCAATAATAGATTCCATGTGATAAATATTCAATGAATAAAACCAATCATGTTTTCAAAAACATTTAATTTTCTATTTACGATTTCTAAAAGATGCAACTTAAAAAACAGTATTCATGTGGGATAATTTAAAGAATCAACACTTTTAAAATAAATTAAAAAGATTCTGAATTTTCCATCCAAATATAATGTATTTTGGCGGTATATATAAAGGATCTAATGAGCACAAGAAATAGGAAATAACCCTTAGGCACTAGCTAGCTGTGGGTCCTAGGTACCTCGTATGTCGGTGAGAGTAACCACAAAAAATATTCGTTCTCGTGCAAAAGACACTAGTATGTAATATACCCATAATCTAGTGGTCTCCAATAATCATCATCATAGTTTAGTTAGAGTTGTATGATTCAATCATGCTATGTGAAACTGAGGCCAAACCCCACAGATTCAGGAGCATTCTAGTACACGTCCACACACCTAGATAGCTGGGTTATCCGTTTGTGCTCAAACAAGTTCAACAAGTCAAGAAATATAGTGTTCACATGTAGATTTCACTTCAACATCACCCATTAACCAAACAGTCCAATGTACATCACATAAGTAACAAATTTCACTTTTCATTGAAATGCATTTTGAAATCAAACTCACACCAAAATAGCCCACAACACATTTTTCATAACATTCTCAATCCAACACATCCTTTAACAATTTTATCAAGTTCCTCCAAATATGAAAAATAAAACATAAAATACCACTCACATGTTTCATAAAAACTTTTCTATAAAAAAAATCCATTTTTCACATCACACTCACACAAACAACCCACATCACGTTCACACCTATTTCACATTTCAATAAATCCATTAAACATGTTTATAAAACATTTCCAAGAGGATACACATAACATGACAGACCTATTCACATTTAATATGGTCCATTTGAAAGTATAAACAATCCAAAAGAGTTTTTCAATATGCTTTCACCTCTTACATAAATCATTCAACCATTAACAACTTTCATAAAACAATTATAAATAGTGTACCAATGATTTTCAAATAAAACCCATTTCAAAACCGCATTCCAAGGACAAAATCACACCAATAAAAATTCAAAACAGAATTTTCATCCCCAAAAACATTTATTATACCACCCCCAACTGTTATACAAACACCTCAAACAATACCACAAAAGATCCACATGAAAAGAAAACATTTTTAAAATCACATTCAAGTATAACAATAAGGTTTCACACCTTAAACCAATTAAAAAACATATTTAGGGACTAATGGAACAAAAATACCCTAAAAATCAGAATCTTCTTCCCAAACAAGATTTATTAAACCAATTTCATATGTTATAAAACACACACAAACAATACCCAAAGGGTTACACATGAAAAACACCAAATATTAAGCTAAAATGAAACTATAAAAACAAATGATTTACCAAATCCAACATAAATAGTTCCCGCACCACAAACAGCATATTAGGAACATACATAATAAGCAATTCAAACAAACATACTCATCTAGAAATGATTACTCATTGAATCACCTACCTTTTATGTCTAAACCCTCAAAACATGGTGTTAAACATCAACCGCACCACTGCTGCACCTTAAAGAATATAAATCCAGCCGTAGATCACAATATTTGACCAAAAACACACCAAATCAAACCCTAGTTTATAACCTTAATTTCTAGACATGAGTAACTTTATAAAAGGGTGAAAGAAACCCTAAGGAAGGGGAAAAATCAAGGAAAGAAACACTTACATAAAACATCTTGAATAAAACGAACCCAATGCACAACAATTTGAATCTCCAACCAACCAAACCTGATATCTATTCTCTAATGGGGATGAGAAGGTCATGTGGGGACTGAAATGGGGGAAAAAGAGTTAAAATTAAATGATTTATTAATGAATCAACATACATTCTCAAATCTATACGATTTGAGGAACCCTTAGATATTCGTCCGCAAATAGAGATTTTTTAGAGCTACAAAGAGGGTGGAAAGAGGCTGGGGGAGCGGATGCGTGTAATGGTATTGTGGGAGACTTGGAATCACCGAAAAATACCAAATATGGAATAAGATATTAAATAAATAATATTAATTTTTAAAACTGGATATGGGCATCTGGGTAGGCACAATCTCTTAACTAAAAACCCAATTAAACATTGGTTATTGATTTCGAAAAGCTCCAAATATTATGTCTATTCTAAATATATTAGGGGAGGACATTTTGGAGTTGGAATTATGGAAAAATATCAAAAAATGAAAAAGTTTTAATCGAAACAAAATTTATTTTTAAATCTGTAATTGGGCTCACAGTTTGACCCAATTCAGGAAAACTCACCTATTCTACATAAAACCATTGGAAACCCCCAAAACAAATAATTAATGCAAATTAAAATAAAAATAAATTTTAAATAAGCTATTTATGTTACATTTAAACTTTTAAATATTTCAAAATAGTTTTCTAATATTAATGTATGAAAAGTAATAGTCCATATTTTTGGAAATATAGAAATGATTTATTCATACTTTGGAAACTAAGATAAAAAATATAAGTGATATATATAGTTATATTTATAATTATATGTGTATGGATTTATCTAACGATATTTATATGGATGAGTTTACTTTTTGGAAGATATCATGAGATTATGGTAATGGATTGATGGAGTTGTTTCATATAAATACATCCATGTTTAGTTAATAGTGGATGTGGATCTTTAACATATGTATATTGTGGTGTCAATGTCGACAAGGTGCATTGGGTCTGACATGGCATAACCTTTAAGGTGACAATGGGCCATTCTTCATAACATGTTTGACACTCACATGGGATATTCTTTGTGGATTCAAAAACTCTTTACTATCCATCATAAAAGATTTAAATATAGGTTGTTTATCAATAACCTAGGATAATCCTACGTTTCTATAAAATAATCAACTATGTGTCATGATTTAGACATCCTATAAATAAATATTTTTCATTTTTTCATGGTTTTACACTATGATAAGCGGGATAACTCAATTAATTCTGGTTTTACTCAATGGTGGGAACCTGAAGGAACATGGTTAATGATAAAAGCGAAAAAAAATTCTAAAGTGATATAAAATAGTATAATCATATGATTAAAGGATGTTGTGATCACGCCTAATCAGTTTTCATCTATCATGTTCAAAACATGTACCTAACCCAACCGTCAGACTCACTATAAAAGGTATAAAATAATTCTATTGAGAGTTCAGGTCATGGAGACCATGGGGGAAAACAGAATCCAATTTTCTTTTATTTCACGTATGTGGATATAATCACCAATGGTAATATCATAGAAGAATATGAAGTTGTTTTTAATGTGGAATAAAGAACAAAAATATAGTTATTTCAAGGGGAAATTTTATATTTTGGCTAAGAAAATAGATGTGATATTGTTATTCATATGTTATCATTGAAGGTTACTTGGTTTAGGTGTGGAATAAATTAACATTATGAAAATCAATTTCCAAAGAGGCAATATCCTAAAGAGAATCAAAATGGAGTAGAAATTAATTGTTTCATTGTTCTTAATGATTAGTGTAAAAATTAGTTATGAAAGGAAAGAGATATTATATAAGAGAATGAGGTACCATTGTTATAAGCTAAGAATGAGGAGGAATAATCAATGATTTTATGGATTTTTATTCATCTATTAAATTAAATAAATAGTGAAATATATAAGGTTTTTTCTCTTTAGTTTTTTTCATTATAGTTATAAATGAAATAATTGGATAGTTCTAAGGGAATAGAAAAGATATATAATGGAAAGGTGATGTGCATGTAAAAAAGAATTTAGTGAAAGATAGACCTCGATATTTTCTTTATAATTAAATAATGTTTTTTGGATAAAGATGTTAGGGATATGAATAAGTATATAGGACAAAACTAATTACATTGGAACTAATTAATGAATTGTGGATAAGTGGTTAATTCTATCATTAGTGATGTATATGAAATTTTTTATTTAAGGAATAAATCAAAAATAAATTTTAATAAGTAAACATGCATGTTTTTAATAATTATTTATTATAATTTTTTTCAATAAGATGTTACAAGAGAATAGTTGATGAATGTATTCACATGATTGGATTTTTATAACCAAGAGTTACATTGTGTTTTTTTTAGAATCAATGATAATCTGATTTCATGAAATTCGGTATTAAAATTTATATTTTCATCATTGAAAATGGTTATAAGTCTTAATATTCATGAAATTTTTAACATAAAAATCAAAGGTTGTTTTTATGTTTTGAGATTGTGTTAAAGTCCTTGTCTATAAGACTATTTTGTGATAAAAAAGTATTTCATGGATTTCAATGTTATTTATTTTGTATATTATATTAGTGTGGATTTAAAAAAGGATTTCATGAATATCATGTGAAAACAAGTTATTCTTTTAATGGTCCCATATCATGAATCCCAACATGGAGGATGATAAATTTATCACATCTATCACTAGATTCTTTGATGTCCCATTTATCATATAATAATTATTAATGACAATATAGTGTTACATTCTATGTTTAGATATTCAAGTATCGACCAAACAGATTGTGAAGGACCGTTAAAGACTAGTATTTATACTTTTCAATCTTTTATTGTCCTTAATATTATTTAAATGTGTATTTTATTTCTATGGATATCAATGATACTTTTCACAAAAATATTTATTAAAGAAATGGAAAAATTAATAATATATAACATCACAAACAAATAATGATAATTTTTTATATAAATTTATGAATGTAGTGTATTTCATTATATTTGAGGTCCATAATGAATTACTCAAATATAAGACAATGATAAAAAATGTATTCACCTAATATTATTTTTTAGTGAACCAATGGCCATTTAAATCATCAATAATTTATGACTCAAGATACTAAAAAATTCATCAGTCTAACAAGTGTTTTTTATTGATCACATCAATCACTCTCTATAATTATTTATTCATTTCCTCTATGAAAAATCCCCACTACCAAACTATGTTCTCTTATGTGGAAACTGGGTTATATGTTATGTCAGTTTATAGTTATGGTCCATCATTCACTTTTTAATGGTATTTTAAGTAATCATGATGTAGGATTAAAATAATGAAAAATTTACCTATTAATAATTATATAAAAAATACCTATATTGAGTGTGAAATTAATTTTAGGGGGCATATTGTAACACAACCTGATTTTGTGATACTTGTTAATTATTTTAACCATTTTGATATTTTACATTACAAGAAACACTAAAAATAGTTTATTTTATATTAAATCACTAAGTTTTTATTAAAATATATGAAAACCATGTAAATCATGAACTAAATGCAACATAAAATTTAACATTCTCTCCATGGGAATAATTGTTTACTATTATTACTTGCAAAAATGACTTTACTTGATATAGTGTGTACCATGCAAGACCGATAGATGATAATGATATATTTTTATAGTACTATAAAAAATAGGTTACATAAGTAGACATGAAAAAGGTAAAATAACATTTGAATATTCATTGGTTAAATAGGTACCAAATTGATTAATTGGTTATAAATTAATTATAAATGAATATAAAAACTTATTTAATATAAAGGAATTATTATTTTATTATTTCTGTAAAGCTATTTTACCATAAAAATTTAATTTAAGTAATATTTTTGAGTAATATTAATTTGATATATATATTATTCATTCAATAGAAAATTATTCATTTTTTTAATTTATTTCTAAGGCTTATTATAAAAAAAATATTTAATTCATAAATTGCAATATTTTTGCTAAGGAAATTTTACTTTCTTTTTGTGATGAACATATTATAAATCCTTGTTAATGATTTTATATATATTAACTATTTCAAAATATATATTACATTTGGAATAGAATGTGGAAAAAAAATTAGGTTAAATTATGGAATTTCATTGGGATGTTTCATTTTTTAATTAATATTGAAATGTATAGAATTTTAATTTAAAACAACTATTTCATCTAGTATTTTAATAAGGATAAATTATATATTAATCTTATCAGGTTTAATTATAAAATATTTTTATCACATAATACAAATTAGTTCATTTTAAATAATTTTACTTTGAAATTTAATATAAAATAAATTGGAATCCTTAAGTTGTTTTATCATCCTAAACATTATGCTTAATCGTGTCTAATAGATTATATTAAAAATAATGTATCCCAGTTATAAAATAATAATTTTGAATAATTGATTCAATATTTGGAATTGAAAAAATTTATAATTTCTAATAAGGTAAAATTATTATTATTTAAGTATTTGTCAATGTGAATAAAAATAATTACTTTGATTAAGAAAAAACAAATCATAACAATGGAATCAACCTTAAAATGAAGGGCCTCAATGACCATCCACATGTCCAACACCCATCACTATGACATATAGTTTCCATACCCCATAAATTAATTAGTTTAGTGTGTTTGGAATTACTTTTTATAGGTTAAAACATGGGTATACATAACTTCTGTTCAGAAATTCTAATTGTGTCCCATATGTTCCTTATAAAAGGAAACATTATCTCCCACTTATTCAGCCCACTAACCAATTAGTTTTATCCCTGATCTACCCGATCGCCTTCCAAAATACCCTCCCATAGTCTATTAATCACTTATATTGGAATAAATTAATCAAATGAATCCCCTTGGTTAAAAAATGGGATACCCAAAAATGATGAATATTTTATGTGTACAATTATAGGCAAAACATAAGGTAAGTGGATTTCATTTAATTAGTTTTTTACTTAAGACACAATTTTTATTCTCTAATCATCTCATTTGTGTAATGTATATACCTACAATCAATTTATTATATTCCTACTATACTTAAATAGATGGTTATTTACATGTCCATTTTGTGATCATTCTCTCATGTTGCCTATGATTTAAATTTTAAAGAATCAGAAAGAATGTTTTGTCTGCATTTAATTTATTTTAAATATATGTCTTGTAATGAACCTACATTATTTTTTTTGTTGTATTTAAAAATTGATATCAGGAATTAACATCCTTTCATGATATTTTAAGCATCATTTAACTCTATCATCTTACATGTGGAGTATGATCCCAAGTTACGATGTGGTAATAGTTTATTAAAACAATAACATAATTTATTGAGATTGGTTATGGTTATTCTTCCATTGATTAAATATTATGAAACATACATTAATAATATTTATGATATTTATTATCCTTTTATATTCAATATATCATTATGTATTAGAACTATTTTTCCACCTTTTGGTATTAAATATAACTGATTTTATTTTATGAAACACTTATTTTACCATTCACTTCTGCCACGAATATGTGCTCCCTAAAAATGATGTTTTTAAATTTTTTCAAAAAATGTTCTAAAATTAGTAAACGGTATTTAAATGATATTTTTTCACACGTTTTACCGTTACAAAATGGGTAATAATCATAAAACTTCATGTAGTTTTCGGGTCGATTATCTTTTATAAAAATATTATGCTGCATCATGAATGTTTTACATGTACGAATTTAGTCATCATTATGACCAATATTCTATTGAAGTATACATTACAATATTACAAATATATTTGTTTTAAATTATTTTTTTCCTAATGTTATGGAATTTTTTGTAAATTAGTTTTGAATAATTTTTGTTGAAAATAATTTCATGCTTAATTTATATGTTTATAAGGGAAAATGTGTTCAATAATTTTTCAATCATACATTATATTAATAATATAAGAATATTTTTCAAAAAAAAATCAATATTCAATAATATAATTTCATGGTAAATAGTTTTCAAAACATTTTCATGGTTGTTTCATATATTTTCATTTGAAATGATTTTAAAAATGTTAGCATTATTTATTTATATGTTTTAATGTATTTTTATAAAAATAGTTTTTAAAATATTTTCATTGTGATTTTATATGTTCTTAAGTAAAATGGTTCTTAAATAAATTTAAATATCTCTTTATATTTTTTACAAAGAGAAATGTATCAAAAATGTATTCGATAAATTATCAATATGTTTTCATGTTTATTTTCGTTAAAATGTTTTTATATCATTTTCTATTTTAAATATGAATTATAAAATAATAAATGACATTTTCATCACGAAAAGTAATTTAAATATATATCAAAATAGTTTTCTATAAAATATTAAATCTATTGATCTATCTCATGCCATTATGAGAAATTATTCAAATGATCCATTTAAATTTTTTCTCTAAATGGATTATGTTTTGTTGGGTTATAGTTTATGAAACTTGTCCCCCTTTAATAGGGTTATTCTTACGAACCCGAAATATTTTCAAGAGTTAGGATTTGATGAAATTATTATGAAACATGCAACATCAAATAGGGTTAGATATAATTACAGGTTTATGATATCCATTTCATTTCATTTGACTATGATAGATTTTTTATAAAACCAATCTCTTTTTTGGGTCTTGATATGAGGATATATTTATTATATATTAACACATGTATTAATGATATTATTATGAAATATGTGGTACATATATCTCCCTCCAATGAATTGGGTAACAATTTATATATCATGATATAATTATATCAATCATTTCGATGAGTTTTATCCACTATGGGATGATAGGGAAACCCATTCCCTTATAAGGAATGGTGTAATTACCCAAACCACTCTATTCCATTCTCATGATTAAATATGGCCAATGGTATGTTCTGGGTAGTTAAGGTGACTCATCCCCAACAACATTCCAAATTTCTAGCTCTGTGAACTGTGTTCCCTATTTTATGAATAGTTTCCTGGTGTTACAATTACTGTCTCACATTTACTGCCTCACATATAATGTCTCAGAGTTATGTTATTATAGTTACTGTCTCACAGATCCTCCCTCAGTGTTTCTGTCTCAAATTTGTTGTCTCACAGTTCATGTGTCACATTTGATGTCTCACGGTTACTATCATATAGTTACTATCTCAAAGTTACTCTCTCAAAGTTACTGTCTCAAAGGTACTGTCTCACAGTTTCTCTCTTAGAGTTACATAATCATAGTTACTCTCCCACAAATATTGTACCATAGTAACTATCTCAAAGATACTATCTCACAGTTACTTTCTCAGAGTTACTATCTCACATTTATGGTCTCATAGTTAATATATATGATTTTCAATCTCCCTATTACGGTCTCACAATTACTGTCTCATGGCCAATGTTTCCGGATTAGATTCATATTTTATTTTCCAAATTTCTAGATTTTCACATTTTCACCAGTATAACATTTTCCTTGATGTTAAACACATTAAATACCGTCTTTTAAGGGGTTTAAGAATGATTAATATCCCATTAATCATATATTATTTTTTTATGACTTTTGATGCCTTCACATGGTCATACTATGTAGTATATTGAGATCCACTTTTAGTGGGAAATCTAGAGTATCATAAATTTATTCTCCATTAAAATTTTCTAATGGGACAAATTATCTTCCTCACATGTTCTTCCTCCATGTTATGTAGTGTGAGACGCTTGAACCATAAATTAATTATTGTAAGGGGTTTGTGGCCAGACATTCCTCCTTGGGGTGGTTCCCCTTGAATTTATTCATGCTGATAGTGCACCATCTGTTTTTTGTGAAACTAAACATTATCAATGAATCAATGATATTACGTATTATCTATCATCTTTCATTTGGGTTCGTCTACTTATAAATCTCTATTAACCTTTTTAGATAGCTATCTCTATATTCCTAATTAAATTATCTTGGTTGATGGATGGTGTGGTGGTGTCTCTACATCCTCAGATGTATAATGTTCTCCCAGAGATGTGACCATGATAAATATTTTTAGTTAGTTCAAATATCTGCATAAATCATTTTAGTTAGTGGATACATTTCTTATCTATTATATTACTTGCAATTGTAGAGTGATCATGTTTTATCCCACTCGATAACAATGTAATTTATATAATAAATATTTTAATTATATAAAATGAATTTTTATCGATCATATTTTTTTTTCTTTTCTTTCATGATAGTGTGATATGTGGTATTCCATTGACTAGGTTTTCATTCTTTTTTGAAATTTTTTATGATTGTAAACTAGGATGAACTGTAAATTAATTGTCAATGATAAATAGGCTTGTAAATAAATATGGTTTTTGTTGTTGTAATCTGATATTAATCAAATTGATACAGTTATTACGTTTATTAAATTTTTTATATCTTCCTGTTTTGGTTGCTCGTAGTTGGATGTTGAAAATAATAAATCAGTTAATTCTAGTTGGATAAAATACTGGTTTTTTGATAAAAGATATTCCCACTAAGGGTCCTGAGTTACCCTCTTGATATTATAAGGGCTAAAAGACCATGTGATATGATGTTTGGTTTCATCAAACTTAAATTGTAATTTGAGACTGATTGGGTTATGTGAATGTGTGGGCATGGATTCTTGTTGGTTTTGGAATCCGTGGACACCTAGAGTGCTAAGATGTCTCATTTTATGCATGTGGGTGTTGAGGAGGACATCTATGATGAAGAAACGGGTTGGACATGAATGTTTGGATGCCTTTGTCTTCATTTTGGTTGTTTTTATTCTTTACATTCCTCACTCCTCAAGGAAGTTTGTTTTCTTTCCCTCCTTCCAAAAGGGGTGATGACGCATTGGGTATGACATGTTACTATTGTGAATAGATTACATGTGAAGGATGGGAGTAAACTCTTTCTATAGGTGGAAAATACTCGAAAAGTAGTTCACCTACTCTCCTTTTTTAGCCCCTTGTGTTTAGTAGTGTATAATGTTTATCTAGAATTCCTAAGAATATGGGAAGGTAATGATATTAACAAATGATATAGTAAATGATGTGGTTGGGGCTTGATTGGACATAATGTTGAGGTTCTAATGTACTGTAATATTGGACCTTGGGTGTGATGATAGTGAAATATAAGTTCGATACGGTAAAAGTTAATTAATGTTTAATGATTTGATTAAAATAAGTTGAAACTGATAAAAAGGTAACAGAGAAATGTAATAAAAATATTTAAATGTTTTTCTGATTATAGGATACCTAGATTTAAAAGTGGCAGTCAGCAGTCTGATAAAATTAAATAGTAGTTGTTTCTATGACTAGGTTATTCCCATGGGGTGGTTTTTAGATATAGTATATATTGTATGGTTTTTTATTCTATATGATACTCCACCCCATTAGTTATGGAAACTGAAACCCTTGGAATTCATAGATAAAGGGGTGTTTCCCCCAACATTCGGGCCGGTGTATGGATGGCTGACAACCCCCATTGGCCCCACTTTCTTCTCCACGTAGTTACTTGTGCCGATAGGTATATTGGTTATTTTTCCATATATATGTCTGTCGAAGGGGGTAATCGCTTGTGGTTATTCACACTCATATATTTTGCAAATTGTTTCATGTGGCATACTATTGGTGTAATGTTTATAGTATGTGATGGATTGCAGATCTTTACATGGTGTATGGGGTATACTTGATAGAGGTATAATTCATGTTTTTTGTTACACGTTATGCAAGTAGCAGTGGCTCCAGAAACTATCTAGTAACATTTCGTACATGGACATGCTGGTTTTGTTGCACGATGCATATGATGTGGTGCTTCTCCTATGTGTTTTTGGGCAAGACTATTGGAGATAGATACTTATGACGTGCCACATTGTGGAAAAGAGGAAAACCAGTGAGGGAGTAGAAATAGTTTACCCTTGATATTAATTATTTTATTATATAATATTCTATGTGATACATGGTCAAAGTATCCATGGTATGGATGGGAACTTAGTATACCGGTTAAGGTGACGAGTTAATTTCGATTTTTTTCACTATTCTTTAGAGTTCATTATTTAATTTTTCTAGAGAGTATTAAGTGTGGGGGATCCCAATATGTATATTTTTATACTCAACCTATTTATATATAATATTTTTTTAGGTCACATGATGTTGGTAAGAAATCAGGATAGTTACAACTAGATGGTGTTATAGGAGCTATTCAGGCTTCCTGGTCAATACAGTTTTACATTATATTGGGTACTTGATGTTTTCCCTTTTAGATGTAGATGCTTTTCATAAAATAAAATATTTGCACATGGGATTTATTTTATATTGTTATCTGAGTTTTTTTGGTTGGTTTTTGTCTTATCTATCTATTTGTTATGTGTTCTATTAGAGGGAAAAGCCTCCCATTTGTTTGTTTACTATACCCTCAGAAAGAGTCTCTATTTGAGGACTACTGGAAGATGTATTTTTTGGTCATTATATCTCTTCTCAGAATAACGGTCCAAGAGGGGTACACCTTGTAGGGAGGGGGTTGTGATAGGGTGATATCAGAGGTTTGGTTAAGGGATAAGATGTAGTTTGGGGTTAGGAATGGGTGCAGTTGCATGGGTTCGTAGAGAAATAGTGTCAGTAAAGATTAGAATGTGATGTAAAAATTGGAGACTAGATGAGACAAAAGAATTTAGGGAACCTTTTGATATAATGCATGAAAATTTAATTTAACATTTTCTACTAAACATGGTGATATGAGTTCCGGGGTAGATACCTAGGAAAAAATTGTGCATGATTTTTTGGTTCCTATGTTTGAATGTGTTGAATTTGCGATACGTAATCCTAAATTTAATAATAAAAATAAATAAATTAATTAAAGATGATTCCCCAATATTCTATGTTTATGAGCTCTAACGATGTTTTATTTTATAAGTATGGATCCATGTCGATGTCATCGCTTTTTTTTTTGAAGAAGATGTCCAGCAGCCTACACCAGCATATCACCGCAGGGTAGAGGTAACTGAAGTTGACACGAGGTGGATGAAACTCCATGAGTTCTAGTTCCATGGTCTATAGAAGTATGTGGCACCATTTCAAAAGCAGTCATTGAATAAGGGTTGTAGGATGTTGAGATAGGATTCAATTTGATCCGTGCTCATAATGCGCACTCAATGTCTTTGGTTGTGACAATGCTGCATGGAGCAGCGAGGTATTGGTGGTTCTTATTCCAAGAGGATTGCGAGGAGTTATAAATCTCATATGTGGTGTTCCATGAATAGTTCATATTTGAGTTTATCTCTTCGACCGCAAAGGCATACAGTCGGTAAGATCATCATAACCATCGACAGGAGAGTTCAAGTATTGATAGATCAGAATCCATTTCAGGAAACTTTTATGAAATGCCTTGAACAATTTCATATATGAGGAGCCATGGGATAAAAATTTTGAGGAGGCTTTACGTCCATAGATTCAACACCATGTCACCCCATTTATAATGAAGACATATCTTGAAGTGCTGGTGAAGGAAAATATTATCAATAGTAAATTGGATAGAACTAGATATCCTTGATAATGGGGTTATCATGATTCCTCATTATGCAAAGTTTTCGTCCGGGGTTCCCGGTTTTTAGGGTTGATGAATTTTAGTTCTTCCGGCGGTAGGTCCCAGCCTTCAGCATCTCATTTCTCTAATGTTGGTGACTCTCAAGCCTATTCGAATGGATCAGGAACTTGTTTTTATTTTTGAGGGAGATGTCATTAGTAGTGGGAGTTCTTGACCTTTCAATTCAGTCATCATGAACCAGGTGTTATTCTCCAGGTTCCTCCATTGACGTAGTTACAGATGAGGCAGTAGTAGCAGGTTTCACCAGCATTATACTATTATATACTAGATTAGTCAGGTAGAGGAAAACCATGGGATGCTCCTCATTCTCAGAGTGAAGATAATGGCCATGGTGGTGGTCATCATTAGGGATAGATAGGTCGTGGAAGAGGTCGTTATCATCATCAAGCTTTAGAAATTCCTACTCCAGGTGAGCCATATATCATTCGAGATACCCTTTTCTTATTTACTACATGAGTGTATGCCATGTTTTATTCAAGAGGGACACACTACGTCATATCACCTCCAATATTCCATTCATTGGGAAGTGAGGTAGAGAGGCTTCTAGTGCCATTGGATTTGACTATGCATGTTGGAAGTCAAGCTAACATATTTGAAGTATGTAGAGACAATGATCCAATTTTGGGGTCGCAATTCTCTTGGGGATATTTCATATAATTATGGATAGAAAAATATGATTTAATCATCAGAATGGATTGGTAACAATTAATGTTGGATTTCATGGATTTCTTCAGGCGGTGGGTGGTGTTCTTCGATGACAATGGATAGCTAGCAATGTTTGTTGGAGAGAAAGACACTTAGATGGGTAAAATGCATGTCTCATACTTATCATCAATGATGGCTATGTTGATGTTGATTTCTTCAGTGGATCAATAGATAGATTTTCTTAGGGTCATATAAGAGTACCCTGATGTATTTCCAAAATATATTATAGCATTACCCTTTGATGAGAGATCATGTTTTGGATCATGCAACAAAAAAGATCATCCCTTATCCCTATGTCTCCATAAATGATATCTCCTTATAAGTTAAGATATCTAAATATACAACTTGATGGTATTTTACAGTATGATTTTTTTCAGATGAGTTTGTCACCATTTTGTGCATTGGTTTTTGGTGAATAATGATGACGATAGTTTGCAGTTTTGTATTGATTATAATGGAATAAACAATGCGACTATGAAGAATTAATATTTTCTTCTATGGATTAATGATTTATTTGATCATATAATGTGTGAAAATTGGTTCTAAAAGATAAAATCGTATTCATGACAACATCATATGTGTGTGAAAGACGAGAATAACTCGAAGACATCATTCCATTGTCAGCACGAGCATTAGGTGTTCGGTGTGACATTTTCTCAATCATTGTTCATGGGTTTGATGTACACTGTGTTACATGTGTTCTTGGATAGGATTGTTGAGGTTTTCATGGACACTATCTGTGTACTCAATGTAGGATGAGGAGAAAGAAGAGAATCTACACCATATTTTGGGAGTTCTTCCTCTACATTAGCTATTTAGGAAGTCGTCAATGTGTGTGTTTTGTGCCTGAGAATTTTGTTTTGTGTGGCATGTTGTGTCCCCCTAGGGATTTTCTGGTCATTCATCGATGATATAAGCATTTGGGTCATTGGAATCCCCCAATAAAGTGTTAGACATGGAATTTTTCCATGGAATTACAGTCTAATACATGATGTTTGTAGCATATTTCCCTTGGGTTGCGACTCCTCTGACATCACTGACCACGAAGGATCAGGATTTCATGTGAATTGATTAGAGTTAGGAAAATTCTGAGTATCTGATGGAGAAGATGGTAAGTGATCTGGTTCTCTCTCTAACAACATAGGGTGTTCATTTTTATTTATTATGTGATGCATCACATCTAGGGTTATATTTTGTAATGATGTGGCATATATATTTTGTTTTTTATGGGTCATAACAGTTATGTCCCCATGAATGTAACTATGTTACCCATGATCTTGAGTTGGATTCCATGATGTTTTATCTGATGTTGTGATGAAATGATCTCATTGGAGAGGGATTTTTTGCATTCACTGATCATATTTTCCTGAGGTATGTTTTTTCACGTCATTTCTTAAACTTGAGGCAGTACCAATAGATGGTGTTCAAACAAGAATATGACTTCGAAGTAGCGTATACACCTGGAAAGGGGAACATTGAAGCTGATGCGTAGAGTTGGAAGTCATGTATTGATGCATTGTGCGAATTTAGTGATTTATAGAGAGTAATAGAATAAAATTTTAATTAAATTTCAATATGGATGATGTTTGGTGCATAGTTATTCTTTTATAGATGATGGTTTAGTCATATCAGGTTCAACAGGTGGAAGAGTCCGAGTTGGGGGATCTAGAGGATTAGTTCTTGAACGAGTAAGTTGTTTGTAGAGAAGCCCTAATGGTTGGTCTGAGAAATAAAATCACTGAGTGTTTTATCATGGAATGATAATTTTTTATTTGGATATACATGTGAATGTTCTATGATAGTTCCATAGTTATCCATTAGCGGTGCATAATGGCATGAAAAAGATGTATGCAGCCTTTAGGAGTTATATTTGGGGCCTTTGATTAAGCATGTAGTTACATAATTTGTGCCTTGATGTTTAGTCTTCCCAAAGATGATGGTCGAGTACTGTGTCCCCAGTGGTTTAGTCAAACAATTCGATATTCCTTAATGGAAGTGGGAGGATATATCAATAGACTTTGTTACTGGGTTTCCTCAAGATCAGGGAGGGCATGACTCTATTTGGGTGGTATTCGATTTTTTTTCAATGTCTTCCCACATTATTGAGATAAAAGAATCTAGCTCAATCAAATTTTTTTCATGGATGTTTCTGGAAGATGTGGTGAGACATTGTGGAGTCTTGAGGATTATCTTTTCAGATCAGGAATCTCATTTTACCTCCAATGCACTAAGAGGTCTCCAGTGTGTTTTTTGTTGTCATTTACATCATAGTGCTGCTTTTCATCCATAGATGGAAGGTCAGACAGAATAGACTTCCTAGAACCTTGAATACATTTTTCGCACTTGGGTCTTTGATATTGGAGGTTCTTTGATGAGACACATACCTTTGGTGGAGTTTTCATAAAACAATAATTCTCACTCCATCATCAATATGGCGTCATTTGAAGACTTTAATGGCCAACTGTTCTGTTCTCCATTGTGTTGGACTGGGGATGGAGAGTCAGCAATTATCTGACAATAACTAGTGAAGAATACAATAGATATTGTTCAGGTGATTCCTGAGAGGATGAATATATTAAAAGATTGTCTTAAATCGTATGATGAATAAGTAGGTGACCATTGGAGTATGATGTTGGGGATTATGTGTTTCTGAATGTGACTCCCTGTCGTGGGTAGTAAAGGTTTGGTCATTGGATTATGACTTCCCCTCATTTTGGTGGACCTTTCTAGGTTTTGTCTCATGTTGGATTCATGGAATATAAAGTATCACTTACCCAGTAGATGTGTCGGACTAATGGTGGTTTTCAAGTTCCATAGCTTCGAAGTTATCTTCCTAATGACTCTCACCACACCTATTGGGGATAGATTTATGTGGATGATGATGAGACCTTCATGCAGTGACATATAGAGCTCCGAATCCACAATGAGAATGTGTTGTGCGAGGGATTTATCCCCTTGGTTAATTTCTTGTGGCGACATAGTGGCACAGAGAAGAGTATGTGGGAATGTGAGTCGCGTATACATGCTTAGTACCTCTAGTTTTTTTATGCTTAAAAATTTTCATCTACCATTGTCCGCTTTGTTGTTATTGACATTTCATGTTTATAAAACTTATTTATTTTGTTGCTTCTTATGGATTTATCTCTTTTGAGAGGTTTCTCGATGAGAGGTTGTTCAAACCCATTTTATTTTTTTATGGTGGTTTTTTATTCTATATGGTGAGAATTTTTTTAGGGCATCATATGTTGAGGAACGTACTTCTATGGTCCATTCCCTTACTAAAATATGGTTGTTGAGGTGTTTTGGGACATCAAGGTGACTCATCACCAACACTTTGCTAAAGTTATTGTTCTGTGAAAAATGATTCCATTTTTATGAATAGCGTCATGGTGTCACAGTCACAACGTCACATTTGATGTCTCACATTTACTATCTATGAGTTACTGTCTCATAGTTAATGTCTCAAAGTTACTCTATCAGAGTGACTATCTCATATATAATATCTTAGAATTATTGTCTTAGAGTTATTGTTTCATAGTTACAATAACAGTTACTATCTCAGGTTTATTACCTCATAGTCATTATATCTCTATTGCCATCTCATTGTCATTATCTCAAAGTTTTTGTCTCATAGATATTGTTTCATAGTTACTGTCTTAGTGTTACTATCTTAGATTCACTGTCACATAGTTATTGTCTCATAGTTACCGTCTCATGAAAATTGTGTCCTGAACTATTTCATTTTTACATTTCCAAATTTTCACGTATTTCTTTTTTTCCAATTTATCAATTTATGGACGTTAAACACATTAAAAGACATGTTTTAATGGATTTACGGTTGATCAAATGCCCATTACTCCTATATTAATTTTTCTAAGGAGTGAGAAGCGTTTACATGGTCAAACTGTGTGGTTTATTGTGATCAATGTTTAATAGAAAATCAAGAGTATCTTAAACATCTACTACATTAAATCTTCAAAAGGGATAAGTTATCTTTCTACTTTATTTTTCCTCCCCATTCTATGGTGCAAGATGCTCGAACCTTTCATTCCATCACATAGGATTTGTATGACCAAACTATCCTTCTTGGATTGGTTAGCCTCAAATTTTTTCTTTCTCCATATGCAACCTCTGTTTTTTGTGCAACCAAGTAGTGTCAATCAATCATCGATATAAGGTGTGATTTTCATTTATATTTTGGTTTAATATCCATATCATTCTCCATGATCTTTTATGGAATTCCATATTCATGTTCTAAATAGAATTTTCATGGATGTTGGCTTTTCTGGTAGTGTCTTTACATCCTTGGGTGGATGCATTCTTTTAAGAGATGTTATTGAGATTTTTTTGAATGTCTTTTCAAATAGCATCAACAATCTTTTGATGAAGGGGATTTATTGTTTCTCTATTCATTTACTTGCAAAAATAGAGTTATCTTGTTTTAGCACACTAGATCACAATATAATTGAAATAATTGATATTTGAACTGGATAAATATATTGATATTGATTGTATTTTACTGCATTTTGTTTTCCTATATATTATGAAATATATTATTTATTTATTTATCTATTAGTAAATGATAAAAATTATTACATAATATAAACGAGAATTAATTGAAAATTATTTTTCAAAGATAAATAGTTAGGTGAAAGAATATGGTTCTTTTTTTAATTTATTGTTAATCACATTGATGTAGTAAGAATCGTTATTTAATTTATGGTATCTTAATATTTAGGTTTCCCATAGTAGTAACCTTAAAATAATAAATTGATTAGCTCTATATAGTTTAAATAACTAATTGATTAATAAAAGATACCACCATATAGTGTTCTTGAGTTACCCTCATTCTTTATAAAGGTCTAAGATCCCTGTTGATATGAGGTTTATTTTAATACAGCTTGTGTAGTGATGTGATCTTGGAAGGATATTGTGATATGTGGGGGTAGGGATGCCAATTGGCTATGTTAGCAGTTGACACCTAGAGTTGTGAGAAGAATCAGTTTTTTCATGTTGGCGTCGGGGAAGACACCAAGGGTGGTGAAACTAGTTGGATGTGATTTTTTTGATTTTTTCAGATTCTTGTTTGTTTTTTTTTTCTTCTATACATTCCCCGCTTCTCCAGGATGCTGTTAAGATTACCCTTCTTCCAAAAGGGGCAATGTCACTCAAGGTTTTCTATGTGATTTCCATGTTTAGCTTCCCGAGTGAGTATGGGTCTACCCTCTTGCTATGGGTGGCCAAGACTCGATGGGTAATTTTCCTACTCACTCTGTTGAGCCCCATTTATTTATTATCATAGTATGTCTTTCTATAATGACGGGGAATAATGTAAATTGATGAAGTTAATAACCGAATGAATAAATTATGTTAACCCATGTGGTTGGATCCTGTTGTGACATAATGTCAAGGTTGTAATTAAATGGAAATGTGGACCTTAAGTGTGATTCTACTGAAATATAATGTTTTTTTGTTAATATTTAATTATTTTTTAAAGAATTATTTAATATAAAGTGTAACTGATAAAAATATAATGAGGAATTTTGATAAAAATATTTAAATGGTTTTGTGCATATAGGAAACCTAGTCAGAAAAGTGGCGGTTGGGAGTCTGAGAGACGTTAGATATAGTTTATTTGAGGACATAGTTATGCCCATAGTGTGGTTGTGAGATATATTATATTCTATAATTTTTGTGTTTTTATATGCTACTCCACCCTGTCAGTTAGAACAACTGACACCCCGAGGATTCTGATCCCTGAGGTGTGTGTTTTCACCTACATTTTGGTGGGAGGATGGTTTGGTGACTACACCCTTTGGACCATATCTATTGTCATGGAAGATACATGTTTGGGTAGGAATATGGGTTTTTTCTCTACATATATAAGTGCAAGGGACTGTAATTGCTTGTTGTTAATCCAAAACATATATTCTATATATAGTTTCTTATAGAATACATTATGTGTAACGCGTATAGGTTTTGATGACCCAAGGATCCTTACTCAGTGTAAGGGATGTAATAGATTGAGGAATAATTCCTGATGTATGATACATGTTATGAGAGCTGTGGTGGCTCTTGGAGAACACCAAGTTACATTTATAACAAAGATATGGTGGTTTTGTTTAATGAGGTGCATGTTGTGGTACATCACCAAGTATTTTGCTGGCAAGCATTTTTGGAGAGAGATTCGTAGGACTTGCAACATTGGGGAAAAGAAGAAAACTAGTGGGGAAGTATTAGCAGGGTACCCTCGATATTCTTTATTATATTATATACTCTTGTATGCGATACTTGGGGAGAGTAGACATGGTGAGGCTGGGAACTTAGTATACATTTTTAGGTGAAGTGTTAGTTTCACTTGTTGTTCACTGTGCTTTAGAATGCTTTCATTACTTTTACAAGAGTGCATCCATATAAGATACTACTAAGTATACTATTATAATCACCCTATGTAAATATAATCTTTTTAGGTCACTTGGAGCAGGTTGGCGACCAGGATGGTTACCACTAGCTAGGGTTTGTAGGAGCTGTTCATGATTCAAGGTCATAGCTATATTTACATTCTTTTGGGTACTTTTGGTTTACCCTATATGTTGTAAAAGTTTTAACTGAAATTACATATTTTTTACATAGGATTTATTTTATATAGCTGTCTAATTTAGAGTTGGTTTGTGTATGTCTTATCTCTATCTTTTTCATGTGTTCTCTTATAGGGTAATGCCTCCCATTTGTGTGTTTATTATACACATATTGCTAGTCTCCAACCTAGGGCCTACTATAAGTGGGAATCAAGGGTCCTTATCTATCTTTTCACATTTCTGGATCAGGTGGGGTATATTTTGTTGGGGTTTTCATGAACAATGGACTACAGTTGGGAATGGTGGTGTGTCCCACCAAGTAGGTGTATTCACCGTGAAGATGGATGGTGGGGAAAAATCTACTATGGGAATATGGGGAAAACTTATCTCTTACATGAAAAGAAATGTGATATCAGATAGTGGGGTGTCCTACCCAGTAGATATGGTTCTCAAAATGTGCCTTTATATGTTTTAGAAATTACTCTTGACTTATATCGAACAATATCACATGTCTATGTGTACCATAATTCCATGTCTTATGCCTTTGATTGCATGTCGTATATTACTATATTTATTTCTTTATGGTTAATATCCAATGAAATTCAATACTTGATACCAATAACTATTTTAATGATAATTTTCGTAATGGTTGTAATATTATAATGTTATGATCACATTCATATATCATATGACAATGTTTATAGGTACAAGCCTTCATTGTTTATCCATAAAAACCATCTGAGGTCAATAATTTATAATTTTTCATTCCCCTTGTTAATAATATATGTATTAATAATGATTTTTATTAGAAGGATGATATTCATAAAGAACCTTGTCGGAGATAATTTACCTCTCTTTTGTAAATGTTTTTAAGTTTATGTGTTTCCAATGGAATGAGACAAATATGGTTTTTCAGTGACTATTATTTTAGGTATTATGAATTATATAAAATTGTTCTATTTTTAATGTTTCAATAGTTCAGATCACATTAATACATGTAAAATACTCTTTCAAATATCAATAAAACAATTTCATTTAAATATAACAATTAAAAAAACCTGAAATATAAAAATGAAACTGCTTTCTTTGAAACAGATTGTGAGAAATGTTACCAATAATATTTAAGTAATAAATTTAAATGATTGTTCGAGAAAACGCTCTTTCCATATTCGATCATAAAAATTACATTTGGAATTTTTTAAATTAGTTGAAAATGGGACATTAAAGGATGGAATGTTTAAATAAAATCCCTTATATTATGTTTAACCGGGAACATTGAATAATTATCCTACCTTTCTATAGAAAATATCCATTAATTTACACCATAACACAAGACTACTATTATTAGATTTATAAACTCTACATAATTCCTAGTGAAAATTTCAATCTCAACTGATTAGATAATCGCAGATAATTTCTTCAAGGTGAGTTTGATTGTTTGTAATAATTCCTCGGAGTTTATTTTACATACGTTGATTGCTTAAGCTAGAATTTTGTCATGATTCTCCATCCATTCCACTTTTTCTCCATAACATAACTAAAAACATTTTTTCATATTTTATATTGATCTCCTCATTTGAGGAATTGACTATGATAACATTCAAAATTATTTCATATATAGAATAAAGGATGAGTTTCAAAATATCCCCTTTATATTCTTCAAATTTTATTGAATTCCCTCTTTTTCAACACATTCCCCATTACGTATGATCATGATGTCCTTATTTCCATTCTTTTTAGCCAACCATTATTCCATTAGTTTCGGTGTATGTGAATATTATTTTTATCCATTATGATTCTCCCTTTGACCATAATTAATTTCCTGGTGTTTTGATTTCCTTTTTCACCTTTCTTCCTTATATGGAAGTATATATCGTTCCCTTAAATTATTTCCAAAATATCAACTAAGATCTGGCTATAATTATCATCACATGAATCTTATTCCTCTTGAGACAATGATTGTTCTCAAACAACTATACCTTCAAAATAGTGGCCCTTCTCAATCATTGGTCCTTCTATGACAGGGCTCTACCTTTATAACGACTTCTCCATTCTAGACATAACATCAAATTCCTTCCTCATCCCCACACATGCAACCATCTAATGGAATGTGGGTTTTGAAGTGAGAGTGTTTGGGTCCATGGGACCCAAAAAACTCACCTCATCCTTCCTCCATTTTCCCCAATGATATACTTCAGCACGCTCCTCCAAAATTATATTTCCATATTTCTTGTCTTCCATACTAATATCAACCCTATATTCAACACATATATCGGACCCTCGAGAAATTTTTGATATTACCTTCTCAACATGAGGAGTACTTCTTGAAACATTCATATTAATGATGAAACCAGGATGTCTTGGGATTTTCTACCCATTAGTATCGAGATCATGAACCAGATTGAGTATAACCAGGTTATTTTTCAATTGTGTAAACACATCTTCCACATCTGGATTTTCACTTGACCATCTAGTCATGTATTATATTTAAGTATATGGATCTGTTATCCCATGATTCTCCCCCAGTTCTTTAGTACATGTGTCACCGTTTCATCACGTACAATCAATACCAAATCCTTTATCTAATAAATTGACATCTATGGCCTTTCATACTACGTACAAACAACCATAGAAGCTTCAACGTCATCAAGAATCATCAGTTCCTAAACTATGTAAACTAGCATATAATGGATCTAAGAATAAGAAAATTCATGTAAAGACCTGGAAATGTAGTGGAATTTTTTTTCTTAAATACATAGGAAATTTATGAGTCTATGAAAATTAACATCGCATGATTCTGAAGCCCGGTGTGCCCAGAATCAATTTATGATGTTTTGTTCTGGTATTTTCAGTAAATGTATGATCATGTTTTTATAACATTTGAACTGGGGATCAGAATTGAAATCTGAGGCAATGTTGAACTTGTAGCACCTATATTCACTTAAGGAGACTTTTACTTCGATAGCAGTGGCATGAGTTTAAAAAATAGTTTTTTTGGTTTTCAAGTTAAATAAAAAAATAAAGTGACTTTCACTTTATTTTTGTTTGAGCCTCCATGCGGGTGTTTGATGGTTAAAACATCCTCATGGAAGTTAGAGGTGGGGACCACCACACTGTAACCTACAATTAGAGGTTATGGTGGTGGGGCCAACCTCAATCTGACATCCCTTGAGTGGTTACGATGTGGGGACCACACGGTGATAAACCCCTCTATTGATGGATGAGAGTAAAACCACTCAACTCTCCCTCATTATTGAGGGAGAGCCTCTTTACCTCCTCTTTAATTAATTGGTGCCAAATCCTCTAATTAATGTTTTCCAACACTCTTTCATTAATTATGTGGGGCCAATTAAATTTAATTCACGAATTTGAATTTTGTGACAATAACTAAAATAATAGAGAATTTATTATTTTTGTGATGGAATTTCTCATTTGGTGGAACTTGGCAAGACAAGAGCTTGGGAGAAAAGTTCTTCCAACGAAGAATGCTCCATGGTCGAAGAACGTCGACCTTCTTCGACTTCCTCCCTTAGATCCTACCGACGTGCGGCATCTTCAATTGACCTACCATCTTCATCTTCATCAATGAGACAATGCATCTTGGAATTGGGAGTGCGTGGAGGACACATCAAACGATGATCTCCTTCGACCTATTCAAGCGACTCTTCCAACGAAGGATGAATGACGAACACAGGTAAGGGATTTTACATGTTGATGCTTTATTTTCTTTTTTCTCTTCTTATGATTGGAAGGGAATTGTTGCGTGGTTGTAAAACAATTTTTGTTCATCTTTCTTACTATTTTTTGAGCCTAGTGTTACCACTCTAAATGAAAAGGGTGCAGGAAAAACCAACATGGCTGGACCCTTCTGCCGTTCTTGTTTGTGTTTTTTCACGGCATGGCGACGAAGAATCATAGAAGGAAATGAAGGCACATGAAAAGTCCACGCTTACCGTGTCCTCTGCAAACCGCGCCTCCCTCGTGACCCTCCAGCGGACCACACTAGATGCACCACCGCTGGCCCGCGCCACCCAGCTCCCAGCCTCTGTCGGCCTCCTGTGCGCCCCGAACAAACACTAATGGAATGCGCCAGACAGATCCATCTGGAGCCGTGCCATCCTGACCTCCTCGGACGAACACGCCATCCCGCACTGGCCTAGCCCTGCTTGGGTGCCTACTGGCCTTCCTGGCCGTGCACTACCCATCGGCCCGCCTGGCCCCACCCTGCTCCACCACCCGCCAACCCACCACGAGACATACACGGCCGCTCGCCCACCCACCTTGCACGCTGCCCTACCGCCGGTCTTCCAGCCCTGCCGCCCGATGGTTTGCCCGGCCGCCCGTTCTCCCACCCATCACACTACTCGGCCGGTTTCTTTGCTGCCACCCGGCCGCTTACCAGCCTGCCTAGTCACCCCCAACCAAACCAGTTCCCTGGCTGTGCCGGCCTCCCAAGACGGCACCCGGACTCTCTTGTGGCACCCATACTGAGCCGCACCGGTCCGTACCCTCATTAAAGTTAGATCTGTACTGCCGACACAGCCTGCTCTGCTAGGCCTAGCAGGACGTGCCGATCCTAAGAGGATGGCACACCCAATGGGTAGGTCCAGACCCAACAGGTCTTACCGAGTTGACCTAGACTGGTTGTGTAACATCCCAAGTAAGTAATGAATAATAGATATTTTTTATCGATGTCAATTAATGAATTAGATAGTGTTTTAGAGTCTTAAAATGAGAATAAATCCAATCTTAAGCATGGAATACACTAATATTTTTAAAAGATTGTTTTACTTACTTTTGATGGAAAACCATTTCTAAAATAAACATTTTGACAAATTTATAAGATCTATTTGTTGAAATAAACTTATTAATTATGATTGGGACATTTAAATTTACTTTGGATAAGTTTTTGGTATTTTTCCGATAAAGTTCATTTTTTTAATGAATAGTGAAAAATGTTGTATTTTAATTCAAAACCTCTTTTTAATCAAATTCGTTTATATTATTATATTATATTTTTATTTGGTTGTAAAGTGAAATTAGAATATATTTCTACCATTTAATCCAATGATGGTCAGTGGAATTAATTTCACTTTGACGTTGGACTTAAACTAGTGTCAATATTTTGATACTTATTGTTTCATAAAAACACGCTATTTTCTCTGACATCGGGAATTAATTGTTAAATTAATTATTGTAACTAATATTTTTTGAATTTTTTAAAATAGAAATCATTTTTTTATTTGGAATATCAAATATAGCTTCACCTGAAGTTTTGGTATTTTTCTGAAAAACTTCAATTTTTGATGAATAGTGAAACCACTAAGTGGTACATAAAAAAACTGATTTTTCGTTTAAATGAAATTTTACCACCTCTGTGCATTGAATTTCAAAAATCCGACATACATTGTTGTCATTGAGAAGTAAAATGTGGTTCAATGGGATTAAAATAATTTTTTTGGTGAATAGTCACTTTTATGTTTTTAATCGC
This sequence comes from Viscum album, assembly GCA_963277665.1. Classification (NCBI taxonomy): domain Eukaryota; kingdom Viridiplantae; phylum Streptophyta; class Magnoliopsida; order Santalales; family Viscaceae; genus Viscum; species Viscum album. The sequence goes on from OY728157.1 coordinate 1,013,168,334, forward strand.
GATTAGAGGTAATTAGTGTAATTTAAGGTAAGAATAATGTTTTAATAATATGAAATGAACTTGACACATGTCATACCCTTATTGGATGTGTCATGGCCGACCATGAAAACCCATGGGTCAATTTTTGGGACCCCATGGAGCAACTTGGGTAAGATAATGACATTAATGCCTTTTATTTAAAGTAAAAGTAAAAATGACACTAACATGTATTATTTTATTAAAACAATTTTGAAATGAGTTTATACAAGTCATATTTTTTACTATAAATTTTCATTGAAAAGATAAAACGATTTCCTACATCATGATATTTTTTTATAATTTTTAGACATTAAAAAAATTAAATTATTTATGACACCATGATGATGCAGCGATGTCCTTATTATTTAACAATTTAAATAAAATGAAAATAAAATATAACATATACGACCTACACTTGTTAAAAACCTATTGGATGGGTGGATTTCAAACCCTTATAACCTTATCCTCGAAATTTATAATTGTGGTACATTTTTTATCCGAAAATCATTTTATAACAAAGTATCGTTTCTTAACATTACATGAGTTCCCCTCCTCTCCTCTTATAAAAGGCCCCCACCTCTACCACCGTACCCACACTTCCAAAGCCTTTGGATCGGCCAAAACCTTCCCATTTTGTCTCTCCACATCCCAATATTTCTCCTTGAAGCCTCACATTGGGCAGAAGTCTTCCCAATGAAGCCTTTGATCTCAAATCAAAAAGAGTTACCCGATTTAAAGGTAGTGTCTTCTCTTGTGTTCTTATGTTTTATTTTGCTTCTCCATCCCCCTAAACTCTTTTTATTAATTTCTTTTATATGAAAACATGTATCTTCCATATACTGAGATTTTTTTATAAGATGGATTGGAACAAATCTTACACACACCTACATCTAATGGTTAAAGAATATACAGTTTCTGTGGATGGCGAATTTCTGCCTCACGAAATGATGATTGTTCAACACTCATATAACACCTTTAAAGGTGTCCTATAGATGACACTATATTTATATATGATATATAATATAATTATGTTTTAATTAAGCTTCTGTATATTTCATTTATGGCATTAATTTATCGTTTCCATTATGGGTAAATGTGATATCTTCATTTTATGAAGTGCGGACTACCGCCCCCTCAAAGTGATTTGATTCGTTAATGCCATATTTGGGACGTATAAGGGATTTAATTAATGATTTTATATATGATACTATACTGGAATTATGGTATACCTTTTTATCATTATGATTCCATTCCATAAAATAAGAAATAGAAATGAATGTAGTGTTCATGCTTACGTACGGCTTACCGTCTCCATGAAAGGTGCATTTCATTTCTTACCTCTAAACATTATGTAATATTATAAATGCATGTATATACTGGATATATATGATATATATGATATCTACATCATGATTATAACTTTGTATATAATGGATACATTAACAACGTGTAATTATAAAGAGTTTATTTTTTTGACTCAAGTACCAATGATCGTTAAAATGACCATTATTAACTTAAATAATTACATAGTGTTAATGATATGGTAATAACTAATATAAAAGGAATAATGAACTTTAAAAAGGTTCTGAAGAAATTAATAATTAACTCAAGTTTATTATTCAGGAGGTTAATGAACGATCGAGTCATGTCTGACCTGAGGTATTGGACTTCGTCTCAATCTCCTTTCATTGAGGCATATTTTGTTTTATACACAACCTTCTTTTATATGGTGTATAAAACCATTTGAAATTTACTTTTATCCAAATGGAATATTTTTTATATGAAGAGTTTTTTTATAAATGACAAAAGGAAATGTTTTTTTGTACATATGCGGCGATAATGACTTCTCTACCGCCGTGACCATTATTTGAGTTTCAGCTTCCTCTACAGGCCATAAATTTTTTTTAAAGAAAAATAAATACCCTGTTTTACTTTTCTTATATTTTGATATTGAAAATGGTTTTTATAATTTTTTTAGTATATCAATGTGTTGTATTGATATCTTGTGATTGAAATGTGGAAATTTTATGTTTCCTTTATGCATGTTTTATGTGATACTATTATGATATGGTTCGTGGGCATTGTTATGAAGAAAGGTGGTTCTGTGATAAACTAATGGCAGGTGAGCCCGATATAGCTCTCCAATGCATTGGGTAATGCGAAGGAGTTAAATGTTAAGGTTTCTCTGAAGATATTTAGGGAATATACTGTGATGGTTGTTCCAAACGTAACCAAGATGGTTACTCCCTACGTAAGAATGTTATGAATGCCTCAAGTTACATTTATGTCTTATGATTTCAATGATTTATTCATGATTTAATGAGGTATGTTAATGTGATTATGTTTAATTAGTAGAGTATGATTTCATTTATTCTTATGTGTACATGTAATCATGTTTCCTTTCCATATTTTTATATCCCTTACAGAGCATTTTATGCTCATCCCTAGTTTTTTGAAATGTTTATCACAGGTCAAGGGAAGGGTACATGATATGATGATAGTGTCAAGGATGTTTCAAGAATGAATCCATGTTTTATTTTAAATATGTTTCAATTTATGGAAAAAATGAATACTATATTTTATGTAACCCCTTTGTCTAAATGTGGAATGTAATGCATGTTTTATGATCTAATTCTATAAAACTCTAAACCTGCAAATATCCTCAATGTGTAATCTTGTAATAACTTAAGAGTAAATATGGTTTAAGGCTGGGGCCTTATAGTTGGTATCAACGTTCGGTTTAGATTACTTTAGGAGTTAGAATTCTATTAAATGATTATCAAAAAAAATTTATGGTCAAATTGAAATGATATAGCATTTAAAGATTACCATGTTGCTTCATCTAAGACATGTTTGTTCAGAATGGTTTTCCGCTGAGAAAACAGGGATGCAGTTCTAGGAAGGCATACAATAATGAAATAACCTTCGGAATCAGCATCTTGAGATGGTCGGAATTGGAACTGAACAGTTTGTTGCAGTAATGGCGCAGTTGACTAAAACGATAAATGGTGGCGGTATCCATGCACAAGATCAGCCAGATCAACCACAGTGGAACATGTCAGTAGTGGAACATTTCATGAGGAATCATACCCCATCATTCAGAGGATCATCTGACCCTGTGCAAGCTGAAGGGTGGATTAAAGAACTTGAGAAGATTTTTGATGTCATGGGGTGTTCAGAAAAATCAAAAGGTTAGACTTGCTATTTACTGTTTGGAGGGTGAAGCAGATTAGTGGTGGTCGATGGTTAAAAATATCAGGGACGCTGATGACATTGATTCACTTGACTGGGATGAATTGTAAGGTATGATTCATGAGAAGTATCTTCCTAAGGTTGTTCGACTTATGATGGAAAAACATTTCTTGGAATTTAGGAAAGAGAAAGACTCAGTGGCTGCCAATGAAGAAAGGTTCACTCGATTGGCAAGGTATGCTCCAAATTTTATCCGAGACCTTGATAGTAAATTCAATCGTTTTTACCCAGTATTAAAGCCAAAATATCAAAGGGAATTTTTTTCTCATGAGTTTAAAAGTTATGAAAAGCTTGTTCGATGTGCTGAGAAGGTGGAATTGGAGTTTTCCGATGATCTAGTGTTCTATAACAACCAGTAGAAGAAGAGACCATGGTGGAAGGAGAAAGGAAAGAATTCTTCAAAATGGTCTGACGATAAGAAAAATATGTTTCTAGTTTGTGATAAATGTGGTAAAAGGCATGCTCTGGAATGTCTTTTGAATTCTGGAAAGTGCTACTGATGCGGTAAGATGGAACATAAGGCTCGTGATTGCACTGAAAATGATCAAGGTGATGGTAAGACCAAATTTGATTTACAGTTAGTGAAATGTTTTTACTGCAATGCGATGGGTCACTATGAAAATTAGTGTCCAACAAAGAGCTCGAGGGATGGGAAGCTGTTAGAATACATGTAGAAAGGGGTGGTGAAATCTTTTGCAACTACATCAGCAGATTTCGGGACATCAAATGAAGTTGTATCAGGTACTTTGTTTGTTTTTACTGATTATGACAGTGTGTTGTTTGATTCAGGGTCTACACATTCATTCATCTCTAAAACGTTTTCTAGTAAAATGGGAATACCTTCTTAAGAAATGACTCCTGAAATTTTGGTAAAAAGACTTGGGGGAAATTTTGAGGAAAAAATAATTTAGAAGAATCTTCCTATCCTTATCCGTGGAAAGAACCTACTTGAAAACCTCATTGTTTTACCTCTAGTAGAGTTTTTTGTTATCCCGGATATAGATTGGATATCCATTTACCATGCTATGATTGACTGTAGAGCTAACGAAGTTTCTTTTCAGAATGAATTTCAGTTTGTGTAAAATAATGAGCCCTTACTGTTGATAACTTATCAAGAGGCCGAGAAACTTGTAAAAGATGGAAATGAATGTTACATAGCACACATTGTTGAAAACAAGGGAACTGTTCAGATTAATGATTTGCCAGTGGTAAATGAGTATCCTGATGTTTTTCCTGATGATTTTCCTAGAATAATACCAGATCAGGATGTTGAGTTTACTGTAGAGTTAGTTCTTGATGATAAGCCAATTTCAAAACGCCCTTATCGAATGGCTCAAATTGAACATTTAGAGATGAAGGAGCAATTGAAAGATTTATTAGAGAAAGGTTTCATTCGACCTAGAACATCACCATTGGGTGATCCTATTTTATTTGTAAAAATGAAAGATGGTTCTATGAGAATTTGCATTGATTCTAGAGCCTTGAATTACATCACTGTTAAGATCAAATATCCTTTGCCTCATATCGATTTTTTCTTTGATCATCTCCAGGGAGATTAGTATTTTTCGATGATTGACCTGAGATCGGGGTACCATCAGCTGAAGGTAAAGGAAGCAGATATTCCGAAGACTGTGTTCCGTACAAGATATGGCCATTATGAATTTGTAGTAATGCCTTTTGGGATAACCAATTCACCTGTTGTTTTAATAGACTTAATGAATAGAATTTTCAATGAGTTCTTGGATATGTTTGTGGTGGTTTTCATTGATGATATTTTGGTGTTTTCTAAATTTAAATAGGAGCATGAAAGAAATTTAAGGGTTATTTTGAAAACCATAAAAAAAGAAATTGTATGGGAAATTCAGCAAGTGTGAGTTTTGGTTGAACCAAATTTATTTCCTTGGTCACATTATTTATAAAGATGATATAACTGCTGATCCTACAAAAACAAAGGTTGTTGAAGAATGGCCAAGACCAATAAATATAACGTAGATTCGTAGTTTTCTTTGGTTTGGCAGGATATTACCAAAGGTTTTTTAGAATTTTCTCACGGTTATCTATTACAATGACTAAGCTAACTCAGAATGGTGTTAAGTTTATCTGGACAAAATAATGTGATGATTGTTTTCAGTAATTGAAAACAAGATTGGTGAATGCTCCAGTTTTGGCACTACCTTCTAGGAATGGTGAGTTTGTTATCTTTAGTGATGCTTTATTGAATGGACTTGGTTGTTTCCTAATGCAGAATGATCAGGTAATTTCTTATGCTTCACGATAGATGAAAACTCATGAGGTAAATTACCCTACACAAGATTTGGAATTAGCTGCTGTTGTTTTCCTTTTAAAAATTTGGAGGAATCATTTGTATGGAGTAAAGTGTGAAATATATACTGATCACAAAAGTTTAAGTAATATATTCACTCAGAACGAATTGAACATGAGACATAGGAGATGTCTAGAATTAATCAAGGATTATGATTGTACAATTCATTACCACTCGGGAAAAGAAAATGAAGTGGCTGATGCTTTGAGTCGAAAAAGTAATGCTTCATTAATAATGTTGCGTTTCGAACGTGATCCGTTGGTTAAGGATTTGATTAACTTTGGAATAGAATTTTGTGGTGCAGTGTGTCCTTCTATTTTGTTTCAGGTATCAGTGAAATCTTCTCTATCAGACAGAATTAAGCAAGCACAGAAGCAAGACAGTGAGTTGCAGAAAAAGGTAGAGCTGGTTCAGAAGGGTAAGTTGCCAGAATTCAAAGTTGATAATGTTTCTGTTTTGAGATTTGGGAAGAGATTGTGTGTGCCTTCTGATTCACATTTGAAGAGAGAGTTGTTATGTGAAGCTCATAGTTCTCTGTTTTCAGTTCATCCTGGCAGTACTAATATGTACAGAGATCTACGGGAGTATTACTGGTGGGACGTAATGAAAAGGGTTATTGCTGATTTTAATATGAAGTGTTTGAATTGCCAATAGGCTAAAGTAGAGATGTAGTTACCGAAAGGGATGCTTCAACCTTTACCAGTACTAGAATGAAAATGGGAAAATATATCCATGGGCATCGTTGTGGGATTTCCGAAGACACCTCGAGGTAATAATACAATATGGGTTATTGTCGATCGCTTGACTAAATCTGCTCATTTCCCTGCTATACGGGATACTTTTTCGCTAGATCAACTTTCCTATTTGTATCTTAAAGAGATAGTCAGGTCACATGGAGTTCATCTCTCCATTGTATCTGATCGTGATCCCAGGTTCACTTCTAACTATTGGAAAGGCCTTCAGAAGTCGTTGGGTACTGAATTAAATTTTAGTACAGATTTTCATCCTCAATCCAATGGGAAATCAGAATGAACAATTCAGACTTTGTAATATATGATACATGCTTGTTCTATGTATTATCAGAGAATTTGGTACCAAAATATTTCATTGGTTGAGTTTTCATATAATAACAGTTTTCATTCCAGTATACAGATTGCACCATTTGAGGCGTTATATGGGAAGTGGTGTCGAACTCCAGCATTCTAGGATGATGTGGGTGAAAGGAAGCTAATGAGACCAGAATTGGTAGAAGAGTTGGCAGAAAGAGTTCAGCTAATACAGAAACACATGAGAACAGCTCAGAGTAGGCAGAAGAGTTATGCAGATAACTGGAGGAATGATCTATCTTTTGAGGTAGGTGATCATGTTTTTCTCAAAGTCTCACCAAGGAAAAGTGTGATGCGATTTGGTATGAAAGTAAAGTTGTGTCCAAGGTTAATTGGACCATATGTAATTCTGGAGATAGTTGGATCAGTTGCTTACCGAGTGGCATTACCTCCGAGTTTATCTCAAGTGCACAATGTTTTTCATGTTTTGATGTTGAGAAAGTATATACCAGATCCCTCTCATGTTTTGAGTCCAGAGGTAGTTCACCTGGAAGAGAACCTATCTTATGTGGAACAACCGGTATAGATTCTTGACCATAGGGATAATGTTTTACCGAATAAGGTGATTCATTAGGTGATGTTTTTGTGGAAAAACCACAGGATTGAAGAAGAAACATGGGAATTTGAAAATGGAATGATATCTAAATACCCCCTATTATTTTATAAGTAAATAAATTGTAGGGACATAATTTTCTAAAGGGGGGAAGTATGTAACATCCCAAGTAATTAATGAATAATAGATATTTTTTTATCTATGTCTATTAATGAATTATATAGTGTTTTAGAGGCTTTAAATGAGAATAAATCTAATCTTAAGCTTGGAATACACTAATATTTTAAAAATATTGTTTTACTGCCTTTTGATGGAAAACCATTTTTAAATCAATATTATGACAATTTTATAAGATCTATTTGTCGAAATAAACTTATTCTTTATGATTAGGACATTGAAATTTACTTTGGGTAAACTTTTGGTATTTTTCCGATAAAGTTCATTTTTATGAATAGTGAAAAATGTTGTATTTTAATTCAAAACCTCTTTTTAATATAATTTGTTTAAATGATTGTATTCTATTTTTAATTGGTTTTAAAGTGAAATTAGAATATATTTCTACAATTTAATCCAATGGTGGTCATTGGAATTAATTTCACTTTGAATTTGGACTTAAACTAGTCTCAATATTTTGATACTTATTGTTTCATAAAAACACGGTATTTGCTCTGAAAGCGGGAATTAATTATTAAATTAATTAATGTAAATAATATTTTTTGAATTTTGTAAAATAGGCATCATTTTTGAATTTGGAATATCAAATATAGATTAGGGCGATGTTTTGGTATTTTTCTGAAAAACTTCAATTTGTGATGAATAGTGAAACCACTAAGTGGTACTTAAAAAACTGATTTTTCGTTTAATATGAAATTTTACCACCACTATGTTTAGAATTTTAAAAATCCTACATACATGGTTGTCATTAAGAAGTATAATATGGTTCAATGGGAGTTAAATAATATTTTTGTGAATATTAACTTTTATGTGTTTAATCGCGATTAGAGGTAATTAGAGTAATTTAAGGTAAGAATAATGTTTTAATATTATGAAATGAACCTGACAAATGTCCTACCCTTATTGGATGTGTCATGTCCGACCATGATTACCCATGGGTCTATTTTTGGGACCCCATGGATCCACTTGGGTAAGATAATGACATTAATGCCTTTAATTTAAAGTAAAAGTCAATATGACACAAACATGTATTGTTTTATTAAAAAATATTAAATGGGTTTATACAAGTCAGATTTTTTACTATAAATAATCATTGGAAAGATAAAACTATTTCCTACATCATGATATTTGTTTTTATAATTTTTATACATTAAATAATTTAATTTATTTATGACACCATGATGATGCAGCGATGACCTCATTATTTAACGATTTAAATAATATGAAAATATAATGTATAATCTAAGACCTACACATGTCAAAAACCTATTGGATGAGTGGATTTAAAACCATTATCACATTATCCTAGAAATTTATAATTTTGGGACCTTTTTAATCCGAAAATCAATTTATAACAAAGTATCTTTTCATATCTTTCCAAGAGTACCCCTCCTCTCCTCTTATAAAAGGCCCCCACCTCTACCACCTTACCCACACATCAAAATACATTGGCTCGGCCAAACCCTTCCCATTTTGTCTCTCCATATCCCTTTATTACTCTTTGAAGCCTCACATTGGGCAGAAGTATTCCCAAGGAAGCCCTTGAGCTCAAATCAAAAAGAGTTACCCGATTTAAAGGTAGTGTCTTCTCTTATGTTCTTGTGTTTTATTTTGCTTCTCCAACCCCCTAAACTCTTTTTATTCATTTATTTTGTAACAAAAACAGTATCTTCCATATACCAGGATGTTTTTATAAGAAGGATTCGATCTACACTTACACACACCTACATCTAATGGTTAAAGAACATACTGTTTCTGTGGATTTTGAATTTCTGCCTCACGAAACGATGATTGTTCAACACTCATATAACACTTTTAAAGATGGCCATTAAGATTTCACTATATTTATATATGATATATAATATTTTAATGTTTTACTTAAGCTTCTGTATTTTTCATTTATGGCATTCCTTTATGGTTTCCATTATGGGTAAACGTGATATCTTCATTTTAGGAAGTGCGGACTAACGCCCCCTCAAAGTGATTTGATTCGTTAATTCCATATGTGGGACATATAAAGGATGTAATTAATGATTTTATATATCATATTATAATGGAATTATAATATACCTTTATATCATTATGATTCCATTCCATAAAATACTAAATAGAAAAGAAAGTAGCGTTCATGCGTACGTACGACTTACTGTCTCCATGAACGGTGCATTTAATTTCTTACCTCTAAAAGTTATGTAATATTATAAATGCATGTATATACTGGATATATATGATATATATGATATCTAAATCATGATTATAACTATGAATATAATGGATACATGAAAAACATGTCATTATAAAGAGTTTATTTGTTTGACTCAAGTACCAATGATCGTTAAAATGACTGTTATTAACTTAAATAAATACATAGTGTTCTTGACATGGTAATAAGTGATATAAAAGAAATAATGAACTTGAAAAAGGTTCTTAAGAATGTATAAATTAACTCAAGTTTATTATTCATGAGGTTAATGAACGATCGAGTCATGTCGGACCCAAGGTATGGGACATCATCTCAATCTCCTTTCATTGAGACATATTTTGTTTTATACAAAACCTTTTTTTATATGGTGTATAAACCCCTTTGAATTTTACGTTTATCCAAAAGGAATGTTTTTTATTTGATGTGTTTTACTAAATGAAAAAAGAGAATGTTTTTGTCGTACGTATGCGGCGACAACGACTTCTCCGCCGCCGTGACCATTATTTGAGTTTCGGCTTCCTCTACAAGTAATACATTTTTTTAAAAGAAAAATAAATAACCTGTTTTACTTTTCTTTTATTTTGGTATTGAAAATGGTTTTCATAATGTTTTTATTATATCAATGTGTTGTATTGATATCTTGTGATTGAAATGTGGAAATGTTATGTTTCCTTTATGCATGTTTTATGTGATACGATTATGTTATGGTTCTTGGGCATTGTTATGAAGACTAGTGGTTCCATGATAAACTAAGGGCGGGTGAGCCCAATATAGCTCTCCAATGCATTGGGTAACGCGAAGGTGTTAAAAGTTAAGGGTTCTCCAAAGATATTTAGGGAATATACTGTGATGGGTGTTCCAAATGTAACCAAGAGGGTTACTCCCTACATAATAATGATATGAATGCCTCATGTTACCTTTATGTCTTATTATTTCTATGATTTATTCATGATTTGATGAGGAATGTTAATGTGCTTATGTTTAATGAGTAGAGTATGATTTCATTGATTCTTGTTTATACATGTACTCATGTTTTCTTTCCATATATTTATATCCCTTACTGAGCTATTTATCTCATCCCATGTTTTTTGAAATGTTTTTCACTGGTCAAGGGAAGGGTACATGATATGATGATTGTGTCAAGGATGTGTCAAGAAATAATCCATGTTTTATTTTAAATATGTTTCCATTGATGGGAAAAAAATGAATACTATCTTTTATGTAACCACGTTGTTTAAATGTGGAATGTAATGAAAGTTTTATGATCTAATTCTCTAAAAAAATAAACCTGAAATGATTCTAAATGTGTAATCTTGTAAAAACTCAATATTAAGTAAGGTTTAAGGGTTAGGACTTATAGGGTGGGTCCGACTATGTCGGACCTGACCCGTGGGCACTACAGACCCTTTAATATCATTGGCCATATCTTTGGTACCAGACGACCTTTTGACGAACCATCAATGACACTATTATTCTTGGAGCGCGACGGTCCCTTTGAGTGTACCCTGCTAGAGCTGTGGGTAATATTGAGATATGGTCAGGCTGGATCGTACAAGAATCCAACCGGGCTCCTAGGACTAAAAGGCTAATAATTCACAGACCGGGCGTCCGATTGATGCGAAATCTCTTGCGTTGAGACCCATATGATGAGGTGGACCTTTTAAATTCTTCTATGAGGGAATTTGTGAAAGTTGGAGTAGAAACCTACTGGTCATGGAGAAGATTCTCTTGGAGACGAGTGAGCTTAGTTCATAAACCTAGTTTTTGGATTAGACCTAACGACTGATGACCAAATTGATTTGGAGTGATTCGATGAGCCCAGTGGGGATCTCCATGGTGTAGAGGTAGACTCGCGGTTGGGAGGGACTCTATCTATGTGTGGCAACCCAACGATACTCGACAAGATGAGTACCTCAACAGGCAACGAAGAGGAGTGCCTCTGTGTGAGCGCTGCAGATCCACGGTGGGGATTGCCTTTGTGTGAGCATGGAAGACCTATGATACTCGATATGAGGAGTGTATTAGTAGTCCAAGGTTAGTGGGAAGCTCCTCTGTGTGAGAGCGACATGCCCATTATACTCAATAGAGGTGGTGTCCTCTAGAAGCCGAGGTTTCAACAGTGTGACTAGGGATGATACATGATACTACCCCTTGAATAAAATCTTGGTTTGAGCTCAGTCAGTAACTTTTTTTTTACCTCATGATTGATATGGATTACATAATAACTTAGGTATATGTATATTCATATACCTAAGTGTGTTTATATGTGGATTTCATATTATGTGGTTTATCCATGTTGGGTTTGAGAGACCATGAGAGTCACGGGGTCCCTACTGAATATCGTTATACAATCCCCTACATGGGCTATGCCTGCATGTCATTGTGTTGGATGCAGATGACATAAAATGTTGACCGAGGCTAAGTGCACAAGGACTAGACGGTACCCGGAGGTAGACCACATGTCGTGACAGTTCACAGAGGACCCGTATGACTACCCTACTTTTTATTACAACATAATCATGCTTTATTACATAAAACATCACTTGATAAAACAATGATGATCGATAGGTTTAGTGTATTTGGGGCTTAGGATCATTACATAAAAACTTTATACTTGAAAATACATCATCTTTATTGAAAACAACCTTTACATGACCACTACATTCCTTCGTACTTATCATTGCATGGGATAACCTGAGGACATGCATAAAAAAGGGTGAGCTATAAAGCCCAATAATGGAGTACACAATGAAAAACATGAGGAGTACAATACATGTTAGGCAATAGGCATATCAATAGAGCATAAGAGAAACATGAACATAAAGGCATGATAAAGCATGATAATCATAACATGGAAATGTGGAAACAACACTTAACATTGAATTAGCATGAGCCAAGGCTCATTGCACATAGAGCATGAGTAAACCCTCGTTGCACTTGAAGCACGAGTAAAACCTCGTTGCACTTGAATTAGCATGATTCAACACTCATTGTACATGACGTGTCATGATACTATTCTTTACCCAATGCATTGGAGCGCTATAAGGGCACACCATTCTTAAACATTTCATTTCATGCATAAGTGTGCCACATGGATCTTAAAACATGGACTCATAAAACATAATCATTTATTCCATGATAAAGGAATGTGGAATTCATACATGAAACTTTATAATCAATAAGTAAATGTTCATAAAGGTGAATACCCTTGTTGGATAAATGGTCATGGTATTCCCTACACAATGATATTTGCTTAGAAAATCGGCGTGATTTCGGCAGCGTAACGGCGTGACATAAGAATTCATAAAAATGGTTGATGAGAGAGAAAGGGTTTCCACATCATATTTACATGTAGTGGATAGTAATGAGGTCATATAGATACATTTCCCAACAATTGAAAAGGAATTTAGATTCATGATACAAAAGTATTTCTTGAATATAAAAGAGGAGAAAAAAGTTCCTTTCGGAATTTCGGCTTAGTAACGGGTGTACATGGGAGGCATTTAATGAGAGAGAAAGGGGTATCCCGTCATTCAAACAATAAGAGGGCAGTATGGGGGAGGTGTGAAACCATACCCCAACATTCATTATTTAAATTAAAAGGGCAATACAACTTAAAAAAAAATTGACAAAAAAGAGAAAGGAAGAAAAAACCCTTACTTGGAAGTGTGCTTCCGAAGGCTAGAGAGAGGCTTGTGAGAGGCTTCATGGGAGCTTGGGGAACCTTGAGAGGATTCTAGAGAGATTATGGCAGAGTTTGGACGAACTAAAAGGGCTTTGAGTGAGGATGAAGTGGGATCTTGGGTGGGATTATATAGGAAAGGTGAGGGAATTCTTTATTATTTAGGTTTGGGACCACTTATATTAAAATAATTCAAACCACAAACCATCCCATGGTATTTGCCCATGGTTTCTGGAAAAGGAAAGAGGAAAAAAATATTTTACAAGGCCAAGGTCCGAACTTATTAAAAAATTAGGGTTGCTTATGTGTAGGTGAGTCACACTCCCATGGAAATTAATTTAAAAAGGCAATGTGTTGAATAAGTCTTGAGGGCTCCATTAATGCTATGAAAAGTAAGTCAAACGAACCCAAAACCTCATTATTTTAATGATAAAACACATATTGGCAGAAAATAAGGATTATGTTATTTTATTACATCACCATTGGGTCATTATGATGTCATAAAACACATTATATATTTAAATGGTATTTAATTTTTACTCAAAAATTTGACTGTCTCAGAAAATTTTGAAAAATTCACCGTTGGAAAATTTCGATGTCCTGATTCCAAAAATAATATTTATTTTATCTAAATAATATTCTAAATATGTGATTTTTCACTTTTAAAATAAAAACCGACATTTATAAAAAAAATTCACGGGTTTTGACAGAAATGGCTTTCAAACCTTAATAAAAATTTTAATTGCATTTATAAAATTATAAGATCATTTATACTTAAAAAAATAATAATATTTTATTAAAATATTATTTGATTCAAAAATCCTTTAATTTAATAAAATATAATTCTTAATTAAATAATAACTAAAAACACCATTTGTACTTTAAAAAACTAATTACAATGTATCAAAAATGACTAGAAATTATATTAATTATTATATACAAAAATAATGTACATGAACATGGTGCTACTTATTTGTTACATAACCCCTCAAAATAGCCGCATAAGACCTAAGGGTAAGGTGTGCGATCGTGACATACTCTTGGGGCGGCTCAGATAACATTGCTCGAGTGGTAATTTCAATCAACATCCACTTTTCCCGTAGACGATCACGTTCGAGCTTGACGTGATGAAGCTCAGATTGGGCATGGTCAAGGGAAAATCCCAAAGATGCCACCTCTTTTCCGAGCTCTAACAAATGGGCTTCGTAAGGGTCAATTCTACTAGATGATGCCATCGCTTCCTTTGTCTGAGTAGAAATGGGTTCGTTAAAGCCTTATATTTATACTACTCAGATGATCACTGTTCAATGGCTATAAAAGTAAAGGTCAGATATCTTAACATAAAACTAAATAAGTTGACATATTATAAAAACATTTTTCATAAAGAAACATTTAACTGGATCAAGAGGGATTTTCTATTAATGAATCTTTGGGTCGTTACAATATTCCCCCCTTAAGAAATTTCGCCCTCGAAATTTTCCTTTTCCCACACTAAAACAAATGTGGGTAACTCAACTTCATCATATCCTCCGACTCCCAAGTTGCTTCTTCAAACTTGTGGTTTTTCCACAACACCTTGACGAGGGGCATTGTCTTATTTCGTAGAACTTTTTCTCTACGATTTAAAATCTTCACTGGTTTCTCCTCATAAGAAAGGTCGTCTTCTAATTGTACCACCTCGGAAGAGAGTACATGTGAAGGGTCTGGTATGTACTTCCATAAGAAGGATACATGGAAGACATCATGCACCTTGGCCATAGTAGGTGGAAGTGCTAGTCGATAGGCCACAGCCCCAACACGATCAAGAATATCGAAGGGGCCGATGTACCGTGGACTTAACTTTCCTTTCTTTCCAAACCTCATGACCTTCTTCCACGGAGATATGCATAAAAACACCATGTCTCCGACTTTAAACTCAAGGTCTCGACGGCGATTATCTGCATAACTCTTCTGTCGACTTTGGGCTGCCTTGATATGCTGCTGAATGGTTTTCACCTTCTCCACCATTTCTTCGACCATTTCTGGTCCAAGCAGCTTACGTTCACCGACCTCATCCCAACATGCTGGTGTTCTACACCTTTTCCCATACAGGGCTTCATATGGTTCCATTTGGATGATCGAGTGGTGACTATTATTATAAGAGAACTCAACTAGAGGAAGATGTTGATCCCATCCTCCTTTAAAGTCCATTGAGCACGCTCTCAACATATCCTCAAGTGTTTGGATAGTCCGCTCAGATTGGCCATCAGTTTGCGGATGATAGGCCGTACTGAAGTTCAGTTCAGTATTTAGAGCTTGTTGAAGACTCTTCCAAAACTTATAGGTGAATCTTGGATCTCGGTCAGAAACAATAGATAGTGGTACTCCATGCAACCGTACCACATCCCTGATATATATCCGTGCCAGTTGATCCAAAGAGAAATCCTCTCGAATAGCAATGAAGTGTGCAGTCTTTGTAAGATGATCAACAACAACCCAGATTGCATTGTTTCCTTTGGATGTCCTTGGAAGTCCAGTGAAAAAATCCATGGTGATATTCTCCCATTTCCATTCTGGTATGGGAAATGGTTGCATCATCCCCTTAGACTTATGCCTCTCATCCTTCACTTGCTGACACACCAGGCACTTTGATGTATATTCAGCGATCTCCTTCATCAAATTATCCCACCAAAAGTTTTCTCAGAGATCTCAATACATCTTTGTGCTCCCTGGGTGAATAGAGAAATTTGAACTATGTGCATCATCCAAAAGTTCCTTCTTCAGCTCCGAACTTCATGGAACACATAGTCTTTTCCCAAACCGCACAATTCCTTCATCATTAACATTAAACTCTGAGGATTTTCCCTTTTTGATAGCTTCCAATTTTTCTTGGATTCCCGCATCATCCTTTTGAGCATCCTTTAACCTTTCTAAAAGAGATGGTTGAGCAATCATTTGTGAAAGGATTGATCATGTTCCCTTCTTTATGATTCCCACGTCCATCTTCATCAAGTCTAAGAAGATTGGATCCTTTTCAATTCTCATCATTGATAGAATCGCTGGATCCTTTCTACATAGGGAATCTGCCACCTTGTTCGCCTTCCCAGGGTGGTAATGTATTGAACAGTCATAATCCTTGATGAGCTCTATCCATCTTCTCTAGTGCATATTATGCTCTTTCTGTGTGAATATATATTTAAGACTCTTTTGGTCAGTATATATCTCACATTTCTCTCCATAGAGATAATGCTGCCAAGTTTTCAAGGCAAAGATCACCGCTGCCAACTCCAGATCATGCATTGGATAGTTTCGCTCATCAATTTTCAACTACCTTGAGGCATAGGATATCACTTTATCATTCTGCATCAGCACACATCCTAAGCCCTTCTTCAAAGCATCACTGAATACCACAAAAAGCTCCCCACTTGTGTGTAAAGTGAGCACGGGTGCAGTGATAAGCCTCCTTTTCAACTCCTTGAAGCTTTCTTCGCATTCATCACTCCAAGAAAATATTACTCCCTTTCGAGTTATCTTGGTCAGAGGGTTGGACAATCGTGAGAAATTTCTCACAAATCGTCGATAATATCCAGCTAACCCCAAGAAGCTACGGATATCAGTTACCGATGTTGGCCTCAGCCATCCATCAATTACATCCATTTTGGAGGGGTCCACATATATCCCATTGCTTGTGATGATATGGCCCAAGAATGATACTTCCTTCAACCAAAACTCACACTTGCTGTACTTTGCATAGAGCTTCTCCTTGCGCAAAGTCTCTAGTACAGTTTTTAAATGCTCCTCATGGTCCTCCTTGGTTTTGGAGTATATTAGAATATCCTCTATAAAGACTACCACAAATTTGTCAAGGTAATCTCAAAAGACACTATTCATCAAGTCCATGAATATTGCTGGAGCATTGGTGAGTCCAAAAGGCATTACTATGAATTCATAGTGCCCATACCTTGTACGAAAAGCAGTCTTGGGGATATCTTCCTTCTTCACCCTTACTTGATAATATCCCGACTGCAAGTCCACCTTGGAGAAGTATTGTTCTCCACGCAGTGATCAAACAAGTCATCGATTCTTGGGACATGATACTTTTTCTTTATCGTTATTTTGTTATGTTCACGATAATCGATGCAAAGCCACATTGACCCATCCTTCTTCCTGACGAAGAGGACTGGTGCACCCCATGGTGATGCACATGGGCGTATAAACCCTTTATCCAGATTCTCATGTAGTTGTTTCTTCAGCTCTTCAAGATCAACAACAGCCATTCTATATGGAGTCTTGGATATTGGTAGTGCCCCAGGTATAAGTTCAATTGAGAACTCAACATCTCTTCTTGGAGGAAGACCAGGAAGTTCCTTGGGAAATACTTCAGTGAATTCCCTCACAATAGGCATTTCTTCATTGGTGGTTTCTTCCTTGGACTCAATCATCTGTGCCAGATATTCATGCTCATAAACCAGTAATATCCTTGCTTGAGATGATGGAGCTAAAGGAGATTCATCTTCCTCTTGACACTTGTAAAGAATCGGGGGTTGATTCTCCATATGGAGTTTGATTTCCCTCTCCCGACAATTTATGTTGGCTCTATATATGGAAAGCCAATCCATGCCATGAATTGCATCAAATTCCACCAAAGGGAGTATGATGAGGTTCTCCGGGAAATTCAATCCACAGATTATAACAGGGGAGGACTTATATTCATGGGATGCAATGATTTCCCCATTTTCCGTACTCACCGACATCTTTACTTCCATGATTTGTAGTGGTGCAGGGATTGTTCTACTAAACTTTTGAGATATAAAAGAATGCGTAGAACCTGAATCAAAAAGTACATTCTCTATTCTTGAATGAATAACTAGCGTACCTGTCACCACTTCGTTGTCGGGGTTCACTTCGACAGAAGTGATGGAAAATGTTCTTACTTACTGTCTTGGAGGTTGCTGGTTACCTCCGATAACCCTTGGATTAGGGCACTGATTTACAAAATGACCCGGTTCTTTGCATTTGTAGAATTGAACAATGCGTTGAGGTTCGAACGGAGCGCTCCTCTCCTCTGTCGCAGCCGCGGGTCCTTCTTGCTGACAGTTAACAGCTAGGTGCCCTTCTCTTCCACACTTGAAGAATTTTCTCGTCCCCCTAAGGAAATTTCTAGGGTGCTTCTTTCCACACTTTTGGCAAATGGGGTGCTGGAACTTCTTAGCACCATTGGATTTATCCATCGGACCACCAGCATAGAAGTCCACCTTCCGCTTCTTGTCCCAATGATACCCCTCTTATTCTCTGATCTCCACTTCAACCTTGAGGGCACATCGGACAATTTCCTCATAGCTGTCGAAGTCAATGATCGCTAATGCTTTCCGCAAGCAAGGCTTCAACCCACCAAAGAAGCGGTCAACCTTGCATTCTGGGGTAACGACAAAGCCGGAAGCATATCGTGCAAGCCTTGTGAAGTTTTCCTCGTACTCTCTCACAGATTCTTCATCTTTCTTCTTGAGGGAATGGAAGTCCCTTTCCATCTTATGACGGAGGGTGCGCGGAAAATATTTATCGAAAAACATCTTCTGGAATTCCTTCCATTACAAAGCCTCGATCTCCTCCTCAGGCTTTGTATTTTTGATCAACTTCCACCATTGATCAGCTTCACCCTCCATACGATAAGCTGCCAGGAGAACCTTCTCTTTTTCAAAACATTGAAGGATAGAGAAGAACTTTTTAATGGAGTTGATCCATTGCTCAGCGATCGTGGGATCAGATGATCCACTAAAAGTAAGAGGCCTTTGTCTCATGAGGCTCTCGATATAGACTTGTTCTTTCATAGGGGGGTTTAACGTTCTTCTTGACTCGTGTTTCTATTCAAAACTTGAGTTCGCTGCGAGAGAAGCGTGAAAAAGTTCACGATTCCCGCTCCCATTGGATTGGGCATCTCATTAGTACAATCATCACACAGATCTTCACAACAGTTGTTTGCCCGAGTTCCCCTATTACCGACCATTGGCTGGAATAAAAGGAAAGTTAGGGGTAACACATAATGGGTAATCCAAAGACAAAAGTTGATGACTTATAAATAAACTTTAATCTATTTAACTCATGAGTCTACAGGATTAAATCCAGGCTTTTCATGATCTTCCTTCTAACATATATTCTTAGGGGAATTTTTCCCTTAATAAGGGTTCATACTAAGATTGTGAATTTATCAAAACATATCCCCTGAGAGTGTCGTAACCAAGAGTGCAGCAAGGCCCATTGCCGTGCACCAGTTCCCGTTCGAGTCTAGCTCAAAGCGGTGTTTTTGGGTTTTACCCCTAAGATACATCTGTGCCAGAGCCGCCTCTACCTGCTCGTATCTAGACAGGGATGTATTTGTTTGATAAACCGCTTACATAGTATTTACCAAAACTTAGGGATGATTTTATTATGCTTAGTCTTGTATCTAAGGATTTATTAGGGTTTCCTAATCCCAAAAATAACTAAACCTATCCTTTGATACCAACTATGACAACCCTTCTTTTTATTACAACTTAATCATGCTTTATTACATAAAACTTCACTTGATACAACATAGAAGATCGAGAGGTTTAGTGTCTTTGGGGCTTAGGATCAATACATATAAACTTTAAACTTGAAAATACATCATCTTTATTGAAAACTTCCTTTACATGACCACTACATTCCTTCGTACTTAGCATTGCATGGGATAACCTGAGGACATGCATAAGAAAAGGGTGAGCTATAAAGCCCAGTAAGGGAGTACACAATGAATAACATGAGGAGTACAATACATATTAGGCAATAGGCATATCAATAGAGCATAAGAGAAACATGAACATAAAGTCATGATAAAGAATGATAATCATAACATGGAAATGTGGCAACAACACTTAACATTGAATTAGCATGAGCCATGGCTCATTGCACATGGAGCATGAGTAAACCCTCATTGCACTTTAAGAACGAGTAAACCCTCATTTCACTTGAATTAGCCAGATTCAACACTAATTTCACAAGATGTATCATGATACAATACTTTACCCAATGCATTGGAGCGCTATTAGGGTGCACCCATCTTAAACATTTCATTTCATGCAAAAGTGTGCCATATGAATCATAAAACATGGATTCATAAAACATAATAATTTATTCCACGATAAAGGAATGTGGAATTAATACATGAAACTTTATAATCAATATGTAAATGTGCATAAAGGTGAATACCCTTGATGGCGAAATGGTCATGGTATTCACTACACAATGATATTGGCTTAGAAAATCGGTGTGATTTCGGCAGCGTAACGGCGTGACATAAGAATTCATAAAAATGGTTGATGAGAGAGAAAGGGGTTCCTCATCAGATTTACATGTAATGGACAGTAAGTAGGTCATATATATACATGTCCCAACAATTGAAAAAGAATTTTGATTCATGATACAAAAGTATTACTTGAATATAAAAGAGGAGAAAATAGTTCCTTTCGGAATTTCGGCATAGTAACGGGTGTACATGGGAGGCATTTAATGAGAGAGAAAGGGGTCTCCCATCAATCAAAAAATAAGAGGTCAGTATGGGGGAGGTGAAAAACATACCCCAACATTCATAATTGAAATTAAAAGGGCAATACAACTTAAAAAAATTGACAAAAAAGAGAAAGGACGAAAAAACCCTTACTTGGAAGTGTGCTCCCAAAGGCTAGAGAGAGGCTTGTGAGAGGCTCCTTGGGATCTTGGGGAATCTTGAGAGGATTCTAGAGAGATTAGGGCAGAGGTTGGACGAACTACAAGGTCTTTTAGTGAGGAGGAAGTGGGATCTTGGGTGGGTTTATATAGGAAAGGTGAGGGAATTCTTTATTATTTAGGTTCGGGACCACTTATATTAAAATAATCGAAACCACAAAACATCCCATGGTATTTTCCCATGGTTTATAGAAAAGAAAATAGGAAAACAATATTTTACAAGGCCAAGGTCCTAACTTATTAATAAATTAGGGTTGCTTTTGTGGAGGTGAGTCACACTCCCATGGAAATTAATTTAAAAAGGCAAAGTGTTGAATAAGTCTTGAGGGCTCCATTAATGCTTTGAAAAGTAAGTCAAACAAACCCAAGACCTCATTATTTTAATGATAAAACACATATTGATCGAAGATAAGGATTATGTTATTTTATTACATCACCATTGGGTCATTATGATGTCATAAAACACATTATATATTTAAATGGTATTTAATTTTATTCAAAAATTTGACTATCTCAGAAAATTATGAAAAATTCACCGTTAGATAATTTCGACATCCTGATTCCAAAAATAATATTTATTTTATCTAAATAATATTCTAAATATGTGAATTTTCACTTTTGAAATAAAAACCGACATTTATAAAAAATATTCACGGTTTTTGACAGAAATGGCTTTCAAACCTTAATAAAAATTTTAAATGCATTTATAAAATTATAAGATCATTTATAGTTAAAAAATATATAATATTTTATTAAAATATTATTTGATTCAAAAATCCTTTAATTTAATAAAATATAATTCTTAATTTAATACTAACTAAAAATACCATTTGTACTTCAAAAAACTAATTATAATGTATCAAAAATGACTAGAAATTATATTCATTATTATATACAAAAATAATGTACATGAACATGGTCCTACTTATTTGTTACATAACCCCTTAAAATAGCCGCATAAGACCTAAGGGGAAGGTGTGCGATGGTGACAGCCTCTTGGGGTGGCTCGGATAACATCGCTCGTGTTTTAATTTCAATCAACTTCCACTTTTCCCGTAGACGATCACGTTCGAGATTGACTTGATGAAGCTCAGCTTGGGCTTGGTAGAGGCCAAAGCCCAAAGACGCCACCGATTTTCCGAGCTCTAAAAAATGGGCTTCGTTAGGGGCAATTCTAATGGATGAGGCCATCACTTCCTTTGTATGAGTAGAAATGGGTTCGTTAAAGCCTTATATTTATACTACTCAGATGATCACTGTTCAACGACTATAAAAGTAACGGTCACAAATCGTAACATAAAACTAAAGAAGTTGACATCTTATAAAAACATTTTTCATAAAGAATCATTTAACTGGATCAAGAGGGTTTTTCTATTAATGAAACTTTGGATTGTTACAACCCGTAAGGACATAGTGGGCTATGGAGGCTATCTGTACCTACACATCAGGTAGGTCCTCCTAGTGGATTATCCAAGAGCCATTTTCCTTTTTCCAGTACTTTTACATTTAGTTTCCTTGTAATTTAAAGTAGGGAATATATTTTCAGACCCATTGTAATTTTCATTAGTCCTTTTATAAACAGTTTTGTTTAGTGTTTTTTTTCAGCTCGTACTGTGTTGTGTGCGTTTTCATGTTATAAAGGAAATGCCTTCCCAATTTAGGGATTTACGCCATTGGGGCTAGTCGCCAGCCCCTGGCATATGGAAGGCGGGCTTGGGGTAGTCACAGAATGGGCCCCGGGTGTCAGGTCGGGACAATATCATATTATTCTAGTTGACATGTACCTTGATCTCTATGGTGATTGATTTTAGTAGGACTTTGGATATACTATTTTCAACAGAGATCCCAGGTATGAAAAGATGATAAGTGGCCTTGATGTGAGATTCCAAACAGATGTAGTGGCCTAACATATATCGAATCATCCAGTTGATTTTATTGTTCTGTATTAGAAGTGGAAGTCAATGTAGATATATCTTGAGTGTTGTGGTTACATGGTCTCTCCTTAGATGAATTTTGAAGGTCCACCAGAATAGGGAAAACCCAAATCCCCCCATATAAATAAGAGAAAAAGACCAAGAATAAACCTTGAATTCTTCATTTGATAGATGGGTATGAATGAGTTAAGAAAAAATAAAGAAAACAGTCACTAGATCTAGTAAATTCCAAGAAGAGAATAAATTACAGGTTGAATGCATCAATAGAGGGGTGATTATTTCCAAAACGGTATAACAAAGTGAGTTATAGTAAACAAATTTAAGAAAAATAATAGGATGAAAATATTATAATCATGTATAATTGTATCATGTATGAATTTTTCATTATTTTCATAGACACTAATAGAATTTTTAAATAGCAGTATAATTATCCTGAAACAAAAAAAATCATATTACATTCTCATATGATGAGTCAATGGAATATGAATTTATTATAGAATTATAGCTTTGTGGATGTTAAATTTTTATTTATCACTCCCAATCTTCTAATCTATGACATCTATCACCCAACATCATTATTTGGGAATTAATATTTTCTTCAATGCCTATATATTCACATTCAAACTATGTTCTCCAACAGGATAAACTAGTTATGTGTTATTGTATATAGAATTTTCAGTTTCTGCATAATTATTTTAAAATATACTTTTAAAAATTATTTTTACGTTGTCTGTTAACAATAATCAAAATTTCAAATTTCAAAGAGTTGATTTAAATGTTCTTTTTCTAATTGTGGGGATCCAATTTCTTCATGTTGGGGATAATGTAAAAAAATAAGATTTTAAAATATGATCATTAGGTTTAACATCATATCAGAGCCAAAACACCAATATTAGATCTTAATGTCACAACTCAAGACATTATGATATATCACATTTTAAATAAATTTATTCACTATGGTCGGTTTTTATGGACACAACACAATTTTAAAACAAATCACACAAATCTATTAAAATATTATTTTTTTAAACATGTGCTTATATCATAACCATTATGTTCATAGTTATGAATTAGAATAGATAATTTAAGAACATATATGGTATAAATTTTTTAATTTTTTATCATCTAATTATTAATAAAAATAAAAATTATTGTAAGGTAAATGTAAAGTTCTATAAAAAATAGTATTTTTTAAATGATATATTTATCGCATATAAGAAAAGTTATTTTAAATATATTATTACCATTTACAGAAAATTATGTTGAAATTATTAATTTAAAATTTTAAATATTATATCCAAATTATATTTTTGTTAATTTTTTAGAGTATCCAAAAAAATTAAATTTTTATGAAAAGTGGAAACTAGTTTTTATAAAAAAAAAATTTTTTGGTTTAGAATTCTATAATATATATATATATTATAATATAAATTGTTTTAAAATTATACACATTTTAAATATATAAAATTTCAACTAGTATATTTTGTTGAAAATAATTTCATTTTGAATTTTTAAACAATAACTTTTTAAAAATTTTATTTTTTATTTAGATAAATGTTCTTTTGGAATCTATGAGTTTAATTGTAAATGTAATTATTAAACTAGTATGAATTGAATTTTAAGAAGATATTTCTCATTTTTAATTGTAATAATTTATTTCCTTAATTAAAAAAATTCATATTTCAACATTAAAAATATTTAATGTAGAAAAACCTACTTACTCTGATTAAAATACAAACAATTTTATATCAGGATTAACTAAAACTATAATTGGAATATTTTATTAAAAACATTCCCAACCCCCATTTTAACAAAATATTTAGACCTTCCCACCTATATGGGATACAAATACACTTTTTGAAATCTTTTTCCATGATAAAATAATGGGTTATGTATATTACATTCAATATTATTCTATATGGGTCCTCTCTCCCTCGTTTAAATGGAAACGTACTCTCATAATTTATTCAAACACCTTATGACATTTTTCTAAAAAATGAATTAAAACATTCTCTACCAAATATAATTATGCACCTTAAATATCTTGGGGTTTTCTATAATGCTTTACGATAGGGTCCTTACGAGGATATCTAGTGTATGTTTCTCTTTGAGATGGTAACTATCAAAATGAATCTACTTTTTTTATTTCATATTATATAACATTAATTACATATAAATAATTTCAATATAACAACACGAATATCTCATATATAATGATTTTTTTTGATGTAATAGTTTTTATCTATCTTATCTATCATCAAATGAGAAATGAAATCCTCAGACATGTGAACACAATACAATCGTCTTGTGAACTGATGAAATTTCTCATTCCAACAACACATTAATTGATTGAATATTATTATTGATATTATATATAAACATATTATTTATGGTTTTAATTTTTTTAATATAATATCACATTTAATTAAAAAAAATTTATGTTTAAAAATTGATTATGTCACATGAATGTAGGGAATACTACCTTCTCAGTAAGTGTGGTGATTCAATTTTCAAGTATTGCATAAAAATAATGGGTTAATAATAAATTTAATAAATATACGTGATATAAATTAAATATTTTTTATTATTTAAATTTAATAAGTCACCAAATTCATTACCCTTTTACTCATTATGTAATTGATACCACAAATTGTTCGTACATATAACCAACATTTTCAAATAAGTGACACAATTCATATTTGATGTCAAACCTTATTTTTTTATTTCAAAAATGTATTTAACGAGTCAATAATATATTAATAAAATTAGTATAATTATAGATATTAAGAATCTATATACTTCCAAATTAAATAATATCATTCATAAAAAAATGAATGATATATTAAAAATGTTATCACACAATACAATTGTAATAATGAATGATAATAAATGATAACGTTATAAAAGTTAATAAATATGCATATATGTAATTAGAAATATTAATATGGATTCATTATAAGTTATTATATTTGTAATAATGTTATACTACATATTAATGAATGCTCATCCAAAAGTAACAATATGGAAATAATTTCACTGCCATTTCCATTCATGAAGGAATATTATAATGTTATTCAAGTAATATATTTTAAATGCAGTATACAAATCATATTAATTATGTAATATCATTTAAACATAATTTTTCATGTTATATTAATGGTTTAATTATATTTTTAATATAACTTTTATATGATGTACAAATTAAAAATAGGTAAATATTTTCATAACTTAGTGCATTTTTATTGAGATATATTACTTATTCATTGTCATGGAAATTATTAGATTATGTGTATAATTTTTTTGTACTATATTATAAATTATTCACACATCATGATGTGTATTTAAATTTCATTGACCTAATTAATACATTAATTAATTATCACTTAGAAGTAACGATCATTGTATGTGTATTTTTTAACAAATTTATTTTAATAATAAATTATTATAATAAAACATCCATTTATGGAAATTAATTTATTATTTCTTAATAAACTGCTTCATTTTTCTTTATCCTGTGATTATTTATCACAATTTCATGGAATAATAGTTTATTTATCTCATAATTACTTAAATATATTGATAATAAGTTTAATAAGAATCCTTATGTATATTTTTAGTAAACCATACCTCTAGAAGAGTAAATATTGTATTCAACAGGTTATGTAACTTGAAAAACAAATTTTATCAACCATCGAAATAATTTATATTTAATCTATTCAAGACATTTCAAAACTCACAAACCTGAGTCTAAATAATAAATAATATTGAATTATTTTATAAATTTCCATTGAATTGGGATTTAGGAAGAAGAAAAATAAAATTACAAGAATTTTTACAATATATTAAATAAAATAAATATGAATTCTGAGAAAAAATATCATTTCTAGAAAAAAATATTTTTCTAGAAGATGGGTTACTTATGCTTTCCAAACATTATATAAAACTACTTATTTCCACTTCTATAAAATTAATTTTTGAAAGAATATTTTTTAAATTATATAATCATAATTATCATAGGGTTAATTTTTGGGATGTTTTTCAAATGATTCTTTTCTTAATGAATAGTTAAAAACTAATTTTGAATGAAAATTGTCTTTTAAATTAAATAATTCCAAAATATAAATTACCTTTTAAATTATTTATAAATAAAATTACATTTCATAATATAAAAATTTAATTTTTTAATACATTAGTCATAACATGGTATATAGTTATGTAATTTAAACCATCCATACATTTGAGAATTTTTTCTTCGAGAAAACATTTTTTCATTATCTTTGTAGGTATATTATTAAATTTTAATCATTTATTATGTGATTAAAATATAAAAAATTGAAAAACTATTGAAAAATAATAAATTCTTTTTTCAAGTATGTATAATATATTTTTTGACCATTGTGTATCGTTGATTTTGTAAAAATAAATATCCTCTGTGATAAAAAAACTAATTTTTCTAGAATGTTAATCTAATATGATAAGGTGTAATAATTGAATAGCTAAATTTTGGAGACTTTTATTGAAAAGTTTTACACATTTTCCTCTATGGGTTGACAATGTTCTATTTTGGTGGCTTCTATAATGATTAATATTTTCTTATAATTAATTATATTCAATTTAACTTCCACTTATGTCATCTCTGCCACCAATAAATAGAAACCCACTCCACCAACACACATAAAAAACCATTTGGATCAAATAATCAATTCCAAAATAACTCTATTTATCTATTTACTAATCATAACATCTATTTTTTCTTTATAAATCCTTCATTTTAAGGATTTTTGTGCAAACCAAAAAAAACATCCCTCAAGAAAAGGTTACATTCATAAACAATAATTATCTATTTATTTCATCTTACACCTCCATTAAATATTAATTATTCATTATATTTTAAATAAAACTAGCAAAAACTAAATTATGAGATTATATTTCATTAATATAATAATCAATATACATCACTTCATCTATAAAAATGGGGAAAATTTGATCTTATGTATGGAAGACTACCTCCCCATGAATTGAAGAAATTATTTTTCTGTTGCCACCGATAATTAACGTATATAAATATATGTTTAACATGTTTATCTTATAATTAATATATTATTATATGTCATGAAATAAAATATCACAATTAGATTTATTCATTCCATACAGTTTAAATATGATAATGTCAATTATGTGAGTGAAATACCTTCCCTGCAAAAAGAGATTGGATTCATTTTTCAATTATGAAAAAATTTCAAAGTAATTAGGATATATTTAATGAATATATCGTATATATATTAGATTATTAATTTTTTTTAGAAATAATATATCACTAACTTCTTTACTGTTTCACTCAATATAAAAAATATATAATCACTCATGTCGGCATATGACCTACCTACATCAAGAAGCGATGTAATATATTTTCCAGGTCCTGAATTATATTATGAAACATAATAGGTATATAATGTTTAAATATGATATTTATAGAAATAATATCATTATGTATATATTTTAGCTATATAATATACACATGATGAAAAACATTCAAGAGATATTTGGAATGAGAAAACATAGTAAATATCACACACACAATGAAAATAATGATGTAATATTTTATAAGAAGTTGTAAAATATTATATATAAAAATATTAATTTGGTAATAGTATTAAATATGAAATTATTTAAATCATTGTATAGAATGTTAAATGAAATTCATATAAAAGGATGTGTATTGTAATAGCTTTCATCTCAATATCCCTTAAATGATGCATATTGTAATGATATGAACATAATTTATATGAAATTATATATATAAATCCTCTTTTACATGTAATAACATGATTCCATAATATCTAAGAGTATTTCAGTGTATGTTTTGTATTAATCATCCAATGTGATTTCATTTTATTATTACTATGTGTTAAAATACATCATACAGCCTCACATTCTTATTTGATTGTTTTCCTTCTCTTAAAAAATAAATTTCATTTGATTATTTTTCATTTAAAATTATACTTATATTAAATATAATTTTTCATCATTGATCAATATTATCATTTCTTAAACCGTAATAGATTTATATAAATATATATTAGTTTTTATTTTATATGATTAACTATAGAAATATTGATGGATATGAATCCATAACTCAAAAATTATATTTTATGATAAAGAATTACATTGATGATTTAAATTTATTTTTTATATTTTTTGAATTATTTAACAAACAAATATGGGTAAAAAATGGTTATAGATATCACTTTTATGCATCGAAGGGTCTCATTGGACTAATATATTTGTGAAATATGATTTTGTTTTACCATGTAGTATAAAACAATCCGGTTGAAGAATATGATTATAATGTTAAAACTATTCCAAATTTGTTTTAGTTATTTAAATTCTCATATAGATTTTTCCTTATCCTGTTATGATTACCATGAAATGTTTTTAATGTATTTTTTATGTTATTTAAATTTCCATATTAATTTTTCATTATTGATTCTTGAAAACACAATATTTATGCCACTATTAATGAACATTTAGTCTCACACTTATTTTGATTTTTTTCCATATGATTTGAAGAAGATTTCATTAAAAGATTTCAAGAATGAAAATTGTTTTCATTTAAAATGTTTTTTATTTTATTTCAATTTTTAAAATGGGTATCATATGTTTATTTATCCCTATAAATATTTTTAAATGATTTAACCTTTTATTTATGATTATTTATATCTTATACAAATGTAATAATATCAGAATAAACTTTGGGTTACTGGATTTAGGGTCATTAAATTTTTATTCAAAAAAGGTCTACTTGAATCCTTTCGTACAATATATAGGAAACATAGTGTAGGGAAAAAATTGTAAAAATTGAGTATAAGTATAAAATAGATTCAGTAATTATTTTTAGGGAAGATAATTTGTGGTTTACATTAAAATAGTACACTATATGGAAGCTATAAGATGTTGTGGTTCTTGAATTTTTTTACATAGGATTAATTAATTAAAAAATGGTAACATTAGGATGGACTCTTTTATTAACAAGTGCTTAAAAAATAGCCATACTGAGACCCAATTTTAAATCTCTCGGAGGAATTATAAAGATAATTCATGTTTTAATTAAAATCAATTATTAATGATTCAAATAAATAATAAAATCGAATTTTCTATGAATCATATAAGGTGTCTTTTATTGAAAATATGGATTCATGATTATGAAATTCAATAAATTATTATACGGTTTTCCCAATCTGCGTATTCATTCCCATACAATTCCTTTGGTTTAGTCAATGGTTGAAAACTAAATGAATTCTGTTAACGATGAACATGAAAGAAATTTTTTTGACTATGATATATAAAATGAAATGATAATAGTAGAAAATTATATCATTATTTTAACAAATTTGATATCCCAAAAATTTATTAAGATCATATACTATAACCATCTCTGGAATGCTATATAAAATTAAAGGAAAGGTTCACTATAAACTATATAGATTGAAACAAGATAAGAATGATACCTGAATTAATTAAAATCAAAATTGAGGAAAAATACCCCCATTAATGTCTTTTAAGTGAACAATAATTTGTTTGATGTGTTCAAAATATTTGAATAAAATCAGGAAATTCAATGAAAAAATAAAGCATATAATAAAATGAAATAAATCACATCCAAGGGATTAATTTATAGTTTGTTGCAAAAAATATGGGAATAGTATAAATTATCCATGTCAATTACATTATTTAATGGTCAACTCCTTTATCAATGAAAAATGTTTGTTGCAAAAAATATGGGAAAACTATGAATTATGCATGTAAATTACATTATTTAATGGTCAACTCCTTTATCAATGAAAAAAATATATTTAAATTAAATAGTTCAATTATTTTTTATTATTATTTAATTATATTATAGTTGTATTATTACAAAGGGAGTTTTGGTAATACGAATTAAGAAGTATCAATGGATTTTTATAATATAGAAACCATATATGTCTTTATTAACATAAGAGTTATGGTTACTATCATGGGAATATTAGTTTAAGATTAATCATATGATCAATGTAAAAAACACTTATTTGTATGTTTTATGGGATGTGAGTTTACTACTATTCATGATATTTTCATAAACATTTATCTAAATTAATATCATTTGTTTATTATATTAATATATTACTCATGAAAGAATTAATTTAATATTTTTGAAATAAAATCAATGGTATTAGATTTTTTTTCTATCCTATATTTGATATTCTAGTAATTGTGGTTAATAAAAATATGTAAAAAATAGAGAAATTATATTAACATTTTTTAGAGAAAGTAAATCATGAATGATTTTTGAAAAACTATCGGACCTATAAAGACCATAGGGATTGAATCGATAACCAAAATATGATAAAATTTAAATTCCTTCCAGTATCCAGCACAATTTCCTATTTAAAATGTATCTGTTTTTAGTTAAAATATTTCAAAAGTAATTATTACACATGAATAATTGGTGTAATAGTTTATTTTTATAAATGAATTTATTATATAGAATAACATGAGTTGAAAATATTTTATTTGGATATTAGTTTGAGATTGGAGGAATTATTTTTCATCGTTTTATTGATCATATTATTTGTTAAAATTCAATTTTAGTTCATGATACATAAAAATTTAATTTTGGGAGATAGGGTTAAGGGACTAACTGATGAATTGGGAAGTGATCAAAGGATAACCAATGGAAAAAACTGTTATTTATATATAATCTCATGACTACAATATATATTTTCATATCCATATAGATAATAATACAATTCCCTAATATTTGGAAATGAATATTGAATGAAAAAATTTATCCCACAACCTTCATATTGTAAGAATGAAATGGTCATTAAAATGATAAAATATTAACGGTTTTAGGTCTTTATGTTTCCTTTGATAATTCACATTCTTTAGATCACATACCTATATCATTATATAATTTTTTATTCTTCATAATCCAATTCCCTATATTATAATTGCATTAATTTTATATTTTCTATAATCCTCATTATATGTTATTACATATGTGCATTTTATGTTCCTCTCTATTGTATTTTGATAACGTTTCAATAACAATTTTCTCAATACAAGTTTTCAAAAAAGTAATTTCTATATAAAAAATCACAAATTTATAATCATATAATAAAATTTCAATTATAAAATTAATTTTTTTAGGGAGAATCTAATAAAAAAATATTATAAATTCAGAACAACGTACTAAAACCACATGTGATAAGAGAAAAAAGAATATAAGACTAAGAATATATTTTATTAAATTAAATATTTTTATTAGGTTGAGGAACATTAACCCCCCAGGCTAAATAATCTCCAATATAGTATACCATTATAGTATATCACTAAAATTTGTTAGTATGAAATTTAATAATAAAATTATTTGAATTTTGGCAAATTATTGATTAGAAATGTAACATACCATTTATTTAAAGAATAATTCTTTTTTATTTCTATTAATAGTTATTAATAAGTTATTAATTTTAAAATAATGTGTACAGTTCTTCTTAATTTGTACTCTGCACTCAACAACAATATTCTTTCAAATCATACATTTCAGAAATATTTAGTTATACAGAAAAACAATATAATAATATTATTATAATAAAATATAGATAGTACATAGCTATTGTATTCTCGGTAATGAAAAAAACTAAGATTATTATGATTATACATGTTTGTTAAATACTTTAATATTTATCCTATAAATTTTATAGTCATAAAATGATAATGAAACCAATTTTAAGCATGCAATAATTTAATAAATTTAAAGGTCGGTTTTTCTACCATTTGAAGGAGAACCTATTTTTCTTATAGTTTTGAATCACTTATACATGATAAATTTGAAAAAATTAACATCTTATTCTAAATCATGACATCACAATATATATTGGGTTATTTTTTCCCTAAAATGTTAATTAATTAATTTATTGTATAACATACAGCGTATTAAGACAAAACAAACCTTTCATCTAATTTTTTTATATATTTGGATTATCATTTCAATTAGATTAAAAGTTTAATTGGATTATATTGTTATTAATTTATCCAATTTTGGTCATAGTATGTAATTTCACATTGAAATTGGACGTAAACACATTTCAATCATTTGGTTGTTTTTATTTCTTAAAAACACTTATTTAGATTTTGGCAATGGGAACTAATATTAAATTAATTTCTATAACATATGAATTCTTAATTTGGAAAATAGATTCTATATTTGGAATCCGAAATTCCAAATTTTGTAAATATAAAACATTTATTTTTAGTCATTATTAATAGTTTTTTAGTAAATAATTTATTTACTATGGTTAAAGGGTAAATATGATAAATAAGGGTAAAAAATATTATGATAATATTAAATTACCCTACCATATGTCCTAACCCTATTGGATGATGTCTTTTTGACCATGGGAATCCATAGGTCGATTTTATGAAAAAATATTATGATAATATTAAATTACCCTACCACATGTCCTAACCCTATTGGATGATGTCTTTTTGACCATGGGAATCCATAGGTCGATTTTATGATCCCATGGAGCCACTTATGCATAGAAACAATATTTAAATACTTTTAATTTATATTTAAGGAAAATAAAACCTAAACAAATATCTTTTAGTAATGAAAATTTTATAAGTAGTTATATATGTTATTAGTTTGACCATAAATATTAATTATAATGGTAAAAATATCTCATACATCTTGGAATTTTATTTATAATCGTTTGGTGTTAAAAAATTAATTTCCTTATCACACAATGGTGATGTAGTGATTACCTTATTTATTATTCATTTAAATAAATGCGATTATGAATAATAGAATAAATTTATCTTGAGCCTTTTTATGTTATACAAGAATTTTTTGGATGATTATTACTTCTTATATTGGAATTAATGAAGTTTTTTTGAATGAATCAATTTATATTTTAATTAATGATGTTTTTTATATTTTAATTAATAATTTTTTTTAATGAATCAATTTGTTATAGATTTTTAAAAATTCATCATATGAATAGAATAAAAATTAAAAAATGAGTTTTTAAAATAAATACAATATTAATAAATTATATATTAGTCAAACAAAATTAATATTAAGAAAATTAATTCAATAATGTTTTAAATTATATTAATGATTATTTTGAACTTCAATTGTCATTTTATGGTAACGATATTAACCATATGTATGAATACAAAAGAAGACATGGTAAAAGTTAAATTAGATAAGTAATGGATAATGCTAAAAGATATGGTTAAATATAAATCCAAAACTAGTATAAAAATATTTTTTTAGAGTATTGGGTACAATTATTATATTATTTAAATATTAAATTTGTTTTTTATATTTTTAAATCTAAAATCAGTTTATAATAAAATAATCTTTCTAGACATTTATAAAATAACCCCCATCTATCTTATATAAGGCCACCGACTCTAACCATTTCTCACCCCTATCAATCACTTTAGATCATACATACTCTCCCAAATAAGAACCCAACATTCTTATCTCCCTCATAGAAGCCTTACCATGTGCATAAGAAGATGTAACAAATCCATTTAGTTTACATCAATAGGAGGTACCTGATTTGACGTAATGTCTTTTCTTAAAATTCTTTCATTTATTTTTCTTCGCCAAACCCCTAAATTATATTTATTCCATTATTTTATAAAAAAAACAGTATCTTTGATAAACTATGATGTAGTTATGATATGTATTAGAAATAAACATACACCCTCCTCCATCTAATGGGTACGAACATGTTGATTCTGTGGAAGGTGAACTACAGCCTCGGAAAATGACGACTGTTAAATTTCCACCGACAACCTCTCATGGTGTCCTTTACGATGGAACTATATTTATATATATTATATATATTAATATATATTTTATCTTTTATGCATTAATTTTTTATATACATCATACTTTTATGCTTTCAATAATTTTTAAATACTATAATTTCATTTGAGGAAACACGGAATACTGCCCTCTCAAAATGATATGACTCATTCATCCCATTAGTGGAACATTTAAATTATGGATCTCTAAAAAATATATATAATATATTATACTAGAATTATGATTTACTAATGTATAATTATGCTTTAATTTCTTTATATTGGAAACATGAATGGAAGTATCATTCACGCATACGTACGAATTACCGTCTCCATGAATAGTGCAATATATTTCATATATTCAAATGTAATGGACTATTATAAATACATATATACAAAATATATATATTATATATGATATCTAAAACAAGAATATAATTATAAAAATAATCAAATTTCGAAAACGTGAACAAATTGTAATTATAATAACACAATTTTTGAATCAAGTACCCAATATCGACAAAACGACAGATATTAA
The DNA here is from genome assembly GCA_963277665.1 of Viscum album. Classification (NCBI taxonomy): domain Eukaryota; kingdom Viridiplantae; phylum Streptophyta; class Magnoliopsida; order Santalales; family Viscaceae; genus Viscum; species Viscum album. Next base: position 1,013,203,698 of record OY728157.1, read on the forward strand.
CTTCAATAATGATGTAATTATTATAACGTGTCAATAAGTGATATACAAGTAATAATAAAACTGATAAATGTTCTAAATAAAGAATATATTAACTAAAGTGTATTATTTATGAAATTATAGATTAAATATTTCATGTCAGACATTATGTAATGGAATTTTTTAACCCAATTTCCAATCATTGGGTTGATCTTATACTTCTGGTTAATGCCATCCTAATATTATGTGAGAAATGAAATTTGATATTTTTCTTGTTTTTATAAATTATTTGGGAGTAATTATAGTGAATACACATAATTGATCTATTTTATTTACCAAATCATATTTTAAAGAGAATTTATCTCAATATCCTTTAATTGAGACATATTTTGATAATATACACCTCCTTCTTTTATACGGTGTATAATAAAACAACTTGACTATTAATTTCATTCAAATGGAATATTTTTTCAATGAATCATTTTACTAAATGACAAAAGGAATTTCAATATCGTTTGCGGCGACAACAACCTCTTTTCCAGTGTAATATTTATTTGACATCCATTATAAGCCTTAATGTTTTAAAATGGAAAGTAAATATATTATTCATTTTTAGGAGTTTTTTTATTGAAAATGGTTTTTGAAATGGATTGCGTAAATAAACATCATGAAATGATTTCATGTGATTTAAACTGAAATGTTGATATTTTAAATAATTTGTTTTTTATAATTATATAATGATACTATGATATTTTACGGGAGGTTACGTGATAAATCAAGGGCGGGTGGTTAAATGTAACCTAAATAACAGATGGTTTTGTGATAATCAAAGGATGAGTGGTTACGTAATGAAATTAAATGCATTGGGTATGGAATATAGTTGTATGGTTATTCAATTTAGTGATATGTGTGGAAGTTGACAGTATGATTATTCAATTTATGTAGTTTTATGTCCTGAGATACTTTTAATATGCTATATTTTTTTTCCATGAGAAATATTTAAAAATTCTAGTTAAAAAATGAAAATCATTGACCTTATATTCATTGGATTTTTTTCTTCTTCATTAAGGTGAAATGTACTAATTTATGATAATGTATTCATTATTTACATGTATATTTGAAAAAAATACCAGTTTTCCATTTTTATATATCCCATATTGAGTTCTAATTCTTATCTGATGTTTTGAAATGTTCATCACAAGACCTAAATATGAAAATTGTTAAGGTTGGTATCACAAAAAAATTCATGTTGTATAAAACATGGAACTATAAATGTTTATTTTTTAATTTTTTTTTTAAAAAAATTATTGTGTGTAGAAGTGTGTAATTGTAATAATAATGTTTTTATGTATAATATAGGACCTAATTCTATAATGCTATAAGAACTAAAAGAAACTCAATTTTAATTAATATCTTAATTCATTATTATATAATGTTTAATCCTAGTTCCCTAAAATAAATATAATACGAATCATTTAAATGAAAAATAAATGTGCTTCGAAAATTCTATTTTTCTAATACATGGTTAAGTCAGGAATCCAAAAATAAATTTAATCTTAAATGTTCATAATTTTATAAAATTTATTTATTTAAATGAAAATTACTTTTAAAATAATTATATTATAATTATATTTATGTAAATTTTTGGTATTTCTTAAAATTTTCATTTTCTAATGAATATTAAAAAATATAGATTTTTATTGAAAAATGAATTTTCAAGAATGTAGTTAAAAATGTTAATAAAATTTAATTTCCTTTTTTTATGTAATATTTTATCTATATAGTATTATATGGATTTCATAATATCATTCTAATAAATGTTATATGATGTTTTTTATATTTAATCCTTCTACAAATTTGGAAAATTTACCATTTAAAACCATCTTTTTCGTCTCTTCAATTAGTATAGTTTTAAATTTAATTAGTCAACATCTATAAATTGAATATTCAAAATGAAATTATATATTTTTAATGTTAATAATTTACATTTCCAAGTTTATTTAAATAATTTTTTACCATTACAAATAATTGATGATGTAATAATTGATTACTACAGTTATGGTAACATTAATTTATTGGGGGGGGGTTAAGCTAAAATTATATGTATTAAAAATAAATATTAATTTTTTAACTATCCCCTTATAGGGAAATATATTGACCATATTACTTGAAATTGTAAACAATTAAACATATTGTCTTCTATTTTGATGATAAAAACATGGGGTTTATTGACCTATTTCCAAAATTAGACATGTTTCATCTCCCACAATTACAAATTCCATCCCATATCCGCCAACTCCAAACATCCATGTTCATTTGGATTAGACAATTTCTTCTAAATAATTTACAAAAAAATCCTCTATATAATACTGTGTTGTGGTTTTAATCATAAATCAATTTTATGATGTTTTATAATGAAGAAAAATGGTGTTCCCAAAATATAAGAGATATTCTTAATTGATAACTTTCACTTCGATACATCCCCAGCTATTATAATATATTATTTATTCCTGATTATATAATAAATAATCAGTCTATATTATAATGATATGTTATTATGTCAGTGGAATAACTGAAAACAATCTTCACTTCCATAAAATGGGAAATAAATCTACAGATCGTGTTTATAGTGGACAACCCCCTCTAAAACCAATATATTTTGTTTCCCATCACTCCAAAAATTGATTAAAGGAATTATTGATTTCACACATGTATTATAAATTTATTATGTTATCATAATTATTTAATTATAATATATCATATACATTTAATTGTCCCCTGCTCAGACACTATCCCACATGGAATAAAACTGTTTGGTTATTGGACCTCTGGAAAGTATCTCAATATGTGAGAATATAAAAATTAGAAATAAGGGTATGATTTGTATAGTGGGGTATAATATACATCATTTTTATAGTACTAAACATAATAAATAACATAGTAACAGTTAAATAAAAATAATCAATTAGAAACAAGGGTGTGATTTATAGCATGATATATTATTATTAATCCCATGTCGAACTAAAATAACAGGTATATGAAAATAATAAAAAATTAATAAAATTATTAATACCATGTCAATACTATCTCCAAACTCAAATTCATCCAACAAGAATAAAAAATACCAACAAGGTCCTCTTCCCCTGTCCAAGCCTGCATCAATGTATTAAAATCATGTAACAAATGGAATCCAAAATAGTGTATGAGTAGAACTCAGTTGGATAACACCACCATGTCTAAAATAACCATTTATATAAATTGGTCTATGTAATAAGAGATCAACATGAGTATTAATTCACCAATTAATATAATGTAACAATAAATCATCATTGGAAGACTATTGAGATTTATCAAAGTAGTATCACAACCATGTCAACCATAACCATATATTTGTTGAAAAATAAATCATTTGAGTATCAACCTCATTATTATAATTTCCTAATGAGACTAGGTATATGCCACTAAATATAATTATTTCAACATGGTACTAGAAATATCCCATTCGGATTAAAAATTATAGAATGAGACTAGGTATACCATTCTCAATATATTCATTATAACTTGGTTGAAGACCGACCCCACTCAATATAAGAATTGCAACATGGTACTGAGTATATACCAATAAAATATGCATTAAATCATGGGCCCATGAAAAAATTGATGAATATAAAATTAAAACAGTGGACAAGATATGACCTAATAATATAATAATTCTTCTAAATTAACAGAACATGTCAGTACTGTAAAGATATTATAATATCAAAACATAGGTTATAATGGTTAATTATGGAAACTACCATTTAACAATCATCTAAATTTTCATCTATATATAAAATTATAAACAGTCAAATCAATAATGAATAATCCATTAGATTTTGATTTGATATAATGAAATCACTAAATGTCTCATTACATTATAAATATACATTTTTTCATTAGCTAAAACAATTTAGTGATCTATTTTTTATACATACAGGTATAAAAAATCTAGTCGAAATCAATTAAATCCAACTGTGATCAAAGGTATAATTACATCCATTATTTAATCTATTTATTCAAATGTTAAATTTTTTAAAATAAAATATTTCACATATATTATAAGGCCCCAGCCTTAAACATTACTTAATCTTGAGAAATTTCAATAATACAGCTTGAGGATCATTTCACGTTTAGAGTTTTAGAGAATTAGATCATAAAACATGCATTACATCCCACATTTAAACAAAGTGGTTACAATAAAACATAGTATTCATTTTTTCCCATCAATAGAAACATATTTAAAATAAAACATGGATTCTTTCTTGACACTTCCTTGAAACTATCATCATATCATGTACCCATCCCTTGTCCTGTGAAAAACATTTCAAAAACATGGGATGAGTATAAAAATCGCAGTAAGGGATATAAAAATATGGAATGGAAGCATGAGTACATTTATACATAAGAATCAATAAAATCATACTCTACTCATAAAACATAATCACTTTAACATACCTCATCAAATCATGAATAAATCATAGGAATCATAAGACATAAAGGTAACTTGAGGCATTCATAACATTCTTACGTATGGAGTAACACTCTTAGTTACATATGGAATACCCATCATAGTATATTACCTAAATCTCTTCGGAGAAACCTCAACGTTTAACCCCTTAACGTTACCCAATGCATTGGAGAGCTATACCGGGCTCACCCGCCCTTATTTTATCACGTAACCACTCGTCTTCATAACAATGCCTAAGAACCATAACATAATTGTATCATATAAAACATGCATAAAGGAAACATAACATTTCCACATTCCAATCACTTGATATCAATACAACATATTGATATAAAAACATTATGAAAACCATTTTCAATACCAAAATAAAATAAAAGTAAAACATGGTATTTATTTTTCATTAAAAAAATGGTATGGCTTGTAGAGGAAGTCGAAACTCAAATAATGGTCACGACGGCGGAGAAGTCGTTGTCGCCACATACGTACGACAAAAACATTCCCTTTTGTTGTTTAGTAAAACCCTTCATATAAAAATATTCTTTTTGGATAAACATAAACGTTAAAGAGGTTTATACACTGTATAAAAGAAGGTTGTTTATAAAACAAAATATGCCTCAATGAAAGGATATTGAGACAGAGTCCCATACCTCGGGGCCGACTTGACTCGGTCGTTCTTTAACCTCCTAAATAACAAACATGAGTTAATTTCTACTTGCTTAAGAACCTTTTTAAATTTCATTATTCCTTTTATATCACTTATTACCATGTCATGAACAGTATGTAATTATTTCAGTTAAAAACGGTCATTTTATCGATCATTGGTACTTGAGTCAAAAATAAACACTTTATAATTACAAGTTGTTCAAGTATCCATTATATCCAGAGTTATACTCATGATGTAGATATCATATATATCATATATATCCACTATATACATGCATTTATAATATTACATAACGTTTAGAGGTAAGAAATGAAATGCACCGTTCATGGAGACGGTAAGTCGTACGTATGCATGAACGCTACTTTCATTACTATTTCGTATTTTATGGAATGGAATCATAATGATATAAAGGTATATTATAATTCCATTATGATATCATATATAATATCATTAATTACATCCTTTATATGTCCCACATATGGAATTAACGAATCAAATCACTTTAAGGGGGCGGTAGTCTGCACTTCCTAAAATGAAGATATCACGTTTACCCATAATGGAAACAATAAAGGTATGACATAAATGAAAAATACAGAAGCTTAAGTAAAAAATAAAGATTTTATATATCATATATAAATATAGTGTCATCTTAATGGCCACCATTGAAGGTGTTTAAAATAATATTGAATAATCATCGTTTCGTGAGACAAAAATTCGCCATCCACAGAAACAATATGTTCTTTAACCATTAGATGTAGGTGTTTGTAAGTGTAGCTAGAATCCTTCTTATAACAACCTCATAGTATATGGAAGATACTGGTGTTGTCACAAATGAAATGAATAAAAAGATATTAGGGGGTTGGAGAAGCAAAATAAAACATAAGAACACAAGAGAAGACACTACCTTTAAATCGGGTAACTCTTTTTGATTTGAGCTCAAAGGCTTCTTTGGGAAGACTTCTGTCCAATGTGATGCTTATAAGAGTTAGGGAGGGATGTGGAGAGACAAAATGGGCAGGGTTTGGCCGATACAAAGGCTTGAGAGGTGCGGGTGAGGTGGTAGAGGTGGGGGCCTTTTATAAGAGGAGAGGAGGGGCACTCTTGGAAAGTTATAAAAGGTTACTTTATGATAAAATTATTTTCGGATTTAAAAGGTTAAAAAATTATATATTTCGAGGATAAGGTTCTAAGACTTCGAAATCCGCCCATCCAATAGGTTTTTGACATGTGTAGGTCTTAGATTATACATTATCTTTTCATTTTATTTAAATCGTTAAATAATGAGGTAATCCCTGCATCATCATGATGTCATAAATAATTTAATTTATTTAATGTATAATAATTATGAAAAAAATTTAATGTAGGAAATAATTTTAGCTTTACAATGAATATTTATAGTCCAAAATATCATCTATGTAGAGAAAATTAAAAATGTTTTACTCAGGTGATACATTCTTTGTTATATTTAACTTTCTTTAAAAATAAAAAGATATAAAAGTCACCTTCACACAAAACTGATTCCATGGGGTCCCCATGTTTGGAACAAGTTATCCCATGGTCGGACATGAGGCAACCAGTAGCATTATGACACATTTTGGTGCAATTTTTTTATTATTATGATATTATTTTATTTTCCTTAACTTCCCGATTACTCATTAATCAAGATAATTAAAGATATTTACTGTCGTTACTATTTATAATGTCCAAAAAGAAAAGAGTCTTAATAACATAATTTATACCTTCTGATTAAAAATATGGAATCCATTTTACCAAATTTCAAACATATAAATTTCAACAATTAATTTTAAAATAATTTCTGTTGTCAAAACAAATAGCGGGTTTTTTTGAAACAATATCTATGAAACGGTTGGCATTAGTTTATGCCCAATTACAAAGTGAAATTAATCCTAATGACCACAATTGGATTCAATGGTAATAATATATTCAGATTACACTTTAATACCAATTAAAAATATAATCTAACCATATAATTAAATTAGACGAAAAATCAGTTTTGATGTAAAATGCAGTATTTTTCACTATTCATTAAAAAGGAACATTGTCAGAAAAATACCAAAAAATTATCCAATGTAAATTTCAATGTCCGAATAATAAATAATAAGTTTATTTTGAAAAATAGAGCTTATAATATTTTAAAAATATTGATTTAAAAATGGTTTTCCATCAAAAGGCAGTAAAACAATCTTTTAAAAATATTAGTGTAGTCCATGATTAAGATTGGATTTATTCCCATTTTAAGCCTCTAAAACACTATCTAATTTTTTAATAGACATAGATAAAAATATCTATTATTAATTACTTACATGAGATGTTACATCCTTCCCCCCTTTAGAAAATTGTGTCCCTACAATTTATTTACTTATCGAATATTTGGGGGTATTTATCCCTCATTGCATATTCAGATTCCCATGTTGTCTCTTCAATCAAGTGGTTTTTCCCCAAAACCGTTACCTGATGAATAACCTTATTCCGAAACACTTTCTCCCTGTGATCATGAATCTGAATTGTTTGTTCCTCATAAGATAGATTCTCTTCCAACTGAACTACCTCTGGGCCCAAAACATGAGATGGATGTGGCATATACTTTCTCAACATCAAAACATGAAAAACATTGTGTACCTGAGATAAAATCAGAGGTAAAGCAACTCGGTAACCAACCGATCCAACTTTTTCTCGAATTTAATATGGTCCAATGAACCTTGGACTCAACTTTCCTTTCTTACCAAATCACATCACAGTATTCTATGGTGAGACTTTGAGACAAACATGATCACCTTCCTCAAAAGATAGATCCTTCCTCCGGTTATCTGCATAACTCTTCTGTCTGCTTTGAGCTATTCTCATGTATTTCTGAATCAACTGAACTTTTTCTGTCATCTCGTCTACCAATTCTAGTCCCATCAACATCCTTTCAACCACTTCATCACAAAATCCTGAAATTTGACACCGCTTCCAATATAATGTCTCAAATGGTGCCATCGGTATACTGGAATGGAAACTGTTATTATAAGAAAACTAAACCAAAGAAAGATGTTAGTTCCAACTTCCCTAATAATCTATAGAGCAAGCACATAACATATCCTCCAAATTCTGAATCGTTCTTTCTAACTGCCCATCTGATTGAGGATAAAAAGTTGTACTAAAATTTAATTCAGTACCCAACGACTTCTGAAGGCCTTTCCAAAAGATAGAAGTGAATCTGGGATCATGGTCAGATACAATGGATAGGGAACCCCATTTAACCTGATTATCTCTTTATGATACAACCAAGAATGTTGATCTAGGGAAAAGTTTTCTCGTATGGAAAGGAAATTAGCAGATTTAGTCAAGTGATCAATAATAACCCAGATTACATTATTACCTCGAGGTGTCTTCGAAAATCCCACAACGAAGTCCATGGATATATTCTCCCATTTCCACTTTGGCACTGGTAAAGGCTGAAGCATCCCTTCCAGTAACTACTGCTCTGCATTAACTTGTTGATAAGTCAAGCACTCCATAGTAAAATCATCAATATCCCTTTTCATTCCCTCCCACCAGTAATACTAGCAAATATCTCTATACATCATAGTACTGCCAGGATGGACTGAAAACGGAGAACTATGAAATTCACATAAAAAAATCTCTCTTCAGCTATGAATCACACGGGACACAGAATCTCTTCCCAAATCTCAAAAAAAAAATCATTATCAATATTGAATTTATGCTACTTACCTTTCTGAACCAGCTCTACCATTTTCTACAACTCAATGTCTTGCTTCTGTGCTTTCTTCATTCTGTTTGATAGGGAAGATTTCACTGATACCTGAAACAAAATAGAAGGAAATCCAGCACCAACAACTTCTATTCCAATGTTCATCAAATCCTAAACCAAAGTACCATGTTCCAAACACAACATTTCTAATGTAGCATTGCTTTTTTGACTCAAATCATCAACCACTTTATTTTCTTTTCTCGGATGGTAATGAAGTGTACAATCATAATCCGTGATTAATTCTATCCATCTCCTCTGTCTCATGTTCAATTCATTCTGAGTGAATATATACTTTAAACTTTTTTGATCGGTATATATTTCACACTTTACTCCATACAAATGATGCCTCCAAATTTTTAAACTGAAAACAACAACATCTAATTCCAAATCATGTGTGGGGTAATTTACCTCATGAGTTTCCAACTGTCGTGAAGCATATTTAATTACCTGATCATTCTTCAATAGGACACAACCATGTCCTTTCAATGAAGCATTGTTGTAGATAACAAACTCACCATTCCTGGAAGGTAGTGCGAAAACTATAGCATTCACCAATATTCGTTTCGGTTCTTGAAAACAATCATCACATTCTTTTGTCCAGATAAACTTAACACCCTTCCGAGTTAGCTTAGTCATTGGACTAGATAACCGGGAAAAATTTCTAACAAACCTTCAGTAATAGCCTGCCAAACCATGGAAGCTACGAATCTCTGTTACATTTGTGGGTCTTTGTCATTCTTCCACAACTTTTGTTTTTGTAGGATCCACAGTTATTCCATCTTTATAAACAATGCGACCAAGGAAAGAATTTTTTTAAAACCAAAACATACACTTTCTGAATTTCCTAAACAATTTATTTTCTTTAAAGGTTTTCAAAATAACCCTTGAATGTCTTTCATGCTCATATTTACATTTAGAAAACACCAAAATATTATCAATATACACAACCACTGTTAATCACCTGATTCAACTGAGCCATCAGTGCAGTAAACTGCCCAATTCTGATTCTGACCATCTCTGGATGCTGATTCAAAAGGTCATTATACTCTGTATGACTTCCTAAAATAGCTTCTCTGTTTCCCCTATGGAAAACCATTCTTAACACAAAAATATTTTAGGCGAAGCAACATGGTAATCAAAAAATGATATATCATTTCAATTATACCATAAATTAATTTATAATTTAATAATATTCTAACTCCTAAATTTGTCTAAACCGACCACTGATACCAACTATAAGGCCCTAATCATAAACATTACTTAATCATGAGATATTTCAAGAATACACCATGAGGATATTTTCAGGTTTATAGTTTTAAATAATTAGATCATAAAACATTCATTACATCCCACATTTAAACAAAGTGGTTACAATAAAAGATATTATTCATTTTTTACCATCAATGGAAACATATTTAAAATAAAACATGGATTCTTTCTTGACACATCCTTGACACTATCATCATATCATGTAACCTTCCCTTGAACTTTAAAAAACATTTCAAAAACATGGGATGGGAATAAGAAGCTCAGTAAGGGATATTGAAATAAGTAACGGAATCATGAGTACATGTATACATAAGAATCAATGAAATAATACTCTACTCATAAAACATAAGCACTTTAACATAACTCATCAAATAATGAATAAGTCATAGATATCAGAAGACATAAAGGTAACTTGAGGCATTCATAACATTCTTACATAGGGAGTAACCGTCTTGGTAACGTTTGGAATACCCATCACAGTATATTCCCTAAATCTCTTCGGAGAAACCTCAACGTTTAACCCCTTCGTGTTACACAATGCATTGAAGAGCTATATCGGGCTCACCAGTCCTTAGTTTATCATGGAACCACCCGTCTTGATAATAATTTCTAAGAACCATAACATAATCGTATCATATAAAATATGCATATAGGAAACATAACATTTCCACATTTTCAATCACAAGATATCAATACAACAAATTGATATAAAAAAAATATTAAAACCATTTTCAATACCAAAATAAAATAAAAGTAAAACATGGTATTTATTTTTCATTTAAAAAAACGTATGGCATGTAGAGGAAGTAGAAACTCAAATAATGGTCACGGTGGTAGAGAAGTCGTTGTCACCGCATACGTACGAAAAAAGCATTCCCTTTTTTCGTTTAGTAAAATGATTTGTATAAAAATATTCATTTTTGATAAACGTAAAAGTAAAAGGGGTTTATACACCATATAAAAGAAGGTTGGGTATAAAACAAAATATTCCTCAATGAAAGGAGATTGAGACGAAGTCCCATACCTCGGGTCCGACTTAACTCGATCGTTCTTTAACCTCTTGAATAATAAACATGAGATAATGTATACTTTCATAAGAAAAATTTTCATTTTAATTACTCCTTTTAAATCACTTATTACCATGTCATGAACACAATGTAATTATTTCAGTTAATAACCGTCATTTTATCGATCATTGGTAATTGAGTCAAAAATAAACTCTTTATAATTACAAGTTGTTCATTTATCCAATATATCCAGAGTTATACTCATGATATAGATATCATATATAACATATATATCCTTTATATACATTCATTTATAATATTACATAACATATAGAGATAAGAAATAAAATGCATCGTTCATGGAGACGGTAAGTCGTACGTACGCATGAACGCTACTTTCATTTCTATTTCGTATTTTATGGAATGGAATCATAATGATATAAAGGAATTTTATAATTCCATTATGATATCATATATAATATCATTAATTATATCCTTTATACATCTTACATATGTCATTAACGAATCAAATCACAATGAGGGGGCTGTAGTCCGCACTACCTAAAATGAAGATATCGCGTTTACCCATAATGGAATCAATAATGGTTTTCCATAAATGAAAAATACATAATAATAAGTAAAACATAAACATATTATATATCATATATAAATATAGTCTAATCTTAATGACCACCATTGATGGTGTTTATAAGAATATTGAACAATCGTCGTTTCGTGAGGCAGAAATTCGCCATCCACGGAAACAGTATGTTCTTTATCCATTAGATGTAGGTGTGTATAAGTGTAGATCGAATAAATCTTATAAAAACCTCCTAATATATGTAAGATACTGGTGTTGTTACAAAATAAATTAATAAAAAGATTTTAGGTGGTTGGAGAAGAAAAATAAAACATAAGAACACAAGAGAAGACACTACCTTTAAATCGGGTAACTCTTTTTGATTTGAGCACAACGGCTTCCTTGGGAAGACTTCTGACCAATGTTAGGCTTCTAAGAGTTATAAAAGGATGTGGAGAGACCAAATGGGCAGGGGATGGCCGAGCCAAATGATTGAGAGTTGTGGGTAAGGTGGTAGAGGTGGGGTCCTTTTATAAGAGTAGAGGAGGGGCACTCTTGGAAAGTTATAAAAGGTTACTTTATTTTAAAATTATTTTCGGATTTAAAAGGCCCCAAAATTAGATATTTCTAGTATAAGGTGCAAGGAGTTCAAAATCCACCCATCAAATAGGTTTTTGACATGTTTAGGTCTTATATTTTACATTATCTTTTCATTTTATTTAAATCGTTAAATAATGAGGTAATCACTGCATCATCCTGATGCCATAAATAATGTAATTTATTTAATGTCTAAAAATAATGAAAAAATACTATAATTTTGGAAATATGATTAGATTTCCAGTGAATTTTTATATTCCAAAATATCATATATTTATACAAAATTAAAAATGTTTTACTCAGGCGATACATTCTTTGGTATATTTAACTTTCTTTAAAAATAAAAAGATAAAAAGTCACCTTCACACAAAAGTGATTCCATGGGGTCCCCAAGTTTGGCATAAGGAATCCCATGGTCGGACAGGAGACAACCATTAACATTAAGACACATGTTGGTGTCATTTTTTATTATTATGATTTTATTTTATTTTCCTTAACTACCCGATTACTCATTAATCGTGATAATTTACGATAATTACCGTCGTTAGTATTCATAATGCCCAAAAACAAAAGAATATTAATTACATAATTTGGACCTAATGATTCCAAATATGGAATAAATTTTACCAAATTACAAACACATAAAATCCAATAATTAATTTAAAAATAATTCCCGTTGTCAAAACAAATAGCGGGTTTTATTGAAACAATATCTATGAAAAGTTTGGCATTAGTTTATGCACAATTAAAAATTGAAATTAATACTAATGACCACAATTGTATTAAATGGTAAAAATATATTCAGATTACACTTTATGACCAATTAAAAAGATAATATAACCATATAATTAAATTAGATGAAAATGCTGTTTTGATTTAAAATGCAGTATTATTCACTATTCATTAAAAAATGAACATTGTCATAAAAATACCAAAAAATTATCCAATGTAAATTTCAATGTCTTAATCATAAATAATATGTTTATTTTGAAAAATAGAGCTTATAAAATTTTCAAAAGTTTGATTTAATAATGGAATGCCATCAAAATGCAGTAAAACAATCATTTAAAAATATTAGTGTATTCAATGCTTAAGATTGGATTTATTCTCATTTTAAGCCTCCAAAACACTATCTAATTAATTAATAGACATAGATACAAATATATATTATTCATTACATACATAGTATGTTACATATATGACAATTATAAAACAAGTGGATTATGTAGTAGACATCATACCACTTTCTAGAGAACAACACAATGTATAAAATGGAAATTTCAAAAGGGAATAAGGTGAAAAGGATTATTACAAGAAACTATATCATCCAAGGTCATGTTCAAAACCAAAAAACATTCATCATGATATTTACATTATAATTAATAAGTAATGAAAATGTTATAATAGATTCATAAGAATATACACTCACCAGATATTGGATGTATAATTTAGACACATGGGATATAAGAAAAGACTAAAAAATCACATGGAAATCACACTAGGGTCTATATTAAATAGTTTTACACTATCAATTGAAATTTATCAAACATACTTCCCACACAAAAATGATAAGAATGAGGAAATAAAGGTGTCTAATATTTCCAGTTAATGTATATCATCATTTTTATGTAACATTTAATAGCTATAACAATTAGTTAGTATATATACTGAACAATATATTTATGGCATGATTTGGGTTCCTAAATTTTTTAAACATCAAAATATGAACTAGTTCACTACCTATTCATGGTGGTAATTACAAATATTATAACATGTACTCAACATGTAATTATTGGGAAATCATTTTTCCTCATATATTCTACATAATTCCTAAAAGAACATCTAATTCCATTAAAAATTAAGTAAACCCCTGATATTCCCACTTAAAATTAATATTCATGGACTCAATTAATGAAATTAAACATACATATATGAACATTATGCCATTTTACCCTAAAAGGACATTTGTATCTAAATAAAACTTGACCACTTAGATCTAATAGAAAACATGAAGTTGGATTAAATGAAAAAATAATGGGTCATATTACCTCTCCACATTATAGAGGAAAAAATGTTTTGAATAATCATCAAATTATATATCTAAAAAATTCTCTACATACTCATAATTAAATGTATGAAAATGGTAAGAACAATATCTTCAACATTGCAACATGTGAAACATGTCTTGATCTAAACAATAGTGTGGTGTATGGGAAATTATTTAAAACAATGGAACAAACCAATACTATTTCTCAAATAGCCCAAAATACATGGGCATTGTTGTCCCCTGTTTTCTAATATTAAATTTTCCCTTACATGATGAAAATATAATGAAACACAATAACCAAACATATTATTTAATTTTCAAGTCTATTTCTCGGCATGTGATTTATTCAAGCTTTGTGTGGTCACCAAATAGTTCTAGATGAGCTGAACCTAATCAGATGTCTCCAGTATAGAATATGGTCTACCAAGAATGATATAAGTTACCTCTAAAAATATATTGGTGAATTGAACCCCCATCCATTCTAAGCCCCAAAAGGATCCATAATGATTGATTATTGAGATATATTATTATATGAAAAATTAACATATTCTATACTTTTTTCAAATGAACTAATACAATATGTATCATAGGTTTGTGTCATATCCTTCAAAACCTACATACACTATAATGATTAATCATCATTATTTGGATGATAGGAATAAAAAAAGAAACTTTTATCTCAGATTCATCCTAATAACCTCATAAAACCATTATTTGAAATGTGGTTCTCTATCTGAAATGACACACCATTAAAAATCATGGAACCAAAATACCATAGAAAATTAGATACTACCCGGATCATTAATAATGAAGGTCTCCCTAATAGATAATTAGTCGGATACATTTATCTGGAAATCCATGATCAACAGTAATTATTCATTTTTTATGGTTACGTAACTAATCCAATCACAAAGACCATAATGGATTCATTTAATATTGCCTCTGGTTTGTGACGAGGTTGTAATAGCCCTTCTAGACACTAATGTTTGGATTTCACCTATTTTCATTTGAAACATATGACCAAAAATATGTCTAGCACATTCATCATTCATGACCACCAATACAATCTGCATAGATCAGAATATATCATTTTTAGAACAGGATGTATTGTATATCAACAAGATTGAAACACCGTCACCAGCTCCTCACAAAAGCTCGAATGAGCCCACATTCATCCATAAAAAATATAAGAATTTGAGCTTCAAATATCCCATTTGGATGTAGTCTACAGACCCTATATGATGTCTCTTAAATAAAATTCACATGAATAATGTAACATCAGTATCCTAGTCTTGTACAAAATTAAGGGTTTAATAGTTGTCTATGTTGTATATACTCATAACTCTAAATATGAATCTTCCAAATTAATGTGTCAAAGTAGTTTCATCATCTACCACTCTTCAAAAGTCTCAGGTACTGCGTCATTCTACATCTTCGAAATCATGTTTTCCACATGCAATTTTCTCTTAACTAGTGTATAAAAAAACATGATCTCAATAGAAAATAGATAATTGACCCAACTCCTTTCTTGAAGGTTCAGGTCCCAATAAAAAAATATATACATGTGTCCCATATAATCAATTTACACCATAACATTTTCATCCATATGACAGTTTCACCATAACATCAGGACATGTACCACAAATAAAACTCTAGATGTTGGGTAAAATAATTCCCCTATTGTGGTCTCTGCTATCTAAGGCCATAAGAAACAATTCAATAATCATTCATCAGAAATACTCTGAGTATAACATTCAATGCATAACTATACATTGTATATTCTTTCCAAATCGTTGAAATGTAATGATATAATATGATGTAATAAATTAATACAAATTTTTAACATTCCTCTTATAAGAAATTAACAAAACAAATATTACTCCCATCATAGTCATCCATGACATTGGTGATGGATGATTGTAGAAGTCCATGATAAAGTTATAATAGTAAATAGTTAAACCCAGAAAACCCACAACCAGAAAATAAAAACATAGACCGATCCCAATATACTATATCTAAAACCATTTTAAGGTAAAACGAAACTACTAGCACATAGATTACATGTCCCAAGAAGATTACATTTTCAATCCAGAGGGAAAATTTGGTTAAAGTTCCATGTAGACAATTCTCTCTCAATGTAGACAAGATGATTTAATGAGGTCTGGGGTGATAATCAAATAATAGGGAGTACAATATTATTTCATCCACAAAACCACCATGAAATGTTCAAAAATATTATGAATTATCTAATTCATCCACGACATGAATAATACAGGTGAATTATTTTACCCAAATGGAATAACCACATGTTCATACAATACATAACTTCACATAAAAGTATTCTAATGTATGTAAAATTATATCACCCATAACTAGACGTATCATAATATGAAATCAATATTAATTAATATCATATCACCACTCTGTTGATTAATGATATTACCAATTCATGGAAGAGTACAACATTTATTAATCATAATTTTATTGAGACTCTGATAGTGTACACATATATAGAAGGTAATATCATACTTCTATTATTAAAGAATCAGATAACCCCACTGATATATAATAGGCGTTACGATACCCTTAGGTTCCAGTTTATAAAAATGAAGATTTCACCTCACAACACTCTCTTGGTGAAATTATATAAGGAGGGAATGAAATTTTCTAGGATATTAAAACCAAATCGATCATGAACCATGTCTCCCAATCAGGTTGTAATCCATATAAATATTGTGGAATATATAATATATTGATATACCATTGGGGTAATATATTCCTAATATATTCTAATATAATCAATATCATGGATTTCCATCGGATCCGTGAAATAATTCAATATTCACTACATTGGTCAAGCACGGCTAGCTGGAATATACCACTCACTATGCTGAGGATAACTACATCATTACGGAGATATAATGTTTATTCCTCCTCAGAAATAGTAAATATGAACCTATAATATGATAAACCATTCAGTTATAAAAATAAATTCCAGAATTATCATTTTTTGTGAAAATAGTTCCCATAATGACATGAAATCCACCAATCACTAGAAGACATTTTTTTAAATGTAGTTTACTCTCTCACCATGCACCCAATTATGTTTTGATGGATAATGAAAAATAAATTTTATCTAAAAATAAGAGAAAACAATTTGTAAAATTATTATAAAAAAAGAAATGTGATATTCCTATGTTAAAAACAATGTATAAAACTTTAGGTGAAACAAAAATAATACCTCTAATGGTGGAAGGTCCTAAATCAAAAATATCTAGAGTAGTCTAAATAACGTGCAACCTACATTCCATTCTACCATGGGATATAGTCTAACTACAATGTGATATTTTAAATATCTACTTCTATAGTTATTTCACTACATTACCACATCCCTAACCATGAATTATAAATTATGTAGAAGTCGTGATACTTGTATGCAGAGGAGAATCTTTTTCCTTCCAAAACTAGGGCACCATTATTGATCCCTGACAACTATTATACAATGTGATGTTATAGAAAACATCTAAATATTTCACATGATACAACAAGTATGGCACTCTTATGTGGGGTGTGGATACTGAGGAATCTTGTGGCCTATAATGACACATTTATATAACTACAAAAAATCAAAATATATCGATAGATTCCAACCATTCTATCTAGTATTCTCATTTCCACAATATAAGAAACAATGATAAAATTGATTCCATTCAATAGATTGTGATCTCTAAGATCATAAGGGTGAAATAGCCCAACTGCTTCTTAGAGGCTCTATAAGAATCTCTTTTATAATGAGTTCTTGGGTCATTACATCACGAAATATATTAAAATAAACATATTTCATATGTGACCTTATCTCATAAAAAATATCATCATAAAAAATACACTTGGAGATTTCATCAGTAGAAAAAAATGCCATGAATTTCTAAATAGAGGTGAAACATTCATCATAGTCCATCAATGGAAATCCCTCCTATGAATAATTAATGTACTTTAAATAACCATATTCATTAAATTTATCCATCTATTGGTGGCTCATGAACATCACCTAAATATCTTTACAATTTATCTCTAATTTTCCATTCTTCTCTAGAATATTCCACCAGTGATTGGTATGTCCACAAAGCTTGTATACCAAATGATTTACCCTCTTATATTTTTGTCTCACTATTTTATTGTCTATAATCTTGAATGACTCAATCAGTAAATTGGATACCTTGGGGGCCTACCTTTTCAATCAATATTGGATGATTCTACATTGGACCCTCTATCATCATCTTAATAATCAAAGGCATCATATGAATATTCCCCCTTTCCATGGATCATTTGACTTACAATAAGCGATAAGGAAATGAAACCCCATCTTTCCCATAGTAGCCATAAAAAGTTATAAAAATGTTTTTTTAGGAGTGTGATGGTTTAATTCCTATATACATAGATCCTGAAGAGGATTACAAGGAATATTCATTGAAAAAACACTGCTTATAATATTGGATAAATCATAAATAATCCTAAATAGAAGGAAATAGAGAACAACCACTCCATGTATCTCTAAACATGTCAGACCGATATTTTAGAATGATTTATTACTTATTTTATATCATTTATTAGATACCACATATATCTGAGTTGAAAATTAATATAAAAAATGAAATACCAAATGCAATCATATATAATTATAATGATCAATTCAATAATTATATATACCGTTGTGCCTATCATAATGAATTTTTATTCATCTCTTGGTATTCCGAGCCATGATTATAAATATCATAATCTAATATAATTATGAAACAATAATCATTCCAAAAACATTTAACTACTCATGGTGAAGGAACAAAAACTACAATATGAAAATAGCATATACAGAAATCCCAACCCCTGGTAATCAGATATTACCCTTTACATATGTTTGATATTTCCATACATAATCTCACTACCAAGTATAGAAAAAACCTATTCACCTATATACCTATACCAAATAATAATGGTATATAAAATGAAAATGTTTTCACTCCGCTACCACTATGTAACATTTCCAGATCTGATACTTTATGTCATGGACCAACCGAGATGGTATCTATGCCTCAAGCACACCTCCTCATATGCTAGAGTCTATTGACAAGTATCGAGGGTGTGATATGTATAGTGGAGACAAAATACCCTCTAATAAATAGGAAAAAACAATGGAAATAAAATTGAAATAATAAGCATCACAGTATCAAAATATTAAAGGGAACTGTGTCATCCCAATGTTGGTTCACTCTACATTAACCATACGAAATTTTCCAGAAAGTCTCAAGTGGACCTCCCAATATTCAAGAGTCTTCCAAATTTAAGTGAGGTTCAATCGTGAAATATTGGGAAAACTATACCCAACATTTCATAATCTAATAAATCACTAGAATCAAAAAATTATATAGAAAAAGTACATAATATAACTGAACAGTTGATGAATAATCATTCATCATATAAATATATGATTAATCTCATCCAATAGATTCATGTACGGTGATAATAATATGATTCTAATTAAAAGTAATTCATCAAATTAAATGCATATATCAATACAATAAAAGGAAAAAAAATAACTATACCCAAATGAAGTCATTATTCGGATCCTAGTAATGTTATCCAATGATTGTATGAAATAATCAATTACTAATCATAAACTGAAAAAATTACCCAACTTTCCCTTACTATATATGCAACCACGAAGTCATTCATGGTACCCAATGATGGCCTGAAATGGGTGTGAGATGAAAACATGTAGTCCAACACCAATGGTGTTAATAACTCATCCATTATGGGTCTATAAGCTGATGAATATTATAAATAATTCTCCAAAACTAATAAGAAACATATAAGTGAAAATGTTTAATCTATCATGTCTCCAATGGATCATGCAATTAAATAATAAAATCTATTTAAAATATATAATAATCATCAAAAAAATTCATATTCTGTGCAATCATTTGTCATGAAAATATGGTCCAGGGTCTATGCTGTTTAAATTTCAATTTCAATTGTTTCATCTATGTAATACATGAAAATATGATCTATAGAGTAGAAATTTCAAAGTCATCCGAGTATTTTAATTAAACTGCCTAAACTATATCCTTTGAGTAAAAATTGGAAATTATAACAAGAATGATGGATCATGGAGTATAAATTTCAATATAATCAATTTAATCGATGTATATAGGATCTAATGAGTAGAAATTTATATGGAATCCAAACATGTCCTACAACATAGATCCAAGGATTAGAAATTTTCACGACAACCTACTAAGTCATGTGAACTAGATCTATTGAGATGAAACATCCATGTTTTCTTATAGGTTTATGAGAATGAATGTATAGAAATTTTCAATGGATCCTGGAATATCATTTAAAATATGTAATTTTATCTACAAAGTGGAAATTTTCATCACATCCAAGTAAGATAATTAAACGCGATCCAAGCTATAGAAATGTAAAATTCATCCTACCTAACTGATTCCCCAATTCATAAATCCCATCATATTCATTTATAGGCTGTGATATTAAATTATAAATACCACTTATATAAATAATGAAATTATTATGAAAACCATTAATAATTTTAATTAACACCACATACATTAACTAATTATTCATGGTGATCACATCACATCCCAAGGGTCAGGTAATTAAAATAATATTGTATATCACACCACAAGGGAGGTCTAGGTTGATATCAATGACTCCATCACTTAGAAATGGTTAAAAAACATGTCTCGATCATTGTTTTATCATTTGAATCAATTTTACATTAATTTATGAAGAAGAAATGGGAATATTTGTGGTGCACCATATTGAAAAATATATATAAATAACAATACATTTAAGAAAACATTTTAGAACACCAAACATATGATTTTCTAAGAGCACTCATCCAATATTTAAAACTGATTTGGTGAAGATCAAAATAAAATAGAAGAATATATGAATGACATAAAAATAAGTATGTGTGCCTTCCCTAAAAAAGCATTATCAATTGAAATGAAATAAATGGATTGTTCCGGAGTAATATAGATCACACATTAAACTATCCAATGAGAAAAACTACCCTAGAATCATATCCTATATGGATAAACAAGATCAAATTGTTGGAGGATCCAATAGGAAATATCCATTGAGATATGGAAATGGTGTCCATAGCTGGAGAAAATTAAATGGGGTGAGGGTTTAAATTTTAAAAAAATTAGGGGAAACTGTCATTTCCAATTTAAAAACCGGGCCATACACTTTTCTAGAGATGGATACAACCAGTTCCCCAATTCTCACTAAATACCTCCCCCATAGGTTCATTAAAAAACTTCTGATATACTATGTTTCACCCATGCAATTACATTATGTAAGAAATTATGAAAAAAATGAAGTTGTATGGGTCCCATGTTATACAGTTAAGAAAAAAATGTTCCCTCTAATGTGAAATGAAATTCCCTATAATTAAAACTCAAACCATGTGAAGTATGATTTATATTTTCTACCTACCATTTATCCCAAATTATTCTTTAAGATTGAGGTATATGCTCTGAACAATACATACACAACCTTTTTTCTCAACATCCTCTCAACAAATTCTTATTTGTTGAAAATAAGTTAATTAAACATCAAATTAAAACACGTCCAACATTATAAAAATATTTTATTTTATAATGTTACATTATAGAAATTAATTAATTAATTTTCCTTTCGAGGTAGTTTAATCATCATCTGAGAATAAGTATAACCACTGTGGATATATGTTGGCTGCCCACTCCCATGTCTCATCCTAAAAATTAAAATGCCTCCACAACACTTGTACTAGGGGAACTAACCAGACTCACAGAACAACCATTACTAGTTAACGAATATAGATATGATTCTCTGTAAAGTATTAATCTACCTCAATCTCAACCCCATTTGAATTAATATTATTTAATGAATTAGAAATATATCAAATAAAATTGTTTATGGGAAAGACATTGTGCATGAAATGTTACCTATATGGTAATTAATACTGAATTTATTCCAAAATAACTCACTACATAAAATATAATTTCAAAACCTAATTAGGTGATAACAACATTTGTTTCTAAATTATTATTCCCCATACATTATCAAATTATATCAAGAATATTTCACTTCCCAGATTAAGTTCTTATGGCTGATAATGACGAACGACGTATAAATTCAGTATAGACTGAGATGTTGAAATCCTACTAAATATTAGATGAACATACATAAATTAATATTGAATTAAATTATTTCCATTTAGAATAGAATTTATTTCTTATATATAGTTCTTGGGTGACGGGAATGACCAACCGTATAGGGCCACATAAAGAGACATATGTTTGGTCTCAATGATTTTTTATTAAATAACACTGTGAGATGTAATCTATCATCGCATGATCCTCCAAAATTATGGATGATTTCATGGAGCATGAAATATAATACAAATAAAATATTCTCAGACAATCCATTAATCTATGGGTGATAGGTTTTACTCACCAGTAACTATGAACCCAGTACCCTTTGCAGCACATTTCATAACTATGATATGAATTTAGAATATGTTTCTGATACAATAAATCATGGATCCACTAGGGGGGATATAGTATCACTAATGTAGTTCAACTGGACCTCATCCACTGAAAGTGTTGCAAGAATAGAAAAAATATCGGAGGCCTTTTTCAACCAGTCAATGATCAACTATGTAATGTCACTATGATTATGAGATCTTGGTTTCCCCATCATGAAATCCATTGAGATTACATCCCTTTTCATATCAATCATAGTAAGTGGATATACAATTATTAATAGAATTATTTTACACAACATCACCTATGGATTAGTGGATTATTTAGTAGCAAACCATAATATATGCCGGATCATCCACAAAAACTAGTATATTAGGCAAAGGTCACATTATAAATTTGAATAACTGGGATGTATATACCATATCATGGAATGATAATATTAAATAGACTCCACCTATATGTTTTTGGAGACCAATAAGAAACCAAATATTCTAAAGATACCATCATCAAAAACTATCTAACCAGGGGGTGCGTGAGTAACTATAGTTTTCTCTTGTATGATGAAGCACTAATAACTAGACAAATTTCTCAAGTTCACCTTCTAAAGTACTAATGTGTTCATATATAATGTTTTATGTATAGATTGGCCTTGATTTTAATGAACATTTATATGTACCTTTAATATAATCCCACAAGTTATCAATTTCTATTGGCTTTCATAAATATTTTTTCCCTCACTATTCTTACATAGAGCATGAGAAACCACATTTCTCATTTCAAATATATAAAAAATCCCAATGTCAAAAAGCTCTATGATTTCAAAAAACATAATAGTGTATAGTTCATGATACATTGTATAATTTTGTACATGAAGATTATGTGCCTTGTAAATACTAAAAATTGAAATCATGTTAACTAATTCCTCCAAAAATCCATGGCATGAATAGGAACGACTAACTCAATATCCCGAATAATGTAGTTCCTCTCTTGTGTAATCAATCAACATGACTTGTATGCCCCAAATAACTCCACATACATCCTAAATACTAGATTCATGGTACCTCATGTATTTGAAAATAGTGTTATACATCTTTCTAGCTGAGGAAAATTAGTACTAGTGTAGAAGTTAGTCAATATTTCTACTCTTGAGAGGACATTTATAATGATGTGGGCCACATAAGAATCACACACATCATATTCAAGACCACAAGGTTATATAATATTCTTAAAAAAATATTTTATTATTCACTTGTATTATCTATAAATACCCAAGAAACATATCCTTCAAATAGGTTCTAGTAATAGTCCAAGGAATGAACAATAATGTGCTTCTCCTAGAAAATTGATGAACATATCTCTGTGAAAATAATACACATGATGTAAATATTAGAAATCAAAAATTTGAATTTGTGAGCTTAAAATATAAAAAGTTATCTATTATTGTATCACATATGATTGTATGATGTAATGAATACTCATTTCATTGTGAGAATACACCAAGATATCATCCATGAAACCACCACATACAAATCCTTATTTGGATGGAAAACTAGGATGATCAGTGACCTAAAATTAGATGGTCAGTTCATGAGACCGAACTACATGAAGAAATACCCATATAGATCACACCAACTATGAATTGGTGTATGATGTTTTACTCATGTTGACCATGAACATGGAAATAAGTTCATATTAGAAAAATCATTGAGAGAATCCATTATCCTCAAAGATGAATCGAGATATCATTGATCCAAGGAAAATGATTCCAATTAATAATAGAAAACATGTCAAATTTACGAAAATAACTCATAAATAGATGGTTTCATCCTACTTTATATTGAATATGAACAATGGAAAACAAAATGATACATTTGATCATATAAAACCTATCGATACATGTCATATAGTTTAATATTGATCATCGGAATCATAGATGTAGTGATCATATAATGAAGAAAGGATACAATTACAACTCCTTAAACTAGTTCAATGGAAAAAACATTTTATCCATTGTGTGGTACTTTTGAAAATTATTTAACTAAAATTTCCCTAATACATGAAACCATTTTAGTGAAGTTATTATTACACATTATCTAATCATATAAAAATAATATAGAAAACGTGGATACCATCTATCACATCCAACGATGTTCTGGTCTATCTATTCTCCCCAAAGAATCATATTCACCATTGTCAATAAATAATCATCCCACATGTGATTAGAAAATCACTATATGGTGGTATAAAACAGCATACATATGACTGTGAACCATCCAACCATCCTGAGAATGATGTCAAACCCAACAAACTCAAGGGGAAAAATGTCATATTCTATGTGATACCCACCTAACTTATTGGGAAATACCTACACAGGTTTACAATATTTGATCATATCCCAAAAAATATATTGATTATCATTATGCCACATGATTAGTGAAATTTTATCCCAAGTATCTTCACAACCTTTACATAATTTAATGAATGATATTCACCTATATTAATATGATAAAATTATAAAAATGATGTTATTAGAATTCTGACTCGCATAGTAAAACATTTGTTACTCTACTCTCAAGGTATCTGATTTACTACGTACATATGGATAGATATATAACCCACATATATTTCCCCACCACTATGAGTAGGCCCCAATTAATATTGATAAAATTAAAAATTTTGGATACCTTAGCAACAACAACCACCCAATGTTGATCAGCTAGTCACACTACATATCCCAAACTGACGAGAAGTTGCATACCACAATCCTGTATGTAGAGTCATTGTAGAAACAGTCATATTGAATTCAAGAGGAATAATAATTACAAAAACATTATAAATTGAAAATTTCATCGGAATATTGCCACGTTACATGATTTCTATCAAATGGGAAACCCACATGCCCCTACCTTGCACAATAATTGAAGGTTTCATAACTAATAGCAGTCATAAAATTACTGGTATTCCCCTATTTATATGTCTCAAAATATATGTTTATACAACCTAACAACACTTAATTGGGATGAGAATCTCAAATTACAAACTATTTTCCTCTATATCGTTTTAGGTTATGCTTATTTAAAAGAAATAGAATTTTTATTTTAAATATGTTGGAATTCAAAAATATATCCACCTTAAATAATATTTAATACATGATACCATCATTAAATATACTATCTGTATATCAACTCACTAAAAATACAATAGGTGTAAAACACAATTTCTTTATGAAACAAGAATAATATTTCCAGAAAGTTGATATGACCAACTTTAGATGCATAAGATATTTTTACATATTGTAAATGAAAATATTAGGATTAAAATACCGATAAATTGATTATTATAAATCCCTCCAAAACATATCTCAATGAATATTCATCTGAATATTCACATATCACAATCTCTTATCAGAATACCAAATAATATATGTAGTTATATTTACTCTTCTCTTATGTGGTATCACAAGATACTAAAAAATTAATATCATAGCCTATATCCATTAATATAAAACATGTGGTCCTAAATACCTTGATACAAGTGGTGGTGTCTACCTTTAAAACACACACATAAAATCATCTATAGTGGGGCCAATTCTCCATACACCATATAAAGTCTACATAATTCATAGGTAGTCATAAATAAAATAGGAATTTATAACCATACTATGTACATATTTAGTTGTCTAGAGAGACATACTAGAGGTTCTACTAGTAAATATGGTCCCACCACCTCTGACGTTTGGTTGACCTCCCCCTATAGGATCTTCACTAGAGGTTCTCATACTTTCATGTCTCTACTAATTTATAGAACACAACTTATTGAATATTTTTCACTGAGAAGGTCACTTATATAGGAATAGAACATGCGTTAAATTTATTAAACATGTGTGACACAACTTTATATTTAATTAATTCTCAGCTCGGGAGACATACATGACTTATAAATGAACATCATAGTGCCTATTGCGCACTACTACAGATGGTTTAGGGTCAGGTTTTTTGATATTTGTCTTGGGTCATTGTATATAATGATTCAATTGAAATTTATACTGGAATATTTACTATAAATTAATGTTGGCATCCTTATTTATCAGATTACAAATTGGATTACAATCCATTATCTTTTAAATTCATTTATATTTACAAATACATTTTCATTTAAAGGATAAACTCTATGAATTACCACATCTAATTTATAATGGCCCATACACCTTATAAATTGATGTCTGCATTCAATTTAATCGGAACATATGATTTTACTATCATTACATGAAATGTAATCAAAATTTCATAAAAATTTTAATAATGGAATAGAACCAATAGACTTGTAATGCATGAGTTCATGTAAATGGCAAATGGAATAAGTCATTATAGATAAATATATAACAATATTTGATGATCAATGGTTAATGAATATTTTTTATTAATGGGAAGGGATAAATATGTGTAATCACAAAGAGAATAAACCATTATATGCATCAAATTGTAGTGGAATAAAATCAACTATGACAACAATACACGTTAACATCATCTTCAATCCATATAAATTTTCGATTTTCCATGTATGTGGGATAACTAGTAATAGGAACAACTCATTACCAAATTTGGATATATTTAAAATCAGCATAGTAGTATTACCAAAAGATAAGGGAAAAGTGAGAGAATATATCTAATATAGCTTCATATCATCTCAGAACAAGTTTGCTGGAAAACAACAAAACCTGGTTGTCAACATTTACTCATGTGTACCTCTATGTACACTAGAGGATACAGACTAGTAGTGCGTGTCCCTGGTGGAATATTGGAAATTCTATGAACTCTTGATTAGTGTGTATCAGATTAGTGTAATCATAACAAAAAAAATCATAATACATAATTGAATCATTGAGGAATAAATTTTTATCATATTAATATACAATTATTCTTGTCAAAAACATTTATATACAATTAAGAGGATATAATTCTACACAAAACACCACCATCATGTAAAAAACATGTATCAAATATATATATATATATATATATATATATAGAATCCTGAGAAAAATCCCAATCATATTGTCCCTTTCTCACATCGAATAATTCATCATCAATAGGTAGCCGCTTTTCCTACAACCCTATCTGCATCCATGAAGTCTATTTAGGAACCCAATGGAGTCTAGAATATGTATTGAGATAACACTAATATAAACACAAAAAACTATATCTTTTACAAATCTACTATATTTATATATGTTGAGGAAGTGTAAAAATATATCATGAATAAATGTAATAAATGAAAAAGTGACACTTTCTAGTCTATTATGCCTCATTACAATCATGCAACTAAATTATAAGATCTATAAGTTAATCATAACAACAATCAGTAACATTGGCCTACTCCATGTAATCATGTGTCAATCAGGCATATTTTATAGTGTAAAGAGTATAAATATTCATGTATACTGGGAAACCTATGTAACACATTTAAACATGTTCCATGGTGTATAAATTTACCAGGCATCCAAGAATTTCTAAAAAACTAGTAAATATGTATTTTTGGTGAAGAAATATACAAGGCCTCTATGAAAACCAGTCCATGGCGTATAATTTTTTTGAATTCCTTGAAATCTATGGTTACAGTATTGAAGGAGTAGTAATTTTTAAGAACTACAATTGGTTCTACTTATCAAATAAGTATAAATGTCTACATAATCCAAGAATATCATGAAAAATGTTATTAGATCCATGCATTGTACGTTTCCATGGCATCTAAGTATGATAAATAAATAGTATCTAAGGATTATAAATTTTTAATGGTTCCAAACAAATTCATTCACTATTTTATAAACACCAAATTAATAATTTATAGGTAATATAATGAAAAAATAGTTTACATTAATAAATAATTAAAGTGACTTATATGGTTTTAACAACATTTTAAAATAAATATAATATTATATTTAATTATCCATTACTCTAGGAATGCTCATCACACACCATGGATGACATAATCAAAATTAAAAGGAATAACACAGACAATTGGTTGTTAGGTTGATGTTTACATTTTCTTACTTTGATGAATGGTTTCATTTATGTATAAATCATGTTATAATATGTTATAATATGATTATATTTATTTAATATGATTTTTCATGAAATTAGGGTGTAAATGATGATGAAAAAAATATATAAACAAAAATAAATTTAATGATAAGTTATATAAAATCTACCTTATTACCGTATATGAGTAATCCTCTAGTATTTAAATTTGAATTGGTCCAGATCCAAAGAAAAAAATATGATTAACACCATGAAAATAGGGATTAAGGGCCTACACAAAAATATTATTTTTTGTAGAAATGAAAATAATAAAACAAGAAATATGATTGAATGGAGTACGAGGAATAATAGAAATTAATCACAATGCATATTCTTTAAAACATAAGTGGATAATAGTCTAATAGGATACCATTTTTTCACCTTTGATGGAAGAAATGGGTTTCCATGGAAAGGGAAAATGAAAATGGAGGAGGGTTTATCTTTTAAAACATTGGGTAAAAGAATCCATTTTACCCTTTAAAAAAATGGCTCACATAGTTTGGCCACATTGTTTTCAAAAACCTACACCAATCGTCCACAAACCCATGCATCAATACCTCCCTTATAGTGGCATGGTTCATAGTTAGAAAAACCATTCACCAACCATAGATTTTCCCTCAATAAGAAAATCGAAATAAAATTTCATGGGTATACATCATGGATTTGACCACTAATAAAAAAATGCATTGTCTGTTGTGAACAGAATTTCTTCACACAATTTACACAAACCATGTAGATTGTGTGGAATATATTATAAAAACCAAAAGGGAAAAAAATTAATAAAGTGTGGATTAAAAGTCAATAAAATCCCTAGATACACTTATTTCATCCATAACATCTTTATGAATTCGTATTTGGTTAAAAATGAATTTAACATTATGAAAAAAAAGGATTCATAAATTATAAAACTACATGATATTACAGAAACAATATATCTTACCCCATGAATGTATATGAGAATCCAAATAATCTTATACTGATGAATCATGTAATGAAAAAATGATATGTATTTAATATAAAATAAAAATGCAATACAAATAAAATAATTAGTCGACACAAATGCTAAAAAAGGTACCATCCTCAAACCCCATTTCAACACCATATCCAAATTGTATCCCATCCAACAAGATAAAAATATTAAAAATAATCCCATCTACTTCTGTAAACAAGAATACATGATATATTCTTGGGTATCAAATGGTTGATTGAATTGGGTTTGTGTAAAACTCAGAATTTCAACATTACAATTTCAAAATAAAACTGTCATGATAAATAAGTGTATATAATAATAAATAAACATGTGTATTAATTAATAAATTAATACAACATAACAATGAACCTATATTAGAAACATTCTGAAATATATATAATTTTGTAAAAAACCATTCTATCCAAAATCAAATGTATATGGGAAAATCAAAATAGGGAGATCACCCTTTATAATAACATTAATATGGGACAATCCATTGTCCAATAAATAAAATAATTTGAAAATTGTACTATTTGAAGCCCGCTCAATTATGTATTATATCATTGGATGTGGAAGTTCCCTATCAATATAAATGTAACAACAAGGGACTAATAACATAAAACATAGTATAAGCATAATAGAAAGGGAGTGGGTAATTATATCACAATATAAAAATTAATCCATTAGACTAGGAATGGCCCATTAAATATAATAATTGTAGTATGGGACATAGAATTCCATTTTCAATATAATTATTAAATCATGATAACAAGAAAACTTAATAATAGATTATATATCATAAAATCACTTCACAAGACTCAATAGTTGATTATGAAAATTAACAATGTTCATTTAATTACATTATTATCTATATTTTCAATTATCAATAGAAATATTAATAAAAAAGAAACCATTACTTTGGGAATTAATATAAATAAATCACCCAATGTATCATGTCATGATAATGAAATTATAATCCATTATCCTAATTAATTTAAATTAGGGGTTTACTCACTCAACGTGAATCCAAAATCTCAGTGACAATAAATTGAAAATAAATGATAGAAGGAATGATATATTCCACCATTTAATCAAATAATCAACATGTCATATCGGATAAATGAATATATTTCATATACATTGAAATTATCAATGCATAGAGTTAAGGTCTTGAAAAAAATGATCTATATCGAAATCAATGAAATAATTTCGTGATGAAATTTCAGCATTAACATAATCCTAATAGATTGAAATAATAAAAAGCATTATGTTATTTCATGATTAAAACATATAACAATGCCAATGTTGATTTACACTACAATGATCATTGAATGATGGAGGGATATTGTAGAACTAAGAAGAGACAGTCACCAATGATTATATGTGTATTCAAGACATTAATAATAAATATTGAGACTCCAATATTACATTGAAATAATCATAGGTTAAAGAATATATAGATAAATGTGATTGAATGAAATTTAACAGACAGGCTACAAACCTAAAACTATGTTGTAAGAACAATAAACAACATATAATACATTCACTTTATATTATTACTCATTTTAATATTATTCTGAAAAAATACACATTGGGACAATTTTTTTCTAGATCTATCCTGACACAACATAAACTGGGTTCAAGAAAAATAACCAATTCATTTCATGATAGTGTTCATGTCCTATGATTATAATAGTTACACATCATGTAACATTTTAATGACAAGTAATATTCTAGAAAAAATTTTAAATCCCAACGAAACTGTATTTTTTTCTGACTATATAATTTATCCCATAAAAATCATGGAAACTTATATTAATCCCATATAACAAATTTATACCCAGAGTCTATTAATTCAAATTAGCAGACATCCATAATATTTTAGTCATATCCCCTAATTAATTGTCTATATTGGAAAAATAATAATCTTCCACCAATTCCAAAATAATAACATATATTGGGATATACCGAAACAAATTTGGTTTCTCACATAACTTCTTACATTCCATGTTTTAAAAAAAATATGTTGATTACAATGGTGTGTATGCCAGACTAAAACCTCATGATCAAATCAATTTATTTCTTAAAATATTATTTTTATAGATAGTAATAAATTTTAATTTAATCAAAAAAATATGATATATGTATATTTATATATTTATATTTATTTTGAAATGTTATTATACCACCAAATTCATTACCCTTTAATTCCATAACTGAATGATGTCATTTCTTGTGTTTATGTATGGCCTATCATCTCTATGAAGTGATACGATAAATTTTCCATGTCCAACCTTAGTGAATGATTCTAAAAATGAATTTAATTAATCAATACGTAACAACCTAGTTAATGATAATATAATTAATTTTATTTTATGTAATTTTTAGTAAATAATTAAACAATACTCTCAATAGAATATTTTATAAAACAAGTTTTATAGTAAAAGTTTATTTTTTTTAAAAACATGAAGAACCTATTAATGGAGCACTTAATTTAAATTAATATTTTTTTCTTTTATAAGTTCTATTTGAAAAAATATTATTCTCATTTTGAATTAGGAAATCAGAATTTTCTTGGGAATTTTTTTCAGATAAGATTCATTTTTAATAAATAGAGAGAAATGTCGAATTTTAATTCAATCTAATTTTTCATCTAATTTATTAATATTTATAGATCACATTATTTTAGTGGTTTTCAATGTTAATTAGATTTTTTATCATTAATCCTTATTATGTTCATGGGAATCAATATAATATTAAAATTGGATATAAAAATTATGAGAAGATTTGATTGTTTTTCATAAAAACACATTTTGTTATTCTATTAATGGGAATAATTTTTAAATTAATTTATACCATTTCTATAAAATGAGTTTTTCAATATATATTCCAAATTTGGAATAAAAAGATTCAAATTATATAGTTTTCCCATTTATTTATGATATTTATTAATAGTAACAGTAGTAGTTATTTATATTACCATTAATAAGGTTAAATCATGTACATTATGGATAATTTTATATTATAAATATTTTAAATATACACTAAAAGTTTTCTTATTCTTATTTTATGAGATATATTCATTAAATAAAATATGTGGACCAATATTTTGGACATTGTATCCAACTTGGGTGTTATTTTTTGATTTATGACATTTTATTTAATTTTAAGTCAAATATGCCATAATCATGCCTCTTATCATTAAAAATTGTCTTGGGTTATATATGTGGCATATTCTACAATAAATACAATGTTGAATTCTATCATGAATAACTAAATCATTTTAATTTATTTAAAATCATTAGGAAATAAATTATTAAATTAAAATGTGGCAAAATGATGAAAAAATAATTTATTAATTAATGAATGAATCCAATAAAAGATCATAACAATATTAAAATAAATACAATATGACACAACTGATTATATACATGAATTTTCCAATTTAATTGATCACTTCGGGGATGTTTTCAATGGTTTTATTGTACTATATCTTTTTGATATGATATTTTTAAAAATTCATGACAGGAATATTGTCAAAATTGACCTTGTTGGTATTTTAAAATATAAAATATTATATTAATTATTATAAAATATAAAAAAATCCTTGATTTTGATAAAAAAATAGTTTAATTAAATTTTATAATGTAATAAAAAATTCGTTTATTGGATGTTTTGGATTTTATGGTTATTATATTTACCCTCATAATATATATTAATTAATTATTTGACAAGAGTTAAAAGGGTTTTGAAAACATAATAATGAATGAAATATTCTAAACATATAAAATATTCATTTAATTATTATATTTATACCCATAATCATGTTATCTTAGAACTAAATCAATTTAGGCCCATTTTTAGTCAAAAAAAAATATATATATTAATTTAATATTTTTATAAATTAAATTTATGCATGTCCTGTCTCGTAGAAAAGGGAACTACTTCATATCATTTCGTCAAAATTCTGAACAATTTTAGATCAAAAAAGATCTACAAAAAGACCTTTATATAATCCTTCACGAAATATTAAGCTATTATTTTAGGATGAAATCCCTCTTTATTGGTGCTAATATATTAATTAAATGTGGTCATCCAACATAAACATTTTTATAATTAATTATTTATGTTTTATTTCTTCAGCGATGTCATTCAATTTTTATTAAATGATGAAAATATAATAAATATTTTATCATAAATATAATAAAATGTTATTATGTTAATTTCTTCACCTAAATCTATATACACATTCATCAAATGGGAATAAAAATAATCGTTTATGAGTACGTGTGAACAATCACAACCAAAAAACTGATATAATTCATTTTGTATTATTTTTAATAAAGACTAGATAAAATTATGGTGTTAATGTTTACATATTATATCATTGAATTATTTATAATTATATCTAAATAATACAGTAATTTCATTCAAACACTCCATCCATAGAAAACCAAAAACATTGTCCGTGCGTACGGGTGAACTATCAACTCCATGAAATTATGGGATTTGTTTTTTACACACATCACATGTATGATATTTGTTAGTATATATAAATTACTAAATATTAAAATGATGTTATATTTACCATTATGGAATTGTAAAATAATAATTATCTTATTTCCATAGCGATCAATGATAAAAGAGAACGTTACTCATGGATACATACGACATAACATCTCAATTTAGACTAAAAATATTTTTTGAATATATGAAACTGAATTATAAATTGAATTTAAATTTTTATTTCATATATATAGATTTTTCCTTATAATAATTATTAAATAATATTTTAGATAATTTTAGTGTTAAAAATAATAATAATAACATGTCTTTCAACGAGTTTACCTTATATTCATGTTTAAATTTTATATAATTTGATGATTACCACGATTAATAATCTATGATACTTCTGTTAATAATAGTATTTCCTAGAGAAACCAAGGATTCTATCTACAGAAGGAATCAAGAGTAAAACAACCTTCAATATCAGTATCTTCATATAGTTATAATCAAAACATAGTAGTTTGTTGAAGTGATGGCTCAGTTGACATAGGTGATAAATGGTGGTTTCATCCCTGAAAGAGATAATCCTGATCAACCACAACAAAACATAATGATAGTGGATAATTTAATGATACCACACCCCATTCATTCAAAGGATCATCTGACCTTAGGCTATATACTTTTTGAATTAAATACCTAGAAAATATAATATATTCTATTGGTTGTTTAGTGACACAAAATATAATTTTTTCAATTTTCTAGTTTGATGATGAAGCTGATCATTGGTGGTCAATGGTTATTAATATCAGATTATTTAATGATATTGTCACCATGTAATCGGATAAATTTATGAATATATCCCTTAATAAATATTTTCCTATTGTTACAGGAATTATGATGAAAAAAATTATATTAATTGAGAAAAAAAGAATAAACTATAGTGTATACATATGAGGAAAATATGTCCACTTTGGAAAAGTATGTCACAAAATTTAACAGGGATATTTATATTAATATTAATAGGTATTTTCTTAGAATTTAGGCTGATATATCATAGGTCATTGGCTTCTACGGAGTTTAGGATCTAAGAACAACTTTTCTTATTTACTAATATGTAATAAATAGACTTTTCTTATGATCATGTGTTCCATGATAGGACGAAAAGAAGTGGTCCACTTTGAATGAAATGGGAAATAATTAATCAAATAGGACTGAATATAACATAATTAAATTTCATTCTTATGAAGAGTGTGCAAAAAATATCATACCTAATTTCATTCAAAAACTAATAAGTGCTTCTATTTTTGTATGATTGCTCATACTCATCATGGATGTAACATATAATACCAAGAATGAAATAAAATGATTATTGTAAGATATTTTAGTTTCAATAACTTAGGTCATTATTAAAATGAATGCAAACTATTTATTACTCAGGTTAGTAATAGAAATGTACAAAGTTGAAGGGGGTTGAAATTTCATTTGATACAAATATGGTGGATGTTGGACCAACCAATGACGTGGTGAAATGTATGTTATGGGATTTTTCAAAATATAATCATACAATGTTTGCCTTTGGATATTCACATTAATTCATTTATGAGTGAATTTAATGTAAATTGCTAATATAACATCATGAATGTGATATGGGAATTTTTAAAAAAAACTCTAAAGGGAGTGTTAAATAAATAATGATTTATAAGAATATTCTTATTATCATTGTTGGGATGTCCATTCCTGAAAATCATATTTAACTTCCCACAAATGAGTTTGATATCATATCTTGTTTTGAATAGATTTTAATTAATGATGATAAAATATATTATAATTCAAATAATTTCTTATTAAATTATTTCATACCTTTTATAACATAACAATATGGTGATAGATTTTTTAATGATGTATGTTAATCTAATTTGGTAAAATTTATTGAAATGAACGAAATAGTTTTGATTGGTGAAATTCCTTTCATGATTGAATTTATGGATGTAATTCCTAATGAATTTCCTAGTGTGTTTCCTCATTTAGATGATAAATTTACTATTTATCTAGTTTTAGAGGATAATACTATTTCTAAATGTCCTCATCGAATGGATCTAGTATATATTATGGAATTAAATATACTATTAGAAATAACTATTGGATAAAGGTTTCATTCAACATAGTACTTCACTATGGATTTCTTTTATTTTATTTTTGATATAATATGATTGTTCCATTATAATATTTATTGATTATAGAACCTTGAATAAAAACACTATAAATAAAAAATTTCCCTTACCTATTATCAATTACTTTTTTGATCCGCCCTAGGGAGATTGTTTTTTTATTGACGATTTAGTTGAGTTCTAGGTACCATCAACTAATGGTGAAGGTATATGACATTACAAGGATATAATTATAGATCATATGTAGGATATATGATTTTTTTGTTATTCCCTTTGGTTTATATAATTAATATTCAATATATATGAATCTCATGAATTTAGTATTTTATTATATTTTTGGATATGTTTTTTTTGTTTATATATTTTTTTCATTTATATTCTATAATCCAAGAGGAAAATGTATGTAACATAAATTTTTTTAGGATAACCATATGTTAAAATAAAATGTATGGGATGTTCACTATTACTTAATATTTATTGAAAAGAATTTTGTTCCTTGGTCATTTTATTTCAAAATAAGGAATAACTATTGTACATTTTAATAAAAGGTTTTATAGAGTGGAAAAAACATACCAATTTTATAATGATTCATAGATTTATGGGATTATAATGTTATTACCAATGGTTCATTGATAACATTGCTTAATATTTTATCCCACATAACATGTTGATAGGTAATGTAGTTATGTTTAGTTGGAAAAGATACTGTGATGAATGTATTTTGGAACTAAAATGAACATAGGTTAGTGCTATGGTTTTGGACCTACCATCCAAAAATAGATAGTTTGTTTTTATTAAATTATGATTAATTGAATAGGCATGGTTCTATCCTAATAGATAATTATTAGGTAATTTATTATGATTCATTTTATTTGAAATATTAGGAGTTAAATTAACCAACAAATTATTGGAATTAGATGCTGCTATTTTTGAATTAAATATTTGTTTGACTCGTTTTTGTGGAGAATGATGTGAAATATATACTGATCACAAAACATTAATGTGTATATTTACATATAATGAATTATACATGAGACATTAAAGGTGGTTGGTGCTAATCCAGGAAAATTATCTCAAAATTATTTAACTTCCTGAAATAGAAAATATTGTCGGTGATTCATTGTTTGAAACAATTCAGGTAACCTTAACCATGAAACATTTATTACTTGACCTTTTTCTTATTGATTTGATAAATTTTTCCTTATATTTTATTTTTGTCTAAAATTCCACTATTTTAATCTTGGTTTCAGTGCAACTGTCAATATAAGATATAATTAAACTAACATATAAGCAAGATAATGAGATGCATAAAATGGTTGAATTGGATAATAAGGTTATGTTTATTGAAATTAACATTGATAATGATTTTTTTTTTGTTTTTGAAGAGAATGTGTATGAATTTTGATTATCAATTAAATTAATATACAAAATTTAATTCTCATAGTACTACATTTTCAATTCACCCAAGAAGCACTAATATGTACAAAAACCTTCATGAGTATTACTGGTGGGATGAAATGAAAAAGTATATTGATTATAATACCATGAAAACTTTGAATTGTTAATAGGTTAATTTATAGTGGATGTTTCCAAAATAATACTTCATCTATTTCAATTTCTAGAGTGGAAATGGAAAAATATATCGTTTTAATTCATAGTTTGATTATATAATACCTATGGAGGTATCATTGTGATCTTGGGTATTATTGATTGATTGACTAAATCTGATAATTTTTATCCTATTTGAGATACTCCCATCTCTAAATCAACTTTCATAGTTTTATAATAATGATATAGTTAGATTACACACCATTTCATTCTCTATTTTATATAATCATGATGAAATATTCACATCCAACTATTGTGAATTTATATAGATGTTTTCAGTCACTGATTTAAATTTCAATACAGCTTTTCAATAACAATCAGATGTGTAGTCATAGCGGTCAATTTAGATATTATTGGATATGATACATATGTGTTTAATGGATTTCCATGTTTGTTGGGATTAACATCATTGTTTCACATGGGAATTATTATAAGAATTATTTTCATTTCATTCTACTAATGGAACCATTTGAAGCATTACATGGAATTCAGTATCGAACTATATATTTTTGGGATGAATTAGGTGAAATTTTGTTTATGGAACTATCATTAGTGGAGAAAATTTTCGGGAAATTCCATTTGACTCATCATCACATAAGGATATCTGAATGAAGAAAAAAAGAATATGAATTACTAGGGGAAATATTTTTCTTTCGAGGTCAGTTATCATGTATTTTTAAATTTAATCTCTAAGGAGAAATGTGATGAATTTCGTTAAGAAGTGAGAGTTATGCCCAATAATCATATGACCCTATAAAATACAAGATAAAATTGGATTAGATTATTACTTAGTAGATTTATATACTAATTTATCCTATTTACATATTGTTTTTTACGTTTCAATGTAAATATATAATATGTCGGGTCCCTCTCAGGTTTTGATCATAGAATTCATTCAGTTGGAAGGTAATAATTCTTATAAGGAACTATTTGTATAGGTTATTGTAATCATAGATAATGTTTTGAGTAATATGGTAATTCATCAATTTATGATTTTTTGGAAATCCCCTATGGTTGAAGAGGAAACATTTGAATTTGATAATTATATGAGAGGAGAAATACCCACATTTTTTTGATAAGGGAAGAAAATTGTAGGCACAAAATTTCAAAATGTGGGGGAATAATGTAACAACTCACGTAAATATAAAATCATTTAATTGAATTTATTCATTTGATATTAATTAAAATAGACACTATATTCAACAATGTTTATTATACAACTTGTTTTATGTTTAATAAAACTTTTTTTAAAATATTATTTTATTAGCATTTAATGGAGAACGTGGTTTAAAAATATTATTTTCCTTCATTATGTGTAAAAGTTGGATATATAAAATTATTATTTAGAAGAGGGGAATAATAATTTAAATTGATAATATTTTTGATTTTATTATAATAAAAATCATTTTTCAAAATAAATAGTAAAAAATAATAGGGTTTAAATCCGAGATGCTTTTTTTCTTAAATAATTATATATATATATTAGCCTTTTAATTTTTTTCAATTTATAATTAGATTAATTATTTTTTATATATTTCAATTTTATTCATTGAAAAAAATTTCATATTACATTTAGATATAAAAACATTTTGAATTTCAGAACGTGTTACATAAAAAACATGTTTTATTATTACGTCAACATGTTTTTTTATTAATTTTGTCAAATTATGTGTTTTTATTTTCCAAAAATTGTTTCCAAATTTCGAATTAGTAATTCCAAATTAGGTAAATTGTCCCATTTTATTATTGGGAATTATAAATTTCCATTATAGTTATTATATTTACTACCAGGGTGAATTGTAAAGTGGGTATGTAATAATTAAAATAATATTATAAATATTATAAAAAATCATAAA
The DNA here is from genome assembly GCA_963277665.1 of Viscum album. NCBI lineage: Eukaryota > Viridiplantae > Streptophyta > Magnoliopsida > Santalales > Viscaceae > Viscum > Viscum album. The sequence continues at coordinate 1,013,243,854 of OY728157.1, forward strand.
ACTTGTTACAATTTTATTAATGTAGTAAATTTCAACCAATACAATCTTTTTTCTTTAATTATAGACCTTTTAAGCCACTTTATTGAATTATGACATTTATAACATTTTATTTAATTTAAAGACAATGATGTCATAATCATGTCTCTTAAAAAATACGATGAGGGTTTGTAAGTGATTTATTGAAAAAATATTATTTACAAATCTAACATGATTAAATTCATCATTTTAATTTATTTATAATTTTATAAAATAAAAAATTACATTAAATTGTGACATAATGATGATGCATTATTTTTTCAATTAATGAATGAATCAAATAAATTATATTATACATATTAAAATAATATAATTTTATACAATTTAGGTCATTTATGAATATAAGAGATTACATTGACCTGATTTTTTTTGGGTTCAAACAGTTTGTTCATATATATATTGTTGTAATGATATTTTTATGAAGTCAAGAAATTAATAATATCAAAATCGATACTAATCGTATCTGAAAATATAAATAATTTTATTAATTTTTTAAAAATTTAATAAAATCCATGATTCTACCAAATAGTTGGACTATATCCAAAAAAGGTCACAAATGACTCTTTTACTAGTCATATGGAATGATAACATCAATATATTGTCTCTCATATTGTAAATTGTTTAATAAAATTAAAAGTGTTAAATAAGAAAAACATAAATGGATTAATAAAATATTTTACAAAATATAATTTCTATTGGATGATAGTATTTCAACCCAAACTCATAACTAATTATAAAAAATAAATTTTATCTCATTTGGACTATTTTATTATTTTATATTAATTTAATATTTTCAAGAATTCCTAGAGTTCCCCTTCCCTCTTTTATAAAAGGGCTCCACTTCATATCATTTATTCACACCTCAAACCCAATATTGTTCAGCCATGGTCAACTAAATTACCTTCCTATAATCTATCCATATATTATTTCTTCATTATTTTATGCATAAATACATCCATACAGTTGTGAATATGTAAATTAAAGGTAACCATCAAAATGAAATGAATTTTTTAACAAAGTATTTAGGTGTTATTTCTTCATAAAATTCCTTAAATTATTATTCAACCATGATGATATAGAAAATAATGTATCCTAGATATAATGAGATGATATTATGTTAATATCATCACCAAAAACCCATCTACACCTATATCAAAAGGGAAAAAATAATTACTCATATGTATGTGTGAACTATCACCCATACGAACCAATATATATTGATTTCTATAATGATCTATCAAGAATGGTTATAATTATTGAAATAAAGATTATATATGATATTAAAAAAATATATTATTACGAAAATATAATAAATCCGTAACATTTTTATCTACAATTCACATAAAAATGATATTGCCGTTCATACGTACCTAGGAATTATCACCTCCACAATGCAATGTGAATAATTTTAACTCCCCACATCATAAGTATAATACATATATAATTATATTTAAATTACTGAATATGATATTTTTTTATATTATGATAATTTTTGAAAGTTGAATTAATAATTATCTGATTTAATTAATGAAAAATGAGAAATGGATACATTACTCATGAATAGGTAGGAATTCTCATCTCTTTGATTATAACGTTGTTAATTTTTAATTACAACAAAATAATTATTTGATATAAATGTATAATAAACGATTAAATTTCATTACTATGTAATGAATATTTTTCTATAGATAATGGACCGATGAACACTTTTGACTAAAAAATCTTAACAAGTATTTTTGGACTCACGTGATGAATATCATCAAAACATCTAACATGACCTAAATAATTAAGTAATTTTATGAATATGATGATAATTTATATGAAAGTAATAATTATCTAAAATAAATTACCCAATTAATTAATTAATTAATATATGTTTATATTTATTAATATATTAAACATTCTTTGTGAATAAAACTCATGGTAAGGGAAATCATATCATTATTATTTTATTGAGTCATATTTTGGTTTTATAAAACACATTATATTATGAGGTTTATAAATAATCCATTGAATATCTATTAACGTTACAAGGTTTTCAAAAATAATATTGTTATTCATTCTATAAGTAGTGTTTTAATGCCTCTACAAATAAAAAATTATTTTTTATTAATGTATATGGTGACAATGACTTGGGTTCTATAACAATCCTTATTTGAAATTGGGATTCCTCAACATGGCTTATTGTTTTTAAAAGAATATGAAATCCATTATTCCATTTTTGTGGGTATTAGAAATGTTTTTCCCAATAGTTTGATTACTTAAATTTCCATAAATTATTTCATTTGATTGAAAATGAAATATTATTACTGAAATGATAAAAAGTGTAATATTTTGTGTATTATGATTATATAATAGTTCTTCGACGTCAGATGGTATGTTATTTGATAAAATATGTATGTTTGGTTCTCTAAAAAACATTGATGGGTGGTAATGTTATAAAATCCAATTCCATAGGTGTGGAATTCGGTCATATGGATATTCAAATTGTAAGATTGATATGTATGGATGTCAACCACATTTCTATTCTATTAAAATAATACTATTTCTTAATAACCCTTTAATTTTTATATGTTCTTTAAATGGTTTTAATGGAAATATTTTTATTAAATAAATAGAAATAAAATATCTTATATTCAGTGGGATGTACTTACTATGTTTTAAGGGAAATGTTTATTAATTTATGAAAAATTAACCATGTAATTTCATTTATTCACAAAACTATCATTTTTACTTTGTTAGGTATCCCTTATTGAGATTTTATTCTATTCACACATATTAAAATGTTTTTCACGTGAGTCTGTCATGAATAAAGTTCATGATTGGAACTAATAATATAAATGAATATTCAAAAACGAAATGAATCCATGTTTAAATTTAATTGTATAGGTTTAATGAGAAAAATGGATATTGATGAAGAAGTCTATACATTTCAATAATTGAGTTTTTATTTAAGAAATAGGGGCTAATTATCTAAAACTATAGACCAAAAATATTTTTTTAATTCAATAACGTAAATTCAAAATTGAATTTTTTATCGTATGTAATCCAAAATGAATAGTCCTATACAATATTAAATTTATAACATTAATAGCATAATATATGTTATAGATTTATTTCATATAAACAATATATAGAACATTCATGACATTTTACGAAAGTGATAATATCGATATTAGCACTCTAAAAATAGGATATAATTAAATATTTGTATCATACATGAGGTACAAATATATATGTGGATCATATATGATATTATAAATAATAACATATATTTTATAAAAATCACGATCATTATAAAAACTATTCTATATGAGTTTAATTATCATTCAATTAAATGGAAATGTGACGTAATGGTTTTCATCTGAGTTTTCCTTCATTGAGTCATATTATAATGTTATACACACTATTTCATTTATAATGTATATATAATTTTATATTTACATGTAATACCATGATTCCTAAATATTTTCTTGTTTTTTATTTATCAACAATAATTTTTTCTTCCATGTTTTTTTGATATCAAAATTAAAATGTGTTAATATTTAGATTACAATATTATATTATTTTTTGATAGATTAATTTTTTGAAAAAATTCACATTCAAGTGAAAATTTTCATTGTAAATATAATTTATTTTATACAACCATATAATTTCATGACTAACATTATTATTGAAAATATTGTATATGATCTTTACATATATTTTTCACCTTGAATGTTGTAATATTTACTGGGTAAATATGATAAAAATGCATACATTACTCAATACAAATGTTTTATGATATTAAATATTGAATATGGAGTTGAATAAATTATTATATATACGTCGGATTAATTGAACAAGAACATTCTGGTGGTCCATGGTTCTAAATATACCCTTAATGCATCAAAATTTCCTAAGATAAATATTATTTATCCTAATCAGATGGGTTATACATAGTAGCATTAAACTATATTGTGTAATGAAATTATAGTATATATTTTATCATTTATGGGATCATGATGTTTGGTAATTATTAATTTCTACCATTGATAATTTGTTTATTATATTAATAAATTTGATTTAATCATTCATATTATATTTTGATGCATTTGATTCAACTTGTATCAAATTAAATGGAACATGTTTCTCATTATCTAACATTTCATAAAGATAATGTATTATCAGAATATTATTGAAAATATTTTGATTAAATGGATCGTTTTTTGAGTTTTATGCCTTAACATATTGATTATCATATAATAATTCACAAAAAGATTCTATTGTATATTATTTCAACCCTCATATTAGTATCCCTAAGATATTATAAAAATTATTAAATTTTCATAGTAATGAAGAAATATTATTATTGGGGTATGAATACATTAGTCATATTGGTAAACTAGATACATACATGAAATTAAATTTAAATTTTAAAATATTATTTACATAATAAATATTCTAATATAATTCCATTATTCCCCATAGTGTCTCCCATCGTCTCTCTAAAAAAGTCATCCTCGTGTCATATTGCAAATAAAACATAATAAATGGGTGAGATCACATTCTCAATATAAATTAATATACATTAAATGATGTGAAACAATATTTTATAATCAATATAAACAGAAAAATAAACATAGGATATGATATTAAACAAATTTCTTGAGAATAATATGACATGAATAAATTATGATTAAATAATTTCACATAATTAATCACATGAGCATGAAACACATCCATGGATATTTTATCTAAGAAAAATTACATGTAATATCAATAAACAATCTAATAATGATATAAACCTAGAATCATAGAAATATTCGAAGAGATATAATACCATTGGTGCCTTATTCCAAGACACCAACACATATAGAGTGGGCCTCAACAAAAACCCCAATCTAGTTTTTCACATATGTACAATCGATGCATCAAGGGGATATAATGGGCCCCTTCATCACATTATATATCCAATTAATTCCTCATTTGACGGGGATGAAACATATTATAAATAAATATTCATATTGAAAAACAATGGTATGTAATATTTATATTTACCAAAATTAATTACATTAATCATAAACTAACCACAATAAAATTTCCAATGGTAATAAATGTTTTTATCCCTAGTCCAACTAGTCATTAATAGACTTATGAAACCAAAATGATGATATAAATACCACATATCATCAATGTATCATAAGTAAAATAATTGGTTTTTAATTTATTAATTAAAATATCACAAAAAATATATGAGGATTCATTTCTTAAAATGACACCCCCAATTTGAAAATCGCATATGAATACAAAAGATTCACAATTATTTTTCAAAATAGATTTCACTGGAAATAAAAAAATCTAAAAATATAATTAAATGATTTATTATTGTGGATTGTGGAATATTTTATTCATGTAAAACATATTATAATAACGATTCATTTCACATTTTCTTTAAATTTTTAATATGTATTGTTTGTAAAATGATGTGAATAATCGTTGAATTTTTATATTATAAAATTTAAAAAATTGAATGATATTTCATTAAAAAATAATTTTAAAATGTATAAAAAATAAAAACATTTTAATAAAATATGGGGTATGATTAATAACGATTTTTGACTGAATAGAGAAATACACTATGATTTTCGTAATAAAATATTCATAACAATTATATGTATCAATGTGAATAAAAAAATGTACTATTACATGATATATTTCATTAATAAAGAAATGATAAAAAAATTATTGTTTTTAAAAGAAAATATAAAATAAATTCACTATGGGACATAAAAAAAGACTTAAATAATGATGAGATCGTTAAATATTCTCCTACCAAATTGATAACTGTTCACTCTTAATCCCCATGAAAGTGATAAACTTAAATGAATCCATTAATATTATTAATATTGAGATATTAAATATATTAGATATAAAATATTGATTATATAAAACAAAAAATAAATAAATAAGAGCTTAATATGTCATCTGTCTAGTGGAAGTAGAAGATAGACCTGAACCCCTTACCTAGTGTTTGACATGTAAAATACATTCTTTATCATCATAAATAATAAGTGTAGATTAATTAATTTATTTATTTGTAAAATTTATTAATTTTATTCCGTTTTATATCACTTATTTCTATGTCATATATGATTACATAATCAATTATTTTTAAATCGTATGTTTCAATGATTTTTGTATTATTTGAAAAAAATTACATTAGTAGTTTTTATATAGTCAAAATGTAATTATTAGAACATATAAACATTAATAATCCTGAATTAATTATTATATTTTCATATAAATATTATTTTAATGACTAATAATAAATGATGGTTATGAAAAATATACAATGTTTCATAGAAAGATATAGTATGGTTCACATGTGTATGAGAAACATTTCCATTAATCAACGATCATATTAAAATTAATTTATGTTATATTTTATCATTATAAAATGATAATTAAATAATATATAAAACATAAATATACATATACCTATAATCCATATGATGTGGGGATGAAAATATATTCGCATCACTTATTGATGGTGGTAGTAGACACATACATAAACAACAACAACAATTACCTATGTAAGAAATAAAATGATATATTATAATTTCATAATAATATTAATTTTTTAATATTATTATTATTATATTTATATCACATGTATTCTTTAAAAATAACCATTTTAACATATAAGAAGAGTATCGATGAACACATCAATTCATGGGGCAATAGTCTTGAATAGACACTAGTGATGCTATCATAATCCCTACAGAATTCAATATAAAATTTAATATATTATTTTATGAATATATAGGTATAACAATTATATATATATAAGTACTTTATATCAATCATCATATCCAATTTCTAAAAGTATTGATGGAATACATGTCACATCGATTCATGAGGTGGCGGTACATCATACATGTGAGTGATGAAATTCGTTCCAATTTGAGGGAAGAAACAATGTATATAGATCATTACCTATACAAAATAAAATCATATTATATAGATGATACAATTATGATTATATAATAAAAAATTAATAATATTTTATGTATGTGAAATAAAAAGTGAAACAAAAAACCATTGATTTTAATTTGACCTATTCTCACACCACCTTTTTAGATTATAAATAATTCATTTCTAGAGTGGATTTTAAAAAAATATTCTTCTATGATGTGGGTATGGAATTTCGGAAGTCATTTGGATGTGAATCGTATGAAAACCTTGGTTTGAGTTTTAAATGTAGATAGGTGAGTGGGTGTTCATTATATGTGTGTTGAGTAGAAAAAATATATTTTTTCAAAATAAATACATCTAACAACATCAATCAACGTCCAAATAAGTAAAAAATATTTTATTATATAAAATTATTAATTTTATTGTCTAAATATTTTCATAAATTATAATTTTAACATTTTTAAGAGATATTGGGTTTCATATGAGATAATGATCAAATGTGTATAATGTATTTTTAGAAGAAATCACCATAAAAAAAATTAAAAATACAAAAAATGTATCAATATATATATAAATAAATTAATTTTACATTTTATTTAGTTTGAAATATAAAATTAATCTAAAATTATTTTAAATTTAAATATAGTTTTCAAATAAAATTTTGTATTTTTAACTATTTATCAAAGAAATAATATTTAAAATAAATTATAATAAATTTAAACTAAGATATTTTTTCAATCTCTATTTAAAGATTGACTATTATTTTTTAAAGATAATTATATAAAATTAAATAAATTTATTTATAAATGATGTTTGGAATGAACAAATAAATAAACCTTTTATTGACAATAATACTTTTCAATGAATATATTTTTCTTTTAAATTAATTAACTTTTATTTCAATTCATTAAATAAATATTTTGTTTATTATATAGTTTTTGTAAAAATATATTTTCCATTATTTAGCTTTTACTACTCCCACCCCCATGATAATTCGATAATATATAATGGTAATGTTTAAATAACATTATTTCAATAGAATATCATGCTTCATTCAAATATAGTGATGTACGAATAGAATTATATTGAATATAATGAATTAATTTTAAAATTTAATATATTGTAACATAATTTTAATAACCTAGAATTCCCAATGACTTTCCTCTATGAAAAATACTCTGTTAGGGTGTTCTCGGATGCAACAGTTGGTCGTTTCAAGAATTTTCAATATTTCATGTTCTCCATTCCTTCCATCAGCATGAAAAAGTGTTGGTGAGTTAGGGTCATTGACATCAGTGAGTCAAGGGTGTCCGCCCAAGACTGTTAGGGGCATTGGCATCAGTAGGTTGAGGCCATGGTATGTCAAGGCATTGGTAGGTCGTGGCACTGGTAGGTCAGGGGGTCGGTAGGTCAGGGCATCAGTTGGTCATTGAATCAAAATCTCAACATTGGTGGCATAATGTTCGTAGGTTGTTTGAGTAACTCACCCATTGGTGGATCTATGTAGGTGACTCTCCCATCGAAGAATCACTCATTGTAGACTCAATAATAACATCTCTATCTTTTCCCTGGTTTTTATGTTTCTCCAATCTATAATTTAATTTGATGTAAATTGATTTTAATACCTTGGTTGGGAGTTTTATGTGAGTTTTAATGGACATGAAGTATATTTCTAATATCCTAACATTGCATGGGGTTCGATATAAACAAACTATGTAATCATTACAATGATCAAATGTAATGACTTTTGGAAACCTTTATTTATTTTTAAATAAGATATGGATCATCATAACTAGGATCTTCTCTTCGTGTTTAGTTTTCTATGTCCCCAAGTTGTGTCTAAGCCATCCTCACCAGAAGAGTTGTTTTCCTGTTCTAGAGCCCCACTTCCTCAGTTTTCTTGGAGATCATTCCTACTACTCAAACGATCCCTTGTTCTAAGTGCAGGAAAGAACTTCAATCCTTTGATCATGAAGTGGGTATTTCATTTTCTTCTCTTATATTGTGCTTCATGTATGGTGGGAGTAATAAGTAATCCCAATGAGGAATTGTGACTGATTTTTAAAAATAAATAAATAATAAGGGGATATAATAAAAAGATAATATGGTCAATGAAATAATATGATGT